>LR989953.1:14210333-15446999 GCA_905147015.1 Laspeyria flexula | reverse complement strand
TTAACGTATGATAATTATAGGGGTGATGAAATAATAGTTCAGATGCTTAAGTTAGTTGCGTTAGATGCGAATAATATATAAAAAACTCAAAGATTTTTGAGTAACGAAAAATGGCATACAAACAAAATTCTAAACTTATCGGCTTATATCCACGATTTAGTGCTCCAAAATAAAATTAAATATTATTATTTTGATGTAAAATCCTTGGAGCTCCTGGAAATGCGATCGATCGTATCAACACGAGATAATTAAATTCTTTATTATCATGTTACAATAAATAATAGCAAGTCATATTTGCAGAAATTCCATACATAGAAAAATTTGAATAATTAATTATATCAGCTACAATTAAGTTCACATAAAAAATAAAATATACAGAAAGAAAATTTAATAAAAATAAGTAATAGAAAATAATATTAATACAGAACCCATAAGTTACAGACACGTCTCACGCGTAACTAATCTTAATACATGCAAGGGCTGTTAGAAATAGGTTATAAGTCAAGAGCAATACAGGTTACACGCATAAACATACTTATTTTTCTAACTTGCAATGAAACACACGCAAATTACTCATTAAATTTAAAAAATATGCACGCTATTGATCAATCGTAATAATTAAATAGAATTATTATTAATTTGAATAGATAACTTGTTATTTTTTATACGTGGTATGTATACCAAGTATAAAATATAGAAAAATCGTCTCTTTAGTGTTTAAATATTGCTTAGTACTGTGTGTAATGTATGTTATCGGCGTCGAGAGGAACCCAGATGAAAACATCATTTGAGCATAGCATATAAAATTTAAATAGGTATTAATAATTCACTTAAAATCTTAATAACTTAATGTCGCTGTAGTAAAATTAAAATACATAATGTAGAGAAAAAAACATATTTAAAATTAATTACGTGTATAGTAAATATAACTTCAAATTTTATTATTTACTTCTAATTTATTAATTATTTTATTCCTTATTTGTCAGTTTATGGTTTTTTTTTTAAATTCACGTATTTACACATTACAACACAATAATATTTATTCATTTATTTATAGTTTAAAGTCGTAAAATACATTTATGTACGTTTTCTGTCACAAAACACAGCGAACTGACATTGACTGTGAGAAAAGTGTTACAAGTTCACACAAATATGTATAGTTGCGGTGAAAGCGACTAGTGCCGCTCTCTAGTGGAGCTTTGTGGAACTTACTAATGTGCACAAGAGATTTGGATGCGATAGATAGTTCTTGAGATATATATATTTTTTATATTATTATTTATTTTTCGGGCTGACAGATCAAATGTATAATATTTATTAAAAAAAACAAACCATTAAAGTACCTGTTTTTTCTAATACATAATTAGAAAAACTAAATTTGCATAACAGTTAATAACAACGCAGAAAATAAAGAGTTAAAGTTTAACACGTAGCGTGAATTAGCAGTTGGTTTCATTAAATTTATTTGTTACAAAAATAGCCAAGGAAAATACCAACACCAGGCTATTTACCCTTTGCCCGTGTCATTACAGACGTAAGAAAAACTACAATAGTCCAATTAGTTTATTGACGTCGCAAGTAAAGTGTTGTACTCACATTTATTTTATTGTCTTATCTAATTTTAAAGATAATTGTTTAATTTAAGATTGTTCTATTCATTACACGCATGTTTTATGTAACATAAAAAAATCTCCTATAGCGTGAATCTAATAGGATAATATAATTGACGTTTGTATTAGATAAAATCTTAAAAGATTTATAGTTAAATTATACGCACATTTAGTTTTTTTCCATTACTTTGTGTACATAATATTAGGACGATATTGGATTTAGTCATAGTGAAATCTCAAATCTCAAAAAAATAATTATGGGACGAAAACTTCGTGAGGACAACACATAGTGCACCCCCTAGAAGTAATGCTGAGTGTGTGTCTGATCCACCAACCCGCACTAGGCCAGCATGTGAGGATTATGGCTTAAAACCTTCTCAGGTAAAAACCATCTAGATAGAGGAGAGGAGACCTGAGCTTAGCAGTGGGACATTAATGGGTTGCTGATGAAGACAATTCAAATGTGATCTCAAACATTTCCTTAATCGGAGGCCATAATATCGCTGTTAAAATATAAAACGGTAAAATACTTAATATCATATTTTAACTGAAAATTTAACAATCTACTACTAAGGTCATTTTCCACGTGCCTACTATTATATTTTTTTAAAATTTATTAACAGGTAAATATTACAGATATTCGAAGGCCAGTTGGTCCGAAGACTTATTGCCAAATCGCAATCTCGTGTGCGTCAAGTGCACGTTGCACAATATTTTGACGTTCAAAGTGAAGCGAGTGCCAATTTATGACTCAGCTTTGTTAAATTTGATTGGCGAATTAGATTCCGGCAAATAATATTATATATTAAAAATAACAACAAATATCTCAGATATTATTAGAGCAATATCAAAAACACGACTGACTATTTCATCATAACAAAATATAACGATAAAATGCTATTCAAAAATAAAACTAAGACAGGTTGTTTTAACCCTTTGACATTTACAACACAACGGTCAGGATATTCAAATTTCACTAACGTCCTCTGTCGCTTACCATCAGGTGGGCCGTATGCTCGTCTGCCACCTTAGACAATAAAAAAAAAATACCTTTGACCTGTACTATTCTATACATCATGTTTTTATATTTTTGAACCTTCCAGTGTAGACACAAGTTCTCACACAAGATTGCATTTGTTTTTAGGCTAGGCGCTCACTACGATAAAAAATCTTACGAATCATTATCACCAATCTGTATACCTACAGAAATGCAGAACAATCTGTCCATTGCAAATATAAATCGCTTGCGATTTGAAATCGTAGATGCGAAATCTTACGTATATTTTGATAAAGATAAAGATATTTATTCGCCCAGAACATGGTACAGTGGTTGTTAGTTGTGACTTAAAATCCAACATATTCACCTTTTTAAGGCATGCGAATTTTACAATAAATTCAATTAGTAACTAAATATATAATAACTAAACTTACATCTAAGTATACAATTATTTGTACATTTTGAAGCAATTTTTTGTCGAGTTTTTGCGATTTTATTTCGCCAATAAAAAATCACATCGATTAAATTCGTGGTGCGCGCTTTTAGCCTTAGGTTTGAAAACCACAACGAAAAAATATCTAATACTGCCGATGTCATCATTTTTTTACGCCTTCTGTGTGTTTTTCCCCACTATTTACAAAATATTTTTTTTTTGTAATTATAATTAATGTTTATAGTTCCGGTGTATTGTATAACTATTTATTGAACATGGTTTATAATTAACACTAAAACGGTATGTTATGTCATTCTTACTAATGCTGGTTTTGTAAATAATTTGGCAAAGTTTTTTTTTTGTTGTAATTATTTTACTTTGAATTAGAGATTCTTGATAATATGTTGTAAAGAAAAGAAGGAAAATAATAATAATAATATTCTACCACATTCACACAGCGCCATCTAGTCCCATAGTAAGCAATTATATTTGCTTGTGTTATGGGTACTAAACAACTGATATACTACAGTACTTAAATACTTTTTTTTTTTTGTAAATACATACATACAGAACAAACCTTTATGCTCATCACACAAAGATTTGTCCTGGGTGGGGATCGAACCCACGACCTCCGGCTTAGCAGTCAGGGTCACTAACCACTAGACCAACAGGCCAGTCAAAAAAGTCTATCTACCATCATAAAGGCTTGTAAAACTCTTCTATTACACTTTAGAATTTTATTTCCTAGCGTAGGAAGCAAAAATAAAATCAAAATTGTAACGTCAACTATAATATTATAAAGCTGAACAGTTTGGTTGGTTGAACACGCTATTCTCAGGAACTACTGGTTCGTTATAAAATATTCCTTTAGTGTTTGATAGCCCACTTGTCGAAGAAAGCTATAAAACATCTCGCTATGACTAATAGGTGCTGAGTAGTGGCACGAATATCTACTGGAGCCAAGCCCCGGGCAACAGCTAGTGATAGTTTAATTTAAAACTTGCCTGCATAAAGTTACTCCCTTTGTCGCCTTTTATGACATCCACGCTTACAGCGTACCTACATATCGATTTTTTTTTGTGTGCGTTTTTTTGTTAACATCTATAAAAATAAATTTATATTGAGCACTTTAACAAAAAACAATTTTTACTTAAATATGTCCTTTGTAAGGAAGGAACTTCTTGTTAGAGCAAAGTTTAAAATAAACTTATTAAATATTGTCACCGGAATGTTTGGTCGGAGTTAAGGTCATTTTCTTTATTATTATAAGTATAATTCTCACGTTTTTATTCGTAAATTCTCTTGTCTAATTAACCTAGTATACTGAAGGTTAAATGCTTACGATTTATCTTTTCAAATATGAATGTTTATGTAGGCATTTTATTCAAGAAATTAATATTTTATATATAGTAAAAAAAAATATCTACATTATGACATTTTTTTACATAACGTAATCAGTAATCAACAAGAAAAAATATAATTAAAAAAAAAACATTTTGAAAAATAATAGTGTGAAATAAAAAATAACACGCGACAAATACACACGTACTAAATATTTTTTTCAAACAACAAGTCTACTAACAATTTACGTAGGATATAATTATATTTACGTCATATAAAATAATTAAATAATGTATCAAAACAAATAAAATCGCTGGAAAACATCACCGTACTTTGAACTCCATAGGAAATTAAACCGCAATAACGTACAAGTAAAATCCAACTTTTTGTGCAAGCCTTAAAGTCTATATTTCATTGGCCGAAGTATGTGACTTGCGTCCTTGTGAGTGCGTGGGAGAAGGAAGGCTTATGATTGGTAAAGTAAGCGCGGGCTATTCAATTGTGGTTCGGATATCGGCCTGCGCGCACTTTCGCAAAACTTCAGTTAAGTTTTCGCTTTCATCCGTTGAGATGAGATGCGAACGTGTTTTGTGAGTAAAGTGGTTACAAATGATTGCATTAGTGTAAAATGCTGACAACTAAATACGATCGGTATGAATTATTATGTTATGAAAATAAAGTGTATAAATGTATAAAAATAAAATTTATTAGATACCTATATACTATTTAATTGGAAATTGTGCAATGAATTTTAACTGTGTAGTTTTATTATTTCTAAAATTTTATTAAAAATAAAAAGACTTTAGGTACCTATTTTTAGTCTTATTTTTATATAATAATATAGAAAAAATATCTTACATAGATAAATTAGTACAAATTTAAAAAAAATAATAATATTGCGCTATAAGCATTAAACAATAATTCGGACATTATTTATCATTATTTTTAGTAACAAAATCTAACAATTTTATTTCAAAAATAAATAAACTAAAAAAAAATGTGATTTTTAAACCTCATAAGACATTAAATTATATTTTAAAACCTAATTATAACCACATAATACAAAATCTTTTCTAACAAAAGTATAAATAATAAATAAAATTAATAAGTTCATTTACTTTCATTTCCTTTCATTTTATTCATATTGTGTTTTATTTTTTGTTGCAGGTGACAGCTTGCTTTGGGCAAATTGTTACCAGGACTGTTAACGAGTTAAAGACTTCAAAGTGTGAAGTGGCAGTGAGAGTGAGAAGTGAGACTTATCGTTTTATTTCTGAAGTGACAATACTATAATTCAAAATGTCCGGATTTGTGAAAATTGCGATAGACGATATCTATTCCGACAGCAATTGGACGACGATCATCAATAAATATTGGATGCTTGCTGAGAGAGTGTCAGGTAATTTATTTTTAATATTTATTTTTAGTTTTTATTTTCTTTTCAGTTCAGAGAGCTATAATTTTCAATGATAAAAAATAAATGGACTGTCACCGTGGCGCAGTGGTTAAGGTGGTCGCCTCGCCACTACATCGCCGTGTTGGGTGACGTGGGTTCGATTCCCACACGAGACAAATATTTGTGTGATTCATAGATATTTGTTTCTAGTCTGGGTGTACTTTGTGTCCGTTAGTTTCATGTTTGTAAAGCTCCCCGCGACACAGGGCTTGATCCCTAGTGCGGGCGTTGTCTTAAAAAAAAAAAAAAAAAATTATATTAATACTTATATTTAAGATATTAGAATAATGAATCAATCGTTTTTCTTATATCTTCAATTTTATTTTAAGTTAAATTAATGTGCATGGAATATCAGAATGAAAAACCAAATTACTTGACTAAAAAAAAGTCATTTTAGTAAAAGCAAAAAGAAATTAATAAAATGTGGATCAAATTTTTGAAGTGAACGTCGGTGAAAGTGAGCACTTTTTAAATTATTCGACAAAAATGTGTTACATTCTTAATTAGACAAAAAATCTTAAAAAAATTACGTTTATTTAATTGTTTTGTTTTTAATAAAAACAACAAGATATCTTCGGAATATTAATTCAATTAATCCGACATCCGTGTACTCGTATAATATAACCAGTACAATTAAAAGATTCTAAAACTGTAATATAACCGATAAACAGCTTATAAAGTGTAAACATTATATAATATATCATCAAACTTTTTACCGAAAGGGATAGGCAGAGTGTAACTCTACTATATTTCACCAGCTGTGTTTGGTTTCATGTAATAGAGGAACTTATTGTCATTTTATGGACTACTAGCTGTTGGCTTCGCTCCTGTCGTTTTTTGTTTTGCCACTGCTCAGATCTTATTGGCTGTAGCGTCATGTTATATAGCCTGTAACCTTTCTCAATAAATAGGCTATACAACACTAAAAGAATTTTTCAAATCGGACCAGTAGTAACCAAACAAACAAACTTTTCAATTTTATTATATTAATTGAGTATAGATAGATTGATACTAAAAATTTCAATACAGATAAACACAATTCCAATTAGCCCCATCTAATCAGAATTGAACCCGGAACCTTGAGCGAAATCGTTCTCCTGCTAAGCTACCAAGGCAGCAATTATCTGTATCTAAAAGAAACATAGATCAATAAATAAACAAATATATGTATTGCTTGAAAGATTAGCTAAAGAAAGTTCGACATTGATCGCTGATATCAATCACATTACTATACATGTACGACCTGTCAACAACTCGTCATTACTATGTGAAAATATCTTACGTACAGCTATGATTAATTGTAGTTATAAGACAGTTTAATTAAAATGTAGGAAGTTTGAGTTGGCTTGACAATGGTGACGATACGTATCCTTTATTCAGAATTGAAAGCCTTTTTTCTCGTTATATATAACATAAAACTAACATTTTTATCAATAGCTACACAAATTTCGTTTAAATTTTTAATACCGTGTCTGAGCTTTCATCATCAGCTACCTGTCCCACTGCTGGTTGGTGGATCAGATATACTCATAAAAATTTTTCTAGGGTGTGTGGGTTTCCTCACGATGTTTTCCATCACCCTTAGCAGATGGTAAGTCACTTGACTAGTACATATAAATTCCACAAAGTGAAATCCACATTGATACTGCCGGTCGGAATTGAACTCGGACCACGTGATTTGCACGCCGCCAGTCACTTATCCATTCAGCCACCATCCCTTGTTTGAGCTCTCAGTTTTTAAATGTTACATTGAAATTACTCAACAACCAGAAAAAAAATGTAAAGTCGTATTAAAAGTATAAAATATTTTTCATTATACGAATTCGACGACTAAAACGAGCAGGGTAAAATTCGTCTAGTTCATCAGGTATACCTCTCGCAATTACAATTCAAAAAATCAAATTGCAATTGGGCTTTTAGATCATAACAATTACCATATAAAATGGAGTGTGAATGCAAATATTTATAACATCCTATAGCGCACATTTCCGTGTAGTGACGGATTAAGAATACATAATGCCACTACCCCATCTCAACCCATGGGTGTCGTAAAAGGCGACTAAGGGAGAATAACCATGCAGACAAGAGCACTGCAAGAAAAGGCAAATTCGAAACAAACCCTATACCAACCCGACTGGCCAGCGTGGTATAGTAGGCTAAATTCCCTCCTCATGTTTGGAGGAGACCCGTGCCCAACAGTGGGACGTTTGTGGGTTGAAATGATGATGATGATAGCGCACATAAGCACTCTCAGCTCGGTTTCAATGATACCACTTAGACACTAGACCTCTGGGTCATATAAACTAGTCTCCTAGATATAACAATAAATAACTCATGTCATGCTGACACTGTCCAAAATGCCCATTCACCTGTGCTCTTGAAGATAACAAGGCCACACATAATGCGATTTGCGTAGCCACTAGTGCCCAAATTATGCATAATTATGTTATAAATGCGTCTGTTTGTTACGCTCTCACGGTTAAACCACCGAACAAATCTTAATGAAATTTTACAAATAGATAGCCTAGTAGTAATAATTTTAAGCGATGCGAAGCGAAGCGATGGTAGCTGAATGGATAAGGGCCCGGCGTGCAAATCACGCGGTTCGAGTTCGATCCCTACCGGCAGTACCAATGTGGATTCCACTTTGTGGAATTTATATGTACTAGTCAAGTGACTTACCATCTGCTAACGGTGAAGGAATACATCGTGAGGAAACCCACACACCCTAGAAGAATTCTTATGAGTATGTCTGATTCAACAACCCGCACTAGGCCAGCGTGAGTGGATTATGGCTTAAACCCTCTCAGCTCTCAAGTTAGAGGAGAGGAGACCCGAGCCCAGCAGTGGGACATTAATGTTGTTACGAAAAAAAAAATTTTGCCTATGTGTTATGATGATTATATTATACAGCATGATATTATAGTGGTTTCAGAAACGTTTCTGGGTAATAGTAATCACAAACGCGACACTCCGTAAAATCTTGATAGAATGAATCTTTTGTATGAGAAGACCCACCCGCGCGGTTGTGCGCTAGTGCCGTGCTTAGCGGGACGCGTGGTACTTAATTTGTTGTTATTACTAAGTACTAGTACTTTCAGATACTTGTTTTGTTTTCATTGTTTAATAGAACAATTGGACGAAGTAAAAAAAAGTGTTGATTTTAATTTTTGTTAAATATGGCTGTTTAACTGATTTTCATTATAATTTCATTGTGTATTATCGTATAGGCGAGGCAGACCCTAGTGTTGAAAACTATCAAGTCACCCAGAAGACTTCCAAAATGGATTTACCATACCTTCCAAAAACATAACATAATAACTAATTACTGATCCAACCATCGTGATATTCGTGATAAAAACAGTTTCAAGAATCAATCTATGTACCTAATAAGCAGGTGCCTTTAGTTTTGTGTCATAGTTTAAAAACAAATTAAGTTACTAGTTTATTTTAATCGAATACTTTAAAATAGTTATATAAAGGTACTAAAAATAACTTACTACGAGTATATAGTAAATATGTTATTAATAGCTGGTGAACAATAATTATATGATAACCTTTAAAGGAAACACTAACTGAAGCACAGGGTTCAGGTTTTTTCCCCACTGCCATAAAAAGAGGGTAATGTTTTTCGCGGGTATGTATATAATGTATGTGGGCAGTCTGTTCCATTGTGACCTTCTGTAGCCTAAACGGCTTGGCTAATTTTAAAGTGTGAGATATCATTAGATTAGTATTTTGTCCCCCTAGTGTCACAGGCTATGTTACGTCAACTTCTCTCCTGTCGTTCTTTAATGTGTTTAATGGTCATAAATCCTAACTATAAAACCAACTGTTAAATCATGTGTACTCAAATCTGTAAAGCAATTTGAAATAACCTGAATCGCGCAATTAAAGTTTTCTCGCATGGCCCTTGTCAGGGTTTTTTTTTTTTTTTAAAAAGGCAACGCCCGCACTAGGGAACAAGCCCTGTGTCACGGGGAGCTTTACAAACATGAAACTAACGGACACAAAGTACACCCAGACTAGAAACAAATATCTATGAATCACACAAATATTTGTCTCGTGTGGGAATCGAACCCACGTCACCCAGCACGGCGATGTAGTGGCGAGGCGACCACCTTAACCACTGCGCCACGGTAACAGTCAAAAATTTTGTTTTTTAAATTATTTTAACTTGTTCATCTAAAAAACTCCCGCGCAAGGGAACAAGCCCTATGTCGAGACAGACAACACAACACAAACATACAATTATTGAACACAAAGTACACGTAGACTCGAAACAAATAACAGCCATCAATGTCGCCGTCATTTGTCACGGGCAATGTTAGTGGCAATCACCTTAATCACTACACCACAGTGACACTCAGGGTGCTATACTAACAGTCACACAAATTAATCTACAGACCTGTTAAACAGCCAATAATTTTAGAGGCTGAATTAAACTTACTACCACGTGTGTATAGAATCAAGGCCTGTTTACATTAGTGAATGTCTTTTAGTGATGATTATACTTGCTTTATTACTATTATCTACCAAGTACTTGTTACGAGTGCTATATAAAGATTCTTTTTAAGCACTCTCGTAAGATAAATAATACTCTACTAAAGAGTGTTGAGTCCAAAAGTTCATAAATCGTGATTAATAAGATTTAGAAATAGTTTAACAAGGAATAAATTAAAAAAAATATTTTGTAATTTTATTTTAATTAAGATAATAATTATAATTTTTTAATTCTTCTTAAAATTGACCTTTTGGCTTTTATTTAAAATATAGGGTTTAAATTGTAACGGCAAACAATATACTAACTATAATGTATTTTACTTGACTTTTCTTTAATTCAAATTTAAAATTCATTCATATTATCTACTGCAATAAGAAAATTAATATACATCAAACCAAGTCTTACAATGTCCACATTGACTTTGTTCTAACCATAAAACAAAGAAAAACTGAATGGATTTCAGGTCAACTCATTAATATAACAAGTAGTTCTAAGGTCAGAAGAAAAAAAACGACCTTAGCGGTTTTCCATCGGAACTGAATCAAAGATGGCGCATTACCTCTGCTACCCTCTTGTCACGCAATCGAAGAAACCTACAAGTCTATAATCCTATAATCATCAGAAACAATAGGTAACTAAATACTTCCGACCGGTTTCCTTACTATATAATAATTATATAGTTCGTTCAAGTACATTTATCAATCTACTTTGATAAAGAGATTTTTGAGTCGCAAAGGAAAACATAATGAGCTGACACAAAATAGGTATACGCAGATTCATTGCGGTCCCAGTTGCCGGAAACCTCATTTATTGAACACCTCGCGTTAGACTGAAAATATTGATATATTTGGTATTAAAAGTTTAAGGTCCTAATTTAGTGATGACTTCAAAAATCGAATTTGGTATAAGTATAAATGGAGTAAAATTATTTTTTACTGTTCTTTATTTAAAAAAAAAATGTACTATCTTTTAAATGAATGTTCTTTTTCTTCAAAATACAATATTAAAATTTATGCTAAGGACTATTGAATACGAACGCCCTGACACAAATTTTACGTGTTGCGTGATTTTGATTAGATCAAGTTTGCCGAAGAATAGACCGCGAGCGAAAATTGGTTGAGCCCCGAATTGAGATAGTATATATTATTTAACAATCCTAATTTCATACAGTGATGTTATTCTTTAATCATGACAATAAGGTGAGAAGAATTTGTACGACTCGAGGTCCAGCGGTCTTTGAGAACCACTTTATCTGCTGACAGTATGAATCAAATTTAGTCAATACTAGCGATAGTTTCCACGATGTCTTAAATATTATTACGCAATAAAGAGAAAAAGTGATAAAAAATAAAGTAAAAGAGGTTACATATTTATCGCTCTTGAAAAATGTAACTATTGGATGCTAACTATAACCGGTTTAACTGTATAACTGGTAAAAGTGTGTAACCAGTTTATGGGTTGATAGTATTGGCTTTAGGCAGTAAAAGTGTAGAGAATAGACGGAACAACTTGTGTGGTTAAAAGGTCAAGGAATAGGATCCACTAAGTTTTAATAATCTAAATCGAAGACTATAATCATTATTTTTACAATTATTATAACGAGCGCTAAAAAAAACTGTTGGTATTAATACAAAAATATTATTTTATTAGGACCTTATTTTCACGATACCCAGTGTCTAATGAGGCTCCCAGTAGGCTTACTACAAAATACTTCGAATTAATTTGAAAAAAATTATAAAAAAATACCATTAAACACGATGCCAGCTTTCATTTCTTTCAGGAAAAAGTTTAGCTCACCACGCCTTCCAAAAAAATGGTTTAGGGTTTCATTTAGAATTTTTCTTCTCTTATTAAAGTTTACTGTGATTGGTTTCTATAGTTGACTATTGCGATTTCACGTTCATAAAATAAATAATAACATATTGTATTATTAATCCGTCATCACCAATGATATTGTATACAATATCATTATCATTATCACCACATTCAATATCATTGGTCATCACATTTTTAGGCTCTCCAGTCGATTTAAAGTCAAGGCTAGGTTAAAGATGCAGTCAATTGGAAGGAAGTTAATATTGCTAAGTAAACACGAAGCTATATAACGTTGACTTTGCAAACAATACGAGAAAAGCCTTAGCCTTGCAGCCTTTGAGGTGTGTCTTCAATATTTGCTTTATAGACATTTACTTGTTGACTTTAAACACACATGTGAGACTACTGTGTAAGGTCCTCGTATCTTTCCTCGGGTCGAGTAAAACGCTATGGGTTTTCCTGGCTTGAAATTGTTTCTTCGAGTTTTGAGTCTAAAGTCGCGTAGACTTGTCTTATAAAACATAATATTCTATGAATAATATGAAGAAAAATCTAGCTTCTGCACACATGTTTGATGCTTTTTCAAACCATAATCTATCTGCGTGTCAAATTTCATACTGATCCTCTCAGCCGTTCTCGTGTGATTGAGTAACAAACATCCATTCATGCTTCTATCCATCCTTCCATGCTAACTTTTATTTATAATATTAGTAAGATCTGTAGACAAAATGAGACTTTAACTGGATATTGCAATGCTAGCTATAATTATATGAATTGAATGAGAGAATTGGAAGTTAATAATAATAATAATATAATAATATTCTACCACATTCACACAGCGCCATCTAGTCCCAAAGTAAGCAATTATATTTGCTTGTGTTATGGGTACTAAACAACTGATATACTACTTAAATACTTTTTTTTTTTGTAAATACATACATATTATAGATAAATTACACCCAGACACAGAACAAACCTTTATGCTCATCACACAAAGATTTGTCCTGGGTGGGGATCGAACCCACGACCTCCGGCTTAGCAGTCAGGGTCACTAACCACTAGACCAACAGGCCAGTCAAAGTAAGTCAGTCAGTAAGTCAAGTTACTCCACTGACAAGAGCGCAGCTCTTAAATAAAGAGAGAGAGAGAGAGCTATATATGGCAAAAGTTTATCGTTATTCCTATACAGCAAAATATGGGTGGGACACAAACCCTGTCATTACTTCGTAGAAAGAAGGCGTAATGTTTTATACTTTTACTATTAAAAATATTATACAACGTACAAAGGTCGTGAAGAAAGTTCCGTTTCATTCTTGTTAGCGTAACAGAGTTTATGTGATTGATTCGAAGGTCACAATGTTATATTAGCTTTTAGTCACCGCCTTGCCTTTCTATATTGAAAAATTGGCAAAATCGAAACGTGTGCGATTTGCGGACTAGGAAATGAAAAGAAAGGAGATTGTAGCAACCAATATGTACATATTTGAATGTCACCGTGGCGTAGTGGTTGGTCACTTTAATGCGTCGTGCCAAGTGACGAAGGTTCGAATTCCACACAAGACAAATATTTGTATGATTCATAGATATGCTGATGTTTCGAGTCTGTGTGAATTTAGTGTCCGTCATCAATTACCAATTATATTATATTATCAATTATAACAAAAAGAGAGAAGGCTCATTTGAAAAACAGTGCAGATTTTGAGACAATCCCTCCACACGCATCCTATAAGCCAAAAATTATGGCTTATAGGATGCGTGTGGAGGATTAATTTGAAATTCCTTGCAAAAGCTATGTACGATATTGGGTCCTAAGATATTGGAGTCCAAAAAACGCCTTGCCCAAAACAAAAACACTGTAGGCCTTAAAGAGAAATCTGATTAAAATATGTCATGTGAGAATATACCTACCCAAACTTAAGAAACAAAACCATGATTGAAACTGTAGCACCTAATAGTTGAGTTTGTAAAAATATATTATTTTATTACTCACAAGATGTGAAAGTTTTTGTAAACAAATTGCTTGGAGCAGTCAGACATGTATCATTAAGTTAAAGCACGCTTCACTAACGATGTGTATAACCACGTGGGTTTTGACTGTGGCAAGCCTTCTCTGCGAGTATCATGGCATTATAGGTAGAAACACTGATTTAAAACGTATGAAAATTCAAATGTCAGTCAGATACCCAACCTAAACGGGTAGTAAAACCATTGCAAACATGAACACAAATGAGTAGAGAAGTGCATCGTATTTTGCATGACACTATTTTTGGTCTCAAATAGCAAAGTATTGATTTATTCAATTTTTTTTAATTAAAATATTTAATCAGATTTTTTATGAGCAATAGACAAACTTGAACTGCTTATAAAACGCAAAATATAATTCTGAGCAATTACTTACCTATGGATTACTGTCATATTCGTAGATTTTTTTAAACTCGGGGCTTGTTTATTCTTTCATCCATGAAATATCAGATTACAATACTTCATGGAAGTAATTTGTTTGATTCGAGTAAAAATTTGTTGTATTTACTTTCTATTCCATTTACTTCTAGTAATATAATATTTCACCAAATTCACACAGCACCATCTAGTCCCAAATTAAGTAGTTATATTTGCTTGTGTTTTGGGTACTAGACAACTGATATACTACTTAAATACTTGTAAATACATAATTATACATATTACGTATAAATTAGACCCAGACACAGAACAAACAATCATGTTCATCACACAAAAATTTGTTCTGGGTGGGGATCGAAACACCAACCTCCGGCTTAGCTGTCAGGGTCACTAACCACTAGAACAACAGGCCAGTCAAGTTACTTTAGTTTTGAAATCAAGTATTAAATATTCAAACATCGTTTTTTACTGATCTAGCATTTATGTAAAGTTCTCAGAATAACATAACAACCAGACTAGTTAAAACACAAACATTACGAAAGTTTAGCATACGGTGTAAGCTAATGAAACCAGTTAGTCACTAAGCAGTCTAAATATGTTCGACGTGTGTTCGAAAATACTAATGTTAAAGCTTGTATTGACATTTTTTTTTTCGACTTAACATAGGTATCTGTCATTTTTATTTGCATACTATAATTAATAAAATTGTGAGGTTGTAATTGTATAAAAAGTTGTTTATAAATTAAGAGGGTTCATATAGATGAATGGCAACGTCGTCGCAATTAGTGTCATATTTTAGTGGTTTTTTTATAATTTAATCGTAGCTATTTGAAATGTTTTCAATACATTATTTAGGATTACGTGAACTTGTATTAAAAAGTAAGTATCCGTAATGATTACAGTTATGAAAAAAAAACGCCCTGTAAATTCCAAGGTATTATTTTCATATAAATATAACTGTAAACGCAATGATTTCGTACCTTTTACACACTTTTCACCTAGTTCTAAAGAGTGTATTGAAAACATTAAAAACAAATAGGTCCAATTAAATAATAAAAATCGAAAACCACCAAAGATGACACTCCAACACTCTTAAACCTCCAAGCCATATCTCGGGGTTTAACTGAATTTATATTTTTTTATTTATATTTTTCTTTTAAAAGACAACGCCCGCACTAGGGAACGAGCCCTGTGTCGCGGGGAGCTTTACAAACATGAAACTAACGGACACAAAGTACACCCAGACTAGAAACAAATATCTATGAATCACACAAATATTTGTCTCGTGTGGGAATCGAACCCACGTCACCCAGCACGGCGATGTAGTGGCGAGGCGACCACCTTAACCACTGCGCCACGGTGACAGTCACATATTATATACATTTTATTTAAAAACTCCCTCCTGCACTAGCAAAGTCTATGTCCCGTGGGAATTTATTCATAATAGAGGTCATCTAGTGCTCAAAATTCGACTGTAATTATTTTATTTTAAATTTGAGTTTTATTAAGTTTATTTTGTCAAACCTCTATCATATGCAAATTAAATTTTTTATTGAACTTGAAAGTTAATATGAATTAATATTATGTTTGACATTTCGTCAACCTTGATCTTAACTAGAACCGGTATTCAGTATCCGTATCCAAAATTTCATATACATAACATCGATAAAATTAATAGTCAGTCGCATCAACTGAAGCGATGATGGTGGCTGAATGGATAAGGGACCGGCGTGCAAATCACGTGGTCCGAGTTCGATCCCAACCGGCAGTACCAATGTGGATTCCACTTTGTGGAATTTATATGTACTAGTCAAGTGACTTACCATCTGCTAACAATGAAGGAAAACATCGTGAGGAAACCCAAATACCCTAGAAGAAATTCTATGAGCATGTTTGATCCATCAACCTGCACTAGGCCAGCGTGAGTGGATTATGGCCTAAACCCTCTCAGCTCTCTAGTTAGAGGAGAGGAGACCCGAGCCCAGCAGTGGGACATTAATGGGTTGCGGATGATGATGATGATAATGATCAGCTGGGTATTAATATTTTTATACATTTTGCTATACGAAATTTATGTCAGTATGCACCTGTAAGTATAAATTAAAGGTATCATTATGCTAAGACCTCTATCCATAAGACGATGATATTCTTTTTTCACATACTTATTAATACATATAAATAAATGATTTGATTGATTGATTGATTGATTACAGTTGGACATGTTTACCATACTATTATCATCATTATCATTAAGAGCATGTGATAATTTACATGTTTTTTTTGCTTTCAATTGTTCTTTTGATTTGAAATAGAATTGTCTTTAAATTTATTTCTCAAACATTTCATGAATCTTAGTTAATTAATGTGAATAATAAAATTCACATTCATAAATTGAGAATTATTATAATTTTTTTTATTGGTTCGCAAAATTTTTATTATATAGCTACGACTATAAAAACTCATATATTATATACCTAGCCTAGTGAATAAACAACAGAAAACCATGTTTGATGTACGATCAAAAAAATTATGTTAAAATAAGATTTGTAATCTAAAAATTGTTATGACGTTATGTGTTAGTAAGAAATAGCATTAAATTTTCATGTACCTACAAAAGACATCAACGTCAGAAACGCGTCGATGTCTTAAGAAGTTTCTGCTCACAAGAGCTTCTGACCGCTTTTCGATAATATTTAACTTAAATATAGTTCAAATGGACATTAAGTTTTTATTTTTTTTAAACTGTCACACATCTTTTGTATGTCGCTCCAAACAATTAACTTATTCAACACTTAATTTATTTAATTTATAAAACAGTAATAAAACAGATTATGTTTCGCTTTTTAACTATTTGTGGATTTTATTTATTTTTATTCTTTTAAAAATTGAAAGAAATATAGATTGTATTTTGTTCAAACATCCCACACAAAGAACATTAATTCCATTATTTCAAAAAATATAAGAAAGTGTTTATTTAGTTAAACTTATTTACGGTTATCAAGTATCCAAAATGGCGACCACGCCTTCAAGGTAGCCTGTCTAGTTAAAAGAAAGACGTCATTAAAACTGTATCAAGCACTTTATTCTGCACCCTGTCGAACAACTTCACTTTTAACTGGAGCACATTCTCTTGTTTTTTGAAAAAACTTTCACTCTGATTTCGTTTTTGAGATTAAAAGTTATACCTTATAAGGGCAAGTAATTTTTGTACTACCTACATTTAGCATTTAATACAACCTTTGTAAATATTATTCTTAATGTCAAACTTGTGACACCAACAGAATCGTGCATTGAAAAATGTAAAAAATTAATGATAATATTCTACCACATTGACACATCGCCATCTAGTCCCAAATTAAGCAATTATATTTGGTACTAAACAAGTGATATACTGCTTAAATACTTTTTTCTTTTTGTAAATACATACATGTTATAGATAAATTATATCCAGCAGTGGACCGCAATAGGCTTAGATGATGATAGATAAATTACAAAAAAGCGAAGCAGGCGTTTATACCCGCGTCATAGACCCATGATAGGCTCAAAGGACATGCATGGCCACGTGCATAATAATATAATATAATATAATATTCTACCACATTCACACAGCGCCATCTAGTCCCAAAGTAAGCAATTATATTTGCTTGTGTTATGGGTACTAAACAGCTGATATACTACTTAAATACATTTTTTTTTTGTAAATACATACATATTATAGATAAATTACACCCAGACACAGAACAAACATTTATGCTCATCACACAAAGATTTGTCCTGGGTGGGGATCGAACCCACGACCTCCGGCTTAGCAGTCAGGGTCACTAACCACTAGACCAACAGGTCAGTCGAAAGCATGCCTATGATATATTTGAGTTTAAATTCGTAGTAAACTAATATTGTGTAATTATAATTGCACTCACCGCTTCATAATTATTAGATGTAATTTGATTCCCACCTCACTTACTCACATAACGGCCGAGCTTTCTATTTTGGATTAATTGTTATCTTTGCACATGTTTTGTAATTGGTACTCTCACGTTGTACAGATAAGAACATTTTCTCAAGAATTTAAACGTAGTGTAACTCTCGTTTAAATTGAACAATACGAGCAGAAAAGGAAAGAGGCCAAGTTAAAGCTCTACTCGATTTTATTTATATATCCATTTCGATTCTACCGTAATAGAACATCGAATCAATATTTTACTATAGATTCAAGTATTAAGCTGAACTGGAGTCCTTTTTTGATGGGAGCATGAAGTATATAATTTAATGTTTTCGGTTTTTTTTTTATATGGTGATATGTTTTATTTTTTGTGTGCCCATGCCTTCTGATAAATAAATGTATTTTCTTTCTTTTAACCTTTATGGTTGTAAGAAACACATACATACATACATAGCATCACGCTTTTTTCCCCGAAGGGGTAGGCAGAGGTGTTTCACACCCACATTTCGCCAGCTATGTTTGGTCCCATGAAATAGGGGGCGAGCCTATTGTCATCAACCGGGAACATTTGTTTACCAAACTCCGGGAAAATCTTAATACTGGAATTTCATGATAGAAAAACCCAATACCATTTTCACCCGACCCGGGAATCGAACCTGGGGCCTCTTGCACAGCAGTCGTATATATTTCCCGCTGTGCCACCGAGGCAGTTTTAAGTTGTAAGAAATATCTTATTAAACTATTATGCTAAAATTATGCTAAGCAGTACTATTAAACTACACTAATATTATAAAGCTGAAGAGTTTGTTTGTTTGTTTGAATGTTAGGATCTCAGGAACTACTGGTCCGATTTTAAAAATTCTTTTAGTGTTGGATAGCCCATTTATTGAGAAAGGTTATAGGCTATATAACATTATGCTGTGGCTAAGCAGTTGCCAAATAAAGAACGACGGGAGGGAAGTCTATACCAAAATAGAAAACAGAGTTTTGCGATACCTTAGGTTATGTTGAATTTTATGTAGTACAGCTATTTATCTTCAATCTTAATAAAATTTATTTTCCAATCCACAGATCCCAGAGTCCAAGGATGGTTTCTCTTCGACACTCCTCTCCCGACCCTGGCAATGGTGTTGGTCTACCTCGCATTTGTGGTGGTAGTCGGCCCTCTATGGATGTCCAACCGCAAACCTTTCCAGATAAAGAACACGCTGGTCGGCTACAACGCTTTCCAAGTGCTATTGTCCAGTTATATGTTTTATGAGGTAAGTTGGAACTTTTTTGTTTAAGACAATGCCCTCATTATGGTATAGTTGGCATCAGAAACATCTGAGTGAACAAGATGGTCAAAAATATCTGAAAACGACTCAATTGACTGGCCTGTTGGTCTAGTTGTTAGTGACCTGACTGCTAAGCTGGAGGTCGTGGGTTCGATCCCCACCCAGGACAAATCTTTGTGTGATGAGCATAAAGGTTTGTTCTGTGTCTGGGTGTAATTTATCTATAATATGTATGTATTTACAAAAAAAAATGTATTTAAGTAGTATATCAGTTGTTTAGTACCCATAACACAAGCAAATATAATTGCTTACTTTGGCGCTGTGTGAATGTGGTAAAATATATTATCAATGTCAGATATTTTTGACCACCTTGAGTCTTCAGATATTTTTGATGGCGACTATACAAGCTTTATGGTGCGGGGTACTTTACGAACGTACAACTAACGGACATCATTCATCATATTCATCAATCATTCATACTCGAAACAAATAAAATATTATGTATTTTTGCCAATTTTTGGCGAGACGACACACTACGCCACAGTGACACTCGAAGTCATTAAAGTGATATAACAAATTAAAACTAAAGGAACAATTGCTTATGAGTTTGATGCGCAGTAAAATAATTAAATACATTGTTTTTACAGCTCGATTAAAATCACATCAGAATAAAAACAATGTACGAGTATGCAGTGATTTGCATAACTGAACAAATAATAGTTTTTGCGTATTAAACAACTTCACAAACGACTCAAAGTGACGTTTAATACAAAAATTGTGAGATTCTAGTACTAAATAGTCTAAAATATTACAAAAAGTCCTTTGGATACTGAGCTACTAATTTTAATGCAAAATATATTGAATTCTATTAGCTTCAACGTTTTACGAACCTTTTCGGTCATTATTGTATCGTATAATAGGAAATGAACATAATATTAACATTCGTTGAACAGATACTACACTGATATAATATAAATATATCATCATCATCATTATAATGATATAAACGTCTCCAAACATTGTGGAGGGAATTTAGCCTACTATACCACGTTGGCCAGATGAGATGAGAAATTTTCTGAGAAACTTTTTTGGGGGACCAATTCCGCCTCTTAATCCTCTTCCCGATTCCCATCGTTTTCCCTTTTCTCACTATTTCCCTTTTCACCCATATTTCCCTTTCCCTCCCAATTTCTCCCTTTCTTTTCAGTAGACAGCGGCTTGGTTGTATTTTCTTCGCAACTAATACTAAAAGAACATAAACGTGTTCATGAGCGGTGGTTACCTCTTACCATCAGGACTGCATGCTCGTTTGATAAGTCAGGCAATAAAAATAAGTAAGATTACCTAAAAAATTGGTAGAAATCCCACCCAAGTTTTTTTTTTAATTACTATGTGAACTGACACGATCACAACCGATGAGCTCATCTTGACAGTGTTTACAAATGAGTCGTTCTCAAATTATCAAACTTTTTGGTACAGTTGTGAACAGCAATTATTCATAAACAATAAGGAATTATCGGCAAATCGATTGTTTCACACAATCGCTTGTGAATCGCACGGCATTTCCCAATGTGTCAAGGTGCTTTGACAATTTCATGAACTGAGAACCCGTGACGATGTCCTCCACGCAACCTTGCTTCTTATTCCGATAAGATAAAGTGCAGATTTGATTATTTATATCTTAGGCAGCATACAGAAAGTGAAAATTTAGATGTTTGTGAATGTTTAAACACTTTTTTTCTTATTTCGATTTGAACATTAGACACAATAAACAAAATGCTAAAATGACCGATGATTATTATGTTAAAGGTAGTCATTTGAATTAAATTACGAATGTGAATGTATTACATAGTTGTAATAACAGAAGATAAATTATGAAATATGTATGACCTAATCACTGTAATAGTACCAGTCTAGAAATTACAGAAAAGAAAATAAAATGACAGAATAGTATGAGTCTTAAGTAATACCTCTCACATTATTTTAATTGTCAATTTTCACACTAGAAAATTGTATCGCTGGATCTATATGGATCATATTGCCCAATGTGAAATTTGATTAATACCCGGTTTCTGAGCCTTCAGATGAAGGTTATTGATAAGATAAAACATAACTTAAACAAATTGAAAATTACAGTTGTATGAATAAACAAGTTCAATTGTTTTACTTTTAAACTCATGTAAAGTGTCAAAACCAACCCGTCTGGCCAGCGTGGTGTAGTGCCAGTAGGCCGGATGCCCTCCAAAATCTTTGGAAGAGACACGTGCCCAGTAGTACGCAGGACGTTTATGTGTTTATGAGGATGATAATAGGCTCGGTTCTTTTCACACAAACCTCTGTCTACTGGTGTCTACCTAAGAAAAATGCATGATATCATGTTATGTAATGTTTATTCAAAATACGCACCTCACGATTTGAAATACGGTAGTTTGGTATTCAGATGTTCAGAGGCTCTCAGGATCCGTCACGCGGATTTTCCACAGTTCATTCGTCACACTAACGCAACCCTAACTGTACTGTGCCGTGCAAAACTCTTGTCATCCAATAAGGTCAAGGTTACTTCAACATCACGGTTCAATAGAACTCTTTCAAGAAAGTAATCAAATATTCCGCCTAGATTTCTTGCGATACATTTTTAGTGTCACTTTAGTTATATTGAATTGGTGTTTTAATGAAGGATTGAAGGCACTTGATGTTAGAAATAGACATTTGGAAAAAAATAATACGGAATGTATGCCACTAAATTATGACTTAGACTTTATTATCTCGTGAGCTAAGCTCAGGAGATTATAAAGTCTTAAAGGATTATGAATAAAAAAAGGTCTATTTTTGAACATAACCTGTTTAATTCCGGTACACCGGTTTACGATGGACAAAAAAGGCCAAAATTTTATTAAGCTCGTTTTTTATTATTTAGAAATAAAGGAGATAAATATAACATTTACGTAACATAGTATATAGAGAGATAACATAGTACATAGAGAGTGCGAATACCGAATAATACGGTCAAGGCTATGTAATAATCGATATTATTCGGTATAAAGTTACCGAATAATTACAATAGTATTAATTGTGTTGCGGTATGTTATCTAGTGTTATATCGATTAATAATTGTCGACAGCATAATGTATATTGTTTTTTATATCGATTGGGCCGATAAATTAAGTGTTACAATGTTTTAACGATTAGTTTACGATAAATATTATTAAATACTAATCGATATCTTCAGAATGCTTTGGTAAAATGTTACTAGCAGTTTTATTTTTACTTATATTAGAGGAGAGGAGACCTGAGCCCAGCAGTGGGACTTAATGGGTTGCTGGTGGATAATTTGTCAATAATATTGCAAGATTTTGTAATACCACATATATACTTCTTGACATTTTTGCTATATTCTAGTACTATAAGTCGCGCTAGGCTTCGCTCCCGTCGTTCTTTACTACTGCTCAGCTCCTATTGGCCGCAACGTTATGTTATATAGCCTATAACCTTCCTCAATAAATGAGCTATCCAACACTAAAATAATTTTTCAAATCGGACCAGTAGTTCCTGAGATACGGGCGTTCAATCAAACAAACAAACTCCACAGCCTTATAATATTAGTATAGATATGAATAAGGTGGCAAGAATGTCTCCTATGCTTGTCATGCTCTTTAATTTGGTGTAAGTCTTTTTAAAAGTTTCTAATGAATTTGACTAAAACAGTATTTCTATTGTCTACAGCACTTAGCGTCTGGCTGGTGGGGCGACTACAGCTTATCATGCCAACCTGTGGACTACAGTGAAAGTGATAAAGCACAGCGGGTGAGTAAACTAGCATATCCATATATTGTAGCTCCAATACATCAAATGTTACATGCAACTCTATCAGGTATTGTAGTAGTAATAGGGCATAATTTTGTGTGAATAACTATAAAGAGAGTGTTGCCATTCAGCGCGGGAACGCGGAAAGTGCGGGAACAACCAGAAGCAGGTTATTTATTTAATTTAATAAGTCATATACATTTAAAACGACGAATTATTTCTCATTCACAATAATTGTATTTAAAACATGCCACATCTGCCACAATATTAACGCTCTAAAAAATACACTTTTTATTCAAATATTCATATATATTTAGATCAGTTATGATGATGAGATAGAAAGGTAACGTTCATCATTACTACAAGTAGGTATAAAATAATTAACTGGTGTTACAAAACTTTACCATAACACCGTATCGTTAAGATTGTCTGTCAAAATACCTAGTTATAAAGTACAACCATTACCTTCAGTCAAAATGAATTAAAATTAATTTCAAAGTACTGTTTTGATTTAAGAATAGACAAAATTAAAAAAAAAAAGCAGCGGCAAAATTTATGGTGAATTACTGTGAAATTTGCGTTAACCAAAATTACTACAGAACAAAAAAGTATCTTAAAATCACAGTTTTATTACCTACCATACAAAACTGTAAAAGCTGTCGATTTAGAGGGGCCTATATAACAACTGATTACCTACTCAAAACCTTGGTTTTACGCGTCGTTTACCTTACTTTAATAACGTACATACAAATCTTGATGTATCCCAGAAGAAGTAGTCAGAAGTGCAAGACACCCACATTACAGTACCCAGCTATGTTATAGAGGGCGACTCTATTGCCACTAACACGGCACATATAACCAGACTCTAAACTTGAAATTTTAAAGAAAGAACAACCGGATACCAGTTTCCAAACACAGGGGTCGAACGAAACAGATAAATAAATTGCAATCTAAAGTTTTATAATATAATTACAATTTCATGTATACATTATATGAACTTTGTTTGAAATAAAGTTATATTAATATCATAAAAAGTAGTGATAAATCTAATGCCGATTTTATCCTGCTCAAGTTATCTCTTAAGACTCAAGGCTCTGTTTGACGTTAGTTAACAATGACGAATGCTCGATGTTATGACGTGTAGATCTATAGAAGATTTTAAGTACAACCGATTTAACAATCTATTAAACACTTGAATAAAATCAATAAACTTTCTAGTTACATTTATTGAAGCATCAAAGCTTAACAAGTAACGTCGTATGCGCCTTAACCGTAGAAAGTTATGTGACCATTAGAAGATAACTATTGTAGATTATTGTACAGATGGTGGACATTTCTGACTAACTATACACCGTGTACTTGAAGTCCTGTTACAAATTTTTTCAGAGTCATAATCAGATTTGCAATATACAGATATATTAAACAAAAAAACAAGTTTTCCTGATTGAGATTCTTGGTACTTACAATTTTTTTTTTTTTTTTGTTTATTACGGCAAGATGTATTTTTATTAAATTACTATGACCTAGACAAAGTTTATTACGGTTACGGTTTATACTGACGTCACGTCATATAAACATTTTATTTTATATTATAGAGATGACTGCCTTTCGAGTGCAGTAAGAGTTAGTACGACTAACTGAGGCGCAAGAGGTACGGATTTCTGTCATGAATTTCTTCAAAAAGTATCAGCTCGCAATCTAGCAATGAGGCCGGTTAATGGGAATAGACTTGTCTCCTATTACATGGGATTAAAACATAGTAGCAAAATATGGGTGGTACACTACTACCTGCTACTCTGCTTACCCCTTCGGTCTTTAAGTATGATACCTAACGTTTCTAAGAACTAATGAAGTTTGAAAGTAATCTTTTCAAAATTATAATTGCATCATTCAATTATTTACGCATTAGACATACGAAAGCGGAAACTTTTTGAGTTTGTGTTTTTATTTCATTTGACTTTTTTGCTTCGGAATACTTTTACACTTTTACTTGTATTTGAAAATTATTAAAAAAAAAATTCTACTGTATTTTCTTTTATAGTATCTATGTACCTAGTTGGTTTTAAAGACATTTCACATGTTAACATCAATTAACCTTCAAAGTTAATAGACTATATAAAAAAAGATTCACAACTATTTCATTTTATTAAAATTTTAGACTGAAACATAATTGTATCGTTTTTGCTATTGAATTTTTATTTGTATAAGATATCTGATTGTTATGTCAGAAGTCCTGATTTTGTCCACAAGTTGGGTAAACAGTTCGACTTCCTCCCTAGCTTCCTATTACATGAGACGTAATTTTCGAAATGTGTGTCCTTTCATCTACTCTAAAACAAACTAGCATTTTTTATACCCGACTTCTGGCAGTACAGTTGGATCTTATCTGATTCTAATTGCATCAACAACACAATTGAATTTCGGATGGAACTCAATTTAGTACAATAAAATTGTTGTGAAACCAGAAAACTTTTTAGGTACAAATTAAAACATCGATCATATCTTACCGATATGTCACATCTGTTTTATTTTATACTCTTTGAATAGAACGGTCAAGTTCGTTGAACGGTACCAACTTCTCGACACACTTGACTTTCGAATATTTTGTTCATATTCAAAAGTGAAATCCCTTATATCTGTGTTGGTCTAACAAAAATGAAAACACCAAAAGGTGTTAAGTACCCGGAGGCTTTAATGTCAGAGGTGCCTATTTCATATAAGGATACATTTAGAGAGTTATTTGATTAACTTCAACTATATTTATTGTTCGTAAAGTTTATGAAGTGTATCTAATAAGAATTGGCAGTGAAATTTATTGTTTGTAGTGGATGATAGTGCATTTAAAAAAAAGATATTATCATCGTTCTGTAACATAGAAAGTGTGTACTATTTCTGTGATAAAGGTCACAGGTCCTTCGATTCTCGAGTCTGGCAAAAGATCTAATAAAAACAATAATGATAATAATAATAATGTTTATTTGTGCAAAAAATTTACATAGACAAACTTGTACAGTTTCAGTTTAATGAAGAAACAAGATAGTCAAGATACCTGTGTAACTTGTTTCGTCAGTACAATGTGGGCTTAATATCTATGTACATTCAAATATGGACTCTGCCTCTTAAACTAGGTAAAAACCTGTAACATAAGAGACAGGGTTCGGCCAAAGAACAAATAAAGTTAGATTAGGAGTAGTGTTGATTCTTTGTGTTTATAGTGTGGTACAATATTTTTAATGTACATTTTTCAGTGTTACCACTAAGTATTACGTCGTCTTGAATTTTATTGTGCCCAGTAAATTGTTATAGGCTAGTGCTATTATAAATTAAAACTAACATAGTTGGCGGAATGACATGAGGAGTCGCAACTTTAACACTTTTGAGCAAATAAGACATGATGCTAATTGGTAGATAATATTTTAATTTCAGTGTTTCATATTTTCGTTTATTTTTCTTATATTTTTGTTTATTAGTTTATGTTAATTAACAAATATTAGATTTTATGGATAGGTTAAATAGCGTGAAAACTCTTTTTAAGTATAGAGTAAGTTTTTAAGTATATAAGAGAGTGAATGGTGGGTATACGATAAGTAATATTTGTGCCTAAAATAAACGTAAATTTAATTGACTAATGTAATATAAAATGAAAGTTAACAACACGATGATTTGATATCCAAAACAAGAAATGAGACTGTTATATACAAGAAAATGTTTGAGCAAAAAATATAATAAGTATTTTGTAATGAAATTCTAAAAAAAAGTACAGCACCCAAAATGCTTGAAGATTATTATGTAAATGAGAACTGCCTAGTTTATTTCGATTTTTAAGAATGTCTTTTCTAAGATGTAAATTGCCTTCTCTTGTTATAATATTTTGGTTTTATTTTGCAATTTTTATTTAGTTTTTGTCACGGTTCCATAGCTCAGAAAAAAAAATGTTAGAGAGGAAATTACCTTCTTAACTCATTTAACTTATAAATTACTAGCTGTTACCCAGGGCTTGAATGTTTGTTTGGCTACTACTCAGCTCCTTTTAGTCGCAGCGTGATGCATATAGCCTTCCTCGATAACTAGGCTATCCAACACTAAACGAATTTTTCAATTCGGGTTCATAGTTCCTTATTAGTGCGTCCAACCAAGCAAACAAACAAACTCTTCAACTTTACGTCATTGTCTACTTGGCAAAAGAGTCGTTTAATTTAAATAGGATAATATAAAAACCACTTTATCACCTGTCTGATTTGTAAAAAAAGGATCCGAATTTATATAATAATTATTTTGTTAATTTGTAACTTTCAACGTCAGTTCATGTATATTTGTGATGTTAACTTTCATAACTTTCATTTATTATTCGTATAGTTTCGGATTATGAATACATAATGTCACTAACTCATCTCAACCCGTGGGTGTATTTGATATTGATATTTAGTTTTCGTGGGACAAGCAAGCCAAACTGCGAGCGAACACTAGTATACCACTCTTTCTGTTAGCTCATTTCAGTACACAGATGGACAAAGGCCTGTCCATGATTTCCATTTCTATTTTGCTTTTTTGTTTGCTATTCTTTTTTTTCAATGGTCCAGTCTTGATGATAATATTATCTACTTTATCACGCCATCTTTGCCATTCAAAATTAGAATACTCATTCAAAAACCAAATAGCGATAAAAACATATTATCATATAGCAACGACGGAGCTGTAGTGTCTGTAGCGAATCAGTTATATAATTAAACAAGTTCGACTTGAAAACTTTACGGTTTGTTTACTATTTACGCAATGTCACGGCCAAACTAAATTATACAGAATAAATTTGAATTTTTGAGCTTTTTTGTGGTTTATAACGGTATTAGGTAGTATTTGTTGATTAATAACCTTTTTTGAAAAGTAACGGGATTTTATACACGCGGTGTATTATTAAATATATGTTTTGGTTAGGTACACGCACTTTTAAAAAAAGCTATTTATATTTCCAGCCCATAGTCCAATGCATTTATTCAGTAGAAGTTATAATGAAAAAATTAAAGAGTAAAACAGGGTGGAAGACGCTGGCTGCTGTGACACAGTATTAACTAGTACAACAGTCAACGACGAGCTCTTAATTTAATACTACCATATAAATTAAGAGCAATTGTGAACCTACAATATAGAATAAATAAATAAATATATTATAAATAAAAATGACATTCATCCATATATTGTGTACCAAGTTAAAATATTTAAAAACCACCTAAATACGTTACACAAGTCTTTTAATAAGAACAACAAGTAAGTACTACTTTCTTGATTGAGTAACTCTATGGTCATTTTGACCCAAAAAGTTTTAAGCTCTAACCTCTCATGAAATAGATTTGACACCAACTAGATTTGACAACCTTCCAAATAAAAAAAATAGCCAAAACTGTTTAAATTATCAGCTCACAGCGAAAAAACCAATTTCGTGATGTAAAATGAATAATAATACAACGATTTAAACATCATTGCGTGTGATAGGTACCAAATTTGCTCATAATAATGCTATAATAAAGATGTATGATTTCCTATAGTCTTCAGAATTTTAACAATTTTATATTAAATTGAAAGGAAGTCTTGAAATAAATCACTGTTGGTAGACCTTCAACATTGCAATGAGTACTTTAATGTACCCAACAGTTTTACTGGCATCGACGAATACTGCTCTGCCCTCTATAGACTATGACGTGATGATTATAGCACCTTAAGCCTAGACTAATAAATGTAACAATTTTTGATTTTCAAATCGGACTAGTAGGTAGTTACAGAGTAATAATAAGTGCAATATTAGATTGCTTAAATATTTATTTTTATTTGAAACTTCATGCACAATTGTACAAAGGTAAGCTTAATGCCGGAAGGCATTATCTACCAGCCGACCTAAGGTCGGCTGGTGATGCAGAGAAGAACATGGTAGGTGCAAAAATCAAGGAAAATTGTGAGTAAGCTATAATATTAAATACAATATAGGTATAATAAAATATAGGTACTAATAATATCAATATATATACTGCTAATTTATTGACGAGATGATTCTGCTTGTTGGCTGTTTGGTAGTGACCATCATTAAATATGTATTCTGTCATTATTTCAGATTTTTCGTGATCCAAATTTCGGAGTTATTTTAACAAAAATTAGGAGAGGATTGAGGATCATAATCATAAATTCTTTATTGACACAAATTTAATATTAGAATCCCCTAACATGTGGTGCACTAGTAAAAATTGTGTTGCAGGTGTTAGCGTCTTTCCCGATTTACTGACACTAATAAATTTATGAAAAATAAAGAATAAGTGTACATAATAAAGCACAATTAATGTATTGTATTAATTCATGCGCTTTAAGAAAAAAAATAATTATATTTAATAAAGAAAAAAAAAAAAATTATCAAAGTGTCTATTTGAGTGTGTGTGTGTGTGTGTGGATGATTTTATTTATTCTGCATTGAAAATTAATTTGACTTTCTTTGCAGAGAAAATTTGCAATGAGATTGATAAGTCCAAGCAAATCATATTTAAAATTACTCAATATTATATAGCGATATAGCAATAGCACCATTACGGCTCCTTTTTTCTTTTTTTTTTGTACGCAACCCTATTATTACCTTGGCAATGTATCGTGCAAAATGTAGTTGACTCCAATTCATCATACGTAATGCATTAGCATTTGGTGCGTCTATGAAAATACTTACCACATCGAATATTGAAGTAGGTAATTTGGGTCATTGCATTTTATTGTGGTCAGCTAAAAATATTGTATGAGTTTTAAAAGCTAGAAGGCTACTGAGTGTTGCCTATAACTCATTAAGCACATCCGTTAGTTAAGTGTGCTGATTCATTTACTTAATCATCTTTTTTTTATAGCAGCTCCGTATGTAATGTATCAAGGAGATTTGAATGTATTTCATTTTCTTATTATTTTCTTATTTCCATGACAAACAGACCAACCAAAATTTTTCAAATTAAAATTGACTACCAATTTCCAAAAGATAACTTATTACCCGACTACGGAAAAGGAGGGTAATGTTATTTTGTTATATTCAGTAGCCAGAATACCTAATACCTATATTTGACAAACCCCGAAGTTTTGAAGCGAAATTGGAATATAAACTAAGGCTAATGAAAAAGAAATGTTTTTTTTTTTCATTTCTGAATCTAGGCGTTTTTATCTATGCTTCTATACTAATATTGTAAAGCTAAAAGGTTCGTTAGTTTAGTTGAATGCTAGGATCTCAGGAACTTCTGGTCCGATTTTAGATGAAAAAATATTCTATTTTTGGATAGCCCATTTATCGAGGAAGGTTATAGGCTAATATAACATCACTCTACAGCAAAAGCAAAAGGAGCTAAGCAGTGCCCAAGTGCAAAATCCCGCGCTAGAATTAAAATATTTGACTGGCTCCAAGCTTATTTTTGTAACTTACAGGAATTCCATCAAGAGCTGTTACAATTTTAGAAAGCACACAACTAATATTTATATTATGAGTGTAGGCAGACATATTAAAGAGAAACTTTCGCTAATGTGTTTTAACTATTTATTGCAATGTTTGGACAATAAAATTCGCACGTACATATAAATTGCTATAAGTTGAGCGGCAGCTTAGGTGCCTCGCCTTGTTTTATAGAGATCCCGTTACAACCGAAGCCGTGGCGCTTGTACCATTGTGGTATTGAGATGTTCGTTACGATCATCGAAGTTAAGCAAGTTTCGGAAAGGTCAGTCCATGATGGGTGACCGTTTGTGGCAATTTCATTCTCAAGCGTCTCCGTGTTTCGGAAGGCATGTAAAGCCGTTATTCCCGGTTATCACTTAATGTGGTAGTCGTTAAGTCAAGTTGGAAGCCCTCCAGGCGACTTGATAAATTCCCACACTAGGGTCTGCCTCCAGCCCATACGATAAGAAGAAGATAATCATTTAACTAAATCTGGCGGCAAGGTATAGTGTGATAGCATGTGGAATATAATAAATTAACATGCCTATTTTAACTGCCTCGGTGGCGCAGCAGAAAGTGTATACGACGGCTGTGCAAGAGGTCCCGAGTTCGATTCCCGGGTCGGGTGTTAATGGTATTGGCTTTTCTATCATTAAATTCCTGTATTGAGATTTTCCCGGAGTTTGGTAAACAAATATACCCGGTAGATGACAGTAGGCTCGCCCCCTATTTCATGGGATCAAACATAGCTGGCGAAATGTAGGTGTGAAACACCTCTGCCTACCCCTTCGAGGAAAAAGGCGGCTCCTACACAGCAATCGTTCACACTATCGCTACATCACAGAAGTAGAGAGTCAGTTTTGATGTACCTAATTAATAATAATAATATAATATTCTACCACATTCACACAGCGCCTTCTAGTCCCAAATTAAGCAATTATATTTGCTTGTGTTATGGGTACTAAACAACTGATATATTACTTAAAAACATTTTTTTTGTAAATACATACATATTATAGATAAATTACACCCAGGCACAGAACAAACCTTTATGCTCATCACACAAAGATTTGTCCTGGGTGGGGATCGAACCCACGACCTCCGGCTTAGCAGTCAGGGTCACTAACCACTAGACCAACAGGCCAGTCAATTGCATAAAGCATGCAGATTATTGCACAAGAAAACATCATCATTGTCACTCGAGCGAAGCTTGGTAATCTAGACAATTATATTTTAAAAAGAAGACCGTTGTACAAGTCAACACGTGCAAACAACAAAAAAAGACACATCACCAAAACTCATCACCCTCTTTCATTAAAGTCCACTATCCTATCCACTTCATTCAACCCATAAACGTCCCATTGCTGGGCACGGATTCCTTCAAAGATTGTGGAGAGAATTTAGCTTACTATACCACGCTAGCCAGACGGGTTGGTATAGGGTTCGAATTTTCCTTTTCTCGTAATGCTCTTGTCTGAATAAGGTACTCCCTTAGTCGCCTTTTACGACACCCATTTGTTGAGATGGAGTAGTGACATTATGTATTCTAAATCCATCACTACACGAATAACCACTTGCCCGTCAGTAATAACGTAAAGATCTTCATAAGCTGGTCGTACTTGACCGTACCACTGAACTTGCTTCCGCGTAACAGTGAAAGCCTTCGTGACGTCACAGCTTGCCGCGCGAAAGTGAAACTGACATTGCAACTTGAACTCGTTCTTTTATATCTCTATAGGGTTTTATTTATTAACGTATTGAATTCAATTTGTATTGAATATCATGTTTTATTGGAAATCTCTTGAAAATGTCTAGGTCCAACAGTGGGCATCGAAATGAAATGAAATGAAATGAAATGAAATGAAATGAAATGAAATCTCGTTTATTCATCTAGGTTACAAGGTAACACTTATGAAAGTCACAAGAATGTAACAGGTTATCCGAAAAGTAGTGTCAGCAAATTTGCCTACGACCAGTTCGCTGACGGGGTGGAGCTATGAGAAGAACTGGCAAGAAACTCACGCCACTCTTTTTAAAAAAAATGGATAGTTACAATCTTTTGTAATTTACAATTTGAGTAGCGTGTAAAGTGATGCAGCAGAGCACCACACCGTTAGATTAAAGAGTTAAAATGAATGTTTACAAAATAAATAATAAACAAAAAAATAAAAAATTAGGCTATGCGGTTGCATCACTTTACACATTGCTAAGCAGCCGTTAGGGGCAGTGTCTGTGAATAAAAATATAGTTTTAATTTTGTAAAAACATAATAAAAAATAAAAAAAACTGTTATTAAAAAAAATAAAGGAAATGCACGAGAAAACTGATATAAATATTCACAACGTGCCCCCACGTCACAAGTGTCATTCTACACAAACAAGATATATCAAATCAATAATAACATTATTCCCAAGACATTTTATCATCTAAAAACTCATTAATTGTATAATACCCCTTACGAATAAGATGATCTTTAACAATGGTTTTGAATTTGAGTAAGGGTAAATTCATAATGTCTTCGGGAATTTTGTTATAAAATCGTACACCGAGTCCCTCAAAAGAATTATGAACCTTATGTAAACGATGATATGTGCCTACTAACTTATGTTTACTTCTAGTGTTAACGCAATGAATGTCACTATTCTTGGTATATAGATGAATATTTTGTTTGACTAACATAATATTTGCAAATATATATTGGGACGCAGTTGTCAGAATACCTATTTCTTTGAATCGTTCTCTCAGGGAAACTCGTGAACCTAAGTTATAAATAGAGCGAATGGCTCGTTTTTGAAGAATGAATATTGTTTCAATATCAGCAGCCTTGCCCCAAAGCAAAATACCATAGGACATGACGCTGTGAAAATAACTAAAATAAACTAATCTCGCGGTTTCCACATCAGTAAGTTGTCGTACTTTTCTGACTGCAAAAGCCGCAGAGCTAAGTTTACCTGCGAGACACGATATATGGGCTCCCCACTGAAGTTTACAATCTAAAGTTATACCCAAAAAAACTGTTTTGTCAACAAGGGTGAGAGTTTCATTGCTTAAATTAAGATTAATACTAGTACTTTTAACATTTGGCATTATAAATCTGACACATTTTGTTTTTTTGGAGTTTAGCAATAGATTGTTTGCCGTAAACCAGTCCAGGACTTTCGCTAGAGAACCATTTACATCGTCAAAATTTGTTACTTTACGATCAACTTTGAAAATAAGAGACGTATCATCTGCAAATAGTACTATGTCGCAAAAATGCTGTACGTAGAATGGCAAGTCATTAATATAAATCCACCATCATCATATCATCCTAGCGGATGATATGATGATGGTGATATTTGGTCATAGTTTCGTTCCCTTGTATTTTTGATTGGATTGACTTGATTAGAATAATGTTAAATATTAAGTATTTATATATTTTTTTATGGACGTTTAGTAAGAAAATTATCACGTAAATAGTTTTTTAATTAAAAAATCAGTAAATGGGTACTTCGTGGTGTTTGAAAAGTCAATCTTAAGGAATATAATATTAAACTCCAATGTGGGGGACACCTGAAATATCGAGATTCGAGAAAAAAAAAGTATTTATAAAGATCTATTTATCTAAATAATGAAATCTTCGCAAACGAAGTTGTGGGCATAAGCTAGATATTATGTATAATAAAATACATACGGAGACCCGAGCCCAGCAGTGGGACATTAGCCGGTTATAGGTTGCTGAGGATGATGATGAAGTTTTTTTTAATTAAATAAAAGCGTAGTTTCACATTTATAATACTAGCTTCCACCCGTAGCTCTGCCTGCGTGGTATGTCGATCTTTACAGCTTTATTATACTAATATAAAGTAGGATGACAAAGGCACACGGCAAACGTCAACCGGAAATTTCCATAAATGATACACACGTGACGATATGTCATCGTTATGCAAACTTCCTCACAAATAAGACGAGATAAACTTAACAAGAAGACGACTGTTTATACATTGAACGAGGATATTCTTCGCAAAAACTTGCAAACGAAGCATTTCAACGAAAAACATGTCAGATTAAACAAAAGATACAACACTTCCGCAGTCGCTTTATAAGTTAAAAAAAACTGCTGATGATAAACAAAATAGCATCATTATAATAAATAACTTGTATTCGTATAAAACCTCATAGCAAAAAAAAACCGGCCAAGTGCAAGTCGGACTCGCGTACCGAGGGTTCCGTACGATTATGATATTTGTGTTTTTGTGATTGAAATGTAAGATCTTAGTACGTAACGGGATAGCTATATGTTAGAATAAATATCCACCTAAAGGTAGGTGCACCATCTTTATGTAACGTCAGTTCAGAATAAATTCTCACGCTTACTCAAATTTTTTAGACTCATCATTTTATACCCAATGAAATTCTTCCAATATAGTACTAATATATCCAATGATATATATAACTACACGAGTACGGTTTTCGGATTATTTCCTTTACTTGTGCAACTTGATATTGCTTCCTGTCAAATTTCAAGATTCTAGATCAACGGGAAGTACCCTACAGGTTTTGACTTTTCTGATCGTCAAGATATCACAAATGGAGCTTAAACGACTGTGCCATTTGATTGTCTTTACTTAGATCTTTGATTTTTTTATTGCACCAAGGAATTTCAGACCCATATATTTTATTTTCAGCTTGATACCTTTGCGCTTTCTTGAGAAAAATTTTCTTGACAGACGCACAGACAGACAAACAGACGGATAATAGAGTGATCCTATAAGGGTTACGTTTTTTTGAGGTACGGAACCCTAAAAACGACTTTGTTGCATCACTACCGTCCGTTTGATGACGGATTAAGAATGCTATGTATTGCATTCCTATCAACTGATAAATATAAATAGTAATGAAACAAATCACAATACACCTGCCAAAGAGAAAAAAAACCGCGACGGCGGTGGCAATACGGCCCGTCTGATAGTAAACGTTTATCGAAGCCTAAAACACGCCTGCAACGCCAGAGGCATCACGACTGCGTTACTGACTCTTAAGGAACCTATTCACTCCTTTTTTGAAGGCTTCCGCTGAGCCACCGAAGCAGTCTTTGATATTTCTAAAGATAAAAATAATCTAGACTACTTAGATAAGTGAACAACTGATCTCAATACATAAAAAGCTAATTATTGCATAACATCTCATAATGAAAAGAAAGTTAATAATCCAATTATAAAACATGAATGTCCGGTTACACCGCATGCCTTCAAATGATCAGTAGGCTTAGAAACATTAAAATAATGATTAGTAATAAAATATAATGTGTATAAGAAATGATGGGACGTTGGTTCTTTTAACTGTTAACTATTGTCGTAGGTACTGTCAATCCGGATGCTGTAGAATGCTATGAGAGAGAAATTGATGAAATTATAAGGCATATAATTGTGATTGATTGAGATAATAAATAAGTAAAAAGTAGGTAGGAAGTGATATTGTAATTGAATATATTGACACTTAAATTTTGATTGATTAATTGCCTACAAATTAACCAACTAACCGAATAATTAACTGATAAACATGTTGTGCTGATTTATAATACAATTTAGTACTATTTTAAACCATTATTTATTATAATTGCTATCAGCTTATACACTTAATAAGTCTAGGTAAGATCTTAAAAACACAAAAAAGAGTTTGAAGAGAAAAGAAGAAAAGAAGCTTTTTTACTAGAATACACTTATTAAATAGTTTCACACTTTTATTCTTATCAGACCTTTTAGATAAGTACGATAAACATAAATACCAGAATAACAGAAGCCTAAGCTATAGCTATCTACAATCCTCTTGGTTACAACCAGAAAAAAAAAGAAAGTCAACTCCCTATTCAAATATTAAGATACAAATTCGGCATCTAGATACTATTGCATTAAAAGTAAAACATTTTTTTTACAAATATACAGTTTATAGAATTATTATTTTATTTTACCTTGAAGATAAAAACATATTGAACACGTCTTCTAATGCAAGTTTACTTTATTTCCCCACAGATGTTACACCTTTGCTGGGTGTACTACTTTTCTAAGCTCTCCGAGTTTGCAGACACCGTGTTCTTCGTGCTCCGTAAGAAGAAGAGTCAGATCACCTGGCTTCATCTCTACCATCACTCTCTGACTCCTTTCGAGGCCTGGCTGCTTGTGAAGTTCATTGCTGGTGAGGCACATATCGATAAGTTTTTAGATTATCTCTTATTCTGAAACGTAACGTCTACTGTGATCAAAGATTTTGATGTGTCAAAATTTGGCATCTCTTTTTCCCTCATCCCGAAAATATTAAGTGCAAAAAGGAGAAGAGCACAAGACCAGGACCAAAAATAACATGAAACGATGTTTATACCTGGTACTTGCTTTGAAGATAATTATTAAGTCGTAGTAGTAGGTAAGTTAGATGCTACACAGCTAACAATAGAATATTATGTAGATACTGTGGATAATGTTAATGCTTTAAAAATTATTCTACTAAAGTAACTCGTAGATTGCGTATAATGCTAGATTTATGGCTGTCCAGGTGTCGATATTCGAATTATAGACGGATTACCTACTTATTTTTATTCCTTAATTTAATTTGTGTATCGCTTTTGTAGTGCAGTTATTTAAAACAATGTTTTATTATTGTTAATATTACCTTTACTTTAACATAATATATTCAGCCTTGGAATGTTATTGACCTTGATTAATATTTGCCAAAACAAGATAATCAGAACAATCAAAGTATTCTCACCGACAATGGCCTAAATGATTCAATTAATATAGTTACATAAGTTAATATACCTTCACTGACCATGTTTAACCTTTAAATATATAATTTCAATCATAAAGTAAAAATTATATAAAACTCTTTCTTATACCAAATTGCACAACACTAGTTTATCATCTTTGAAGAAAAAATTGCAAGCGACAACTTGATTGCATCAGCAACTTTCAGACAATTACGATTTTGCGAAGATTTCTTCAAGTTTAATTGACAATGATTGAGGAAAGTACACACGCGACGAGAATTGCGAAACCAAAAAGGCAGGGTCTATAACCTATCAATATTCATGGTCAGAGACTTTAAAATACAGATATGAAGAATATGAGGCTAGTCAAGGTCGTATATTTGGAACTTCTGCTTTTGAATACGAAGCAATTATAGTTACCTATGAACGCTTGCAAAACGAGGCACGTCAATCAAACGTTTACCAAGCCAAAGACATTCGTTTGTCTCACATGGCAATGAATTTACTATATGAAGTATTCTTCAAGTAATAATCGCACACAATAATTGTAGTAAAACAAAATTTGAAATTTAACCTAATCTATATAACCTGCTTTTGCAATTGCGTGCAATTATAATAATTATCTTGATGTAAATAGATAATCTAATTGTTATGTATTTATTTAGAATATTTATTTTCTTTCTTCTAATTTTCATCTGCTTGACCTTGTCTTATCAACTAAAGGTTCCTATTAATCTTTCGTCTTATTATTATAAATCTTTTTCAAAATGATTTTTTTTTCTGGCAAATATTGTCCCACAGCTGGACAAAGGTCATCCCGGTCTTCAACTCGTTTCTGTTTAAAATAAATCTATATTATTTTTAATTTATTTACCATCAAAATACTGCCAACACTACAGGTATATTATTTAACGAAGCGTATACCCAAACTTAATATCTAATACATAACAAAAAAAATTAAAACACATCCCAAAGACATATTAATACTTTCAGAGCAGAATCTCATACGTACCTAGTAAAACATTTTGTGGCATTAACAGCTTTTAAAAATAAGCTTTTAAAGAAGCGATGGTGGCTGAATGGATAAGGACTGGCGTGCAAATCACGGAGTCCGAGATCCCGACCGGCATGCGGCAGTACCAATGTGGATTCCACTTTGTGGAATTTATATTTACTAGTCAAGTAACATACCATCTGCTAACGGTGATGGAAAACATCGTGAGGAAACCCACATACCCTAGAAGAAATTCTATGAGTATGTCTGATCCACCAACCCGCACTAGGCCCGCGTGAGTGGATTATGGCCTAAACCCTCTCAGCTCTCTAGTTAGAGAAGAGAGAGGAGACCCGAGCATAGCTGTGGGATTTAATGGGTTGCTGATGATGATGATGAACAGCTTTTATTCCACTGTTGTTTGCCTCTAAGACAACCCAAAAACAAATAGATTTAAATCCGCAGACACTGCTCTAGCATCTACTTTAGAGGATGAAGTAAATAATGCATATCTACATTTTCCTCATATTAACTTGGATTGTTGTTTATTTCTAGGTGGTCATGGCACCTTCTCCAACATAGTTAACAACTTGGTGCACGTCATCATGTACAGCTACTATATGGTGGCGGCAATGGGTCCTCAATACCAGAAGTACCTGTGGTGGAAGAAGCATCTCACCACTTTGCAGCTAGTAAGTGCAATTCTACTTTAGTTTTTTTACAGGGAAAATTTGAACTACGAGTATGCGCTTGGCAAATTTGCTGACACTACTTTTCGGATAACCTGTTACATTCTTGTGACTTTCATAAGTGTTACCTTGTAACGTAGATGAATAAAAGAGATTTCATTAATGTCGTATAGTTTATGATTTGGTTTAGTGAAATAAAGAAATGGTACAGAGCGATTATAATATTTGAAAATTTTAAAAGATGCGATCCATTTTGGCTCAAAATAAGACCGTTAGTTTTAGTTAATGACTTTTTATATAAAGAACAGAAGTAGTAGCGCGGAGCTTCACTCCCGTCGTTCTTTATTTGGTCACTGCTCAGCTCCTATTGGCCGTAACGTGATGTTATATATGTTTTCTTCTATAACCTTCCTCGGTAAGTAGCCTATCTAACACAAAAATATTTTTTCAAATTGGACCAGTAGATCCTGAGATCCTAGCGTTCAACCAAACAAACAGACAAATAAACAAACTCAACAGCATTATAATATTAGTATACTGCCCTACCAAAAAAGAACGACATAAGTGCATTTTAAGTCTAAGGGAAATTGTACCTAAAGTTAGTTAATTTAAATGCGTTTCTCCTGTAACATATGTGATGCAATTGCGCCCTTTTTTCTTAGCTAGGCAGTATAGATATCAGACTTTTTAAGAATCTTACCTGCCGTACTCAGAGACGTTACTTAACTTTAAAGTTTATTCAGTAAAAAAATTTTATACTTAAGTCTATACACCTAAAGACGATTATTCAATGAAAAAATTGTGTTAATGACAGATTACTGCTAATTTACGTCTCTGAGTGCGGCAGTTAGTAAATATAGTTTTATTCAAAGTAAATACAATAAACTTTTCAATGCAGTATCATTTATTTATTTATTTATTTATTAAAGTACTGCCACATGATACATATTAAAAGTACAACAGTTAAATTATATCTAAATACATGTTCTGATATGCATCACAATAACGGCGTACATAACATTTGCTTTAACTTAGTAACAATAGTTTATAAAGTGCAAGAATTTACAGTATGTTAACTTAAACTTAAATTACATAAATGAGGGGCAAAACATAAACATAAAAGCTAAGATATCTAGAGCATAATATCTTATGTAATATTGGCAAAGCATTCATAAATTTTATTACTGTACTTAGAAATACTATCATTAAAGACATCCAGATTGGGAATTCTTTGAGACAAAAAGTTATAGTCAGAATAAATCCGTGCCAAAGGAGACTGTGAGCCGAGATTGGTTTTGGCCATCGGAATGAAGAAAAGTTTATTTATGCGACCTCTGGGGTATTTGTGAGGCACTGACAGCGACACGCTTGATATTAGGTCACTACAATTCAGACCCCCATTAATCAATTTAAACAAGAAAACCATGTTCAACATCATTCTTCTATTGTGAAGACTTATCATTTTAAAATAAGATAGTCTCTGGTTGTATGGTTGTCTATGAGAGAACCCGTGAGTACTAAAAGCAAGATGCCTTGTAAATGATCTTTGAATACCCTCCACTCTCTGCGAATGTACCGAATAATACGGATTCCAAGCACTAGAGGCAAACTCGAGATGGCTGCGCACTAAAGTGTTGTACAAAACGATTTTTGTTGTAACATTATGGAAGCCCTTAGTGTTGCGTTTTAAAAACCCTAAGATTTTTGCAGCTTTGGACGTTATTGAATCAATATGAGATTTAAATGAGAGAGCCTTGTCAATTGTAACGCCAAGATCGCGTATCTCATCTACCTCGGCTAGGGTTGCGCCACCAATCTCGTACTTAGTAGCGAGTGGTTTTTTTAATCTACTATATTTAATATGATAACACTTATTGACATTGAGAGTCATGCAATTTGATCGACACCAATTATAGATGTTGTCTAGATCATTTTGCAGCAGTCTGCTGTCATTGGCTGATTTAATAGACCTGTATATCTTTAAATCATCTGCAAACATTGAGAACTTACAATTTTTTATTTGAGAAGACATATCGTTGATGAAAGCCAAGAAAAGTACCGGTCCTAAGTGGGAACCTTGTGGTACCCCGGAGGTTGCATAGTAGCGTGCAGATGTATAGCCATTAATAACCACTTCCTGTGGTCTTTCCCGTAGGTAAGATTGAAACCACTGCAGAAGTGGGTTTTTGATGCCGTAATCGCTAAGTTTTCGAAGTAACAATGAATGATTTACCTTATCGAAGGCGCTACTAAAATCTGTATAGACTGCGTCTACCTGTAGTCTTTTGTCGACTTGTTGGGATATATCTGACACAAAGGCAATTAAGTTAGTCTGGACTGAGCGACCCTGCATAAATCCATGCTGATACTCAGATACACACTTATGAATGACGCTGGAAACCACTGGATATATTAGGGACTCGAATAGCTTAGCAAAACATGAAAGTATTGATACCGGCCGATAGTTCTTCACAGAAGCTAAATCTCCTTTCTTAAATATGGGAACTATGCGCCCTTCTTTCCATATTTCCGGGAATATACCATCCGTGAGAGATCGGTTATAAATCAACGTTAGAGGTAAGGCAAGAGCATGCATGCACCGTTTCACAAAAAGTGGAGGAAAAGAATCGGGTCCTGCACCCTTGGATATATCAAGTCTTTTTATTTTATTTAAAACTTCTCTTTCTGTGTATATTAATTTAGATACGATATGATTTCCGCCGTTTCCAACATCAGCCACAAAGTCCATCTGGATATCACTGTTAGTAGAATAAACCGATGAAAATTGTCGCGCGAATAGGTTAGCTATATCTGGACCAGTTTCCACAACCGTGTCATCCAAGCTCATTTTCCCAGGTATACATGATCTGGTATCACGCTTGGTTTTTATAAATGTCCAGAATGCTTTTGGATTATGAACTATATTAGTCTATATACTATTAATTTGATATAATTCATTAGCAAATATGAAATCAACAAACATGTAACCTAGTGTTGAGTTGTATTTGGCTGGTGTCATGAAGCTGTGACCATCAGTTATGGTCCACTCTATACATCCAAGATTGAAATCTCCAAGGATCAACACATCATCGGCCTGACACATAGCATTTTCTAAAATATTCAAAAATTGTGACAGAGTATTTGCTTTCACTGGAGGGGGTAAGTACACCACACAAACTAAGAGGTTCTTTGATCTATTGTTGACTACTACTTGCAAGCTCACCCAAATACATTCAATATCAGATTCCCAATTTAACAATCGAACAGATGGTACATCACTAGAAATTGCCACCAAAACGCCCCCTCCATCCTGCTTTGTCATTTTTGAACAGATTCGATCCCTACGATATACAATGTATTTATCACTGTCAAATAATTCATTACTTGAAATGTTTGAATTTAGCCAAGTTTCAGTGAAAGCTATTACTTTATAATCAGAGTTAGATATATTTTTATAAACTTCATTCGTTTTTGTTCTAAGACCTTGAACATTCTGGTAATAAACCTCAACCATTTTTAATACAATAAACGCAAACAACATTGACCATACGACACGAAATATAAACTTAATTACTGATTAGTTTAAGACTATCCATCGATTTTATTAGTAAAGCCTGGCTATTTTCGTCTTTACGAGCATAAATTCGACCATTACGTATCCACACAAATTTATATAAGAACTCCTTGGCTTTTTTACGAGTAGCAGCATGCAATATCTTGTTTCCAGGTGTCAAATGTTCCGCCACAAAAATCGGTACCTTAGAACCTCCAATACCAAGATGACAAGAAGACAATTTATCTTGAGCATTTGCTTTATTATATTTTGATACAGATGCCAACACAGAATCACGCACTATAGGGCTACATAATTTGGCTATAACAGCTCTCGGTCTGCTATTGTCGTTAGAAAGTTTGGCAACTCTTGTTACTTTCACTATGTCTTGCCTAGCCAAGGGATTATCCACTACCTTGCTAAGCTGTACGATAGTATCCACCAAGTTCTCAGATCTGTGCTCAGGGATGCCGTTTATTTCTATATTGCTCTCTCTCAAATGCAGTTCAACTATGTTTAAACGTTGAGTAAGGTCGGATGTAGTAGATTTAAGTCTCTCGTTTTCAGTTTTTAATTCAGTAACCAATCTATCCTTCTCTGACAAAGCGGTACGTATTTCTTCAAACTGTCTGTTAAAAAATGCCATTGATTCTTGAAAACTACATATTTGTTCCCTAATATTTTTTAACTCACTTGTTACCTGTTCTTTTATAGTGATTTTTAAAATCTGTGATACCTCCTGCGCTATAATGCTCTGAAGCTTCTTTTCGGATACACAGCTATGCGCTTCCGGTGACGTATTTGGTTTTGACTGCTTAGACCGATAAGTTATATTGGAAAATTCAGGGCTTAATTCAATTTCCTCTTGCACACTTGGTCCCGCTCGAGCTGGGGTATTTGTATTGTCCACTTTAGGTTGTTTGCAGCGACATTCAGGGCATTTCCAGGAGCTTTTGTGTTGCAAACTCATTGCTGTGAAGCGTTGAGGACTAACACCAGCACATTCGAGGTCAAATTTTGACTTGCATATAGAGCAGAGTAGGTATTCATTCTTCTTTGTAATAGTATTACGACAACCCGCACAATTAGCCATAGGTGCCATTGTTTTAAGTCGCAACGCATATATTTATTATAGTAGATAAAGCAAAAACAAATCATACACAACGAAGCGCCACCAAACAGTTCACTACGCGCGGTAGCGTCCAAAAGGGCGCAAGCGCCGTGCAAATCGGGGCGCTTACGCGTTCTCTTCAAACACTCGTGATAACACACGTAGAAACTGTGGTAAACTAAGTAATACGTAAATTGTTCGGTGTAAATGTTTATAACACTTTTGGCAAACACTTTATGCGATCAATACATAAATTATCTTCATTTAAAGCTAATTTTCACTACGAAAATCAAACTGTGAACCAAATTATGAATTTATTAAGCAGAGTGACACTAAATACAAACTACGCTACAACGCGCGAGATGTGGGTATGATATATATGATGTATCATAAATAAATCTGACTGTAAGCCGGTAATATAATATATTAAAATATAAAATTTGCATTTTAATGGAAGATATATTAATAATTAATGTAAGTTATAGTACATACTCGTATAACTTACATTAAAATGCAAATATCGTAGTGCAAATATCTGTTAAGAAACCGTCCAAATAAAGGAAATCTAAATGTGATTGGTTAATTTTGTATATTATTCACACGAGTAATTGTTGTTAGAATATTTATAAAACATTCATAGCGTTAAGCCTTTTTCTCCAAAAGTATACAGGTAAACTTTTTTTGTCCGACCTGGCTATCAAAGCCAGGGATTTTTGCGTATTCACTCTCGTTTGTGATGGATTTAGAATACATAATGTCACTACCCCATTTCAACCTATGGGTGTCGTAAAAGGCAACTAAGGGACCTAATTTTAAGCAGACAAGAGCACTGCGTGAAAAGGAAAATTCGAAACGAAACCCATTACCGGCCATGGTATAGTAGGCCAAATTCCCTCCAAAATCTTTGAAGAAGTCTCGTGCTCAGCAGTGGGACGTTTATGAATTGAAATGATGATGATGATATCGGTAAATCAAATTCGGTAGAACATTTTACTTTAAGAATGCTGATGGTAACTTCATCTTGTATAATAATTATAATATTCTACCACATTCACACAGCGCCATCTAGTCCCAAAGTAAGCAGTTATACTTGCTTGTGTTATGGGTACTAAACAACTGTACGTCTGTTTGCCACCGTCGTGGTATAAAAAAAAAAAAAAAAACTGATATATTTATTTATTTAGCAGAAATACTGTACAGGTTAAACTTAATGCTATATAGCATTTTCTAACAGCTAACCGAGGGTGATGCAGAGATAAGCTGTAGTAGATGCATTCTGAGACTAAAGAGAGTATACTGAGAATAAAGACTATTTATACAAACTAAATATTATAGTATATATATAAATAATACTGTACATAATATACATAAATAAATATATATCTCGAATACATATAACTATAATATATACGAGGATAAAAACATATAAGTATACTACTGGGGTTTTGCGACTTTATCGAGTAAAATCTCGCGAACTTTTAATTTAAAAGTGAGTCGATTCGTAGACATCCTGACTTCCAAAGGTAGCTCATTCCAGAGAAGAACGGATTGGACAAAGAAAGAGGAGTGGACAAAATTAGTACTATGAGTAGGACATACAAGGAGCCGATTGTTCGAAGAACGGAGGTTTCTGTTGTGAACAGAACATAAATATTGCAAATATTGATTCAAGTAAGTGGGAGGAGTAGGAGAAAAAGAAGGAAAAGAGTGTAGTGAGTGCACGTAGACTACGGCGGTGACGAATAGGCAACCATTTGAGTTCAGAGCGAAAAGTAGACACATGATCATACTTACGAAGATTGTAAACAAATCGAATGCAGTTATTAAGAAGTCGGTCCAATTTATTGAGTAGATCTGCATTCAGGTCGAAATAGCAAACATCACCATAGTCGATAATAGGAAAAATTAAAGTCTGCACAAGCGCTACCTTGGTGCTTGGCGGTAGGAAACTTTTTAATCGGTACATTGAGCGCAGTGTTCCCGTCACTTTACGACAGACTTCCGCCACTTGTTTTTGCCAATCCAAGTTGTTGTCCATGTACAGGCCCAGGTTCTTAACTACCGAACTAAAAGGTATAGGTGTTCCATTATATAAAACCGGAAAGAGAGCGTTATAGTTCACCTTACCCAGTGTTCTATGACTACCTATTAGGATAGCCTGGCATTTAGTAGGGTTCACTGTGACACCAAAGCGTTTAGACCAGTCCCGTAGATAAATCAAATCTTTATTGATAATATCGATTGCTGTAGTTAAATCTTCCACGCTTGCCTGAATATAAAGCTGCAAATCATCAGCATACAAGTGATACGCACTCTGAAAATTATGGGTGAGGAGATTGATGAAAATCGAAAATAATAAAGGAGAGAGAATACCGCCTTGTGTAACGCCAGAGTGGAGGTCACACCAACCTGATGAATTTCCATCAAGACGCACCAACTGCTGACGACCACGAATACTACTTAAATAACACATATAACATATAAACGATATACTACTTAAATTTTTTATTTTTTTGTAAATACGTACATAATTATTATATATAAATTACACCCAGACACAGAAGAAACCTTTATGCTCATTACACAAAGATTTGTTCTGGGTGGGGATCGAACCCACGACCTCCGGCTTAGCAGTCAGGGTCACTAACCACTAGACCAACAGGCCAGTATGGCTTCAGGGCAACAACATAGGACATTTTGCGTTACTGTCGTCCAGATATCTATTTATTTTATCCACTAACAACTAGCATTAATTTGCTATGAAGAATATTAATTCAGGTTCTTCAAAGCAAATATTAAAAAAAATCGAGTATCAGAGAATCTAAAAGCAAACAATATTAATCAGATTAAAGGAAAATGAAACTTGTTACAACCTAATTAAATTTCTATTTCAACACCACAACCCATACTTAATCTCAAAGATAGAGATATATCCAGATAAAGCTAGACCACGGTACGGTCTACTTACTTAAACAATTAAATGCACGAAGACTCAAGTATTTCACAAGCGACAATTATGCGATTGCATCGATTAAATTTGTACATCAATTGTGTCATTGAAAGCATGAGTTAATCAATTATCGTTGGTTACATATTGTTTGTTTACTATTTCAAGGCATCTTTAACATTGAAGTTTATTAAAATTACTATTTAAAATAGTAATCCTAATTCAAACCTATATTTATGTGGTAACACAGTAAAAAAAGTAATGAACAGAATGTTTGGTAATTCTTCTTTTCATCCCCAAGATGCCGTTAAATACGACTAAAATAATATAAATACACTGTCAGAGAGGGAATCTCGAAATAAAACCAAACTTTTCATTATTAGCAACCCATTAAGTCCCAGTAAGGCTCGAGTCTCCTCTCTTCTTACTAGAGAGCTGAGAGAGTTTTTATAATAACGATTTTCCGTGTAGTAACGGACTAAGAATACATAATTCTACTACCCCATCTCGACCCGTGGGTGTCGTAAAAGGCGACTAAGGGAGTCGTAGAGTCGTCGTCGAGTAAGTTTTATGCAGACAAGAGCACTATAAGAAAATAAAAATTCGAAACAAACCCTGGCCAGCGTGGTATAGTAGGCTAAATTCCCTCCACACCATTTGGAATAGACTTATGCCCAGCAGTGTGACATTTATATCATTTATAGAAAAAAATATTCTAAACTTTATTTAATTTAATTTTAAACTCTTTTCCAAGTTAACTTTGTAGTTAATTACACAATAATAATAAAAGATCAATTAAAAACAGTACTTAGTACCTACAATGCGAAATATTTACAAGGATGACAATCCAAATTACTCATCAAATTAAAATTCCTCATTTTCGGCGCGGCCGTTCTTACTTCAGACGTATCTTAATTGTTTACATTCTCCATATAATGACCTTATACTTTATTTGTATGTTTTATTACCTCTTGGACATGTCTCATTTTAATGCACTTAACATTGGTGTGCAATGGCCGTGGCATTAATTTAGTATTATTAAACTAAATAACCAAATATTATTTGCAATGTAATGTTAGATAATTCAATAATAACATGTTAGAATTAGTTCTTGAGGACTGAACAGTTAATCTTTCGTCAATCTTGACATTACAAGGAGGAAATCGAACAGTTCAGACTTTGAAAACAATTGACAATCTGACTGTTGATTTCGTATTCATTAGTATTTTACAGTAAAGAGAAGATAATCAAAAAAATAAACTATGTTATTTAAATGCTAAATTATCTTAAATTTAAATTAAGATATTATTATAGTAATTTAAATTCTGTGAGAGAATTTGTACAATGGTTTGCCATAAAAGCAAAACATAGTTAAAACTGAGTACATAATTTTTTTCATCAAACTATTTATTATTAAAATGATTTGGCAAAGACATCGAAATATTAAATCAACTGGAAATTTCCACCTAACATAATTAACATTTTTGTATATACATACTTCCGCAATAGTAATACAGCATGGAACTAACCAATAAGGATCGCACCGCGCCTAGAATTCCTCGGGAGCCACTTGCGCAAGGTGGACATATGCACGGCTGAGATACAACACGCAATACTGACTGACAAATTCTTCAGATTGGAAAAATACTATGACTACCCTACTTTGTATCTCTGTACTGTTCTGAATTTAAAATTTAGGTTACATTGATTTCAGGGCAGGCTGTTGTTTGTTGAATTTTAAATCGTTCTGAAACCGGTTTAAGGAGACACATGTTTCAAAACTCGATGTAACATAAAAGCTGCTAAAATAGTTGATAATGTTGCTAGAACAGTTAAGTAGCCAAAAAGAAAAAATAAATTATATATTCCAAAAAAAAAATTATGATTGACTAACATACATATAAGTGAATAATGACGAAAGCATTTTCATAATTATGTACATAATTTCCCTTTTTGAAAAAATCAAGACATTACAAAAATATGTGCTGTAGGTACATGAGCAAACATGTGCTCAGAAACTCGACGTTAAAATATTATAAATAAAATCAAAATTGTAGCACAATTTTATGAATAACTTCTATAAAAGCTGGATTACTATTGTAACGACAATGTTCTTAAAACTCGTCTTCAGTCTTTACAAACTTATCTTTAATGAAATCAACCAATCAAGGATTACGAAATAAATTTTTCACGAGTGCAGTGTACCTGCACTGCGCCGTTCGAGGCAACATTTAGACACTATGATTTCAACACGAGACGGAACGCGCCGTATCCTTTCTCTGCGTTGCACACGTTCCATAAAATGTTTTACATTAAACTTACTCACCTTGTTAGCCAAGTTTGTGGTTTATTTACTAGAATTAAATTCATTGATTTATTTCTTGATTTTAAGTAAGAATGAACAAGTAAATATAATTTAAAAAAATTAATAACCCGACTGCAAAAATCAACAGAAAGCAACGCACTAAAAAGACGTAAAATTATTGTAATATTTGACCTTTTACCTGATTAAATTTAAATATATAACATATGTATATATTTGTAATCTCCATTTGATTCCCTGTATTTTGATACTCTACTCGATAGGTTAGGTTAAAAAAAAAATAGAACTACTTACAATTTGGAACCATTCAATTATGTATAATCTCTTTTTGTATATATGTAATGTCCTTTTGATTCTCTTTATTTTGATAACCAACTCGATAGGTTTGGTTAAAAAAAATTGAACTTCTTACAATTTGGCGTCAAAACCCCGCCGTTTAAGTATTTTTATTCTTAAAATCTATCTAAGGACACTTGGGTTTTCTAGACGAATCTAACGATACCCTAATTGTCAAAATCCATCTAGCCGTTTGGAAGATTCGTGGGAATAAAGAAATTTACAAACATACAAGATACGCGCGAAAAACAATACCCGTCCTGAGAGTCGGGTAAAAAGGAATTGTTGAAATGTTTGGAAGAGCGTAACAATCACATTCAAAGATTCCATTATAAACGTACATACAGGCATAAGGGTAAAACTAATAAACGCACGATAATGTATAAACTCAAACTCTAACATTTATTTGTAAATATACCTAAGGCTAATAGAATTTATACATGTGCAAGTTCATGACTACTATATTTACTTACAGGCATTGCCAATATTGAGAGCTCTAATTTAATATGATAGGAACAATACAATACTTAGTAGATTTGTACACATTCAGATTGCAAAACAGATCCACAAGAAATTAACAACAGAAAAAACGTAATGTTAACAAATTCTTACTAATATTAAAATGCTATAAAGTTTGTTTGTCCTTCTATTTGTTACAAAACAGAGCATCTGTTCTTCATAATCTTTTTGCATGGTAATAGTTAGTGGAACGGACTTTGGCATACGCTTTAATTTATAATTAATCCCGATTATAATTACTAATTTAAAATTAATCAACGAGCATCATAACTTTTTAAAGAGAATACGCTCCACGCATCCATTGTAATCATAAAAATAATATACAATTCGCCATTAACGATTCACTCTTACAAACAACTGCTATCTTCGTACAAAAAACAAATACTTGCACAGTCAGAGATAATTTTATTTCTTCAAATTACGAACGTAATTTTCACTTCTCAGTACAAAATTATGACAACTGTAAAAAGGGATTCACTTTATATTACTCTGTTCTTGGAAGCCCTGATTTTGGTTGAATTCGTATTTCGACCTAAAAAGGCTAAAGAGTTTTTGTTTGATTTATGATCTAGAAACTTATTTATGCCTAAGATAGCATAAAGCTGTAGAGATTGTTTGTTTGTTTGAACGCTAGGATCTCAGGAACCACGAGTTCGATTTGAAAAATTATTTTAGTGTTGGATAGCCCATTTATTGAAGAAGGTTATAGGCTATATAACATCACGCTACAGCTAATAGGAGCTGAGCAGTGGCCAAATAAAGAACGACGGGTGCGAAGCCCCGCGCTATTTCTAATAAGGAATAAGGCGGGAACTGTTGTACAGGTGATAATAGGTATTGAGTAAATATAGCGTGGTATCATTCATATTTTTTAAAGCTACTCGAAACGAAGCCCTTTGCAGTAACTTAATTATAACCTCCTCTTAAGAGCAGTGGGCATCATGTCCAGCAGTGGGATTTAATAAAAATTAAACGACTTACTCCTAAACACAGGCTAAGTCTTAGCCTAGATAGGAATTACAGGAACTGTTTATGTTATAATAGCAACCCATTAATGGTCCACTGGACTCGGGTATCCTCTACTCTGTCTTGAGAGTTAAAAGGGCTAATCCAGACACGTTCGCCTAATATGAATTGGTGCATCAGACATTCCGAGCTCAAGTCAAGTCAAGACAAAATCACAATATACTTGTATAGTTTTTCTTGTATATAAAATAGCATAAACAGTGAAAGTTTTTGAACTAATTAAAACTTTGCATATTTTCAAAATGTAGAACTCATTATGATAATTTTGGATTTAAACAACGGTCAGAGAAAAAGCGTAACGGTGCAGCAGACTGTGGGCACGTATTTCTCTCGTTTTTGATAACCACAACGTGAGACATGGTTATATTGTTACCAATATAGCACAATATTGTTCTATAAAATACTAGTCATTTAATAGCAGCATTTTAACTCGACTGTTGGCGAAGTGGTTAGTGGTACTTACTGCTAAGCTAGAGGTCGTGGATTCGATTGCCATCCAGGACAAATCTTTGTGTGACGAGCATGATTTTTTGTTCTGTGTCTGGATGTTATTTAATAATATGTATGTATTTACAAACACATCCAGTCTCTTCCAAAGAAGGTGGAGGGAATTTAGGCTACTATACCACACTGTCCAGGTGGGTTGGTATAGGGTTTGTTTCGAATTTCTTTACGACACCCATGGGTTTAGATGGGGTAGTGACATGTATTCTTGATCCGTCACTACATAGATAGTCTATTATTTGAAAAAATCTGAAAAAATAAACTGCAAACATTGCTTTTCATTCATATAGGTACCTAAAAGACGAGTAGCTGACGAAACGTGTATTTCATATATCTTCATAAAGTTCTAAAAATTTTAATAATGTGAGTCATAAATCAGATATTTTAATTTTAAAACCATAAAAGCAAGGCTAATTGCAACAGTATCATTGGGATCAAAATATTTTTCGCACAAAATTTACTCCTGACGTCCTTCCTATGCGGCTTTACATATTCTCAATCAAATATATGTATAGATTAAAGGTCTCGAATACTTAAAGAGCAAAAGTCAATGAATATTTCTCAACTACGAGCAGATTATTCGATGTTTGCAATATCTCTATTAATATTAGCATAATGTTTGCGATAACGAATAAAAATTTAATACATAAATTAATAAACGGCGAAATGGGTACACACAAAATATTCAAGGGCATTTTGCGAATTCGCAATAGAAACAAAAGCAAAAGCATTCATACCAAACTAGTTTTTGCCCGCGGCTTTGCCCTTCTCCAGGCTCTAGACGTAAAAACTAAATCAGTAATAATAAATAGTGTACAAAGTATATTACTACACGATAGAAAAGACGCTGAGTATTTAACATTGTATAGGTTTTAATACGTAGCTATTTATAGCAAGAAATATAATAAATATATCCTCCTCTCTCCTACTTTGCTGTCCCCCACAGGGTCCACAATGATCTAATGACTTTAATTTTTATCTAAGTCTATATTTGTGGAATGCAAATAAATATTGAGTATTGTAAAGCGATGGTGGCTGAATGGATAAGGTACCGGCGTCCAAATCGCGTGGTCTGAGTTCGATCCCGACCGGCAGTACCAATATGAATTCCACTTTGTGGAATTTTTATGTACTAGTCAAGTAACTTACCATCTGCTAACGGTGAAGGAAAACATCGTGAGGAAACCAACATACCCTAGAAGAAATTCTATGAGTATATCTGATCCAACAACCCGCACTAGGCCAGCGTGAGTGGATCATTATGGCGTAAAAACTCTGTCAGTTCTCTAGTTAGAGGAGAGGAGACCCGAGTCCAGCAGTGGGACTTAATGGGTTGCTAATAATTGAATATTGACATAGTATCTCTATGTGAAATTTCACATAAATACAGTTTGCCATCTTTCCCCTTAATCCCCTAGATAATATCGCACTCAGTTCAAAACAGTTATAGGATGAGAAATGCCGCTGAACAATTTTGAACCTTACATTAATACACAGAAGATGGAATTTGCAGAGTAGAAATGTCTCAACTTATAACTGTTTTGCATTAGTAGTGCGATATAATATTACGATTTTATCATAAGAGGCAATTAAAGCAATAATTTATTACACATTAGCAACAGAAGAATAACTCGAAATAAACGCCTCTACTAACTTGTCTAACTAGTATTACAACAGTAGGGTTGAATATACCAGTTCGCTCTTATATCCTCCTCTTATATGGAAACAACTCACTTAAATTGTTTCCGAAGCTCAGTATGATGAGAGACGTAATCTATACATCTATACAAATAAATAAAATTGGAGTGTCTGTTTGTAATATTAAAATAACCACTTTTTACTAAATGTATATACGGTACATAATACCAAAATAACATTTTTTCAATTTTTGTCTGTCTGTCTGTCTGTTTATTCCGGCTAATCACTGGAACGGCTGGACCAATTTTGACGGGACTTTCACTGTCAGATAGCTGATGAAATAAAGAGTAACTGAGGTGACTTATATTTTAGAAAAATCAATAATTATTATAAAAAAGTAATGTTGCTTTTGTTAACGTTCCACGCGGACGAAGTCGCGGGCTCAGCTAGTAGGTAAATATAAATACTCGTGATATACTAACATGTATCGTTTGTTTTATTTCAGGTCCAATTCTTCATGGTGCTGTTCCATTCAATCAGTGCCTTGGTATACGACTGTGGATATCCAAAGTAAGTTTATTTACCGATCAACAGAAGTGAGAATAAATTAAACTTGCCCTTAATAGGTTTGAAGACTTGGTATCGTTTTCCGTGATATTATAACTTTCGCCACATTGCATGTCACAGCGAATGGGACGCGACAGTAAAGAGTCGTGACTCGTAACTGCAAACGTTGACTTTCAGTGCATCTCGTTACAATCAAAGTCACGCCTGTGTGACATCTCCCAAACATTGCAATATATTATATTGTCATCAAGGCACCTTTGCTGAACAGCTCGATCCAAAATTGATTATTGATGTTTGCATTATTTATCCAAATTATCGGTTCATTACATAACATTGTATATTAAACAGGAAATCGTGTGAAAATTCTAACACAAAGGCATCAAGAATTGCTTTATATCTAGAAGAACTACTACGCAATTTCTTTTTACTAGATTGAGACAGAGGCAGCAAATGTGTTAGTTTTCACATACCTGCTATAGTTAGTATTGATCTTTGCCACATAAGCGTTAAAACTTATTAACATAAGTTAAACGATTCATTAGTCACTGGCCACTCCTCAAACATTAGGCAACAAGGAAAGATCAAACACTTTCGCGTGTACTTTGCAGAGTGTAATTTCTTCTCATGGTTATGTTAATGATTGTAAGACAAACTTCAACATCTGCACATCTTTAGCAAAATTCGTCGTCTACGAAATAAAAAACTGCCGACAATAGACTCAGACTTCACCAAAACTTAGACGAGGCGTGTGTTATTTTAAATACATAAATCAATAGATGTAAACCTCAGAGGCACAGTGGGAATAAATACAAGGGTTTGGATATCTAGGTCGGTTAAATAGAGTTTTGAGTTTTTCTGTTGTGAATTTATTAGTATCAGCTCAGAGTTTGGACATAATTACGCCTGGTTCAAGGGCAATTGGTTAAAGGGCAATCCCTAGTATATGGGACCTAATATAACTGATGAAATGTGGATGTGATGCATCTTTGCGTACCCTTTATCCTTCTTCATTGTTATATGTGTCCTCTCATTTCCTCTAGTCTCCGTTTTGGTGTAGCCTCAGAGTACTTTATTAAGTCTCCTAGATTTTTGTTAAATGTGCTCTTATCACTTAGAAAATAAGGTGCATTTTCATTTATCACAGTTTTAGTGGTTAATAGGTTAATATTGTAGTTAAACAATTACAAAATACATAAATTTGAACGATACGGTGCGCCGCATTCACCTAGATGTGCGCGAACCTAAAACAGCATTAGATTAGAGCCACACTCAACAAGAAACTTTACTATCCGGTTTATATGATGCTTACTTCCATTGAAAGTTGCAACACCAGATTCTAGAACAACAATGTTAAAAGTAAAACAGCTATTGAATGTTCGTTTGAAGCTGCAGTTGCAGCTGATTAAGATATTTCGTAACACAATGTTTCAGCAACTGTCGTACACTTGAACTCTGTTTTAATAAATAGATTCAATCCCAAAGTGAAGACAAAATAAATACAGGAGATGTATTCAATTATAAACAACTATTAATCCGGTCATTTTAGACATAAAAATAGTGATCAAATAAAGAAAATTCCGACAGAGCCAAATCTTCGTAGAGACCTTAGGTTTACCACAAGGAATAAAGTGTCAAAAGTCCCCATCAGTCCCATGTGAGCTTAGGGACTTATTCGGGGCCCAAGGTAAAAATTTTAGGTTTTTTGGATTTTCCTCGAAAACGGTAAGTTTTATCGAAAAAGAACTCAGAGCAAAGTTGTAGATCTTAAAATTCTCTATAAAAATGGTTCCCATAATTTTTTCTCTAAGACCCACTATTTCCCAGATATTACGCTTGTAAGAATCACGTTCTACATAATATGCACACATTTCCACACCACCTGTGGTAGTGTACTCGGCGCGTTTTTTTTAACGTGGTATCCCCGGTAGGCCTATTCCACGAACCTTTATGACGTTATTTTCAGGAACAATAATTATTTAATAGTATGAAGAATATTGATATGGGTTACTGAGTTTAACTGTCGTTCTAACTTTTTTTTATTACTTTAATCTGACTCATACTCTTCATATTCAACTTCAACAATCATGTTTTCTTCAATTACTTCTTGTTCTTCTTCTTCTCCTTCCTGTTGATGAACGCTTAGAAATTGTTCAAATGAAGATGAATCAGTTGTCTCTTCATCAAAATCACATGAATTTTCCTCTCTTGTATTTAATTGAACATTTGAGCAAGAGACACCTTGGCAATTGGTACACGCTGGAGAACACTGCAACCCTACTTTTTTACAGCCACATTTGGCACTACAACCTTTCTTGCAATTGCAAAAAATAGTGTTAAGAAGTTTTTCTGGAGCAGGGGGCAGTAAAGTTCGAATCGGTTCCAAAGTATTATTTATCAATTTCCAACCCCAGTCTTCAGGGTTCAGTTCATTGCCTTGCCATGTCTGAACTTGATAGTATACTCGAAACAAATGTTGAGTAGCAGATGCCGATGTTGGAGGAAGACAAGATAGCTGTACTTGCTTTTTGGTTCGTGTATTTTTTACAAATGTTAAATATCTGTACGTATCTATGCAATCAATTTTTTTTGGAGCTCCATAAACCGCAAGAAGAAACCGAATTCCTTTAGTAATTAGTATTTGAGGTGAAGAATTAATTTCTGTAAATACTTTTGCGCAGTCAATCAAATCATTTTTTTTGATGCAGAGATTGAAGTTTTCCGGGTGTATGATTTTCTGCAATCCACGTGAATTGTAACGGACTTTTGGCTTCTTAAATAATCAGCAAACTCATCACTTCTCGCGACACTTGCATCGATTAAAGTTGGCATTCCACGACTGACCACAACAGTTTCATCTTCAGTCAAAAGTTTATTACAAATAAAGCAAAATTGTGACATTTTTTTTTAAATATTAATCAGCACTAACTTCAATAGTAGACGCTTGTAATAAATACGTATAGTCACTCGAACTGCTCGTTCAACACTAAAAGAAGCAGGTATACGTGAACGACACCACATGGACAAAAGAATAGGCAGATGTTTTTCAAGGCCAGATGTTATTCAAGTAGAGGGGATTCGGTAAGGGACCGGCGGTCATTTTAGAGTAAATTTTCTTAGAATAGTATAATGTATACATAAAAGAGACACGAGTAGGCATTTTTGCTTGCTTGAGTACCTAAATATGTATATACGTGGCATATGTGTGCATACTATGTAGAACGTGATTCTTACAAGCGCAATATCTGGGAAATAGTGGGTCTTAGAGAAAAAATCATAGGGACCATTTTTATAGAGAATTTTAAGATCTACACCTTTGCTCTGAGGTACTTTTTCGATAAAACTTACCGTTTTCGAGAAAAATCCAAAAAACCTAAAATTTTTACCTTGGGCCCCGAATAAGTCCCTAAGCTCACATGGGACTGATGGGGACTTTTGACACTTTATTCCTTGTGGTAAACCTAAGGTCTCTAAGAAGATTTGGCTCTGTCGGAATTTTCTTTATTTCAATTGTCTAAAATGACCGGACTATATAGAATCATAAAAATTTAAATGAAGAAGTTCGTTTAGAAGATATAATTTGATAGTTACAACGGTAACACTGGCCGTGTTCACAAACTGACTGGCACGTGTAACCTGGTTGAAACGTCAAGTAAAATAAGTCATGCTAATATGTGATACATACTCCCATAGAGCCCCGTTTTAGAATTCAAAAAATATCGTTTACAAATATCTCCTCCTAATCTCCGTTTAAATAAAAACCAAGATTTCTAGATGTTAAATTGGCTAAACAGAATAGTTACAATAATAATTTTTATTTTTCAAGCAACAGACTAAATACTAATAAAAACTTCATAATATCTTCTTTTCCTGGTAATTAATGGCTTCTTTTGAAGGTCTTTGTTTTGATTGTCTAGACTTCAAATCCATCACAATCATGCATTTTAATTTATCTCTCCAGTATTTTAAAATTACATTATTATGATAGGTAATCTAAAATCCATCAATCTCATTCATATAATTAAGTTTTTAAGTGTTTAATTGTTCGAAAGTAAAAAGTGTTTCTAGGCCTTGGTATTTTTTTATATGAACATAGCATGCAAGCAAAAATAAAAGTATTATTAAATTAGATACGAACAAAAAACTAGTAGGTACATAAAAGTAGGTGATTTATTCCCATGTTATTGAGGGTATTATTAACTTCCAAGTCTATTTTGGAAGTTATTAATAAGACTAATTATCACTAAGCCTATCTAAATGTTAAAAAATATCAACCAAAGTTTAACAGACGCGTCCATCTAACCATAATAATCCTTTAATTCCAGGATCATAGCTGCCGGTCTCATCCTCCACTCAACAATCTTTATCGTCCTGTTCATGAACTTCTACATCCAAGCCTACAAAAAGGACCAAATTAAGAAGAAACCTGTCGCAGCAACACTCAACAACAACAACAATGAGGATGCACATCTTACCAATGGAGTAGCTAAGAGTGAAGCCAATGGTCATGTCAAAAACGGTGAAATGAATGGACAGGTTAAGAATACCGATTTTAATGGACATATAAACGGAGAGTTAAATGGATACACATGCCTTAATGGTTATCTAAAACATGAATTAAACGGTCTCAAAGGATACACTAAAGTTAATGGTCATACACAAAATGGCTACACGAACGGTCACGTAATACAAGACACGACAGACAAAGAAAAAGTGCAATAGCCTTTATTTAACTGTTAGGTTAAAATATGTACTTTTAGTTTGTTAGAGAGTGTAAGATACACAGTTTTGTTCAGCCCTGCTAACTATAGAATAAGAATAACAAGATGATTAGAGAAAGTTACATTTTTACACGGTCACTTCACGCCATTGTGAATGTGAAAAATGTTGCCAATATTATTTTAAGCGACCAAAAGTGTCTCGAAGTGATGTTTCTATGGTAAAAAATAATGATTGTGCCAATAATTTTGAAAGAAAAATATCATTTGGATTTTTTAACGAATAATCAGATTTGCATTTTTTCACAGCAGCATGCGTAAATAATTCTGTTAGTATCTTACATGCTTGTAACTTTGTACAGTTATATGTTAAGTCCAATGTAAAAACTTTCGATTTAAGTGAGCTGTTTTCAAAAACTACTAAATCGACTTTGTCTCAATAGGCATCGAAATTATTATAAGTTGCAACTTTCTGACTTCCAAAATTAAATAATATTAACGGTTCTTGGGGTTTACTCTGAATTTCGACATTCGATTAGTCGGTTTTGATGTCGCTGTCAAATATAAGGAAATTTAGAGTCACTTTCAAACATTTGTTTTTTTTTTGCAGTTTCATTTGCAATGTAAACCGTATTGTAACATTTTTACCTTTTAAACTACCTCATGAGTGGACTTATTCATAATCTACTTATTTTTAAGTTTTATTTTCTTAAATTTGAAAATGAGTTTGAAAATATAATATGATCTTGTTTTGAATCAGTTTACTTTAACTTGAAAAACATATCAATTATTTTGCTCACTAATATTAAAAGACTTGCCAGAAGGCATTGGTTTCATCTTCCATCCCTACTAAGCTTTATTTAGTTATAAGTAACAATAACTGTAAATAAAGTGTTAAATTATTTTTTGTTTACGAAAGTACAATTATAAATGTAATTTATATGTACATGTACTTTTTCCAATAACAATAATACATAAAAATTGATATTATTTATTTTCTTGTTTCTTGTTTTTTTGTTGTTTTATTTTTGCCAAAACAAAAGAAATCAAAGTACAGTGGTTGTTAAAATAAGTATTAATAAATAATGTAAATATAATTAAATACTTGAGATTAATAATTACAATTTATGTTTGTAATGGGAAGTGATTTTGAAAATTAGATACCTAAATGAAATATTATAATTAAATTTGTATATTTACAATTTTTGTATTTTTATTGTTCTCGGTGGATGAATGGGATTATAAATCCTACAAAGAAATATTTTGTATAATTGCTATGAACTAAGAAAACCAGTCAGTCTTAGCGAAATTTTAATTATATTTTGAATAGGTGTTTTATACATAGTTTTAGTAAATACATATAGTGAAACTTGTGTACCCTTTTATAAATATTATAAGTTTCAAAATAAAAGATTTGAAATTTACTTCACTCTTTCATTGACATCCATATTGCCTGCGTGTAAATCGATTCCCATGTTTTTTTATAAACAATAGACAAAAACTTTATTTCATATCATACAAAGCCAAAAAAAAAGTGTCTGCTTTGCCTAAGGCCAGTTCACTGACAAGGTTGATCTCTGAGAAGAAATTGGTAAGAAACTCAAGCCACTCTTTTTAGTCACCAAAGAAGTTACAATTTTAATTGGTTACATACATTTTAAAATATCACATGAGCATGCTATTCCAGACATACAATGGTGTCAGATTTTGCCACCCCCATTTTGGACGTTCTGGGCGCTGGCTACTCTACTTTACTTCTTGCTACTCCCTAGTTCGAGTCTGCGCTATGACAATCAGGAGACTCAAGGCAAAACATTTTAATATTCAGTAACATAAATATAAAATATACCTACTGTTATGCAAGTTTCTTCATACCGGCGAATAATTTGTCATACCCACGGGTTCTTTCCGTAAAACTTGCTTACTAGAGACATCTATCGGATTGACACCGAAGCTTATAGGAACAGATTATGTTGACTGAACTTTTACCGGTTAACGTTATGGCAACAAGAGTTGAAGTTGTGTTAAGTTGTTACTAGATAGCGCTATTTTAAAACATCTGTATTTTATTACATTACCGTGATAAAAAAAACTCTTGTTTTGAATTACATTTGAATAGTTCAAAGTATTTCGTTGACGTTATATATTTAATTTAAATAAACTTTGGAAAAGATTGTGTTCGACAACAAATGTGAGAACAATAAATATTAATTTATATATACTTATTATTTAGGTATTAAAGATTTCTGAACATTAATAAGAGTTCGAATTAGTGACTTATAGTGAGTATATCAAATAGTTGTGAACGATTATATAGATCGCCGGCTTTAAAAATCAAAGGAAGTCATAAATAAAATACGAGTAAAAACACAAGCCGATCTAAAAATTCAAGCAAATTCAAGTTTACATTCTACTTTATATTCGTATCGAGAGAATTAATTGCAAAGAAAATCGGGCTTTTAAAATTTAACGGTGTGTCGATAACAACTCGGAACCCTCGCTAAACCTTAATTATAGCCCTGCAAAATGTCAATAAACCTGACATTCGAACATTTTTTCTTCCCCTTTCTAATTTGTTAGCCCTAAAATCGCAACCCTATACGGTAGCCACCTTATTAAGACCTCAGACTGTTACTAAAGATGTTCTACGAGCTGAAGTTTAGATAGGTCAATATAAACTGGTTTTTTCTCGTGTGTTGAGAAGGGTAGATATAGGGTTGCGACACGCGCTACTCTGTCACTTTTGTAAATGATTGCAGAAAAGGATAAAGATATTCCTGCTCTTTTTCTAAACGTTCCTTTGTACGGAGCTGTTGAATAAGTTTGACATTTCTTTTTTTTATATTTTGAAAATAATAAATTTAGTTGATTTATTTATTATTCATAATTTATTGTATAAGAAGTAACAAAATTTATATATTTAAAAAATAAAAAGTAGTTAAATAGTAGTATGAAATCTAAAAGCAAATTTGAGGGTATTTGTAAACAACATTTCGTGGTAAATCTTAACAGACATAGTGTATGATACGATTATGTTCTATTTAAACTTCCTACAGTGAAATGTATTTTAAAAATGCTATGTTGTTGTGGCTCAAGAACAATACGTTTGTATACCGACATGAGATTAGAAGAATAAAGATACTTGTTCGCAGCGTAAACACTTGTTTCTTTCACTGAATTAAATAAGAAAGAAAGTAGACAAACGATGAAACTTCTAACATAACTTAATGCCTAGTTCATTTTTACCAAACACATTCACTTATTCGAAGAAATTTGCTATACCTTGTCCATCAGGGAAACATGAACAAGAATGACCAAGTGTTGGCCATCCAAATCAAAAATATCGTCCCGGTGATGCTCGTAAAACAGTAGAAGCAACAAACAATCAATACGGAGCGTATAACGGAACGTGTCTTCGCCGGCCGGGACTAAAACCCTAGCCAGGGGTTCGTAATTCAGTCGAGTGCGCGTTGCAACCGCGCACGCACGCGCGTCGCGTTCCGCTGTCTCACACATACACAACAAAAACCACAAATTCCTTACAATCAATCTAACGTGAATAACATCAGTGTTATAGTGTATCTTTAAGTGTTACTCACTAACAAATATAGTGAAAACAACAGTGACTCAGTGCGGACCGACAACAGAACAACAGCGTCCAACCATAATGATATAAAACATTTTCTACGACAAATCGCTTATTACTCTGTTTTAATCGGTAATGTGCCGTCTTTGAGGATTCCTCGGGTATATATGATTGTGTTACGTTGCTAACCCGCAGTGTGGGGGTGGAATCTATGGAATATGCTAATAAGTTGGTTTCTTTTAACCCGCACACAAAAAGCTCTGCACTAGACACTGCAGTGCGATTTGTGTTGCAAATTTACCAGAATTTATATCCTCTCTGTCTGTGTGTTCTATTTTATCTATTTTCATTAACAACTTCGTCTATATTCTGCCTTTGTGTTTGTAATTTGTGAGGCGGTTCTAATATGATTTTACAATTGTTTCCAATTTCGTCATAATCAAAGAGAAATTGGTTTGAGGGTTTCAATGAACTGCCTGGTGATTCAAATTTCATAACAGAATTGTACAAAGTTGACAGATTTAAAGTCAATATTGTGCTTTCTGATCCAAACAGTTTTCGCTTCATAATAGGAACGGGTAGTGTCATTTCCTTTGTGCCAATAGTCTATTTGCTGTAATTTCCTGCTTTCTCAGTTATTAACGCGTCTCGATCAAATCTAGGTTTAGATCAGTTCGATATTCATCAGTCTATTAGGTCCGATTGACTCGTGTTTTGAATTTGAATTACAAATTGGTTATTTGTTTTGGACAGATTCAAGATCGGCTGGCCTTTTTGCTAGCAATTGAGGATTAATTTTGGATGAGCTTTATTTAGTTAAAGGACAATTCACATACGATTAAAATGAAGCATTATACGTTGAACCTGTAAGATAAGTTGTGTCTGACGTAAGAGAAAATAAATATGTCCCAAAAGGTTAAAGACAGTAAAATGTGAAAGAAGCATAAATAATGATCAAATAGTCTGCATGATATCAAAGATGAAGTGTGCCTCAACAAATATAAAATAAAGCAGAGGTTGTTTCTGATATTTCTGGGAAATTTATAAAGCTCATTCTATAAAAGAGCAACCCGACGTTAGCTATTGTTGTTTAGCTACCTGCTTAAAGTCACGGAACTATTGCATCGTCTAAACATTGTAACGGACCGAATTCAGTTTAAATAGGTACACTGTTTAATATTGATAACTACACATGAAAAGGTTACAAAAGCAGCATAGAAGCAGCAGAAAATATCTGGCTGGTGTTAATAGAATAATACAAAGATAAAATTAATCATAGTCGAGAAGTTAAAGTAACATGATTCAATTAATACGAGCTAAGAATATAAGCTTCACCGTGGACAAACAATGAGTAATAGATTGCCGAAGACAATGCTGCTGAGGCTAAAATAGAACTATAAATACCACATTTCTCTATGAATCACTTCAGTTATTGCATTCTTCTTTAAAAGTCAATTCTAGGCACCACAATAACCCAACTAATAGTATTTTAAATGTGACTTACAGATTTTTTTGAAATTAGATATCATCTTTCAAATCGTCATCAAATATACGCATTTTGCATGATATGTTGACAAAGTCTGCTATAAATGGTATACGTTTATTATTTATAACAAAAAAAATCATAGAAATTTTAAAAGCTTATGCCCCACTATTTTATTTATACTTTATTGCACACAAAGAAAAGAAAACATACAAATAGTCTTAAAATCTAAACAAGTATGTACAAAGGCGAGCTTAACTCATATTTGAGTTCTCTAACAGCAAACCTTAGAGTGGTAGAGGAAAGAAGTAAGAATTTGAGAGTAGGTATAACTATCTTGATTTTGATTTATTCACAATATTTTCTGTATCACCTTTTGACAATCCATCTTCAAAATCTATCGCAATCAGTTATGACATGGTTGTTAATATTTCATTCATCCATTAATCAGCCTGATTTCTGTATTATTATATTTTTGACTACTTCTAAAAAGACAGCAAAATTTATTCTAGTACGGCCTTGACCTTTCTTGTCGTAGTAGCAAAAATGTTAGTTCCGAATGTGTCTTTAGAAAGGTCTGTCGGTCGTAATCTTCCAAAATAAAACCCATGAAGTAAAAGTGCTCCTACTGTTTTCTGGCCGTTGCTAACGTGAATTTTTTCAGTCAAATAACTGTCAGTTCACTAAAAATCTACTCACTTTTCACATTGCCATTATATTATTATTTATTTATATCCTTGTAAATAGTACTTGTAATTATGTAAATAGATAGTTTTTATTTTTATTTAATTTTAAATATGTACATCATCATCATCATCATCATATCAGCCTAATGACGTCCACTGTTGAACATAGGCCTCACCTAATTTCCGCCACAGCGAGCGATTTTATGTAATATGTACATACTTAAATAAAAAACAGCAGCTTTGATACTAAAAATATTAATATTTGTTTTCATCTTCTTCCCCTCAATTCATTAAATAATTGTATCCTAATTTAAAATTCTCTATTTGGAGTACAGAAACATAATCGGGCAAGTTTTATAAACAATAAATTATTTTGTATCAGCTTACACAATGTCAGTAATACAGTTACTCTTATTGGATGATAAATGAAACTGTATACGACATCCTGTTTGGTTCTATACTTACTAATAATCGATAAACAATAATAACATTCAGGCGAACGCTACGCAAAATGTAAAAAAATATTCACGATGATCTTTCGTAAAGTTTCAAGTGATACAAAAACTAGTAGCGATATCGATATAAAAACTGATCCTGATCCAACAAAAACGTTAACCAATTGATTTATTGAAGAGCCAAATCTATAACATTACTATGATTTAAAACGCCGCATTGAATGAAATGACTTACGAAACTAAACGATTACATATTCCGTGACCTAGAACTTGTAGCAAATCGATATGAAAACAGATAACGCAGTCTTCTGGAAAACGTACCAAATCCAAGATTTTATTGGCCTAATCGCTTTTGGTATTACCTATGGAATTGATCTACAGTAATGTCGTTCTGATGTAAAGATAATAATGTTGCTTTTGATCAAAATCTTCACTAGTATCGAGTTTTTTGGATAACATTCGAACTAGGTTTTATACGTTTTTGTTTTTAGTACAAACTTTTTGTGATTTCTGGTAATATCTAAACATGAAGATATAACTTCAGATCCCTTTAACCTCCTGAGACCCTGAGTACTCAAATGATGACATAAACTTACAAAAAATATGGAGGTCACCTATATGCACAAATTTAAATTTGCCGCAGTTTACAATGTAGGTCAGGTCTGCCAACACAAGAAAAAAATACTTTACTTGGTTTTTGATCGCCCATCTGTCATGGCAACTGGGATAGTGTGAGGAAGAGGAGCCATCATACCGCGGGGTAAGTTCAATCAGTTTGAATCCATACATATTTACGACATATATCTTGATTTTTGTATAAAACTAATAAAGGTACTATTTACCTATGATTCCAAACAATTATTTCAATCGAAACATAAATTGATTGAAAACGCCATAACCTCAAATTTAATGTCATCGCTTGATGACATCAGTTCTCAGTTTAGGTAATTTAATGTCATCACTTGATGACATCAGTTCTTAACTTTTGTTATTTTTTATAGATATGGAAGTGGACATTTTGGAATGGCTAAATAAATCCGACAGTGAGGCATTGTGAGAGGAAGAGCATCAAGGTCCAGTTGCGTCAAACCATGTCGAATTGGATTCCAGCTCAGATGACGAAGAGAGCAACAGTGAGACCTTACCTATACAGCCTGAAAATATATATTCGTTGGACGAAGATACTGCCAGTACAACTACTGCTCAGCTTCCACCAGTTTTACGACTAATTAGCAATCGAAATCGATCGAACAAGAGGTAGAGGAAGAACTTTGACAAGAGTGACAGAACTAGGAAGGAGTTCACTATCGGTATTTCCAATTCGGGGTTGTGTCGTGCGTCAACGCGGACGTGGTCGCGGTATCAGTCGCGGCCGAGGTGTTCAGCACCACCGAAACCAGCAGATAAATCAAGAATGGACCCATACTTCTTTTACGCCTGACATCAAAGACTTACAGTAACCAGCGTACCTGATCTATGACCGATCGAAATGGAATCCTATGGATTTTTTGCTGGAATATATAGATGATGATATTCTGGAGAAAATAGTTTTAGCTACAAACAAGACGGCTGTATCGAAAACCGGCAAATCATTGATGCTCATTTTGAAAGAACTAAAAATTTTTATAGGAGCAAACTTTAGAATGTTGTGTCTGCGTTATCCAAAAATATGTATGTATGTATGTATGTAATAAATAAAAAAAATCTGTTATTACTTCTTTTATTCAAGATATAATCATAAAGCAAAAAAAAAATATTCAAATGGTTTATGTCATCATACGAGGAACACTCCGAGTGACCTCATATGAGCACATAATATAAGACGGGGAGGGGGGAGGGGGAATTTTTTTAAATATTTTTTTTTAAGTCACTACTTTATAACTATCCATAAAAAATAAATAAACTGAACATAGTACGAAAAAAGTAGTCCTGGGTCTCAGGAGGTTAATGCGCAGTATATGGAAGTTAAGTAAGTTTAATTAATTTGGCGAAGTAATGCATTGATCCAAAATTAGATAGAAATTTCTAATAATAATTCATTTTGACAAGACTCACATTTAATTACAATTTAAGACTTCATCATCATTATCATCTTAATCCATAAACGTCCTACTGCTGGGCAATACTGTTGAAGACTTGTTATTCAAATATTTATTTAATAGAATAATGCAGTCACTATACGTTTACAGTAAAATAATCATCATCAAATTTTTCAATGGCGTATACCACCAGGGCCTATACTGTTGGCGTAGATTCGTTTACATCATTAGTTTCTTAGAAATTTTTTTTAAATTATGAAACCCTTAGTACTTCTCCACTTGAAGTCACAAAAGTATTAACTGTTTAAAGTACAAAGGAATGTTTATAAGAAAACGAAGTACCTACTCACAGACTCTCCAAATTCTTCAACCATTTGTGTATTCAAACTTACTTTACAAAAATAAGATTTAAGAGCTCTCCAATAATTTATTTACCTGCTGATAAATTTATTATATTAATTGCTGATAATGTTTTGAAAACTTTTTTGAGAAACATATATATTTTAGAAACGGCTCCAAGAAAATAAGAAGAAAGTGTCTTCAAAAAGATATTCGTTTTACTTGCATTGGTATCGCCACCTGTCGAACGAATTTCATAGTACCAAAACCCATACTTTTATTCTTATATAGTCTGTGTCCATTATTCTAAGATCTATACCAACACGAAAGCAGGACAATAGAGGCTTGTCCCAGGACGACGTACCCTTCGGACGTCGTCCTTATTGTAAAGTTTGGAGCCTTGTCCCTTCGTCCTGACTGTTGTCCGTATGTCCCGGAGACTAAGCTGTCTGATTGTCAAGATTCTGCATTCAATGCATTGTTATGTTCAAGATTGTAGACGAATAATCAAAACCACGATATTGGTTCAGCGAGACATTGTAAAAGGTTTTTGTATTTGATTATGTCAATAAAACAATTATGGAGTAGGTTTCAGTTAAATGTGAAATATTGTTATGACGTTTATGTGTACACATGTATCATAATAATAATATTCTAAAATATTAAAATATCATGTCTCGGTGTTAGTGGTCGCACTCCTTTGAAATGGCTCGACCAATTTTAATGATTTATTTTTGTATATTTGGCAAGTATGAGAATAGATCGTAAAATATTTTTGTCACAATTAAAAATAACAGAACAACATTTGCCGGTACAGAAAGCTGTTACACCCTGAATTATAAAACTACTTCAAAAAGAAAATATTAGGTAAGCCTATCATGAAACAAATTACAGTCTCATATAGTTGGAGACCAAAAATTATTTAGATTTTAGGATGAAAATATTATCTGATCGTCGGATAAAATAACTTCGTGGTGAAATCGATCCCAATCATAGCTATTTATAAATAATTAAAACTTTACTGTTTTATTTAAATTTATAATTCACTCAACAAACTTTACTCAATCAATATAAATGTTTAGATGTTGATGGTCATACACACAAAACTTGAAAAAATCGATTTCAATTCCAGACTTCACGACGCCCTAATGTACTTACAACGGGTAATTCAATCGAATATAAATGAGTAATCCAACGGTCTGACTCGATACCAACTCGATAGACGTTGGTATAAAGCTTCGTCTAACAAAAATAGACTACAAATAAAATATATGAACTTTATAAAAATAATAGACAACTCGTTCACTTATTGGTGCGGAAGTTACGAACCGGTTTAGTTCCACAACAATGAGGTCGATGTCGATGTCTGCTCTTCTTATGTTATGTACAAGTTCATTTAGTTTTATTGGAGTTATTTATTGATTAACTCTAAATATAAATAAAATGTTCAGTTAGCTGAGATACAACGTGTTGTATACATAGAAAAGCTTTGAAACTTAAAACCGAAATGATATACAAAAAAAAGGGAAATAATAAAGGTAGCAGATATACGGAACTGTAAGGAAAAGGTTGAAAAGGAGACGTAATAACAAAATACTGCCTCGGTGGCGTAGCAGAAAGTGTATACGACTGTTGTGCAAGAGGTCCCGGGGTCGATTCCCGGGTCGGGTAAAAATGGTATTGGGCTTTTGTAACATGAAATTCCAGTATTGAGATTTTCCCGGAGTTTGGTAAACAATATTCCCGGTAGATGACAATAGACTCGCCCCCTATTTCATGGGACCAAACATAGCTGGCGAAATGTGGGTGTGGAACACCTCTGCTTACCCCTTCGGGGAAAAGGCGTGATGCTATGTTTTATATGTTATATGTATGTATGATAACAAAATACACGCTAATCCCCAGAACCACCCGATTCATTTCAATCTTTTGTGAACCTGTTTAGCTCTAGCTTTTTTGGACACGTAACTGGCAAGATAACACCTGCTGGGTTCATTCGTACGTATATAAAATCAGAAACTAACTAGTAAACCAATTGGTCGATTCATAGGACTTAAATTTTACTTGTTGATTAAAAACAAAACTCTCCAAAAGATAAGTATTTTTATCATAAATATTCCACCACTAGTATTTTTTCTTCAGGGTTCATTTTGCAATCAGATACTTAAGCTGAAAGTAATTATTTGCTTTGACAGGTCGACAAAGGGGTTGGTTAAGTTAAACATTCATCAATGTGAACATTTATTTGAAGTTAAGATCTGTGAACTAAAAGTACTTCAGAATATAATTTAAAATTGGGTTTTAATAGAAAACAATGATTTTGTTCCTACCGGATTCATTGCCAAAAAGATAGAGTTAGTAGAGGTAATAAGTGTAGTAAGTAATAAGTTTATAGTAATGATGATGATGAAAAATTTGCACTAATAATCATTCATCGCAGCATAACGAGCGACACCAAGACTTTTAAGTGGCGGCAAAGAAAGTGACAAAGACCCACTGAAATATCCAAAATTAGGTGAAAAATACGTCATTTAGAGTAGTTATCTTTAATAGACGATTTTTATTACCCATTTGAGCTCACTTCTCGCATGGATGCATCTATTTATGTTCAGCTATTTTTATAAACTTCGGCAGAAATCCGGTGTATTCTTCAGATGGGAACTCCTTAACAACGGTAACAAAACGGCCGCATAAGAATGAAGCCAGTTCTTATTCGTTTATTTGGATGAATGCGCAGGAGTTGATCGAGTGCCTCTTTTATTTTTGAACTGAGAACAGGTTGCTAGTCTATGCCTGCATTATTGAGTTCTTGAACATCTTGTGTGAAGTTTATTTGAATTGTTCAAATATTTGATTTTTAATTCCCGTGGGATGCGGTTTTTGTAAATGACTATTGTGTTTGTTGTATTATAATCTCAAACATTGCTATAGTAGATTCAGCTAAGCAATTTAACCTTATATATAATACACATAAGTATGGACGTCAATTACCGACAGTTGAAATATCACTCTTATTTTTTTTAACATAGGTCGCTTTTTTATTTGTCATGTCTACATAATTCCATTGCTACTACTAAAGCAGAAGCACAACATACTGATATAGAGTTAACGATCTCTTTTAGTGTGAAAGCCCTTTTTATTCTTGCAGCTAGCTAATTTATAATAAATAACTAGTATCAATCTATACTTTTCTTTACTAATATTATAAAGCTGAAAAGATTGTTTGTTTGGTTGAACTTGGTATTCTCAGGAACTTCTAAACCAAATTTAAAAATCTGGTGTTGAATAGTCCTTTTATCGAGGAAGGCCATAGACTATATAATATCACGCTACGGCCATTAGGAGCTGAGTAGTGACGAAACAAAGATCTACTGGAGCGAAGGTCCCAGTAGCAGCAGCTGTTTCCTAATACGGAGTCTTGTATCGTTATCTATTACAAAATCAAACTCAAAATTTACCAAGGACATGATTTCTTCGTAAATGAAAAACATGACGTCATTTCGGCTGATTCCCGCAATGTCGCGGCCTAACAAACTAAGCGCAAACTTTGCCTATCACCCTATGTAACCCATGCATACCATATCCAATCAATCATTCATACAAACATTTAACCCTACAAAAAACTCGATCATGCGAAATAAAGGACGTCTGGTTGTCATTTCCTTACTAAACGGTTAATAATCCAGCACCAATGAAAAATCAACTCAATTGCTATGGTTATTAGGTTTATTTTAATAATGTGTATGTATGTAAGGTTGAGTTCACACACCACGTGTCAAGCCCTTAGTAAAGCTAGAGATAAAAACGTCTGAGGAAACGATGCGTGTAACGTCGTATTCAATTAGTGACATCATGTCGACTATTAATAAGAATGAAAAGTCCATGTGAACGGGGGTTTATACGCGTTCATGAATTTCTAGATTATTATTAAATACTATTACTGTAAGTAGCAAGAGCAATTTCAGGAACAGATCCTTTCATTTGTTTTGGGGTGATTATCCATCCATCCTAACTTTTACATTAATATTATTAGTACGATAACACTCGGGCGAAGTCGCGGGCAGAAATTAAGTTTTCGTCTGTTTTCCTTCAATATCCGAAATTTATTAAATATATAACATTACCCATGACATAGTGATAACGTTGTATCTTAATATTTATTATAGTCTGTTCTCATGGTGTGTGATGGTGTTATAAATTTTTATCGTAACTGTAATACCCCATATAATTATCATGGGAATTCGGTATCGAATGATTTTATGGTAGAATTCATTTATACTGTGGTTGTAAATCTGGTCGTATAATATTGTAAGAAGGAATGTTTCTTTAGATATTTTATTTATCTTAGGAAAGTTAAGGATCGGTTTCCTCCAAAGCGGAGACAAGAACAAAAAAGTTATGATGTAAATAATGACGTCACCCTTTGCCTCGCCGACAACTAGCTAACATCATCGCCATGGGTTCGAATCCCACATGAAGCAATTATTTGTGTAAATCGTAGATTTTTGTTCCTAGTCTGGTGTATTTTATGTCCTTTAATTGAATGTTTGTCTTTATAAATAACCATCAGACTCATTCACATCAAATTTACAATTATAATTGACTGCCTTTAAGTTATAAGTTTAAACCTTACATAGAACAAATTTTTGTACGTCATACCTACAAATAATTATAATTGTTCTATACAGAACTATTCTATATAGAATTCCACATAATAATGTGGATATACTTAACGTACTATGTCCATTAGTTGTATATTTGTAAAGTTAAAAAACAAAAATATAGTTAAAACACCATTTTAAACTATCATTTGATTGCCATTATCTAACCTAACGTGCACATAAATAGAGACAAATATTTATGTGGAACTAATTCAAAGTGAAACCTCTTTCGACGCTTCCCAACACAAATGTAAGGGCGATATTTAGTGGTAATAAAATCGAACATTCAGAAGAGGTCCCTTACACAAATAATGGCACAAACAAAGTAAAGGTACACTCACACTTGTGATGTGACTTAACACGTTTATTATTGAACGGATAAATTAGTTTCTAAATAGTATATATTTTTGTTGTTTATAATAAACCGTGTTGCGTTTATAATTATAATAAATGTTATTTAGGAGAAAAGATTACCTTACTTACGCTCTTGTGGATAATTTAGCACTTTATTCAGTACAAGAAGTCGCGGAGGGGTTCGCTCCCGCCTTTTTTTAGTTGGGCACTACTCAGCTCCTATTGGCCGTAGCGTGATGTTATATAGCTTATAACCTTCCACGATAAATGGGCTATCTAACACTAAAAGATTTTTTTAATCGGTTCAGTAGATCCTGAGGTTACTAAGTAAATCTTAAATAAATTTAAAAATACACTTTAACAAATCCTTTTGAGTGGATGCGGAAGGCGGAGGACAGAGAGAGACTATGACGCGTGTTAGGAGAGGCCTACGTCCAGCAGTGGACTGCAATAGGAATGATGATGATGAAATCCTTTTCCTCTCTAATTCCACTTTCTTTTTCAGTAACCAGTGACTTGGTTGTGATTTCTTTGCAATCTATGCTAAAAGAACACAGCCATGTCCACGGACGGTGGTTACCACGTACCACTTACCAACCATTATGTAGGCTACATGCTCATCGTGGGAAAAATAAATCGAAAACAGTTCAATTTAACATGTTATAATTTGCCGGCGTCTCGTCTCCTTTCAAATCAGTAGACGCTGTGTTAGTGTGAACGAAACCTAAGCTTACACGAATCGAATGTACTCGTAAGCGGACAATAGATTCGTTTGACAATGGCATTACACCACTATTAGTTGATGAAAATGGTGGATTTGATACGCTATTTGTTACTATCTCCGCTTTATTTATATTGGTGTGGAGTGAGAAAATATTGATTCGAAAATATAAAGAACATAATATACATTAACCCACAGCTTCACTTGTGTGCTATGTTGGAAAAAAGACTAAGTGCTATTTCAGACAACAATTTCACAGTGTGCCAAATTCTATACAGATCATTTATATCGTTCCACCCCCTGATTCTGAGTTGACGGAAAATTTTCGGCAAGAAATGTCAGTTAAAAAACATAATGTTAAAGAAATAGATGGTTATAGGGAAAAATCTTAAATTAATCAGTTTTTAATTTTCTATACGGCAGACTATTTTCTAACATCAAATAACATATGCCGTAAAAATACGTCGTACTAAGATTCGAAAAAGTTTACGATCCGGGAGCAATCCGACGAGTCAGAATCAGGGGGTGTGATTGAGTAACTATCATCCACCCATCCTAACTTTCGGATTTATATTTTATTTCAATAATAAATGCTCAAAATTTATAAAATCATAAAATGTTATTTTTAGTTATTTAAAAAGACAACGCCCGCACTAGGGTACGAGCCCTGTGTCGCGGGGAGCTTTACAAACATGAAACTAACGGACACAAAGTACACCCAGACTAGAAACAAATATCTATGAATCACACAAATATTTGTCTCGTGTGGGAATCGAACCCACGTCACCCAGCACGGCGATGTAGTGGCGAGGCGACCACCTTAACCACTGCGCCACGGTGACAGTCAAATAAATTATTATCTAGACATACATACATATAGGTCACGCCTCTTTCCTAACAGAGGGGAAGGCAGAGACAATTTCCTTCCATTTGCTACGATTCTGACATACATCTTTGGCTTCTTCAACATTCATCAGTCTTTTTATGTGCATTCTCGCCGGTTGAGGGTACTTCTTAATATCTATTCCTGGTTATAATATAATTTGAACTGATCATCTAACAGTAACAAAACTGAATGCAAGACCACTTCAAAATTAATATCTATTTGCCTTCATTTAACAATAAATAATTTATTCCGGGTTTTCCGTTTGCATAATAGCGGTAAAGGACAAATGATAGGCTATTGTCTCCTCATCGTAATCTCACAGTATTGATACGTGCGCCTTTAGGGCGATTATTCGATGTGAGCTGGCAACGTCGCATTTTTGGGCATTATTTAGGTTTCTTTCATAAAATTGTTGTTTGAAAATACTATATTTATTTTGTCCAGCTAACATTTACCCTTGTCAGGTATTTTATTTATGGAAAAAATAGAAAATTAGATATATTTTTAAACTTTCGCGAATTGTACACATATTAAATTATTATGAAACGCGTCTACATCACGTATTTACCTTATTTATTTTCCCGACGTTTTGATCGAATTACACCGACATTGGCCCGTTACCACTGTTGGTGGATCAGACACACCCTTACAATTTGCCTCTAGGGTATGTGGGTAACTTCAAATTTTTGTAAACCTGTTTGACTAGTACATATAAATTCTCCAAAGCAAAATCCACATTGATACTGTTTGAATTGAACTTGTACCGCTTGATTTGAATGCTGGTCCCTTATCCATTCAGCCTCGCATTTGAATTTTTATAAACCTATTAAATATAAATCAAATTATTAACAAAACTATAGCAAAAATGCCACCTTACCGACGAGTAAATGCAGTTAATTTTTTTCTTTTATTGTAACGGACATAGAACTTATAATGCTAAGAAACAACAGGGCCCGATTGTCCCTTATGTTCACATAGTTAATCCTGTAGTAGTCTACGACACCCTAGGGAGCGAGGGGCACGCCCTAGTTAGAGCTTGAAGCATTAGTTTTACCCATGGCCAATTTATATCTAATAGGTTAACGTTGCTGCTTATCTTTATTTTTGCCTCCTACTTCGCTCACATGATATATTATAAAAGAGCGCTTACGAATCTGCCTTGCAAAGACTTTTATTACGAAACATATTATTTTATATTAAACTAAAAGACATATCTACAAACAAAGAAACATTTATCATCTAGGTACCCAATGCTAATATATTATTTAAATTAAAAAAAAACTCGAAAATGGTTCTAAAACTATGAAAATTGTAATAAATTATAGTGATTTTATAAATATATTTGTATAAATGTCGTTCATAGAAAACGCATTCTTATTTTAGGGTAAGAGCACAAAAATACAATATAAATTGAAATGTTGTAGTGCTAAATCTGGGTCACCTGCCTGTGTGTAAGAAGAGAAAGAGAACATGCTAATCTCCCAAAGCCATTTGTCCAACCATCGGAGAGTCCTCCACCTGGTCATAATTTACCATGGCTTACCTACAAGTCTTTAAATAGACTTCGGATTCGGATACAGGTCGGCCGAACTAAGGACAATTTGGCCAGGTGGGTTTATTCAGATGGTTCCAACTTGAGTGCAAGTATGGTGCTATTCCTCAGACAATGGCCCACGTGGTATTATGCTCTGCGTAGCCGAACAATTGCACGCAGAAAGATCTGATGAGCGCAACTGACGGCGCAGGGGCCAAATTTTGGGCTGACACAATTTAAAACGATTTGCTATTGACACGATAAGAAGAACCTTAAAGTAGACTGCTTCACCCCTAAGCTCTCTGACTATTACTACGCATAATCGTTACAAAATAAACATACTTTCACATGGCTAAAGGCTCGTAACCAATATTATATAGAATTATAATATTACTTTCATCGTTTACAACGAAAAAAGCACATTTTCATTCCCTTTAGAATAAAAAAACTGTAATAATACCATTTCTCCGATACAATTTCTCCAGCCTCTGGTAGTTTGATTGACGTGCGGATGCGGTCCCAGTTGTTACGTCACTTGATAGCTGTCAGAGTCACGTGGTGGGAGACGTGACGTCATTGCGTCATAGCCCTCCCTCCCAAAGCTAAATGTGCGATTCATTTCCTAAAATTAAACATTAGATAGACGTTTACATAGCTCTAATCCTACATTATTAATGTGACGTTTTGCTATGTGATAGTATGATAAGTTGTGTTTTAGGCGTTAATCATTGTTCTATGGAAAGCATAAAGATCTATGTTAACATATTTCTAAAGCATACGAAAAGAGAACACAAACATAAAATCACAGCGTCATGCCTTTTTCCCCCGAAGGGGTAGGCAGAGGTGAATCGCAGCCACTTTTCGCCAGCTAAGTTGTCCCATATAATAGGGGGCGAGCCTATTTCCATCAACTTGACACATTTTTTTTTAAACGCCGAGCTGATTTTTAGAATTTCATGAATTCGGGAATCAAATCCGCGACCTCATGCGCATCAGTCGTATATATTATACTTCCTGGTGTACCACTGAGGCATATAGAATAGAGGATGCGATGGCTAACATGAAACTAACAAATTAAAAAAACGATAAAATCTGTAAATCAAATTTACGATGCACCAATAAACAACAATCTACAGTAACTCAATAAAAAACTTTATTCTCACATTATTTTATACGTATTTGTTAATTCGTCACGATACAAATGGTGCAACAACCGATTTCGACATCAAGTAGGTAGTCATATACGAATTGATTTGTTCCAAACACTTCGTTTCGTCTAGAATTAGGGGAATGCGTGAAATATATTTTGGGATAATTATTTTTTATCTACGTGTATTTACCTCGTAAATTGTAACAGAAGAGGTATCTTCTGAAATTCAACTGTAAGTTAACAATGTAACAGCTAATCCGAAATAAGAAACTGGCAGCCCATTTGTTGCGAACAGTTCGCTGACAAGGTAGACCCATTAGAATAACTGGCAAAGTCTAACTTTCGCATTCAGAGACGTTACTTAACTTTAAAGTTTGTTTAGTAAAAACGTGTAATTCTTAAATCTATACGCCTAAAGACGATTATTCAATAAACAAATTGTATTAATTGCAGATTACTGCTAATTGACGTCTAGTGCGGCCGTTAGACTGATACTGGAAATTTCATTAATATCGTGTGTGATCAAAACCGTAACAAATAGAGAACCTTTTTCATTCATAACCACTAATCTGCTAAAAATTTACATATTTGAATCATTTGTTATATATCATTCAGCTAAACACCTATCAAACGAAATATATACGACAATAATATTCTGTGTATACCAAAGTGACCCGAATTCCGCGGTTATCGCATAACCTTTGATCTTACTGATTGATACAATTCACAATTCATTATCATAAAACACTAGCTCGTGCCCGGGGCTTCGCTCTCACTCAACTTCTATTGGTCTCAAGTAGAGATAATGTCTCTATCTATAGATTCTAATAGATAAAGTATAGATTCTTCTTCTATGAACATCAGTTTAAGGAACCAGCCTTCTTTTATACTCGTCTTGACGGATTGTATTATGGCGCACTTAGAGAGAGGCAAGTTCACTTCTGTCCAATGACGCAGTCGACTGTTTGACTATCATGGTGATTGTCGGTAATCCCCGCTCAAACAGAGCCTGGCCCTGGAGAGGTATAATACCTATATAGTCCAAAGGATATGGTATCCGCTTACCATAAAGCGGGTCGTACGTCTGTTTGCCACCGCATCATATCTCATGGCATATTATTTTTATTATTCTGTATTTTAAATAAAACGGTAAGTAAATAATTTAAATTACTCCAGACTATTTCAAAGTTAAATATATTTGTAAAGTTTTTCAATTAGATTTAACCTTTAAGAACTAATGCTAATTGTTCTAAATTCAATTGTTAAGTTTAAATTGTCACGCAATCTAATAATTCAGGCCATTTAGAGAGCTATGACCGAACTTTCAAGTACTAGAACTTCTAATAGGTATACTATGCACTTCTTGAAGATAAAGTTTAATTTGTAAAATATTTGAATAAATTAATTAGCACTTAGCCTTTCTTTCGAGCATCAAAACGATACCCTAATTGTAAGCTTAAACGGGCACAAAATACAGCCCGACTTTGACTAAGTGTTTGTTATCGCACAAAAATATATTTTGACCTATATTGTGAATTTAACCTCGTGTTTAGCAGTTCACTACGACTAGTAGGCCATTGGGCCATTTGGAGTAATCAAAAAATGAATTATATCAGCTATTTAGCACGTTTATCTGCGAAAATACAAGTATAATAATATTTTAACATGTAGAATTTAGACATTTTTTGTGAATTATAGCCCTTATTAATAATACTATAAAGATTAGTATGACTTCCAACAAAACCAATCAAAACCCAAATAACTAACGCAATTAATCGAAATAAGACTAGCTTCCACACTCTTTAACAAACAAGACTATAGCAACTCCACATTAATATTCATTGGAGAACTCATCCACACATCTATGTTCGAGTGACATGAACATAGTATCAATGCGTGCATTCCCCTCGTCTACTCTGACCGACTTATTTCCAAACGGACTCTGCAACAAAAGCAGCCTTTTTTCTCCGTAATGAATTTCTTTATTGCACTTTTTAAGGACGGTTCTTCTATCTCGCTCTCTCTAGAGAGTTAGAAAGAAACAGTTATAGATTTATAACGACTGCCACGTTTGTTTGAGGTTAATGTTGTGGTTAGAATGACAGCTGTTTCTTAGTGGTTGATATTGTTATTATGTACTTTTATAAAAACTGAGAGACTGAAACTCCCTCGGTGGCGCAGCGGGAAGTGTATACGACTGCTGTGCAAGAGGTCCCGGGTTCGATTCCCGGGTCGGGTGAAAATGATATTGGGTTTTTCTATCATGAAATTCCATTATTAAGATTTTCCCAGAGTTTGGTAAACAAATGTTCCCGGTTGATGACAATAGGCTCGCCCCCTATTTTATGGGACCAAACATAGCTGGCGAAAAGTGGGTGTGCAACACCTCTGCCTATCCCTTCGGGGAAAAAGGCGTGATTCTATGTTTATGTATGTTTTTATAAAAACTGATGTAGTGACAGATGTCTCAATATTAAATTTACAAAAATTGTAATATAGCTAAATAATCCAATGATTTTTATACTTACCGGATAAAAATATGCTTAGATAGGAATTCGACTTCCACACACCATTATTCTAAATTCATACCTATTAACTAATGGACCGGTGCCAATATAATCGTACTAATACACATACAAACATACACGTGAATATATCATTGTCTGTGTCGTGAGTAGATTTATATCTTTATTACTTAATATTCTACAGTGCAGTGTGTGAATTACAATGGAAGCCAATCGTGATTGGTGGTGGCTTTATCTTCGACTTGTAATATTGGTAATGAATGAGGCTTACACATTAGTTGTATTATTTAAATTACAAATATAACTTACTGACACAAAAATGTTATTGTATTAACAAAAATATCATGAAATGTAAACATTAACAGGTAAGCTTTTTATAACTATTTTTATTTAAAAATAAAACGAATTCGTTTTCGTTCCTTTCTTCGTCTTTTGACAACTGCTAGTAAATGTCTTAAAGAACCTCCTCCTTTTGTTTTGGAAGTCGGTTAAAAAATAGTTACCTATACTCGGGCCTAAATAAATGCAGAATGTTTGTCAAATCGCTGCCAAATTGTAATTTAATAATCCTTTTAGAAGATTTTTTAACATCTAATAGGTATTAACAATCATATATCAACAATTCTGTCAACACAGCGGTAAATATGTTTTCGTTATACAGCCTCGATGAAATAATATATTATTAAGCGAAATAAAATCAATGTATAGTTGACCATATATTTGCTTTACAACTATTAGCAAACATTTCTATCAAAATTAAAAATTCAATAAGACTCATTATTAATTTTGACGTCGAACATTGATGATAACTGTCACTGTACTGATGTCACTTGCAAGCAAAAATAGACTTTATTGTTGTGTGATATGCAAGAGTGATAAAGCTATTTTAGTGTCGACTACTATTCAAGTTCAAACACAAAACACGATTTCTCCAAAACTTCCGAATCGAATCGAACATTTTCTCAAAAGAAATACGTAAAAAATATTGGTTTCACCTGCCTACAACTAATGCTCATAGCTAAGCAAAGGTGCATTCTAACCGGTTCGATATGAATCAATAGGATTAGTGGGCAGACGATTTTATTGTTTATTTATATATTTTTTATATTTTATGAACTGTGGGTATGTTAATTTGTAAGCTGATTTCGAATGAAATACAGCTGTAAGTTGATGGTAATGAAGTATGTTAGAAATTCATGGAAATGTTTACGTGTCGGTGGGAAGTTTTAGGTAATTTTGTGGTGGCTATAATTTAGTGAACTTAAACATGTTTATCCAACTGCTTGAATACGAAGTGTTAATGTAATTATAGAAAGTCAAATGTTTATGGATAGAAGTCTCATAAAAATAATGAAATTTATATTTTTTTTTTCTTCAAATGTAATAAATAACATTCCAAATAATGATTTTTATAACGAAAATCGTTTGGTTTGTGATTTGAAGTTTTATAAAATGCTGTTAGTTTAGATTTCCAACGCATTCTTTTGTTAAAGATATATTTTTAAAGTATTTGATAGAAATGTAGCTTAGTCACTAAAATACTTAAATATGATTGCATAATTCGGAATAGATAGATTTATTTTCTAAGACTTACGTCATAACACTATCAAAGTATGGATAAGTTTCGGGAATCCAGAATGTAAAATTATACACTTTTATTTAACCGATTCACACACACGTAAACACACAAGTCGATATAAAAAACATATTAATTTAGGTATTTATGGTACAAAATCTATCTGTAGATAACATATCCATGTTATCGGAACATTGCAAAAGTACATGAAAAAGCTCTACCTATTCCGAACTATTGACTAGACTACAAATTACAGGCTTACAAATTTGAAAATAATGTTCGAAATCAAACAAATAAAAAAACATTTTGCCAATACAATACTACTAAGGGCTCATTTACACATACATGTATTTTAAAGGAAATGCTTTTATATCATTGTCTTTCTTGCTATTACTACCTCTGTCTTTCACGCTGAGAAAAACAAAGACAACAACACTTAGTTTTTTGACTTTGAAAACAACCATATAAGTCAAAGTTGTATAGAAATCAGTGCCGTATCTCTCCCTAAACTTGTTGCTCCCTTCCCTACCTACGAATACCTACAAAACAATACATCAATAAAATTAGATATCAAATAATCTTGATTGTGTATAACGTTCATTGCCTTCTGGCATGATATTATTCGTCGTAAACAATAATGGTTACAACTTATAAGGAAACCTGAAAGTTTCCATGACACTTTATCATAACTTAATGGAACCTAGTTACACGAGCAAATACGATTTTTAAATGTTTTGCCTCTCTGTCTGTCTGACTGCTCCAGTTAATCTCCAAAAGCTGGACGGAATATGACGGTATTTTGACTGGTTTATAGTCTAAGACATGGAGAAAGACATAGCTTTTTTTTTTACTTACATGCCACGCGGGCAAAACCACGTATTTCATACTGTAATACACTTAATGAAGTCTGAGTATTTTCAAGTTTACCGTAAGAAGTATCTTGGGCATAAGTTCTCTTAAACGACAAATAGTACAACTATAACCCCTATACACTAATTAACGAAAGCAATACAAAAATATATTGCTCTCTCACTCGCACATAGTTTTTTACGTATTGTAAGAAAGAGTGCAATAACAAAAACTTAGATCCGGGACTTCTATATCAACTTCTTGTTCATCGAAGTATAACAAAATGTTTCTTATAAAAGCACCCGAACATTTTAAAAACCAATTATATTATAAAGCTGTACAGAAATGCGGTCTATTTTTTGTTAGTTTATTTAGGGTTCCGTTCACAGAGGGTGCCAATAACTAACTATAGCTATTATTCCAAAGTCTGTATTTCTTTCTCTAAGTTTTTAATACTCTAAGTTTTGCACGATAAGGGGTACATTGTTGATATTTTATTAATTCATGATCACACTGTCATAAAATTACGGCTTACAAAAATTATAGGAGATTCTTACAAGAAACATGTTTCAGTCTTTGTTTATAGTATTTATTTCTAAAATTTAAAAAGCCCGGAGGACGTTTCATACGCTAAAAGGCTATCAAATTAGTGGATTGCAAAAAAACTATAAAGAAAACGTAACATCATAATAAATTCGACCTAGTGCAAATCGTGCTTGTAAATCGATGAGACTATGGTGAACTGCGCGCTTTATATTGCGGTACGGAACCTTCTCTACGAGAGCCCGACTCGAATTAACCCAATTTTTTTTTAAACGATTTTGAACAATCATGTTTTGGTTTGAAAACGGTACGGCTGTCAGTTTCCAATCGAGTATTATGTATGTTTTTATGTTTAACGATTATGAATACATCAACCGTTAGTATTTAATAGGAGCAACTTTTTCAGTGAAATAGATTCAAATGCTCGCTTCGATTATTTATTAGAACTCGCATGGATTACACAGTGCCTTCGTATTTGCTAGCTTTATTATAATTTATTGTTTCTTATACTATTAAACCACAGAGTATGGGACCAACGGTATTTTTCTCAGGCCTACTGCAACTGAAATTGTAGTTATATAATAAAGTTTAAATACATCAGTGGTAACTCGAGATCCTGGGTACTATTCGCGCGTTGGTAGATTGCCCCCTCTTATATGGGACCAAAAATACCTGGAATGTAGGTAATAAGTTTTTTTTTTTTTAATTATGCAACCTTCCTTCGAGATGAGACGATCTGGACTCATTTGACAAGGACTGGAGGATCAAAACATCAAATAGAAAAGAATGGGAGAGCTTGGGGGAGACCTTTGCCCAGCAGTGGGACAACACAGGTTGATTAAAAAAAAAAAAAAAACCCTCCTTATCTTTTCAGGAATAAAAGTCTCGAGTCTGGATGTACTTTGTGTCCGTTAATTGTACGTTTCAAAGTTCCTCACGATAGAGGGCGTGTTACTTAAAGCGGACATTCTATTTAAAAAAAATTAACACACAAATAAATACTTGAAGAAATCCCTACCCTCTATACGATAACTTTACTAGGGTCAGAATCACAGAATGTTGAACCAACTTTCTCAAATACCATTTATCAACTCTTTAGAATAACAGCACTTCGGTTTCAATCAATACATTTAAACCGCAATAGATTTGAACTCTGGAACATTAAAGTCGGTATCTAATTCGATCCACTAAAATTCCAGTAAAGAATAAAACACTCGATCAGTGCGACATTCAGACAATGGCAACACGATAACTCACTATGCTAGCAAGTTTTGTGATAAACGTACATCCTTTGACTATCCAAATTTCAACCTTAAATCTTAGAATATAATGTTTAATGTAAGTGCAAAAGGAAAGTTGCAAGATTATGCCTCCGTCACGCGATCACCTTATTGGTGGAACAAAAATAACATTATTAGACATTGAACCACGCTCAAAATTACGATCACGGTGTGTTCAATCATATTACTATTAAGGTAATAAATTTTAGGGCGTGCGTGCGTTTGTAGGTCATTCGGAAACATATGAACGTGCCGCTCCTTAGAGAATACTTGTGATCGCATTATGTAAGAATGAGGCATTCTAGTAACTTAGATATTGCTTACGACCCAATTAAGTTAATGCTGAAAAATATGCATAAAGGAAAATACACTACATTATGTCATATGATGTATTTGTTTAAATATTTGTTGTTTTTATTTTTAAAATAGTGCACATCAAAATTCGTCATTCGCAAATCAAACAGCCTATTCATTTAAAGTAATTTTAGTAAAAGGTTTAGGAGTTCCTTAAACCATGATGGGGGGAAACAAACTTACGGGGTAAACAGTTACAAGCATTAGGATGCTTGCTACACCAGTAAGATCATATTATGTACGACAACCCTAAAAAATTGTTTTATAAAATTTTTTTTTTTAAGATCTTTTCTCGATAATACTTTAAATGTCACTTGGATGAAACTGCGATAACCGACACACGATAGTATTTAATTTAATATAAGTATATCCGAAACAATAAAAAAGCAAAAGCTTCAACGCATTAGCCTTGCCATTCAACGCGGTAATGTGGCTAGCCTTTTGGGTACGTTACCTCAGGAATCTGATCTCAATCAGATATTCTGTTTATAGGAATTTCATGTAAATAGAGTATCTGGTTCTTTTTTTAAATAGGTTAGTTGTGTATAATTTTTAAGTTATGTGTAAATATTTTATTGAATAAATTTTATAAAAAAGAATCCTAACAAATTATCAACAGAAACGATTGGTAAAAAATGCAATTGTCATTGCGGAACAGGTTGGCTATGCATATAATTTATTTAACAACGTTGGAAGCGAATTGCCTCACATTGTTAATGTAATTATGCAAATAGTTAATATATAATTTCTGGCAATTTTTAAATTCAGTTGCATATGTAATTGTTACTAGCGGTGCTCTGACCGAACGCTGACGTATCACCTGCAACAATCCTAGATTTTAACAAGACAAAATTAAAACAAGATTTGCTATAGTACACGCCCAAAAGCTTCCATAATAACCTCTAGGTAACTAGTGTTAAAACATTTAAATAAAACTCAGAGCATATTTTTATTCACAATTATAATTGAATTACAAATACAAGAATTTCTTGACTTATTATTTATTTATTTATTTTCAAAACCAACAGCGATATACATATTATAAACCAAAAAGGTAACAATAATTTAGGTATAGCCAATGATAGGTTTTCTTATGATTTCTCTGTACATATTTCGGCTATAGAACGGACGAAGAAAAGAAAAAAACAACAGTCAGCGGTGTCAAGCATAACAAAATAAACAATAAAAATTTCTTCATCGCCGGCCGTTATACAATATAATAAACTATTAAAATAATTAATTAAGTTAACATAATTTACTTGACATTATTCCCCGTCAGTATGAAATCTGAAACACCCCAAACATCATTTTATTTGCAGAATCCGATTAGAAAAATCTAAATTTTGAAATTTTAATCTTAGTTTTTATTTGTACACAACAATATATAATGTTACAATTATATTATTGTTTAAATTTAGTTTAATATTATAACTCAAAAAAATTATTACTTAGTCGAAAAAAAAAATTTAAAAATATTAGTCAAGAAGTTCTTATTCTTATTATTCGAAATGCACCGATTTGCTTGGCAACAGTTGTAACGTTTTTATTGGAAAGTTCTACTTTCTTACAGTGTTGTCTGCCAATTTTAACGAACAATCTGATAGAATACTTAATATATTTTTTTTTAATATTTTTTTTTAAATATTGTAGTTTGAGTTATAATATCGCTTGCAACCTTTGTTTTAGGGGTGTTTGTTATGTGCACTTACAATTTTAAGGATGTTGACTAAGTTAAACTAATTAGATGTTAGTTGCTGCGTTAGGGCGAGAACAATAATATATATAGTTGTCACTGGGAATACGCTAAATACTATACTATCTATATGTAAAAATAACAGGAACTACAAGAGGACAGACGGATTTGTTGCACTCAAAAACTCACCACAAAAACAACATAGTACCTACAGCAATTCCGTTCATTTGGCAGCTACATCATGCCCTTATACGTCACAGTTTCTACCTACATTCCTTCTGATCTCATTTAAGCTGACCAGTATGCAACCGTGCCGGTTGTATGGTAAAAACAAAGAATGGACAGGTGATTGTCAATCAAGGACCATTAATTTATCAATGATGCACACCTGTTACTAAATATTTTAGAATTTCCCATCACTTTTATAGTTTTTACTTACTGTTTTGTTTAACAATGTTACAAACAACGAAAGTCAGCCTTAATGGAAGCGTGGTTGATTTTTTATTATATAAATTTACATAATAATAATTTGAATTATGAAATAGTAGGAGTCTGATATTGAATTCAATGAAAACCACATCCGACAAAAATACCTACTCATAAAAAACTGTACATCGCGTCGCTACAAAAATATTTTATCGTTACAATATATAAAAGTAGGTAAGTAAAAGTTTGAGTAAGTTTGCAAGGAATAAACATTTAAAAAAAATATTTACCAGGTGCAAATAATTTTTTAAAATGTCTTCTTTTTCAGTACTTTTTTCGAAGCATAGCTTCAATCTAAAATCTAAATCAGATTAGTTAAAATGCATCAAAACTCCATCAGTTTTACACGAAGGTTCTCGTATTATTTCAAACCCAGAACAGAATATTTTACTTGAATAAAGTTGTGAATAATCAAGATGTTTTCCAGCTATCTAAAGAGTAGGTACTTACTGTGAGGGGGCAACTACGGAAACAAAGATTGCAGGTCGATTTCCGCTGAAAATTGTTCTGCTGTTGTTTGCATTACTGTTTCTAGGAAAACATAATCTTTCTCGAATCTTCCAGCGCTCTTAACCAACGCAGCGGTAGTTGAAAAGATTATTTAACATATTTAAAATAGGGTTTCAATTTCAAGATATGTAAATTGGACACACTTTTATATAAGCTATAATGATTTTCATTGTGCCTAGGTGAAGCGTTTTTTTCACTCGGCACTTACAGAGACACAATTGAAAATGAATATAAATTTTACAGTACATTTTTATTTGAATAAGTGTATAATAATATGTACACGTATATTGTCGCTTATACAACAATACCGCGCAAGTCAATTTTGACTAGTTTTCAGGAGAGACAAATAACTGTTTATATTTTATTAAATACATCGTTAATGTTTTGTGAATGTAAAAATATATAGTTAAGTTTAAGATATTTAAAAGGTAAGGCTTCAAACAACTATATTGTACTACATAATAGTCATAAATCATTTGAAAAGGTTGTTTATGGATAGTAAAATAGGCGATTAAATAAGTCATAATGTTCAAGGGGAAGTTTCAGAAAATCTCCTCAATGTGTAACACATTTAAAAATATTTGGACTTGTAATAATTATGTTTCTCCAAAATATTAGACAGCAACTCAAAGTAATCATTTACCGACGACAAAACCGACTGAAAAAGAATGCTGTTCTATTTTTAACAATAGAAAAAGGTAATAATTACGACAGAGGATGCAATTATAGCAATCTTTGAAATTTATAAAACCTTTAAATTGTTCTGTTTCAAAGAGATATTCAATTGAAATACCCTCCACGAAAGTTGAGATGAAACGTAAAGACAGATGCGGTATAAACAATCAATAGACATGCGGTAAGCGACGTGCGCATTACAGTATTACATTGTAAATATATAATGTAGCGTCTCGCCTTTTAACCCGAAGGGGTAGGTAGAAGATCATCATTCTCACATTTCACTAACTCTGTTAAGTCCCATATAATAGAGGGGCGAGTCTTCTGCCATAAACCAAGCACATTTCTAAACGTGAGGCTGGTACTGAGAATTTCGTGAGAAAAAAACCTATCCTTTTTCTGCAATCCGGGAATGAAACCCTCTTGCACGGAAGGCGTAGTCCTACTGCACCACCAAGAAATAAAATCATTTTATTTTTAGTCTCATATAGAACTTTGTTTATTTAGAATACAAAATCTAACGACCCCATCTCAACCCGTGGGTGTCGTAAAAGGCGACTACGGGTATATATGTGTATGCATGTGTATACTTATGCAGACAAGTGCATGGCAAAAAAAGGAGAAGCCAGCGTGGTATAGTAGGCTAGATTCCCTCCCCATTCTTTGGAGGAGACCCATGTCCAGCAGTGGGACGTTTAAGGGTTGTGGTGGTTGTTGGTGAAAATGAATAACAAATATTTATATTAGTAGGCTATTGTTAAAACTAACGAGAGATGTAGACATATTTTTATATAATGATACGGGTCACACACGTAAGGAAGTCGGGACTACTGACTGGGTTTCGGTTCCTTTAGGGAACTATCAACAGTGCGAACATTAATTATAAAAGTAGTGAGTTACATAATTAATTATTCCAAAGTAAAACTATCAGAAACATGCTGAACATACCTCGGCACGTCAGCAATGTGTTCATGTACTCGGACATCAACCTAAAAACGGTCAAACAGGAACTTGAACCATATAGCAAAAACTACCATATCAGACTCAACACTCGCAGGAACGTTCTGGCTGTGCAACTGCAGGGCTCTGGAAGTTTCTTATTCTCTCGGCTGAAACGCCATAGTATCCCAGAACTTGCGGCAAGATACGCGACCAGAGAATGAGAGATGACTCACTGGACAAGTCTCCCATAATAGTGACAATTTACTCAGAGGACACTCAGACAGCAGCTTGGACTATTGTTGCCCTAACAGATTGCCAAGATGCAGGATATAAAAGGAAAAAAAAAAACATAATTATAGAATTTTTGGTGCTTCTCTTCCTTTGGTTGAGTCCGAACTAAAATATATTCCACTATTATCATCAGTCATCACAGAGAAATACCGCTTTCATTTTCTTTTAATACACTTTTCTGTCTCCAAAAACCTCGCTTACTTAAATCAAAATTCAGAAAATTAATAAGTAAAGTATGTTCAAACAAAAACCTATTTTCTTTTTATCCAATGTTTTATGGCGCACAACTTGGATAGAAGGTGATGTTCTAAAAGCACCTTATCTTCTGATCGGTTTTAGCTTTTTGATTTATTAAGGTCAAAGGCTCGATATAGCACGTTGGTCTGTTCGTTGTGAATTATGTGAGGAAGTTCTTGCAGTTATCTTGGGGTACTTGGGAATGTTTTTAATTGACAATCAAGTGCTTATTATAGACTAATAATGATAATTTCATGGATGTTGAAGAAGCCAAAGATGTATGTCAGAATTGTAGCAAGTGGAAGGAAATAGTCTGCCTACCGAGGGGTTGGTTTGTTGGGAAAAAGGCGTGATCTATATGTGTGTATGTATGATCATTATTGACATAAATGTCTCACTGTCGGGCATTTCAAAGAATTTGGTGAGAATTTAACCTACTATACCAGGCTGGCCAGACGGGTTGGTATAGGGTTTGTTTCAAATTTTCCTTTTATTGCAGTGTTGTTTTCTGCATAAGGTTAGTCGATTTATACGACACCCACGGGTTGAGATGGGGGTAGTGACGACTATATTTTCTAATGACCTTACTATATTTTTATAAAAACAATAATATAAGTGAAAACGTTACAATTGAAATTAACAATCTTTTTAAATATGTCGAATAATCGTTTGGGTCGATTTCGGTACAAATGTGTTCTACGAGTATAGGTGATTTGTATGAAATGTTCATGAAATTCATCAATCAATCATCAAAAAAGAGATCATCGTCTAACTTGCCAATTATTATCCTTTTTATATGTTTTATTTAATTTAAAGATTCATAGATTCCAACCCTGCATTTAGTTATATTTTTCTGTAAACTACAGATTTTGATGAAAATATGTTCGGCTCTAAATATTGATGTTTTTCTTATCACCGTTTATAAGCCTCATAAGGGTTCCTTAAATGTTCTAAAGCCTCATAAAATCTGAACTACGTTAAGGCCATGTACTTTCCGTTATCTATTTATATGGAAGTACGAACATATTTTTCATCATTATCGATATTCTGATAGTAAACTATTCATAGGTGCTTTTAAATTTTATTTGAAAAATGTTTAGCAGCAATGGAGAAATTTGGCCATGGAATGGCATGGAATTAGCTATCTAGGTTATTGCAGTGAGCCTTAGATCGAATTTTGGCCTACAACCACTTATATTGGGTTTAGCCTGCAGACAACTTTTCCCTTGTTCGTATCTATAACGGCTAACAAATCCATACTAATATTATAAAACTATACCCCCCTTATTACAAAATACGGACTAAGCATTAAACCAGGTTTAACTTCACAACTTTGACACTATATGGCTTATCTCAATTTAAACCTGGTTTAATACGTAGTCCATATTTCGTAATAAGGAGGAAAGAGTTTGTTTAGTTCAGCGCAAAATCTTAGGAACTACTGAAAAATTATTTTAGTGTTGGAAAGCCAATTTATTGAGAAAGGCTAAGGCTATATAATATCGACCAATAGAAGCTGAAGCCCCGGGCCATAGCTAATTTACAAAAAAAAAATCCACAATTCATAAACATATTTTTTCTGCAGGTATACCATGTAAGCGGATCAATGGTATCTAAGTCAGCATGGCGGCTCCGCGGGCGGAACCCACGGTACGGCACTTCCACAACCAGCCCGAGCTACGCCGCGGCCTCATGCTGAGGTGGATCCTGTTCGTCTGGTTCGCTAGTTGCGGCCCGCTTGGCAACACTGTCAAACAAGATGGTAAGTGGGGAAAAATTTTTTTTTTTTTCATTTAAAATACAACATTGCCCGCACTAGGTAAACGCTTGTGCCACGGAGAACTTACAAACGTATGTACATACAATTCAATTATTTCCAATACAATGATTGGACACCTGATACGACACGATCCGTTTATAAAAAACATCATATAAGGAAAGATAGAAGGCAAGAGAGGAAGAGGTAGACCAAGGAGGACATTTATTAAACAGATCAAGGAGAAGGTACGGGTGGTGTCGTATCAGGAGGTGAGAGAAATGGCAGGAAAAAGAGAGAATTGAAAATTACTCCACTGACAAGAGCGCAGCTCTTAAATAAAGAGAGATAGTACATACAATTAACCGATCTAAAGTACACACCAAGACTCAAAACAAATACCTATATATGAATCATACACACGTCAATCGGCATAGCGATATCAGTAGCGAACTGACCACTTTAGTCGCTGTGTCGTAACGACTAATGTGGTCGGCTCAGTGACAGTAAAATTAATACTGACACACGTCATCATATTGTGTGATGTATGCTACGTATCACCGTGGTTCGAAACAGAACACCTACGGACGAAACTGGCATTCCATTCTAGTACTCTACCAATTGATCTACATAGGTGCTTGTCCCGAAAATCTAATTTATCCAATTGTTATTTACTTGCTGACATATTACGTGATGAAATTAAACTTGATCTGATTGAAGCTGCAGGCAAGTTGCTCAAGTCAATCTGAGAACAGAATGCAATCCACATCAGTACATTTCAAATCTTCTCTTATAGCAATCAGAGTAGGATTGTGATTACACCAGTAATGTAAATTTAATATTATTTGACTAACTACTCGTCTGCGTCTATAGATTGTCAAATGAGAGATATTATTATTGACGGAAAACTATCATAGTTACAAGTGGTTTTAAAATAATGTCTTTTGGTAGTATTTTACATAATATTGTCATTTTTATGTAAAAGCAATTGCAAATAATTACTCAGACATTATAAGACAACAGTAATTGCAAATATAAATTTACTGACTGATATAGATATACGACTCGCCTGTTGGTCTAGTGGTTAGTGACCCTGACTGCTAAGCCTGAGGTCGTGGGTTCGATCCCCACCCAGGACAAATCTTTGTGTGATGAGCATAAAGGTTTGTTCTGTGTCTGGGTGTAATTTTATCTATAATATGTATGTATTTACAAAAAAAAAAAGTATTTAAGTAGTATAATCAGTTGTTTAGTACCCATAACACAAGCAAATATAATTGCTTTCTTTGGGACTAGATGGCGCTGTGTGAATGTGGTAGAATATTATTATTATTATTATTACTTAGGCCTAGATAGATTACGAGGTTAACGTGAGAACAGACAGCGCTGACAAACATTTTAACTTGAATCAAACTACGTACATTTGGAAAGCCTCAAACATGAAATCCGCGCGATTTCACAAACCATATTTGCGATGTCACAATCAAAAAAGCTTTTCTCGTCACAAAGTTGACGTAACAATCGCTAACGGAAAGCGAAAAAGATGAAACCTTTTGACAATTAACGTGAGAATTCAGTTTGGGAACGTTCTGCAGTTTTATTTGTTTACATCATGTGTATAGCTATAAATATAAAGAAATAAATAAATATTCTACCACATTTACACAGCGCCATCTATTCTCAAATTAAGCAATTATATTTGCTTGTGTTATGGGTACTAAACAACTGATATACTACTTAAATACATTTTTTTTTAGTAAATACATACATATTATAAATAAATTACACCCAGACACAGAACAAACCTTTATGCTCATCACACAAAGATTTGTCCTGAGTGGGCATCGAACCCACAACCTCCGGCTTAGCAGTCAGGGTCACTAACCACTAGAACAACAGGCGAGTCGTATATCTATATCAGTCACTATATCTATACAGCCAGCAATAAGACTCTTTTTAAAATTACAATAGTCGTAGAAACATGATTACAGCCCGTCTGATAGTCCGTGGTTATTGTAGCCTATGGACGTATACAACACCAGAAGCATCATACTGTTATGTCATGCGCGTTCCCGACTCCTTAAAACACTTTCCTTCTTCAATGAGATCTGGATACCACAACACCACATAATGTTATTATGGCTGCCATATTCTGTATGGCCGTTCGTCATAAAACATGTCTCTCCTTCGAGGATTAAAAACCGTAACAGTACTTCCAAATATACTATTACGGTTTTTATTCTGTAGTTGAAAATATTCACTTAATCAAAAAACTTGCTTAGAAACCTTATGTGTCTTAAAATTATCTAGATTTTTACATGTAAAAACACATTATATTTTTATATGTATGTAATACCAGCATAGAAGGATATACATAAACATAACTTAAATTATATGGTGACATTTAATGGAATGTTACCTACACCTATCAAACCCTGGAACATATCTGATTGAGGCTATAGAGCCGATTGCAGATTAAGGAAAGGAAAAAAATAAAAAATGTATGTAAGTATGTAAAAAAGTTAAGGGGTAATTTTTTTAAAAATTGTTTCACACAACTTTTCTCCAAATTTAATGAGTAGTTTTCTAGTAGAATGCCTGTGAGATACGGATGGATGGACGGAATGACGAACCTTTATCTGTTTTTACCATTTTGGCTACGGAACCCTAAAAAAAGACCAACGATAATTTACTATCTAACCCTAGTTTACAAAGGTGAGGACACACCGCACAGGCGTCAGTGTCCGCATTCGGTTTATGCAGACCGAGCCCATTAGTTGTGGTCTTGTTAGTCACACGTTATACACAATTAACTGTATTGCTGGATTAACTGTACAGTTACCGCGTTGTTTAATTTATTTTTAAGTTGTAGTTTTCGAAAATGGTACTTATTTGTTTGAATAATAGGATCAACCAAGGGTTATTTTCCAGTGTAATATTACACGTAGTAACTTCAAAGAATATCGCTTGAAAAATGGAATAAGAATAATGTCAATGGCCAATGTTAAAATGTATCAGATTTCATTTTTAACAAGTCACCGAAACGATTATTATGTTTGCGCGGCACGCCAATTTTATGGATACTGTGAGGAGAAGCTGAACTTGGAATACATATTATAACCTATTATTATTATTTGATAAGACGTTCATGTCTATTTTACTAATTACTACCTAAAGAAGCTAGAACCTTCATAGTGACAAATGAAAAAACAAATGAATAACATATATTATTACTTCAATAAAAATAAGAAATAGCTCAAAATTATTCGAACTACTCGACAATTTAAAAAAGTAGGCCACCGAATTCTTGAAGAAAAAAAAAACAATCAATTCAAAATAAGAACACGTCTTGTATCTGGATCAGGGTTGCGTCAGAGACATAATCGCGCTATAAAATAACGTTTAGCGTTTACGTCGCGCTATAAAAATGTTGATGACCACTCGACATTTATTGGACATCCCTACTGTTATGGGAAACGGGAAGATACTGTTATTTCGGCTTTCAGTGTAGCAACTTGGAAGACATAATTATTATTATTAGAAACCTATTGTCACATAGATAACTATCTCATCCAATAATTTGTTTTCTACTGTTAAAGGTGGTCAATAATCATAGGCAAATCTTGTTTTGGAAGCCTCCGAGACAGTTTTCAATGTTTTTTTCTTTATTTGTATTTTCAAGAAATGTTGTAATTGCCAGAAGCCCGCTTACCTTATAATAATGTATCCATTATTATAAGGTAGGCGGGCTTCTAGAGAACCGCTTATTTTTAGTCGTCGGCAAATAATGTCAAAGAACTTTTATAATTAGATTTAAACGAGTTCTCAGAGCGAAAATGTTCTTGATTCTATATAATTATAAAGTTTACACTTTAACTGTACTAGGAAACCGAAATTTACCTTTAGGTAGGACATGACTAAAATATCAGTTGCTACATTTTGAAATGGATTCTTCATTGAATTATTATTATATCTACGATTTCACTTTTTAACTCCAAAAAAAGATCTCAAATTATGGGTAACGTGTGCTGTGTAAACGGCTGAGCAGGATTTTAATTTTACTTTTTGTAAATTAAAAGTTCTTTTTTTAGATCTGATCGATGCGGGTTTTCGGGGGTAGGTGTGTAAAAGTTGACAATTATCTTTGCATTTAAAATTTAATTAATAATAGTTCTATAATAATTATCATCATTTTAATAGTGTTATTTGGTAAATTGCATATAATTAACTGTGTGCAAACATTGGTGACATTTTATGTAGCCAAATAGTACCTTTTGGTCACCACCTGCCAGCTGACCGCACTACACTCCACATTTCACTTGAATACATACAATTACAAGTATGGCAGAGTTCGCAGACAAGTTCGAATCCGCACTAAAGACTGTTGAAGACCGTGTGGCACAGAAATTTGTGGAGATGCAAGCCCAATTGCAATGTGCTGGCACTGCTAAAGACACTGTCGCGAAGGTTGCCGAAGAATTCCGGACCTTTAGAGAGCTCACATTCAGCATGTTCAGTTTGCTTCGGATGCAGATAACCACATATTCCAGAGAGATGGACACTATGGAGACAAGACACCGTAGAAAGGCTTTAGTCATCTCAGGTGTTCCTGAAGAGCCCAAGGAGCAATGCCTTGAAGTTGTTGTGGGGATCATCAAACAAAAGATGTTGTTTAGTGATTTTTCTAGTGCATCTATAAAGAGTTGTTACCGGCTAGGTAATAATTCAAAGGACCGTCCCCGGCCCATACTAGTCAAATTCGTCCGCTATGACATCAAAGCCGCTGTTTGGAGGGGAAAAACCAAGCTCAAAGGGTCTTCCATATCCTTGAAGGAGTTCCTGACCAAGGCACGTCAGGTTGTATTTGTCAAAGCCAGACTCCATTTTGGCATGAGAAGTTGCTGGACACAAGACGGCATCATTGTCATCAAAGCCGTAGACGGGAGTCTACACAAGGTCACGTCGATAGAAGAACTCAATCCCATCATTACGAGGTATCCGAAGTCACCAACGTGCTCAGCAAAAGATGCAACGCAGTAGATTATTTGTTGCTTGTTGTTAGCTCATAAATTTCGTTCGCAGCTCTCCGTATTTTCATTATAAGGTACATGTAAAATATTTTTATGTAGTTTACCCACTATGAGCTAATTTTAACTTTATTTTACTTTTGATAAATTATAAACAAACCATGTTTAATATTCTAACATGTCAAAGTTTGAAAGTTGTCATTTGGTTGTCATTCTCGTCTCGTTTTGTTTGTTATTTTGACGTTTTATAGTCCACGGGGGTTGCGTTCGAAAACATATTTTATTTTCGTTTATTTTTTTTTCTCTCTTTCTTATTACTGTTTTTATACCTTGTGTGGCTGTTTAATAGTAAAATTTACTAATTTTGTTTTACTTGTTGTTAAATAGTGCTGGTCGAGTGGCGGGTGGTGCAGAGAATAATCTGTAACTACTTTGCTAGGTTTCTTTTTTTTTTGTGATATTATCACATAATTTTTAGAATTATTATTTATTTGTATATTAATTATTTATAAATATTTATTTTTATATTTTTTACATTTATTCTTATGTCAATATCTGATGATAGTTCCTTTCATTCTGCCTATGAATCTGTTGATGCTATATCTGACGACAGTTTTTGCTCCACTAGCGATACTCTTGGTGACATTCTACGTCAAGATTTTAATACACAAGGCTCTCAAATACTGAATGTGTGTCACTTAAATGCTCAAAGTGTGCCTAGCCACTATAGTGATCTTTATGAAGCATTCGCTAATACTAACGTTCATGCCATCCTGATTTCTGAGAGCTGGCTCAAACCTCATCTCCTTTCAACCACTTTCTCACTTCCTGGCTTTATCCTAATCCGTAATGACCGCACTGAGAAGGGGGGAGGCGGGGTTGCAATTTACTTACGCAGTAATTTTCAGTACAAGGTTATTGCCTCATCTCCTTCCCAGTTTTCATCTTCTTCGGAGTATCTTTTTCTTGAGGTTTGGGTCAGGGGAATCAAAACTGTTCTTGGAGTAGTTTATTGTCCTCCCTCTGTTGACTATTTCACTGATTTGGAATCGGTTTTAGAATCTTTGGGGTCTGATTATGAGCATCACATCATCATGGGAGATTTCAACACCAACCTTCTTTCCCATGATTCCCGTCGTTGTCTTAAACTCCTTTATATAATTGAATCTGCCAGTCTTCACGTTTTGCCTCTTCAAGCAACTCACCACAATCTGAACGGTGAAGACACCTGGCTAGATTTAATCCTCACCTCTGCTCCCTCTTTCGTCCACACCCATGGCCAACATCCCGCCCCTGGCTTCTCCCACCATGACCTCATTTTCCTTTCGTACACTCTTAAACCTCCTAAACCCAAACCCAAGGTTCTGCACTTGCGTTGTTTTTCGCGTATGGACTTTGATAGGTTGCGAGCCGATGCTTCAGACATTGATTGGTCTCCTTTGATCGCAGCTTCCACTCTCGATGAAAAGGTGCAAATATTTAATAAAGCAATTGTCACTTTATATGATGCTCATGCACCAGTGAGAAAGACCAAATTGAAGCGTCCTCCTGCGCCTTGGATGACGGAGGGAGTTCGGATGGCAATGAGGCGAAGGGATCGGGCTTTCCGAATTTTCCGTCGGGATCGGTGTGATATTAATTGGACTTCTTTCAAGACAGCTAGGAATCGGTGTAACCAAATGATTCGTAATGCTAAACGCCGACATATTCTAGAAAACATAACTAATTCCTCACCCGCTCACCTATGGCGATTTCTCGGTACCCTTGGTATCGGTAAGTCCCAGGTGGTTTTCCCCAAAACAATTGATTTGGATGAACTTAATCGTCATTTTGTTACAATGGTCCGATTAGACCCGCATACGACGAATGAAACTCTAAAGTACATTGACGGTTTACCTCATCCAAAGTTCGATCCATTTTGTTTCTCTCCAGTCGCCCCGGGGGAGGTCAAAAAGATTATCCTTTCCATAAAATCGAAGGCGGTGGGATGTGACGACCTGAGTCGGTACATGATCACTACCATCCTAGACCAACTTCTTTTTCCAATTTCTCACCTCCTTAACTTTTCTCTTGACTCTTCCCAATTTCCCTACATGTGGCGAAGAGCTTACGTTCGCCCTCTGCCCAAAATACCCAACCCTTCTCTTCCAACTCATTTTAGACCAATATCCATTCTCCCTTTCCTTTCCAAGGTGCTTGAAGCCTGTGTTTACAAGCAAATGTCCGGGTTTGTTTATCAAAACAATATTCTTTCTCCACTCCAATCCGGTTTCAGACCCGGACATAGTACTATAACCGCTCTCCTTAAAGTGACTGGCGATGTTAGGGCGGGCGTGGAGGACACCAAGATTACTGTGTTGGTCTTGGTGGATTTCTCAAACGCCTTTAACACCGTCAGTCATGATATCCTTCTATCTATCCTATCCCATCTTATGGTCTCCCCTAAGGCGCTGGAATGGTTCTCTTCATATCTTCGAGGACGCCAGCAGTCAGTTCGGATTGATGATAATTCTTCAAGTTGGTGCAATCTTGACTCTGGTGTTCCTCAAGGCGGTATACTTTCTCCTATTCTTTTCTCATTGTTTATCAATCTTCTAACACCCGAACTTCGCAACTCGTATCATTTATATGCCGATGACCTGCAGCTTTACACCCAAGCAAGGTTAGACGACTTGAGTGCGGCGATAGACAAAATCAACCAGGATCTAAATACTTTACAAAATTGGACCGAAAGATTTGGTTTGTTCGTGAATCCATCCAAATGCCAAGCCATTCTTATTGGAAGCCCACGACTCATGAGTAGAGTGGATTCTAGAAACCTACCATCTGTCAATTACAACGGTTGTGTCATTCCTTTCAGCCCTAGCGTCAAAGACCTCGGACTTCATCTCGACTCTAACCTTGACTGGAGGACACAAGTCACTAATGTCAGCCGTAACATCACCGGAACCCTTAGGTCTCTGTACCGCCTGAAGAACTTCCTCCCCCCCAAGACAAAGACAATGTTAGTGCAGACCTTAATATTCCCTATTATAGACTATGGTGATGTGTGCTACTTCGACCTGAATGCAGATCTGCTCGATAAACTCGACCGACTTCTCAACAATTGCATTCGGTTCATTTTCAACCTACGAAAGTATGACCACGTATCTACGTATCGGTCCCAGCTGCGTTGGCTTCCCATTCGTCAGCGGCGTAGCTGGCGTGCGCTGAGTACTCTATACTCATTATTAAATTCTCCCTATGCTCCTTCATACCTGACTCCTCATTTCCAATACCTTTGTAGCACTCACACTCGAAACCTTCGGTCAACTAATAATCTTCTTCTTCTTTGTCCCCCTCACAGTTCTAGTCTCGTTCATTCTTCTTTCAATATTCAATCTATTCTTCTCTGGAATGCACTCCCTCTCGAAATCAGGATGTCCACTAACCGTGACACTTTTAAGGCTAAAGTTCGTGAGCAATATTTCAAATTGTTGGCAGAATTATCAGAACGTTTGTAGGCTATAGATATATTAAATAAGTTTTTATTTGTGTATATATTTATTATATATAATATATATTTTATGTATTTATTCCATAGGTACTTTATGTATTGTATAGTTTTAATGTAGGTATATGTGTAAGTATGTATTTATAATGTATTTTAATAGTATAAGTTCATAATAATATCATTTCTTTTATTAGGTAATTTACTTAGCACCTACCAGTTTTTATTTCTGCATCACCCAAAGGTTTGGCTGGTAGAGAATGCTTTTAGCATTAAGCCCGCCTTTTTGTAACATATTTTGTGCAAGAAGTTTTTTAAATAAATAAATAAATAAATGCGGAATTATAATATTCTGCTTTAAATTTATACTGCATCATATTGACTTAAAAACACTCAGATCTAAACAACGGTCAAAACAATTGTATACATTAGTATACAATTGTTTTGACCGTGCGTTGTTTTGATCTGAGTGTTTTTTTAAATTTGATTGCTTAATTTTCTTACCGAATGCGCTTACGAAATTTAACGAGAGATTTAAAACACTAATGTGAAAGCCCCTTTAGTGTTTTTGTCGTAGGATGATTTGACAATTACAATTTTTGCAAAATATTTTATCTTCCTACTAATATTATAAATGCGAAAGTTTGTAAGAATGTTTGGATGTTTGGATGTTTGTTACCAGTAAACGAAAAAACCACTGAATAGATTTCAATGAAACTTTGCAGTAATTTACCTTATACATCAGAATAATATTATATAGGCTATATTTTATCTAGATATCGCGTAAATTGGCTAAACCATGAGAACAAAATGTAAAGTAAGTCGGAGAAAAATCTGCCATCTTATAGCTATTTCTGATTTCTCTACGTAAGCCGTTAGTTTTACATAAGGACAATGTATGGAGGAATTGTTACTCTTAAATAGTTCTAAAAAAAAGTCCGCGACAGCATATGCCTATCTTTTATGTGGAAGTCGATATAGAGAGAATAGTGAGCAAGAAATACATTTAAATCTGATACTGCATTTAAAGTGAAAAATTTCATGGTATTAAACTAATTCCTAGGAATGTAAATACCTTTATCACTTTTGTCATTAAATGTAGATAATTTTTGTCGTTTACACTAAGTTATTTCGACAAATAGTTTAAAAGTTATTACGATATTAAATGAAATGTATATAATCCCAAAAATCTTATAATAATACTGTATGTCACCCGTGACTTCGCTTACCTGTTATTTTGTTCCTGTGACCACAGCAACTTTTCACTTTTAGGGGGGAAATTTCGGCCAATATTTTCTAAGCACAGATAATTACTTCGGATTAAACATAACCAATATTACGTGATTGATTAGAATAGTACTTATCTTTGTAAACATCGATCCCGTGTCTTTTTGGTTAAAATTATCAAATATACAATCAAACATTCATCCTTTCAACTTTGTGTATGTATATTACTATATTTATCAACGTCAGCCCTAATGACAATTCAGTATGACAGATTAAAAAGAAATCAAAGATCTCTTTTTTCTTTTTGCTTACTATACAACCTCATTACTTGAATATATTACTAATCATTCACCAGTAAATTCAAAGAATATATTACGACAATTGTGTAGTAAAATTAAAAATTATCAAATAAAGTAAAATATTAAATAAAATATTTTTCGTAGAAAAGTAAATACATATATTGCAGTATCAAGGTAGTATAGTAGCAGAATATAAATACCATAGACCTAGGATCCGCGCGCTTTTTTTTTATAACGATTTTTTTTATTTATGGCGGTACGAAGTACGCCGGGTCAGCTAGTCTTAAATAAAGATAGGGTTGTTGCTGAAAGCCTAAAAGGCTGGTATGTTTATTTTTTTAGACGTTTTCACCAATGTCTAATTATCAGAAATTTCGTGAAAATTCGAATTACCAAATCATGCTACAACATATACACGTCTTTTATTATACAATACATAGATATATATTATCCCTCAATACATCATATATCGCTCCACGTTCACTTGGCACAAGCTACATTTTAACCAACTCCATCGCAACTTTATGACGCCCATATTGAAACCAGGCCCATGACCTGACCGCAAAATAAACCTAACTATACCATCTATCCAATAAAGCTAAACAATAAAAAATACCCCCAATATTTTCTCTCGACAGTATCGACATAATTCCCTGAACAATACTTATTATATAAATATATATATACAAAACTATTGGCCTGCCCAATCTGACAGTCGCAAAAAGGTTGTAAATTTTGCTTGTAGTCGTAAACACGTCACATACAATGCTTGTGCTGTTGTCAAACTGTTAGGGATGGGGAACATGTATTTAGACTTTAGTTTTCTAATTTGGAATGTTTGGTATGGAATTATAGGAATACTTTAAGTCTAGTTACAGGTAGAACTACCAAAAAAGAAACTGACGTTTTGAAGCAAGCCCTATATATAACTTAATAGCGATATTTGAGATAATTATCATATTCATAAGAATGTACTAGATAAATATTCGAACCCAAATCGATCCAGAAAGCCATTCAAAAAGAATAGCCTGAGTTTCTTGCCAGCTCTTCTCATGGCTCTAACCTGTCAACGAACTAGCCGTAGGCAAATTGTTCGACACATTTTCTTGCATTACCTGTTACATTCATAACTAATGACTTTTATAAGTGTAACTTTGTAATGTAGATGAAAGTTTGGGAAAAACGAGCGTATAGAGCACCAGTGTAAAAACTCTTTAATACTGCGTATTAAATAACTTCTAGTTAAGATGAGATCAGCCAATTTTGTTCTACTTATTATTTGCTGTTATTACGATCGTTAATTAAGTATCTTTATTAAGTCACAAGTCTCACAAATTTTACTCGACTAAAGTTAGTTGACTCAACTCAAACTTATCGTTGATAACACTAGTATGAACTATGTATTACTGTAGATTTATTAATTGGAATAAAACGAAATAGGCTGATTCAGTTTTTGTATTATAAAAAAATAGTTATATTTTGGCCCACTTAAAAACCCATATTGTGTTAGTAACACACAATGCACTTAGAAAATGTTAGTAATACAAAAGAATTTATACAACATTTACATAATAAACATCTTGTACAATAATATTCCCAAATAAAATAATAAACATAAAAATCACTACATTTCGCCCACTATGACAGGTCCCATGTAATACAGGGGAACAGCCTACAACCACCAACCAGCTGCTTTTATTTCCAAACTCCGGGCTGATAATAATATGTTCTGAGAATTTAATGATTGAAAAACCCAATAAGGGACCTTCACGCTACGACACGGAGGTAGTTCGATCGTCAACAATTCTACACAGTGGTTCATAACATGTGGTCCGCGGAGCAATGGTGGTCCCTGAGGGTAGCAATAGTGGTCCGCGAACTTCCGCGAAGGTCCCAGACTGGAATTATTCTTACGAAAAACTATTGGCGCCACTCACCTATTGAACTTTTTTGGTGGTCCATGATAAATCATAGTATATGTCAAGTGATCCTTTACTACTAAAAGGTTAAGAACCACTACTATAGTAAATATGAGACCATTCTTACCCCCGACTATTATTGTTTAATTTATATTACATTTTAATGTGTACTTCGTAATAGGCGTATTGTTTCCCTATATTATTTGTTATCAAAATTGTCAGCTGTGAAGGACTATATAAAATAAATATATAAATAGTACATACAAATTCATTCCCGTAATCAATACTCCCACGTAATGTGAATGAAAGTTAATTCACAGCACTTTAAAAGACAAGTATTTCAAACATTTCCCTCGGAAATAAAAAATATCGATCAACACCAATTTTTCAACGGACCAAGGTTGTCTCCGAACCGTAACGGAGGGTCCCGTACATACAATAGTTACGAAAAAACGAACCTTTTGTCTCGCCCCTCGCTCTGACAGCAATTAATGTTTTATACCACCTTTGTACACTGAAGAGCAACGGTATATACCTACCATCGCGGTTTAATGGAAAAAGGACGTATACTGCTTTCAAGAATCAATTAAATTCAATAAAGATTTTTATTCTTCGGCATTGTGTGGCTGTTTGAAAGAGTTTTGAAGGACAAATTGGCTTTTTCTTTGTAACGGTGTGAAGTGGTAACTTCCGTATGCTTTGTGTGTGCCATGAGAAAGTAATACCAAGTGGGTTTTCACGTTCGATCATTAGCAGGCCCTGAAAATGATAAAATAAATGAACATAATTATGTATCTTCTTCTTTGTTATAGTGCGGCTTATATTAACTATATAAAATAATATAGAATTAAAGTATATTAACATCAGAGCTATGTTCAGCAGTGGATTTCGTTGGGCTGATATGATGATGATGAACATCAGAGCTATTTTAAATTAAATTTGTTTATTAACATTAAATAAATTTAATGTGAATAAACATTAGGTTTCAAGGATAAGATGCCAAATTGATTATGTACTAGATTTAGGGTAATTCAGAAAAAGACTAAGAGCACAGAATGTTATATTTTTAATAAATGAATGATGATAACATATGATGAATGATTTAATTGAATGATGAAACTTCATACAATAATAAACATAATTTAAGGATCAAAAATTTATTTTAAAAGCAATATTTCATTCATGAGTAATTAAAATTTAATAACATTACAAAGTTGCCATATGAATTTAATCCCTATATCCTGATTAACAATATACAACCTATTTTCACTTCGTTATTAGGTAAAATTATAACTGTAATAATATACGTACCTTTACTAATCAGTGATAATTAGAATATAATAATATTATTATATACTTCTTCGTTTAATGAACCAATTCTCTAGCATTGACTAAGAATTTCGTATCTAAAGAGGAAATGAGAGCAATTAATACCTCCAAAGCTCTAATTAAGACTGTGTAAGTAACATAAGTATATTATCTTATCTGGGATACGGCGAACCAATTAATTTTACTTAACTTATTGCAGAAAAACACAATAATATTGGTACTCAATTTGGAATTCTATGTACAAGGTAGTAAGTTATATATTTGATTTCTTGAGAAGTCGCTTATGATGAGTGATGTACTAAACATGTGGAGTCAATTAATATATATAATGATTGAAATAATAATTGTGATTAGTCTTATTTTATTGCTGCGAATTACTTATATTTTTTTATCATAATGTAAGAAGTTTTATTAGGTACGATTCAGACCAACCGGCTCGCATCGGCCCGCGCCGGGCGGCATTTTACAATGCGTTAAAGAACATTGAAATGTATCAACAGTAATTACAGTTCATATTTGCATGCAACTTACGCATAGTTACCTCCGTCGGCATCCCGCGACGCGTCGCGACGGCCGACCGGCTCCGACCGGCTCCGACCGGCTCCGACCGGCTCCGACCGGCTCCGACCGGCTCCGACCGGCTCCGACCGGCTCCGACCGGCTCCGACCGGCTCCGACCGGCTCCGACCGGCTCCGACCGGCTCCGACCTGCTGCCGTCGGGTCCGCTCGGAGCCGGTCGGCCGTGTGTCGTACGGAGATTACGGTGCAGCAACAGCTAGCGAATCATTCAAGTTGTGTTCTTCAAGCGATATTTTAAATAATATTTCACTTTACGTATACGCGGCGCAAAGAGAGCGGCACTTCAGGGCGCTTGCAGTGCGTACGGATTCCAGCGGACGCTGTCGGCTGCCGCGGCACGCGAACGGCTCCGTTCCGATGCGGCGCGACGCGAGCCGGTTGGTCTGAATCGTACCTTAACAACTTTTTAGGGAACACAAAATATGTTCTATATTTTTTAAATCCATATATTTTTGTATAGACTAATCTTAAAAACCATGCAACCAATTTAATTGTAGTTTGTGAAAGACTTAAAAGATGGCAGTACGTATGCTGAACCTACAAGTAATTTACTTTCTGACCAAAAATATAATAGCAATACTTGAAATAATTCCGTTTCGAGTTTAGACTTAAAAAATAAACACACGCCTTAATTGAACGACGATAATATGGCCTTTAATATTAAAATATACGCTAACACTAATTCTTGGATATTATTATGTCCGCAACTGTACACTAATAGAGCTATAACGAACCCCACCTGGCGCGCGGAACCCTAAAATGGGATAGTTCGGATATTGTATTTAACGAAGGAAATACATTTTTAATTGTAGCACTCCCCTTTTATTAGCACTTCCGTCATCGCTCATGACTTTAAGTTTTTTTATAAACTTTTTAATGTTTATAAAAAAACTTAAAGTCAATAATGTCTGTTCGAAATTTTAATAACATGGCAATTTCTTAAATTATATAAATTAATTGCAGGCAGTTTATGTGCAATGTCAAATAAACTATATACCATGTTTCGCAATGAATTTGATACTATATATTAAAACAATATTAAAAACTGTTGTACCGTTATGTTATATCAATTGTACTAATATATCCTTGAAGTAGACATCAAATAAGTCAAGTTGATCGATATAGTACGCTTAATCTTAGATGAATTATGTATTTCAATGGCTTTCGTTTGCGTTCACAATGTCAAGGATGACTAATGTTTTGACGTGAATAGGTCAGAATATAAACTGTTACCTATTACTATTAGATTAGTAGACAATTTGCCTGGATTCGAAAATTAGTTAATTCAGTTTATAATGGAAAAAAACTATTAAGTTTTTATAGTAAATGATGAAAACCGACTGTATTAAACCTATGAGCTCTTATAAAGCACAGCGCACACTTCTTGCTTCACTAGCGAGAAGGAATATAAATCTATTTTTTAAATTACATTAACTTAAATCTTCTTTATTCAGACTTGCATCTTTCCATTTCAGCTCAACGTTTATAACTAAAGAATAATTTTATTAAATAATAATTTGCATCTATTAAAACTATCTAGTTATCCAGATTACTTTTAGATAGGTTCGTTTTAAAGTTCACTAAAAAAAATAGCTGAGAAGTATTAACAAACGCCAAAAAACTCAGACATTTAATTCATAATTCAATTCATGTTTAAGAAACACAATTTACATTCCATTTAACCTTAACATTGAACTTGAAGTACCAACATTTTCTTAAAATCTGCCTAATTTAGAAGATACATTAAAAATCAAAATCAAATGTCATTTATTGCGATAATGAAAAAACAAAAAAAACCTTATGTGAAAAAGTTAAAGATTACAATTTCAAAAGAAGTATTTGAACTTAGGACTATTTCGACAGAGCTCTATCTACAAAAAGCACGAATATTGTCGTCGACAAACATTGCAACGGGTATTGCGATCAAAATGATCGAAACAATACTACTTTCTTTGTAGTTCGACCTAACTCAAGCAACTTATTCGTGTTGTTTGCGAATTCCGACAGATACAGGACTTTTGTGAAAGAATTTTGATACAAAGCTAGTATTGCATACTGATTTAGGATTCGGATTAGTTTTCGGGTAGAAGTAATCTAAGTTTATTTGGTAGGGTTAGACAGCAAACAACATAACATAGCTGAACCCGAGGGGCTAGGTAGAGATACTTCGCACCATAATTCACAAGGTATTATTTTGTTAAGTCCTAGTCTCAGTAAGAAAAACCCGATTTTTATTTTGCCAGACCCGGGAATTGAACTCAAGGCTATTTGCGCAGCAGACGTACAATTTCACTGCACCACTGAGGAAATACAGTAAGATTAAAAAGAGTAGAGCAGAAAGGCTGTTTCACCGACACATAAATGCAAAATAGCCTATCTGAAACTTAATTGACAGATTTTTTACATATTTTTCACTTAAAGTCTTAGATAGTTATCAAGACATCTATCAGTTATGAAACAAGACAGTGTATTTTCTTGACGATACTTTTAATTTTAATAAAATTAAATATAAACCTCTACGCATTATTTATTATGCCTAATTTATTGCCCGACGTTTCGACCTAAACGTACCAACTGTGATCATACTATAAATATTTCTAGAAATAGTTTCATCATAAAATACATTCTGAGATTGTGTATTAAATTGAGAACAGTTTTGATAACCTATTCAATAATAAATAAACAAGTTAAAATACTAATATTAAAACGCAAGTAAACATTACGTTTTGTTAAAAATGTAATGAAGCCGTTACTGAAACAAATAGCGGTTCATATTTCATTGAAATGAAAATTTAATTAAGTTCTAATAAAGACGGATTTCTAGGTAATAGTATTTTTCTACTAATTTATTAAATGAGCTTCTAGCAGATGTTTTAAATCTAATTAGGTTATAATGCAGGTTCATTAACGAGTAAATAAAAAAACCATTAGTGTCAAGACTTTTATTACGGATTTGAAAATAAGTTTGTGTTAATTTTAAAAAGAAATACCAAAAACATTCTAATTCTTTCAGTCCGATAGTTGGATTTAGCTCTGTATACGCTATGCTTATAACCCAGCATTGATTTTAATATAGAACCCTGACACTAACACAACAATATTTTTACTAACCTTAAGGCGCCGACCCCACTGCGTGCGGTCTAGCGGTCCGAGTTCCGAATTCTGCGTTTCGCGTTCACACATACACATTGCAATTGGTTATCTTATAGATTACAGTGAACGCAGAACGCAGAACTCGGAACTCTGACCGCTAGACCGCGCGCAGTGGTGTCGGTACCTAATAATTCTAAATTTAACAAATATAATATTCTTCATGATTTCCAAACCATATTCCTTATACATCCACCAACTCGCACTAGGCCAGCGTGAGTGGATTATTGCCCAAACCCTCTCAGCTCTCTAGTAAAAGGAGAGGAGACCCGAGCCCAGCAGTGGGACTTACCTAATGGGTTGCTGATGATGATTCCTTATACATCTTGTAAACTCTAGTTATGTTAACAATACATCTAAAGCTACCTATATGTATAGCATTGTTTAGTTACTTGAACAGAACAGTAATCCTAGCCAGAAGGGTCAAATATCAAACGAGAACTATCTCCCATTTAATTACTAACCACAATTAAGTATACAGCCACTAATTAAACATGACCTCAAATTGTAAATTGGTATCATTTCCATACAGGACATGAGATAGAGAAGATAAATATCAAAGGAAAAATACGAAGACAAAAAATATATTTTTCGAATTCAGGACAGAAATTAAATATATAATATTCTAGTGTCAGATGACAACACCAAAATATTTATTTAAAATAATATTTCGTCAAAATCCGTAACAATAGCTGACATACACTTAGATACTCGAAGAAAATACATTCAAATAAATAGAATATGTCTCACACCAGGCGCCAAAATCCCGAAACATATTTATTTACAGCCATCATATTTCTGTATATTGTATACGAGACACATTTGGGATTTCGTGGCTGTCCTAACTCGAAGCCAACCTCAATGATATTTCCAAGTGTGCCTTGGCTCCCGGGGGTACCATTCATTGATATTAGCAGTCGAAACTCCGTATATCATAGCTCTATTATGTTATACAAGTTCGGTTACATACTTACTTGTCGTAAAGATGTAACTAGTTTCAATGGAAAATAATAATTCTTATATTTTTGTAGCTGTTCTGTAAATTTACGACTTTTTGCTATCAATTCCTATGTAGTATTTTAGTGACTTCCTATGTAGTATTTTAGTGACACTGTTGTTGTTGTTGTTGAAATAAATTCTACATTACAAAGTATCGAAATAATGACAATAAAATTATATTAAATTCATTTGTTCATGTGTTCAACTTAAAAGCTTAGACCCTCGGGTAACCTTTGCGGTTTGGATCCTTTTCCTATACGTTAAAATGAATTTAAAAAACACTTCATCGAAACCGCTTAATACTTTTGTATCATCGAAACAATTCGAAAGTAAATTAAATTATAATGATTATCTCTTTTAATGTTCAACTTGGCTGTAAAATTCAATCTTACAAGTAGCAATCCTATTTATTATAATTTATATATACTGTATTCTAGATTTAGAAATAACCTTATAAAATGCGATATTTTCAGAAGTTAATATTTCAGTCAATAATGTTTCTCGTCTGGTTTGAGCTACAAAATTGGTACATAAAGTTTATACAGTAAAATACAAAGTGATTAATGGTGTCGTATATCAATTACCAATGTCAGGTGCAACTTGGTTTTTGTCGGAAAGTTTTCAGAGGGGGCCTTAATGGTGCTTGAGACTGTACAGGGAACTATTGCATGTTTTATCTAAGAAATGTACCCGAAGATGGATCGGCAGGGAAGTATACTCCATTGTTGTGAGAGTAAATACTCGTATTAATGTTCCTGGAGAAATAAATGAAGCGAACGAAGAATTTGGAATAAAAGATAAATGAAATGAAAGACACGAATGAAATGAGTTTTCAAATGAAAGATGTAACATTCATCTTAAAGAATTAGATGGTCTTTAGTTAATGCTAGAAGCAAAATCATGTTTGCTAACATTTTATTTTTAGAATTTAATGTAAGTAATTATATAACGGGCTCCTTTGAAAACACAAACATGATTATATTAAGATTCAAGCTAATATTATTTACAGCGCCTACGCCAAATATGCGAGGTAAATATTTATTAGACTTTTCGGCATCGTGTTGAATAAATAAATAAGTACCTAAAAAATTTACATACTAAAATGTAACTTTTTTAATTCTTCATAAATCACACACGAATCATCTATTAAAAGTTAGAAATGATGATTTCAAACTGCAGCCAAACTGGATTTCACTGTAGGCTAAAAAGCCTAAAGTAAGCAAAGTCAGCCGAAGTGTAAAACCGCTTACAGAACCTAAGCTACCGTCTAAAAGTTCGATAAATTAAGTTAGCACAGCGCACTCTTGAGGTATTCTAGGGTAGGCAAAACATTTTTGAAAACCATTCTTGCAGACTTGCGGCTTAATAACCTTACTGTTTTTAAGAAAACAAAAGAAATCGAATAATATGAACACTTACACTGAGTTATAATTTAAATGTTTTGTTTATTGTCTTGAACACGATCTCTGTTACTAATATGCATATCTAACACCACTCTTAGTTTGTTAACCAAAATATCCAACATTGCCATGTTAAATATATTATGTCACATGAAATAATTTGCTTGAGAAATTGAATCGTTACTCTTATTTATATGACGTTCTAGTTAATCTTGATAAATTCGGAGTAATGAAAGCTTGAGGGCACGTTGAACTTGGGTCGAAAGGTCGTAAGTCTGCACCAGTGTATACAATTTTTTACTTTTGTAATTATTTTATGCTCCAAATAAAATTATTTATCTACGCATAAAGTTTTTTTCTTATTATAAAGTAAAAGTACCTACACCTTCTTATCGTGTTGGCTTGAGGCAGACCCAGTGTTGGAATTTATCAAGTCGCTTAGAAGGCTTTCAACTATAAATGTAGTAGACTCTTTACATACGATTATAGTTTAGTTCTTTTTTATGAGATCCTAAAGATTGCGCACCCGACCAGCACCTGACCAAACAAATTAAAATTTTACACAAACCTTATGAAAATGTATCTAAATTAACTAAATTGGTAACTAAACACCCCGCTAAGAATAATAATGGGCCAGTTTACCGCAAAGTGCTTTGCTGTGTCACCATTCATCATCCGACCTAACAACTACATTAATATTAAGACGGATCGCATTTTGTTCGCCGGCTCACTTCCACCTATCGTCGTCCTTCTCTTATTATCAGTTTGACAGCTTCTCCAGGATGAGATATCGCTACATTTTAATGGACTATATTTTTTGGTAGATTATTAATAGCAGATGAGTGTTTTAAATCTTTTTGGTAATCAGATTGAGGTGTGCCTGCATTACTAAGATTGGTATATTTAAAAGGTTTGATTAAACTTCTTATTGTATTAAATAAAACTTGCACTAGATTACTTCTGAAAGCTTTCTTCTTAAAGCTATATGTTTTTGGTATACAACGGTAACTCAGATGTTTCTAGCGACATGAATTTTAAGAATCCATTTTGCTATTGCTTTCCTCTTTAAATACAGAAAAATCACGTAGCACTTTGTACATAATGTGTGTAGGCTAAATGTAAAGACGTTGTTAAAAGCCTATTACAACACCTACAACTTTTCCAAAGTTAGCTCCTTCAGAGACAATTCTCCGTTTAACTTAAACCAATTTCTACTCATTAACTGTACGTCCTTGTTTAAGATACGACCATGTCTGTATCAAAAGTATGGCGTTGTTAATTTCGTACGACGAACTTCTCCCATTAAGTAACTCTGGAAATGTTTATGTCACACATTATGAATCCTTATATTACTTGAAAATTATTTTGTCGCTGAAATAAACGAATCTTGAGTAAAGGTTGTATAACGAGAGTGTTGTATCGAGTGTTCGCATTAGTATTCGAGCCTCGGGTCGAATGTGGCACGAGATTGTTATCGCCTGCTGTGCTCCGTTTTGGTACTTCGAATAACGCCGAATAGATGGTGTGTGCTGATTGGATCGCGTTTGCCAGTGGTCTGCGGATTTTGGTTGCGTTGATAGCTTGATGTTTTACCTATGCTATTAGACAAAAGGCGTGAATCAATAATTTAGCAGAATGTATTCACGAGTTCAGTATTGTTGTAAAACTGTTCCTCTTTTTATATCAAACGCTGATATTTATTGAATTATAGTTTAATAGAAAACGAAGACAAACATACCGAACAAAATCATCGTGGAATTAATATTTAATAATAATATTTTTTTAAATATTCTACCACATTCACACAGCGCCATCTAGTCCCCAAGGTAAGCAATTATATTTGCTTGTGTTATGGGTACTAAGCAACTGATATACTACTTAAATACATTTTTTTTTGTAAATACATACATATTATAGATAAATTACACCCAGACACAGAACAAACCTTTATGCTCATCACACAAAGTTTTATCCTGGGTGGCGATCAAACCCACGACCTCCGGCTTAGCAGTCAGGGTCACTAACCACTAGACCAAGAGGCCAGTCAAAATTTAACATTTTGAATTCTATTTAAACAGTAAATATTAATTGTTTTTACATCTATTTAACAAAACAATCAATCTTGGCAAACTTTCATTGAGACAAATCCCGCGATCAATTTCTATTAAAGCCCATAGAGGGCGTACACAAAAGTTGTAAGCGGAAAACACATTGTTTCCCCTCCCTCGTTAGCAAACTCCACGGCACTTTTTTGACGTCTGCTCTAGGGCGTCTCTGGTGGTTCGAGTGTTTACCCATACAAAAATACATTTTACACTTTCAAAACCTACCTCTACGCCTCTACCACCCAAACAATAAGACCGAAATTCCAATATAATTTCAGAACTCCAATTTCAATACAAATTTTGACAATGCAAGGTTATATTTGCAGATTGGTTACGAGTGTTTGCTTTTAAAACATACGTATTAAAGCTCGAAGTCGTTTGATTTTCTTGGTCGAGCATTGTTTCACTGATTTGTGTTATGATTTGTTCGGGCGCTCTGTCTTGGCTAACTCTTGAAACGAGTATCTGAAACCTTCTTGAGTTTAGGGTCCAATTCAAATATTTTTTACGACTTCATTGTAACGAATTTCAGAAATAACAGTGCTTAATAAAAATGAAATATAGAACCTGACTAAGCATTCATAAAGTTCCTTTTTACTTTATTGCCTTAGAGGCAGATGACGTCATCTCAGGACTAATAGAAAATAGCAACGTTTCTCCCAGACAGTGTTACCACGATCCTTTGGCAACAACCACGGTCTATCTAAAAAATAACGGAACTGAATAAGATCAGAGGGTGCCAAATTTGTTAGGGCAAATATGATTCACAGGACTTGGGAATCTGCCCAAGATGATTTCATCCTAAATTTCAATATCCTTAAAAGTTCAATTGTATTTTGGAGTGATATTATTTTAAAAGTTAAAGTAAGAATTATTTAAAAGCTTGTACTTTCCCAATATCGGGTTTCGTTCTATATAAATAAACAATCAATATATAATAATAATATATATAATACACAATATATTATCATGAATGAATTTCACCCCCGGCCGATCGATACGACATTGGAAATGAAATTGTGAGTAGAAGTAAAGCTAGCCTTTACCCTGCCAAATCCCATATCATGTCATACAAGATTCCAATCTCACCCTTTTCCAAAAAACCAAAAATATTTTATAATATTCCAGAGAGAACAATGAGGGCTTAAAACTGTAGGGCACTGAGGGCGATGGTAACACCTGCTTATATCCGGCTCGCCCCGAGGCAAAGCCCTTATTTTTGCAATAAATTAGAGACCACATCACCCATACACATTCGTACCTGTCTCGGTAAGACCTTTCCAATTATTGGGGGTCGCTTGCACCAACAATTTGTAGTAACCGTTCCCGCAATATGATTTATTTGGTTTGTTTTCTATATTCAAGTTTTATAGTTATTAAATTTCGATGCTATGGGCAGTTTCAAATAAAACTTCAGCAGTCCATCTGTCTATCAAATGCTGACAAAAATGCAGACCTATGCTGATGGTTGCCAAAACACGTTTAGAATATGTAACTATTGTGAGTCGAGTGGTGACTCTAGATTCCAAAATTATAATAACTTCGTTGCTTAAATTTATTATTATGGATATTAGTTGAGATGCTGGGACTCAGTTTTAAAGTCTCACGAAAATAGATATTAATATTTAGAAACAATTTATTGGAAGCAAAGAAAATAACAGTTCTTTTTAGGATGATGCTAAAATTGCAAGTAATGTTTCTGACATCATAAAATAAATATTCTAAGCTTGCTGTTTAACATGAGATGGACTGTATGTAATTTTGTGGTAAAATGTTATTATAAAGATAAAATATCTGCTTAAAATTTTATTTCTTGAAGTTTTTACACATTTTTGGAAAGTCTAGCAAACTTTGATAGTTAAAAATGAAGCATAACTTTTTAGTGCTACATTGTTACACCATTTAACTTTATCTTCGGTAAATAATTTACTTAAGTTTATCTATGTTTCAAATCTAACCTTAAATTGTTCACTTACCTAACTATCTATAAAATCACAATCGTATCGCTGTCGTATCGTGAAACTAAACGCACCAAATTGTCAGTCGAAAGTGGCGTGACAAATTGATTGGTTTAATCGCGTTCACTAGTGAGTAACAGACGGAACCCGGTGATAATTAAACAAGAAACCTGTATCGGACGTGTCCCGACTCACACAAGTTAACGATAAACAGGCAAGTAGACCGTCTGTGAAATTGAATTTGACTTTTCCTTAAGACCAAGGAAAGTAGTGCAAAATAGGTAAATTGAAAACGTAGTTGCTCCGTTTGCTTGTAAACATTGGTTTTTATTCGAAAACGATCTTAGCGTAATGCTCTCAGTTCCTGCAGCAATGAAATTTAGATTCTTTAATTTTAGAAATTCTTTCGTTTGGAATATTGCGAACTTTTACAAATCTATTGCACATTGGTATTTTTCAGACACTTCATGAAATAAATTGTCCTTTATATTCAAGTTGTTAAAGAAAATTGTGTTATATTATATCCTTACCTCATAAAATCTAATTCCAATTTGTAACAAAAAAAAATTTGCCCTTTATTGTAGCAATTTTTGGCCCAATCAATTTGAAATCTGTAATACTTTTTTCCTGTTTTGCTTGATTTTTTTCCTTCTTCACATGTTTAGATAGGGGTCACTTCAGTACACTATCATATTTTTTTCTTTATCCTCAAAACGAATGAGCGTTGCTATGATACGCCTTTCATATCCACTGCATCCACTTCAATGATCTGTACATCATAATTGTATAACATTTTCCTTATTATTAATTGTTTGTTTATTTGACACTACATCCTAGCTATATTTAATCACAAAGATACGAAGTATATAAAGTAAAAGAAAAATTTATGTTAGCCAATTTATGTGCACGAATCTAGTAAGAAGACTTAAAAGGACTAAACCTTTCGAGTGTAAGTGATAAAGAGAAATGTAGTGATAAGTGCAGTGTATGAACACATGAACAAAGTGACTTCCCCAAGAAAGTAGTTATTGGACTCATTCTTAGCAATATGGTTAATTAACAATTTAGGTTAGCATTGAATTATTTATTAGTCTTACAGGCTAGATTGTAATTAAATTTAAAGTAAATTATTGTTACTTTATAATAAATAAAAAAAATTATGTGCGGCAAATTTGCTGACAAAATAGAGTCAAATCACATGGTAGTTACTCGTACTAAATTAAAACTTAAAAAGTACTTTGAAGACTAAATGATATTGTATTAAGTCTATTGTTCAAATATGCAAACCAATCCTAACAATCTTCATAATTTTCTTTAAAACAAACATTCGAAGCTTGTCTAGAGGCAATAATAATAAAGTAAATTGCCTTTTCAAATAAAATTGTGACCTTTTTTTCGTTCGAGAGGAACATGACGATATTTCATTGCCAACTCCAAGATATGGATTACAAACAAATGCTCTCTTTCCTTAATTCTACTCATCAATAAAACGAACCTTACCATTTTTATCCTCCCACTTCTATATTTATCGTTACACATTTACTTGCAAGATATCTTTATTTATAGATGGATATTTTTTATTAAAATTAATGTTAGGGTTAGGGAAAAGTTCGTTTTTGAATTTGGATGCAAAAGTTGGAATGGTCAATGACAAATCAAAGTATAATATTCTTCTTCTTATCTTATGGGTTTGAGGCAGACCCTGGTGTTGGAATTTATCAAGTCGCCCAGAAGGCTTCCAACTTGACTTAACGACTACCCAATTAAGTGGTAACCGGGACCAACGGCTTTACGTGCCTTCCGAAGCACGGAGACGCTCGAGAATGAAATACCACCCATCATGGACTGACCTTACCGAGTGTTGCTTAACTTCGATGATCGTAACGAACGTCTCAGTACCACAACGAGCGCCTCGCCCGCATAATATTAGGTATAAGGATTGAACTCATAAATATGTCGAAATATTTATAGTATTAGTTTGTTAGTTTAATTTCCAAATAAAAATAAAGCAAAATACAATAATTATTATAGACGATACTAACTGTAGATAATACGAAGGTGTCAAAATTGTTTTAAGACAAAATATAAATGTAAATAAACTAAAATCGGTTAACTACAAGGTGTAAAAATAATATTGTTATAAAATTAGAAACACCTGCAAGAGATATTTATACAGTTTATATTACAAACACAACCCTTTTAGCACCTAACACAATAATCTCAGACGTTGTAATCAATGCATCACAAACTCACGAAGTCACCCTTCCAAGGACAGCGCTGGTGTCAAGATAAAAACCCTTGGATTAAGTTATCGTAGCTACCCAGCCCGAGGCATCACCAATAGTAGATGTCGACCCTACGAGTTACTGAGAACCGTTTTATGTGTACATTTTACTATAGTAAAGTAGAATTTCGATAGATTTATAGGTTTTTGAGGTTTGTTTTGTTTCCAGCGTACTTTATTTGCTAAAGATTTTTTTTAAGTATAATATTGTATTTAACCCTTTCAGCTCTCTAGATAGAGGAGAGGAGGACCCGAGCCCAGCAGTGGGACTTAATGGGTTGCAGATGATGATAATAATATTGAATATTGCAACTGGATAATGAAAAAAAATATATCTGTGCAGTGACGGATTAAGAATCCATAATGTCACTACCCCATCTCAACCCGTGGGTGTCGTAAAAGGCGAAACCATAAGTAGACAAGAGCACAGTAAGAAAAGGAAAATTTGAAACAAACCCTATTACAACCCGTCGCCAGCGTGATAGACTAGGCTAAATTCCCTCCACGTTCTTTGGAGAAGACCAGCAGTGGGATGTTTATGGGTTGAAATGATGAATGTAAATAAAAATAGAAAAAAATGTGATCTATGAAAAAAAATATTTCTTTATATGACTACTGAAGTAGTGTTATTCATGGCTAACACATTGCTTGCTGAAGCTGCTATGGGGGAAAATACAGATGACCAGAGATTCTCTGGCCTTGGCTGTGTGTTTAGTGGACTCGGCCAGCAAAGCCGATGACCTGCCACATTTGCCGGCGGGTCGAGCCAATGCATTTTGCCGACATAATAATTTTATAAATACACATACATGCGATTCTTTATCAGTAGTCTGTGACGGCAGGTTATGTTGAATTAGCGGTCTAGCGGCTTTGGTGTATTGCTAAAGTATTTTATACAGACAGCGATTAAGTTTTTAAAATCTTGTTTAATGCTTTGTTTCTAATTAAACTTTATACCAGTTAAGTAACTAATTTAGACCATCGCTATTAATCCTCTTTCAGATTTGCTTCTTTATTTTATAAATTGTTTACTTTTTTCTTAATTTTATCAAAGATTTAATAAATTTGTTTAACCATATGTATATACGAGTACCAAACTATAATATTTACAAAGAATATTATATTTTCAAAACAATTCCAAAATCTGTATAACTACTATATAAACTTAAAGTGGTTATATTAACTACAAATTAATTTCAATGTTTAGGTACATGTGAAATTTTCACATAATTCGTTAGAAAAACACTAACAATGTACACGAGACGATGAACGCAAGAAAATATTTGACAAGAGCGATACCACGGCTTACAAGTAATGGTGCGTTCCCATTACACTTGACGACAAGGAAATGTTATTAGGGAAATTGTTTTTTCTTATTACCTCGTTACAGAATGTCGATATTATTAAAATTAATTAGATTTGGGATAATGTGCGATTGTTCTGCTTCTTCGCTTGTAGAGAACAAATCAGGATGTGTTTTTCCTTCTACAATAACGCTTGAGTGATACACAATCGAAAAATCTGATTTAAATGACAATAAAAACAAAATGTGTAGCAATTTTTATTCTTCTTAGCTCGTAGTTTTTGTGTTTATTTCTTCAATAGTCTTTCGTCTCTTGAGTGATATAAACAGTTAAAAATCTCTGAAATAAATGCAAAAGGCACAATCTGTATCCTTTAGACGTTTGTCTCTGGTGAGATAAAATTGTTGATTAAAGTCAACCTTAAGTTTCCACCTAGCGTAGGAGTAGATGAAATTCATTAAAGAGGTGTTATTACCAATTAGGTAATATAATTTCAATATTCATGATATTATCCCTGTAGTGCCTGTTACCTGTACGGCCAGTTCACTGTCAAGGTTGAGCTCTGAGAAGAACTTGGCAAGAAACTTAGGCCACTCTTTATAGTTACAATTTTTTTCTCAACCCGTGGGTGTCGTAAAAGACGACTAAGAAAGAAACCTTATACAGACAAGAGCACTGCAAGAAAAGAAAAATCCGTAACAAACCCTATTACCAACCTGTCTGACCAGCGTGGTATAGTAGGCTAAATTCTCTCCACATTCTTTGTAGAAGACCCGTGCCGAGCAATGGGACGTTTATGAGTTGAGATGATGATGATGATGGTGATTTATGATATATTTAATTGAGCATATTGCTCATCGAACGTCTTTTCGTTGTTTACATCACGTCTCCTCTTTTCTCATCTCTAGTTGTCTTTGGTGGATACGAATCTTTGAAATGTATCTCTGCTAATCGGTAGTGAAAATTCAGAGTTGTTAATGACTTTCTACTGTTAACAGCTGAAGAACTATAACTATAATTGCAATCTAGGTTAGTAATTGTTGTGTGTACTATCATAAATTCACGAGCGGATGCTATGAATCTATTAGTCACCTCACACGGCACCCTCGGGAAATTATAGTGTTGACAATTTCTGGACGAGACCCACCTTCAGCTAAGATTTAACAGGTTAAATGTGTTGTGTACTGATTTATATTGAGATGATTTTACTTGACCATTAAGTAAATGTATTTATTTTAATTTTATCGATATAGGTGAGATACTAAAGAACGTTATAATTACCAGATAGACTTACAATGGTGAGATTTTTATTCAACTTTTGTATAAAACTAACTGTTACCCGCAGCTCTACCTCTATAGAGTCTATGTTCAAAATTTAATTTTTGTATCGTTATATAAAGAAGTGAAATCTAAAACTCTAGATCGATTGGTCAACATATTTACGGCCAAAAATAACAATCATAAAACTTCTTAAACAATTGAACTAGATTCTATATGCTGTTACAGTAATAATCCTGAATAACACCTATTTTGTAGTCATAAAAAAGTCGTATAAGAATGAGCACACACTTTCAAAGCGTAGGTGTCTAAGTAAAACCAGCAAAGGGACCGACCGGTTTCACAGATATCAAGTTCCGATCTCTACGGATTAGATGAATTTGTCGACCCGTTTTTAACCTATACTGTGAAATTAAAAAGAAATTCATTTCAGTTCCAATAGTGTTCTACAAAATTGGAATTGGATGTTCAGTTTTTTGTCACAGATAAAAGACAAGTTATTGTAAGGTTCGTTCAGGTATTTGGAGATTACTGGTCGATTTCATTAGTCTTTACATGAATTTATCGTCCTTAAATTTATTTTAACAAATTTCAAATGTATAACTATAATAATATGTTAGAATAAATATATAAAGACGTTAAATAATAATTCAGACGTTATATAAAGCACTATCTTTATATAACGTCAGTCCGGAATAAGCTCCCACTCTTTATCAATTTTTTTAAGCTTATCACTCCTTCCAATATTCAGTGATATAACTACACGAGTACGGTTTGCGGATTTTTCCTTTACTTGTGCAACTTGATATTGCCTCTTGCCAAATTTCATGATTCTAGGTCAACGGCACGTACTCTATAGATTTTGACTTTTTTGATCTTAGTCAAGATGTTTTTTGATTGCGTTTACTTCGAATTCTGATTTTTTTATTGCGCCAAAGGATTGCAAACTCGGGTATTTGATATTAATTTTAGCTTTATACCTCTACGCGTTCTTGAGAAAAATATTATTGACAGACGGACAACGAATTGATCCTCTATGGGCTTCGTTTTTCCTTTTGAGGTACGGAACCCTAAGAAGATGTTTTTTTAACCACACCACTGTAGGGCAAAGGCACTTCAACTCCATAGTTCTGAAGAAATGACAGCTCAGCCACCCACACAGCCATAGTGGTTGGTTTGATGTTGTTAAAAATATCAACACCCACGTATCGAATTACATCCAGCTATAGATTCGGTTGTCATTAAAACTCATGACAGTAAGAGAAGAGTACTCTCAAAGATTTTAACGATAAATCAAATATGAAGACGTCCAGACATAAACTCATTATTACAAAAAAAAACTGGGGCATTTCTGTCAAAATATCTGACTGTCAGAGCTTTCTGTGCAGTAATAACGTCACAAGGAGGGCGCTACTGTACTTGAAATGCTGCAAATATTACATTATAACAATATACATAATTTCCCTGCACAGCCACTGTGTCAGATTAAAAAAACTGTTCTATTGTCAAATTTCATAGCATTACAAGACAGTCACGCCTTGTTTGTGGCGTAATTACTGCACAAAAAGCCGTAGTAAGCTATCAAAAAAAAGTACAAGCTTTATTCGATTTTTAAATTTTAGCAGTCTTGCCACTCTACTTGGACATTCTCCACATAACCCTCAGAATCTTTGATGAAACAACCTCATTTGGCTGTCTTGAAAACTAACAATTGTAAACTACAATCATCTTGGCCACTTTCCATGTATCGACATAGAGTAACGCTCACTCGTACCACATTTCGACTTTAATTAATTAAGTCGGTAGATACTTTACAATTTTCCTAAAAGGATTTGAACTATTATAATTAAAATATTGTTTTAACTAAGCCTGCTAAGCCGGGTCCTGCCATTATAGTATTCAATAAACTATTTGAATTGAAACATCTGTTTCACTGTAATTGGCTATTTAAAAGCCTAGTCTAGTTTCTATTTACACTTTTATTTGTACTGTATTACCCTTAAAGTATTAATATTACAAGATTCATTTCTAGATTTATTAATATTACATGTTATTTTTTAAATATATATATTTTTGTTTTAAATAAGCAGGTACGTTTATAGTCTTTCTAATTAAACTTAAACTACTATACATATTATGGTAAAGCTTGAATTTTTTTTTTTTTTTGTTATTTTTTTTTTTGTTTAAAAGGCAACGCCCGCACTAGGGAACAAGCCCTGTGTCGCGGGGAGCTTTACAAACATGAAACTAACGGACACAAAGTTCACCCACACTAGAAACAAATATCTATGTATCACACAAATATTTGTCTCGTGTGGGAATCGAACCCACGTCACCCAGCACGGCGATGTAGTGGCGAGGCGACCACCTTAACCACTGCGCCACGGTGACAGTCAGAAGATAGAAGAAAATAAAATCCACATCTTCATCCCCAAATCAATTTATTACGAGAGATTTACTATATTCATGAGCAACACTGTACTCTAATACTACATCAGAGTACCTAGACCGTGAAAAGTATGAGTCAGGTAATAGAATGCTAAGGTACTCGCAATTCTGTTCTGTGGGCCTACGCCCTTGCCCTGAACTCGTCTAACGGTTCGAACGTGACCGACCCAATACCACTACACGTATAGCAACGAGAAATGTGCTCCAGTTTATTATTATGTGACTATTTCCACGTATTTTGACGTTTAAGTAGTGTTTAGGGGTGAATTTTGAGTAAACTGGTGAAAGAAATCAAAAGGCTGGTGTTGTTCGGTTGTTGCTAGTTGATCTTTGTATATAATTTGATTGGTGAAGAATACAGTGACTGGACAGTTCGTCTAGTGGTTAGTGACCCCGATCCCCATCTAGGACAAATCTTTGTGTGATGAGCATGAAGGCATCATACTCCGTCGAACTCGAATCCAAAAGCAACAACATCGGGCCAAGACAAGCGACCTCGAAAGCCAGCTAAGTAGCGGGTACTTTGATTTAATTTCAAGTTTTCAAATTCCAATCTTATTGTACACATTTTTTTTTCTTTTTATAAATACTTTGTAAGGTTGCTAAATAATTTCTCTCAATATTTGAGTTTTACGTATTATTATCACTGTCACAATATTTTTGACAAATTGTTCTAGCGTTCGAAAACTTTATCAATTGACATAAGCTGTCAGACTCTATGTGTTGGAATCTTAGTCTTTTGATCTATTTTATGAAAGTGACCTATGAGTGCAGAGGTATAATGTAGTTTTGCTACAGATAAACCTGAATTGTATTTAATATTGTTAATTAATAATTATATTTATATATTTAGCGTATATATATATTTTATTTTTTTATTTTATTAATTATTTTGGTATATTATTATGATTAATGATGTAGACGATGATAGCTTTGCTTCTTGTTCCTCGTCTTGTGCATCTGATGAAAGTTATGCTAGTGCTTTCAGTGATGATGATTCTGTTCTTCTTCGTGATAAATTGTATACTTCATTCTCTCAATTTTCTAAGTTTTTTAATGCTGTCCATATTAATGCTCAAAGTGTTCACGCACACTACTCTGATCTCTTACTATCTTTTGATGCTGATCTTGTTCACGCTGTCCTTGTTTCCGAAACGTTTCTAAAACCAGCTATGCCTTCTACTCAGTACTCACTTCCGGGCTATAAGCTTGTGCGTAATGATAGGACTGGCAAGGGATATGGAGGGGTTGGAATTTATCTGCGCGTTGATATTTCATACACAGTGGTAGATCGGTCGCCGAGTGATTACTGTCAATTTGCTGAACATCTGTTCTTGGAAATCGATTTTAAACAGTCTAAACTTCTATTGGGTGTGTATTACAGTCCATCTTGCCAAATTGATTACTTTTCTTCTTTTGAAAGCAAATTAGAACAATTTTCTCCTCTCTACGATCACACAATTATCCTCGGTGACTTTAATACCTGCCTTATTAAAAATGACTCACGCAGTCACAAACTTCAATCTCTTGTCTCTTCCGTCAACATGCACATTCTCCCACTCAATGCTACGCACAGGGCTCCTCATTGTACTCCTTCTCTTTTAGACCTCATTTTAGTTTCTGACCCTAATAAAGTAGCTACACATGGACAGCTTGCAGCATCTTTCTCCTATCATGATCTTATATTTCTTTCTTATAAAATTCGTCCTCCGAAGCGCAAGAGTAAATATTTTCTTCTTCGCAGTTTTAAAAACATTGATCTGGAGCGCTTGAGAGTTGATGCGAGAGATATTGATTGGTCTGCTGTTTACAACTGCAATGACATTGACGGAAAAGTATCCACTCTCACAAAATATATTTTAGGTTTATATGACAAACATGCTCCTCTCAAAAAAGTGAGAGTGAAATACCTGCCCGCACCTTGGTTGACACAAAGTATAAAACTGTATATGTCAAAGCGGGATAAAGCTAAGCGGAGGTTTAAAAGATATCCTACGGAGGAGAACTGGGCCAGTTATAAAAAATTACGTAACCGCTGCAGTCGTATGTGTAGAGATGCCAAACGACGCCACATTCACACCTCAATTCAAAATCTCAATACACCGCAAGTATGGCAGTTTCTAAAGTCTATGGGCATTGGTAAGACTACGGAGGAGGTTAGTAGTAGCATTGACATTAATGCTCTTAATGCTCATTTCTCCAGGTCACCAATCACCATAGATAATACTATTAAATCGTCTACGCTATGTTATCTTTCTTGTCTTCCTTTGCCGATAAATACTTCATTCTCTTTTCACCCAGTTGCGGAATTAGATGTTAAGAAATCCATCCAATCCATTTCCACAAAGGCAGTGGGTGATGATGGTCTCCAAGTTCAAATGCTCCAGCCTATTCTCGATAACATTGTACCCATCATCACCCATGTTGTCAATTTTTCCTTGTACACCAACTCCTTTCCTTCATCCTGGAAGAGAGCCCATGTGCTACCTCTGCCCAAAGTTGTTAACGCTTCTGAATTTTCCCAATTCCGTCCCATATCCATCCTACCAATCCTGTCTAAAGTCCTTGAGAATGCGGTTCAAAAACAACTGTCACATTATTTGTATATTGACAGCCTCTTAAGTCCACTACAATCAGGATTTCGACATGGCCATAGTACTGTAACCGCTCTTGTAAAAATTACAGATGACATCCGACTGGCCATGGAAAATAAACTCCTGACAGTACTGGTGTTATTGGACTTCAGCAGTGCATTTAATTCAGTTGATTTTGATATTCTCCTAGCTATCCTATCCTCTCTTAATGTCTCTTCTACCGCAGCTGCGTGGTTTAGTTCTTATCTTCATGGTCGCTCGCAGTCTGTTCGCACAGAGGCAGGATCATCTGACTGGTGTGACCTTACTGCGGGTGTTCCTCAAGGTGGTGTTCTATCTCCTCTACTCTTCTCTGTTTTCATAAACGCCATCACTAAAGTTATCACTTCACACTATCATCTCTATGCAGACGACTTGCAGCTGTATCAACATTGTGCTGTTGAAGAGTTGCCCGACACTGTGTCTGCCATCAATAATGACCTTGCAAATATTAGTAGTTGGGCCCGATCCTTTGGGTTATTAGTCAATCCTTCGAAGTCTCAAGCCCTCATTATTGGTGGCAGATATCAGTTAAATGCTATGGATACCCAGTCCCTACCTCCTATTGTATACGACTCAGTTCCAATAGTGCTATCAAAAACGGCTAAGAACTTGGGTATAGTCCTCGATAATTGTCTCTCCTGGGATAGCCACATTGCAGAAGTAAGCAGAAGAGTGTATTGCTCGTTTCAGTCGCTCAAGCGTCTCCAGAAATTCTTACCGTTTCACACTAAAGTTACTCTTGCACAATCACTTCTACTTCCATATCTAGACTATGCCGATGTCTGTTTCCTTGACGCTAAGGAGGAACATCTAAACAAACTTGAACGTCTGCAGAATTTGGGAATCCGCTTCATTTTCGGTCTACGCAAATATGATCATGTATCAGAATTTCGCGAGAAACTGAAGTGGTTACCGATTCGGCAGCGTCGAGCTACACACATTCTTTGTCTTCTTTTTTCTATTTTAAACAATCCTGACTTTCCTCACTATCTGCGTGAACGCTTCGAGTACCTCGTTCCTCGAGGTAAGACCTGTCGTTCTTCCACCTCTCTTCTTCTTAAAACTCCTCCTCACACGTCTAGTTGTTACGATGAATCTTTCACTATACAAGCGGTAAGGCTATGGAATGCACTTCCTCATACCATACAAAGCTGTTCTTCATTAGATGTCTTCAGGACAAGAATTAAGGATCATTATCTGTCTAAAATATATAAATAAATTAGTAGTATATGTACCTATTATATAATTATGTATGTTAGGATATATATATATATATTATACACGTATTTAAGTATATTGTATATGTATGTTTATGTATGTCTATTTAATATATATATAGCATAGTGGTATTCGTACCACAATAATATAATAATCCTTTCCTCTACTTTTCGTTCTATTTTACTTTCATCCTCTTTATTTCTCTCTTTAGTTGTACACTTCATTAATGCTCTCTTCTTTACGCTTATCTCCTCTACACTCTAAGGTTTGCTGTAAGAAAACTCAATTCTGAGTTAAGCTCGCCTTTGTACATGCTTTTTGTATATACTGTAATTGTATTTATTATTTTCTTGTGTGCAATAAAGTGTTAAAACAAGGTTTGTTCTGTGTCTAGGTGTAATTTATGTATAAATATGTATGTATTTACAAAAAAAATGTATTTAAGTAGTGTATCAATTATTTAGTACTCATAACAGAAGCAAATATAATTGCTCAATTTGGGACTAGATGGCGCTGTGTGAATGTGGTAGAATATTTATTTATTATTTATATATTTACTTATTTACTACTTGACCTATAGCATTAAGAGGAAGTAACAGATATGAGATTAGTTAATAGAAGTCATTTGAGTCAATTGTCTCAAGTATGGAGAGTTTTTAAAAATAAAATTTTCTGTTTTCCAATGTAATGCCTTCATTAAAACTAACATCATCATCATCAGCAACCCATTAATGTCCCACTGCTGGGCTCGTGTCTCCTGAACTCTATCTAGAGAGCTATGAGGGTTTAGGCCATAATCCACTCACGCTGGCCTAATGCGGGTTGGTGGATCAGACATACACTTAGAATTTCTTCTAGAATATGTGAGTTTCCTCACGATGTTTTCCTTCACCGTTAGCAGATGGCATGACATGACTAGTATATGTAAATTCCACAAAGTGAAATCCACACTGGTACTGCCTGGTCGGAATCGAACTCAGACCGCGTGTTTAGCACGCCGGTCTCTTATGCATTCAAAACTATCATACTTTCCTATTATATATATTTTTTTTACAGAATATTTGAACTAAACGTACAAGTAAAATTATGCTTATTACGAATAACATCTAAAGCAATTTAGAAACCTCATTCCACCAAACATAATCTAGAACAAAAAAAATGTTTTTATAGCCAAACTTCACGTTTAACGGCAACCAGGGAAATATCAGGCTGGATATTCACAGTTTTGAGACTAGATTTACAGCTGACATATAACGGGCACGGCCTAAAAGTAGGGCAACCACACTTTACGTTAGCCCTTAATCCACGTCCCAAAGTAAACTTTCCTGTACTAAGACAATATAGGCTAACATAATCTGGGTGACGAAATTCGTGTTGGTTTCACTCATATAAGTGATGTTTGATTAGGAGGTAAGGGTCCCAGATCAATTGTCTCTTGATCTCTTCTATGTAGGCTTTTGGATTTTTCTGCAAGTTTTTGTGTTTACACACCTCAAGGACCCGTAGTATCAGTAGCTCGTCAGAAATATACTATAGATTTGTAGAAATATAATATTAGAAGATAATTATTAAAGTCAGTGGATTGTCAGAGGTATTGTTAAAGACTTAGTACCCTGGGGGCTTACTCTGAATTTCGACATTCGATTAGTCGATTTTGATGTCGCTGTCAAAAGTTTGAAAGTGATAGCCACCATATTTAATTTCCTTACATTTGACAGCGCCATCAAAACCGACCAATCGAATGTCGAAATTCAGATTAAGTCGCCTGAAGACAGTACTTAACGCACCCAAACATAATTGTTTTGCCTAACATAACCATCCTTTTTCCTTGGCTCCAGCATTGTTTAGTCAATGAATTAGACCATCAAACATTTAACTGAATGATATGAAATGCATATATTTTATTACCTGGTTTAACAGTAATTCAACATTTTTTCCAATAAATGTATTTTTAAAATTTTTCTCATCAGCGACCCATTCATGTCCCACTGCCGAGCTCGGGTCTCCTCTCCTCTATCTAGATAGCTGAGAGGGTTTAGGCCATAACCCACACGCGCTGGCCTAATGCGGGTTGGTGGATCAGACATACACTTAGAATTTCTTCTAGAGTATGTGGGTTTCCTCACGATGTTTTCCTTCACCGTTAGCAGATGGTAAGTCACATAACTAGTACATATAAATTGCACAAAGTGAAATCCACGTTGGTACTGCTGGTCGGAATTGAACTTGGACCGCGTGTTTAGCACGCCGGTCACTTATCCATTCAGCCACCAACGCTTATTTTTGTCACTGTCGTATTATTTTCAGTTTCATTACAAATAAACCGGTTTTACCTTAGCTCAGCCACGATTTTACCACTCAAGTAAACACCGTACCGACAAACTAACTGACAAGTGACAAGACTATCTGACATGTTACGAATTTTATTTAAAAATTATATAAAAAATCTATCACCCAACTCAACTGCTAATTAAATAAAAGTGGTAAAACTTACTTGAAAAAGAAGCATATATACGATACCAAGCACTTTTAAACGGCCTTAGTAACCATTAATCTATAAATTTTCACAGCACTGACCTATCCGAAAAGCACTTCAAAAGTAAAATGTCACTGAGTATACAAATGTCATTTTGTCGATAGCATTTGACATTTTCATCTACCTGTATACAAACAATAGATTCTTGTGCATGCCATTGTCTTTGTCGTGCGCCCTTTTGGTGAGAGCACTTAACCTACCTACGTAAATCACCTCTCAGAGCCTATTTTAGGTCTTATATTCCGGTTGAATCGTTGCCTCATTACTGTGAGTTTAGGTATTATATACATATACAAAATATGCATACGTACATAGCGTAACGACTAGGAATGAACAGTGGTTTATAATACCCATATTCTATGTTAGGTCTACTGTAATAAACGGCAAGCCTATTGTCATTAATGCGTTAATTCCTAACTTCGGGGTGTGATATTGAGCATTTTGTGAGAGAAATACCAAATACCGTTTTTGGCTAACCAGAGGATCGAACCTAAGAACGAACCGTAAAAATCTAACTTGCGAAACAGCTACTTATAGAGCATTGAAGATTCAATGATTCAGGTAGCTGTAGGTTCTATTAAGCAGTTCAAACATATCATCCACTTTTCTCATCATCATCAGCCTGTACTATAGAATTATAAAGATTTATACCGACGTTATCAACAATCAAATACATCTTATGCTGGTCGAGTCACTTCCAGTCTCTCCTCACAAAAGAAAAAGTTTATATAGTTGAAAACAGTTTATTTTGAATTTCACTTCACTTCTTCTTGATTATTCCCCAAGTTAGACCTAAAGACCTTTTGTGAAAAGAAGAGCTAACACATTGAATTTTTTAGGGTTCCGTAGTTCTGACTAGAAACCCTTATAGTTTCGTTATCGTCCGTCTGTCTGTCTGTCTGTCCGAGGTTTTGCTAAGAGACCGTTAGTACTAGAAAGCTGTAAGTTTGTAGGAGTGTGTATATCAATTACGTCGACAAAGTGGTAAAATAAAATGTTGGAAAATATTTTTTTTTAGGGTAGCTCCCATACATGTGAAGTGGGGAAGAATATTTTTTTGTCGTCTACCCCATCGTATGGGGTATCGTTGAATAGGTCTTCTAAAATGACTTGGGGGTTACTAACATTATTTTTCGATTTAATGGTCCATTTACGAAATATTAAACTTTAAAGAGCAAATATTTGTTCCAGTAGGGCGTCCCCCCCCCCCCTCTAAAAGCTAAACTACTGGCTTGAAAAATCTGGAAAAATTCATGCACTTTAAATGAAAACTATAGCAGTTAAGATAACTTTATTAGTTTAGCAGTAATAGTCATTGAACTTGGGTGTTGGATAATTTTGTACCAAATACAAAATCCTTAGCATTAACTCCTAATATATTTACCATTACTTATATTCAGAATAAAGAACATATTGTGATAACGGGCTACTACGGAACCCTACACTGTGCGTGGCCCGACACGCACTTGGCCAGTTTTTACTCCATCATCACACAGAGGTAAACCACAACAATTCAATTAAAAACATTAGTTCATCCAAGTCATCCAAGTAGTCCCAAATGGAAATAACGGAGCAGTATTCCTAGTCATTTATATCGTTACACATTACAACAATGGTAGCAATTGGCGTAGTCCGATCGCGTCGATATCTCGACGACTCGAATCTGCATAACAAAATCTGAACAATCCGTGTAACAGAGGGGTTTAAAACCCCTACTACGGATTTTGAATTTATTTTCAACTCATCAAATTTTCAGGACAATTTTTAAATTGTGATATTACTTAAGATTAGTATCGATATGTAAAAAACGTTTATGACTTGTATACATTTCTGTCTTGAAACTCTTATTTTTATTATTAGTTACAAAGACGAATCACCCTCAAATGAATTTAGCTAGAAACTAAGTAGTCAGTTGAACATCTTTTACACGCTAATGGGGTCATGAAGCTTATAAAATATTTGAAACTCTTACCTCGCAGCTAATTTCCCAGTTGCTATTTCCAGATCAAGTAACGTGGCATTGTATTTTTCTGTCAAGTTATGTTTCAGTCTTTAGTGTACCCACTTATAATTCCATCTTGTATTATATGCATTTATATTCTGGAATTATCTATCTTGAAGATATTTATGGTTATCATAAATTTTCAATACAGGTTAACCAAGTACTTATACGTCCGACTGGTCGTTGGAATCACAAAGAAATTCTTCAGTCATTTTTATAAATAACAACTTGTTACATCTCACTACTGGGCACGAGTCTCTTCTTATGAGAGTAAAATATCCTGCTGTTACCACGATAACCATGATTCTATTATGAGTTTTCGTTCTTTAGTTCAGGTTTTTAATTTATTTCCTTAGCTCTTACGACATTATGAAGATGAAACCGAATGGTTACGTAATTGTATCCTTACTTAGTCTTCGTGTCTCGTCATCTCGTCTTCGTCTCGCATGGAAAATATAATTGATCTCTTCTCATACAATTCTCGATAGTTCGCAGAATTAAGACGTTAGTAGGAATTTCAGTACTTGAGTATAGAGAATACTGTAAAGTCGATACACAACTGACCTCAATCATGCATTTGCATTTTATCAGTTTAGTATCGAAACATTTGATTGCTTTATTTTTTATATTCTGTTGTCTCGCGTCTGATGTGGTGGTTTTGGAACTGTTGTTTACAATATAAACACACTGTTGTCAGAAGTAAAGTCAATTGTACTTCTTATGACTATATGTTTTAGTGAATTGCTTTTTCAACACGTTTTTGCAATTTAATCATAGAGTTGTCAGAAACGCTTGTTGCTGCTATTCTTTTTATCTTTATTATACACGTGACGGTATTGTAAGCTGAAAACGCTCATCTAATACTTTTAACAGATTTATATCATTTTTGAGTTTAGTTTCATATTTTTATACAAATAATTAAAATTTTAGGGTCCTAATATTACCTCAACGTAAGTTACTAGCGATAAAAGTCTGTTAAAATAATCTAAAAAACCAAGTACTTCGAGCAACCACCATTTCAATTCCAAATTTTGTAATGAATAGTGATTTTCTATTTAATTTCATCAGTAGTTCAAGATTAGCAACGGTCGCTCAAGAAAATTCACAAAAAAATTTGAACTTAAGTAAACAAAAGAAGAAACTAATAAGAAATCGATGGTAAGTCGACTTGGAACTGTGGTCCGTTGAAGTTTGGTTAATCCTCGCGAGATGAAAAAGTACAAAGGATCGGAATAAAAGCCGGTGGCGGGTGGAATCGATCCCGGATGGAGTTCGAATACCAACTGTGACGTTTGTGGTCAAAGTGATCGGTGCTAGCGATCAACTATTGGGACAAAGACATCATTGTTCTTTAGATGCGGTGTTTGGGATTTAGCAGCTTCCGTTTAGATTTTAAAGCCTGGATTTCTCAATCACTCTCTTTGCATTTCACTGTGTATAATTAATTATATATGCCAGTACTTGGAGTTAATGCTAGTAAACACTCTAATGCAGTCAGTAGTGCTATTCTGTAAATATCAGCTCGGTTTCAAATCTCACTCAAGCGAAAGAACTCGCTTCGAAACTATGAGAAATTTGATATCTCACTGCGGATTCAGTGTTCGAGATTGTATAAACGTACTTACAGTATTGCACTACAGGTTCTAGGGTCTTGCAGAAATAGGAGGGAGAATAAGTTTTTTTATACCACAATCACTATTGCCTATAAATTTCTGCAAGACCAGAGGCATCACGAGCGCGTTACTAACCCTTAAAACCTCTTCTGTGCGCAAGGAGCCCTGGATATACTACTCTTCAACAATGGTCTGTAGGACGGAGGTATTTTTCAAAGCGGGTTCAGTTTGACGGGGATTACCCGCTGTACTAGAGGGGTCATAGTGCATGTTTTAAGTGTGCATACATACAAACATTGGCCACGACTATTATACTTTTACTACAATAACTGCCGTTGTAAATGTTACATATTTTACTGCAACAAATACTATTATTAGTGGAGTTCCCAGGGCGTCAAATTCGTAAAAACCTCGGATTTCAGTTACATTGGATGAAATTTCAAAAGAAAAAATGGAATGTGTAGCTAATAATATATAGAAAAAAGTTTACCTATTAAAAACTTGTGCTCTTCATTTTGAAAAAAAAAATGGGTAATTACATCTTGATTACTTACTTAATCTCGAAAACTGTGCATCGTACGAAATTTTATTGTACGACACAATGAAAGCTGATAAAATTCTCTACAACTTTGGCTTAAACACTTTTTATCTATCTCTAATCGTTGCCGCTAGGCAATATCACACAATAGCTAATAATAATTTCAATAAAGTTGTAAATGTGAATTGAAATTCCAAATTACTATTCTTAATTATAAAAGTTACCGTATAGTAGTAAAAGTAAAAGTTTCAGAACGTATAGAAGGCGTATTAATTAAAAAGCATTGGGACCAAACGTGTCTGGACTAAACAAGGGAAATAATAGTCGAACTTCATTTAATTATTGTACCAACACTTGAATAAACAATTACTATAACGTTGTCTCCCTCTTAACTAATGGGATAGAGTGAGATAAAATAGTTGTCGTAAATTATACGGTCTCTTTACGAGCGTTTGGGTCATAATATTTTTTTCTTGTATTTGTTCTCTAACGGTTTTTGTAATTACGCGTTGATGTGGAATAATAAAATTTTAATAAGCTAGGATTGTGTATTATTTGTTTTTGTATTAACCTCATTGTGTTCTTTAATACTCTCAACTTAATAAATAAATATTACATTTATTGAAATTAAATTTCTTTATCTTGAATTCAAAGTTGTTCTTTTAGCAGCGGATACGCACAATATTTTCCTGAGATTCATTCAATGCAACGTGAAGGAAGGCAACAAATGAACACACTTTAACATTTCATGCCAATAATAATGATTAGCTTCCATGTTTTTGATAGCCTGAATAATACACTTATTTTATAATCATCTAGTTATGATTTTTCCGTTGTACCCGCTACATCTTATGTCCTTAGAACAAATCCCTCGTTGTAGTCTGACTTAGAGCTGTGAAGTTAGCGTCGGTAACTCCCGAGGGACCAAGGCAGATGGATCGAACAAATTATAGAATTAATTTTAACATTTATCAAGTTACAACACCTTAGCTTTGGGACGAGTTTAATCAATACTGTCAACTATTTGGAGAATTGTTTCGAGTTTTGTTGGAGACAATTATTTATTTTGTTTTATTAGCTTTCTATACTTTACAAGTGAATTATGTTTGTGTGAATAGACATGTGGTTAAATACTTTAAGTAGTTTGTCATTATCGTCTAATTATTTCAATTTTGGAACATCAAATAATGTTTTGCTTTGGACATTTACACACAGCGCCATCTAGTCTAGTCTAAGCTAATGCTTGTAATATGGATACTAGACAACTGATATAATACATAAATAACTCTTTTTTGTTGTAAATCATATCTATCGTAGATAAATTATACCCAGAAACAGAACAATTAATTGTGCTCATCACACAAAGATTTTTCCTGAGTGGGAATCGTACCACGACGTCTGTCTCAGCAGTCAGAGTCACTAACCACTGAGCCTCGGAGACTTTGTTGAAATTTATTGTTTAACAGTTTAAGTATTTGAAAGTGTATAATATTTTCATTTGATTTGTCCTGTTTTAAGTCCGAAAAAAGGTATACTACATTAAACAATTTTCACTAACAATGCTAACATTTTCTTTATATAAAATTGTTCTTAACTAAAGGTAATTTTACATAAAACCCATTTCAGAAAGTGACCAAAGGCTTCTCGAGTTAAAGTCGCGTATTTTATCTCTTAAGTGCTGCAGACCACGGCATTATTATGGAACAAAAAATATAATGTTAGAAGCCGTAACACCTGCACTCAAATGCTTTTCTGGTTTTCTTTAATAAAGAAGTTTAAATTCAGTGAAGTTTTAACTTTTCTCACTACATTTTCTTTTGTTTGGCTTCTTAATATGAACTGTTTAGATAAACACAGCAATGTTACAGTTGTGTATGTATATTGATACATATATACAACTTTTTGATATAAACATTCGACTGCGCTACGTAAGTATGATTTATATTTGATTTTAATCTTATTTATGACATTAATTTCATCTTCGAACTGTACGATAAACAAGAATCTTTACTGTAATAGATCCACCGCAATTATAACGAACCTGATTCTAAAGCCTACATGTTTGATTATAGCAAAACATAGACCATTGCCGAAGTTATAAACGCTACTTAACTTTAGCACCAATTGGTATGCATATTATTTTATTATTGTATTGGAAACTTAGCGGATCATAACCTATATATAAACTAGAATTGGGTCGTTACAAACTGACGGCTGTATCGTAAATTATACATAAATGCAATATTAAAGCCTGTGATTGTTTAGTGTTTAGTTACATTACTCTTATGTTGTCTCTTTCCCTCTTATAGCAGATGATAATATTCAAATAACAAGAGGCTCCATGTGGTGATAGAGTATGAATATAAAAAACTAGCTGTTGTCCAGGGCTTCGCTTCCGTTGTTCTTTGTTTGACCACTGATCTGCTCTTATTGGCTGTAGCGTGATGTTATATTTACGCCACTGCGAACGGTCCTGTGCCGCCTGCAACCAGCGGCCGCCCGCCACCCTGACCAGGTCGTCGGTCCATCTGGTGGGGGGCCGTCCCACGGCGTAAATTAGGTGAGGCCTATGTTCAGCAGTGCCCGTCGTTGGGCTGATATGATGATGATATTATATAGCCTATAGCCTTCCTCGATCAATGGGCTATACAACACTAAAATAATTTTTCAAATCGGACCTGTAGTTAGCGCGTTCAGTCGAAGTATGTGACAAACGAAGGTGTTTGCTGAAAAAAACATATTTAGCTTCTGTTACATGTATGGTGTGCCCCCCTTAAAAAAATATTTTTATTATTTCACAATTTTTTGAACTAAGTGGCGGCTCTTATGAGACACCTATACTTGAAATTTCATCAATTTACATCGAGTAGTTTCAGAGTAAAATGCCTGTGACATTACGAAACTAAAAAGGGTTCCGTTTTTGCCATTTTGGCTACGGAACCCTAACAAGGCTTGATAATGTGTATGTATGCTGGCCAGGTTGTGTAATCGGGGTATGTTGGTGGGTCAGCATCTGTTCGTGTGTAGAGCCCCTTATGAAATTATTATTGTAGGAATGCCTATCGCCTGTAATTAGAAAACAATTTAGAAAATGTATCAAATATTAAGCGAATCGGTAAATAAATGATTGTAACTGCGAGAGGCATCTCCACCATTTAATCTTAGAAGTCAGTTCTGTCTCGGATCTTAAAGAATGTTCAAATTTCTTGAATACTAACACTGACCTAGATCCACTGAGACAATGGAATTATTGGAAATATTTTCGATAACGTTTTGTTAGACAATGTTCTAGTTGTAAAACTTGAGCTTATTTATTCTATGAGAGTGCGGTTTAACTATTTTAAAAGCCTTTTAAATCATACGTACAAATATTCGGTCACATTGAGTAGCCTAGATAGAAAAGTTAGTAGTACTGTTGGGAACATAGATCCAATATGTAATCACTCATCATCATTCATCATTTCCGCCTATTGCATACTGCTGAACATAGGTCTTCCTATCACGCGCCATAACACTCGGTCCTCCGCCTTCCGCATCCAGTCAGATCCAGCGATCTTTATCAGGTCGTCGGTCGACATTGCTGGAGGTAGCTTCCAAATTTTATCTTAATAGGCATATCGTCACTGACACTTCACAAATCCATAAATAGAAGTCGTATGTTCCACTTGAGGCACTTTTACAAAGACATTAAATTTGAAATAAGACTTTTTAATTATTATTTTACAGTCCAAAATCGTCAAACACAATACTAATAGCATTTTGACACATTGAAGAAGTTTACGTGTTCCAATACTACGCACGTATAGCATAGGATTACATAGGACATCATAGGACTTTTTGAAATGACAGCGACAACAACAGCGAAAAAATAACCAACGATATGAAACACTAATAAAAGCGAACTTCACCCAACTACTTCCACTAGGGTTTATTCCCGGGAATTCTCGAGCCGAGAAATTGAAAAGCTCGAGAAATCATGAACCCTAACTTCCACCAATCACCCTTGCTTTACAAAAAGACAGTACAATATGTTTCATCAAATTGTTCCAAAGGTCCCTAACTAGTGTTGAGAACTATGTAGTACAAATTACACAGTGTCGGAGCTAGCTCGATAATTTCAGTAGCACATCTATCAATTAAGTACTGGAGCAATTAAAATGAGTTATTTAGTCAGTTGGGGTTAAGATGCTGGGATAACGGAATTTGCAGGTGAATTGGTGATTACACGAATTTGCGGACTATAATAATAATAATAATAATAATATTCTACCACATTCACACAGCGTCATCTAGTCCCAAAGTAAGCAATTATATTTGCTTGTGTTATGGGTACTAAACAACTGATATACTACTTAAATACATTTTTTTTTGTAAATACATACATATTATAGATAAATTACACCCACTATGTGTAAATTTGTAATACATTTTATCTTTAATTGGAGCTACGAGTATATTGGATGTATTTTTTCGTAACATTAAATTTCAGTATTTGAGATGAAATGAGTTCGTGTTAAGAGAGGCCTAAGTATGTCCAGCTGTGGACTGCTGTAGGCTGAGATGATGATGATGAGTTCGCTTTTAAATAATTTAGATTGCTGTCTTTCAACGATTAAAAATCATCCAAAATTTGCTATTAAAAGTATAATAGTGTGTTAAAAGAGTCTATATCCGGCAGTGAAGTGCAGTATACTAAAAATATAATGATATTATATAAAGGTATAAAATGTAATTTTAGTAGGATTTATACTAAGGTGAGTAGGGCAGAAGATAATGTCATCTAAATCTTCAGAACTGGATGACAAGATACCGTCCTACGAAATAATGCATTATTGTCGATTTTATTTAACAATTTTATACAGATCTTGTGTGTTTTTAAGGAATTTATGTCATGTACAAATCCCCAATCACACACACACACACGCATACACACACACTCACATACACACCCACACACACACAAACACACTCAACCTTTATTATATAAGTTTCTAAATTTAAATTTAAAATATGTTTTGTTTTAATCTCTTTACAATGTTAAATCTTGGTTGTACATTTTAAACTGTAAGTCATACCATTTATAGTCAGGTCCGAAAGTGGGCGCCTGGTGATTCTGTAATTCAGGTCTTACCTACCACAGACACCAGTCTTTCACAAGTAAATTATATTTTTGATTATGTTATAAACTATGTTATCATAATGTTTGTGAGAGAGAAATAAATACTTTATTATTTATTTATTTATTTTTCTCATGCTGGGTGGGAGACTTGGACCACACCTGACCTTATAAGACGTTCCTGAACGAAAAATTAAACGGTGCAGCGGTGTAAGCTTAGCGTCAAATCCGTCCCGAACCGGGAACGAACAAAAATCCCGGGATTGTCGCGGCAAATATATTTTTATTAAATAACTTCACCCACAGATGGGCGAGGCTCGACGGTAACTTTTTAAATCGATTCCGCATTGGTACTGTTATCGTACAGCCTTGTTTCAAGCGGTTTATTACCATACTGTTTTATTTTTTTAATGGATGGAGTTGTAAACTTTTGGACGAGTGTCGTTATGCAGAAGCTCAGACAAATATTTCAGCCTTTTTAATGGTTTCAATTGGATTTTGACAGCACGAGGCAGAATCTATAGTGTGTGATGAGCCTCGGTCGGATAAAAACGGTGTTGTAATTTAACTTGTATCGGGAGACTGGAAATGAGTTGTAAATAGTAACAGGTTGACCCCCCTATTACATGGAAGCTAACATAGTTGGTGAAATGTAGGTGTGAAGCACCTCTACCAACAATTTTTAGGGACAAAAAAGTGATGCTATGTTATATGTCTATCATCATAATGCATGCATGCATTGCAACCCATAAATTAATGTCCCACGGCTGGGCACGGGTCTTTTTCAAAGATTTTGGAGGGAATTCGAATCGACTGGCCTGTTGGTCTAGTGGTTAGTGACCCTGACTGCTAAGCCGGAGGTCGTGGGTCCCCACCCAGGACAAATCTTTGTGTGATGAGCATAAAGGTTTGTTCTGTGTCTGGGTGTAATTTATCTATAATATGTATGTATTTACAAAAAAAAAATATATATTTAAGTAGTATATCAGTTGTTTAATACCCATAACACAAGCAAATATAATTGCTTACTTTGGGACTAGATGGCGCTGTGTGAATATGGTAGAATATTATTATATTATTATTATTATTAATTTAACTTACAATACCACGCTGGCTAGACGGATTGGTTGGTATAGGATTTTTGGTGGGAAACAACGACTTCAAAAACTATCCTTTCCGATTATACCATGGAAAATCGACGAAAGACCCTTTTAGACGTTATGGTGCTAATTATCACTAAAAAACACCTATACCGTAGTTTGTTTAAAAAACTAGAAAAAAAATTGTTTATTTCAATAATAATAAGTATCTAATTACAACACTGCATTGGGGATGTCCTTTTAAGTAAATAGTTTTTTATTTAGGACATACCGCTCTTTCACAAGAATTACAATTTAGGTTAAAATGATGATGTAGATAGGTGACAGATATTATATAAAGTTTTATTATATAAAGGTAAAAGTCTGTAATTACATATATATTACAGCGATATTGAGTTTCTAATAAAATATGCACAAGTGTTGACTTTAATTTGAGTTGTTAAATGAGAATCAAAACAAATGGTTCGAGTACATATAATTATATAACTTTGTTCGTGTTTCAAATGTAACGTTTTTGATGTCGAACTTAATTAAATAATTGTATTGTGTTCAGTGTTTTTGTTGTGTCAGTGATTTTCAAGGATGTTTGATTGAATTTAATTACATGTAATAAGCATTGTAAATACCGACTTGTAATTTAGTAGCGCATTTAAACTAACTATCTTTTATTTCAGCTTTACAAATAGTTCCAAAAAATAATCGATCTGTTTACTTAATAATTCAAATTACCAAGTGTATTCAAATGTAAAAATCGTCAATTTTTACTATACATATTATATAAAAATGGTTAATTTATATTAATTCTTCATACAATAACAATGTAGTCGAAAATTAATAAAATCGCGATTACTTTTCTTCAGAAATCCCTAAAATATATTTCTATTCAATATAATCTATAAAATATATACACACAATTGTTTTTGGAACAAAAACATCTTCATCTTATGATGTACGTATAAAGAAGTATAAAGTAAGCATACATAAAGACACAGTACGCCTACATTTACGAAGTCACTTAAAAAGATTAATTTTACATTAACCCAAGTTAATAAGGATCTAAGAGAACCCTAAAAGAAAGATTTCCATCTCATAAACGCTGTTTATCGGTCATCAAAAATACGTTGCACCGTTTTAGAAGTAAAATAAAACTGACAAGCTGTTTATAAAGCAATATATTTTCATGTGCCCAAATTGTTTAATGCCACGATATTAAACCTTATAGCTATTGTTATAAAGTTCAAGGCAAAGATGTTTCAATATTAGTTCTATTGCCTCATTAGCAAGCGACATTTCTTGCGTTTGATCGAAATGAGAGATAGACCACCGCGTAAAAAGGTTCTTTACAACTTCCGATACGATTGGAGTGATACGATCAGAAAATTACCTTGGACACTCATTATATTATTATGATTACTTAACTGGTGGCCTTGTGTTTTACCAACCGTATTATAATTGTGATGGTATACGATTATGCGAAATATTTATAAGAAACTTCTCCCTACGGATTTTTTCGTGTTTAATGCTGACACAAACTGACTGGATAGAATGGAAGACCTTGTCAACATAAGCGCACATATATAGCTAATATCACAAGGAGTAACTAAAGCTTTGATTTTGGAATAAATATCAGGGTTCTTTGAAAAAATAAAAATACTATGTAAATGAAGTCGCAGACACAGCCATACATAACAACATTTTAAAGTATTTTACTTTTACAAAACTAGGACACTACAAAATAGCTTTTAAAACATCTATTCAACATTCTGTGTTAGAGTCCAAGTAAATTATACTTTTATTACGTTGTGTGCAATTTATTGAAGTAGAAAAACTATGAATTTATTATGTCCTGCGCTGTGCACGTCGTGTTTCCTTAATAAGATATTTTTAATGTATCTAGGTCGCATACCGAATAGAAAAGTAATTGAGTTGTCCTGCCATTGAGGAAATTATTACGACCTTAGTAGGTTATTAGGATTCTAATCTAAGAATTTGTCTATCCCAACCCGCACTGTGCCAGCCTGTGTTGTGTGTATGACTTAAACTCTTGGAAGTCTCTAGACCATTATAAATAATATACTCTTTGATTATTATCTGAATAAATGATTTTTATTTTGAATAAATGATGTGTATTGAAAAATTATATTGATTAGCTAACAATACAAAGATGTGTAAATTTTAAAGACTACTCCCACTCTAAGGTACAAACCCTGTATTGCGGATAATTTACAAACATTCAATATACACAAAATAGGTACATCCAGACTGAAACAAAGATGCTTGAACTATCCAAATATTTCGTCCCATTAGTAGAATAATGTTTTATTGCCATATAAATCAAAAATGATATATTTAAATTATATTTTTTTCTCTTGTCAGTATTTTACAAAATACAAATTAGATCAATCGATAGTTTACGGTATTTAATGCCGAATTTATATTATTATCCTTTTTGTTTTATGTGACGATAAAACAATAATATGCTAATGGGACGATTTGTCTTATGTGGTAATCGGACCCATGACACGACAAAATATAATATAATAATACAACAAGTATAAGTACCTATATAGAACCACTTAGCATAATTTTTAAAACCAGATTGCTGAAGCCATAAACAGCAGCAAGCAATCACGTAAGGTGTTATGGGTTTAACTAAATTTACCGTCCTCAGACTAGACACGCCTAAAATACGAGGACCAGTTTATTACTAAAATTAATAGTTACGTAATATTGTCCTTGTTATAGGGTTGCCATGCCACATGACAAATATGTAAATGATGAGTAACAATTTAGTTCTATAACGATCTTCTAAAAAAATATTGTTGGATTTTTTTTTCTTTTTTGTTAATTACGCCTTATTACAGACCTTCCCCCTAGACAGGTGGCAATCGCTTCTATCTATTTATTCTAAACGATGTCACTTAAATAGATTTGAACACATCCTTGACATGTCACGTGATCAATGTACTAATTTGACATGTCGATAGAATAGATAGATCGAATCAATTGTCACTTGTCTAGGGAGGCTTTTGGATTTTAAATTTTGATTATATTGCGCATATGTATATGTTCTTTAAGTAATGGGGCACTTAGACCTAAGTTTAAAAATGTAAACAATTTTGTAATAGTGTACTCATTGTTGAAGAGCCAAAATAAAATAAATAAATAAATTTAATTAATCGTATCATGTAAAAAGCTCGTGTCCCTTAACAAACTCAAAAGTAATTTCTTGATGTTGTTAAGAGTGTGTAATAAATTGTTGTGACGTGACATGGGCTGCGTATTGCTTAACTATCGGTTATCTTGGAATGTGGCGGATATGTGGCGTATAAAATTAAGTATTAACTTTTATTGACTACATATACTTCTTTACTTAATATTATAAAGCTGAAGAGTTTGTTTGTTTGATTGGTTGAACGCTAGGATCTCAAGAACTGGTCTAATTTGAAAAAATCTTACAGTTTTGGATAGCCCATTTATCGAGAAAGATTACAGGCTATATTACATCACGCTAAGGCCAATAGGAGCTGAGCAGTGGCGTTGTTCTTTATTTGGCCACTGCTCAGCTCTTATTGGCCGTAGCGTGATGTTATATGAATGACGGGAGCCAAGCCTTGCGTGACTTCTACTATATTATATTCTGAAAAACGTTCTATTGCCTAGTAACGAACGAACGATTTTAGTCGAGTACCTAAGGCTTAACCAGTGTAGGATATTATTGAAGTTCCTAGGCAGTGGTTACTACTTAAATTCATTTTGATGGCATGACTGGCCTGTTGGTCTAGTGTTTAGTGACCCTGACTGCTACGCCGGAGGTCGTGGGTTCGATCCCCACCCAGGACAAATCTTTGTGTGGTGAGCATAAAGGTTTGTTCTGTGTCTGGGTGTAATTTATCTATAATATGTATGTATTTACAAAAAAAAAAAAAAGTATTTAAGTAGTATATCAGTTGTATAGTACCCATAACACAAGCAAATATAATTGCTTACTTTGGGACTAGATGGCGCTGTGTGAATGTGGTAGAATATTATTATATTATTATTATTATTTGGCGACGACCTCGGCTACTACCCTTTATGCTTGGTAAAAAATGTAACTTATATTATTAAATACCTGTTCATTTAAGTAAATCCATTACCGTTATTTTATCGCAGACTAGTAAAAATAAGAGCATTTGTAACCAAAAACTAATAAACAAAATATGGCAACCGAAAATAAAAACTTTTCTGATCTTATAGAATTAGAGAAAAACCAATTTATTTTTTAATGAAACTCGTTACGCGAATCGTTGGGAAATGTAAAAAGTTTAATGGACTGTGATGATTTCAATAATAAATAAATATTCTGGGCAAATATCGTTACCGGTATGGCTGTTACATTTGCAGAGGTCAAATGGTTGGAGCCAAGTGTACGTGGAGGGTTGGATCCAACATGTTTCCAATGTTGGTCAACATTGAGCAGTATATTTATTAGGAACTATCATCTTAAGTTATGATTTTATATCAAAATATATATAACTTTACAATGTTGTATGCGTTAATTAAATTTTATACTGTAGTATCTCTGAAACAACTCTAATAACGATGTTGTTGAAATATCGTAGTATAAACTGTTGTCTGTCGATTAGTAGTGTCGGAAATTGTGAAAATTTAACTCGTGTATAATTTTGGTATATTGTTATCAAAAAGTAGGTTCCCCTTGTACAAGTAATAATGTTTTGACATTCACACACAGCGCCATCTAGTCCCACACTAGGCTAATGCTTGTAATATGGATACTAGTCAACTGATATGCGAACAATAGTTGTTATAAATGGCTTCTGCTGTCACTGTGGCCTCAAAAATTTATGAAAAAGCGCAACCACTTTAAAGCAATTTAATTTTCCGTGAGCTTTAATAATTAAATAACTTTTTTCTTTAGTAAATACCTATATATACATATTATAAATACATTAAGATAAGTGTTATAATATTTTGCTTCAAAGGAAAACTGAACTCTACTTGATTTAAATAAATTAAATAAAAATTTAAATAAAAGCTATTTATATATGACAATAGGCTCGTCCCCTATTTCATGAGACCAAACAACATAGCTGATGAAATGTGGGTGCGAAACACCTCTGCCTACCTCTTCGGGGAAAAAAGGCGTGATGCTTGATTATAACTTAAACAAAAGAAAATTCCAACAAAAACCGAAGAAAATATAAAATAACACTAATTATTATTTGGAAGCAAATGTATTTACAGATCTTTATACGTACGTTAATGACAGCAGAAGGGACATTCTATCACGCGCTCACCATTATAGGGTGTTCATGATAATAACACGGTTCAAATTACGGCTCAAATTTATTGTTATTACTTATCTAAACACACCTTTTGCGTGTCTGTCTGTTTTGACAGTTATTCTGTTTGTTCTATTTTATTTTTCACGGATCGTTTAGTTTTGTGTGGGTGTAAATTAACAATAATGTGCTGTGACAAGTTTCTAGAGCTCATTAAAGAAAGGGTATGGAGTTGTATTTTCTTTTTAATTTTTTTTGTGATTGTCAAATTATTTGATAGATTTTTAGCATTCTTACATAGATAGAATCCTCATATTACTCCAAAGGTGTAGGCGCGGTGTACACCCACATTTCGCCAGCTATGATTGGTCCCATGTAGTAGAGTTACCGGGTGGCTTAAACTTCTAGAATGCAATATAAAGTAATTTTTGTTCGAAGCTACGCAATCGAACAACACGGCGCTTTATAATTTGCATGCAATGCATTTATTTATTTATTTTAATTTAAATACATCGGTATGCGAGATACGATGGTGGCTGAATGGATAAGGGACCGGCGTGCAAATCACGCGGTCCGAGTTCGATCCCGACCGGCAGTACCAATGTGGATTCCACTTTGTGGAATTTATATGTACTAGTCAAGTGACTTACCATCTGCTAACGGTGAAGGAAAACATCGTGAGGAGACCCACATACCCTAGAAGAAATTCTATGAGTATGTCTGATCCACCAACCCGCACTAGGCCAGCGTGAGTGCATTATGGCCTAAACCCTCTCAGCTCTCTAGTTAGAGGAGAGGAGACCCGAGCCCAGCAGTGAGACTTAATGGGTTGCTGATGTATGACATCGGTATATGGTACCAATTACAATACAAAACATATACACAACAAAAAAAAATCAATAAAATAGCAAAATTCAAGGGCACAACAATATAATTAAAAGTATTTTTATTCCCAATCGTACAGCGACCGAGTTTGACATTTTAACCATATACCATTTTGCCATTTCATTAGTTGATTTTCTATAGAATTTTAACTGTCATATTACTGTTAAAATAACAAATATTTTTATTGCACTCAACAAAACTAATTTCAAATGTCATTGAATGAGTCGAATCATACTCCTGTTAAACTCAACAGCTTTTACAAATGTAATTAAAAACATAGCTGCATTAAATTTTGAACCTAATAACCGAACAAATAAAATGTACAACTGGATAACAAACCGTAATACTGCCTTCGGGCCTTCAGACATAATAGCTTTTAATTTTCAAATTGGAAAAACGCTCAATTAACAGTACTTGGCAAAACATCCAAAAAATGCACGAGTGGGGGAGGGAAGAGGGAAAGAGTCCTTGGATTATAAAGAGAGAAAGATTTAGCATTAATTAGTGGGTACGATTCTTGTTAACATGGCTATAATTTACACGGCAGAAGTTTCGAAAGGCAAGTATTATAAAAGTATGTAAGACAGAAATAGTGCTACAAAACTTGAAGCGTGTACAAAAATAGAAAATAAAAAAGTCAAAAACATTATTTATTTATTAATTTGTACGTACGTACGTTGTTAAAATTGTACGAAGCATCATGTAATAAGTATGTTGTCTTTTTCGATTTGCCATACAATGTGGCAATGTGGTGTCTTTTGGGCATCATTTCTCACGGTCAGTTAAATTTAATACTTCATTTATAGGAAAAAACTTAAAAATACAATAACTGATTTTATATTATAAATAATAATACTGAATTCTTGGAGAATATTAAGATGCAAATATTGTATTCCTATAACATGCACATTTCTACAAAATTTTCCGATACCACAATTCAATATCCGCCATTATATTGTAGACGATGTAAGCCTGTAGAGCTCGGTGGACTGATAACTGACCACCTGGGCTTTGAATCTTCCGGGTCAGTGCAATACGTTAGATACAACGTTATAGTAATATTTTCCATTCTAAACTTTAGTTTATGTGGGTAAAAGACATTTAATTTGTACGATGTTTATGTAAAACTTTAATTTAGATGTCACACAGCAAATACAAAAAATGACTCGCTTTATTTTCGCAAGGGATAAGCAGAGATGTTTTCACTCATATTTCGCCAGCAATATAAAGTACCATATTATTAAGGAGCCTGCCGTCGGATACAATTTAAAATTCCGGACTAGTTAGTACTAAGAAGTCCAGATTCTGTCTAACTAGGAAATTGGACTTAATATTCAGTTTGATTGTTTTTTAACAATGCTTAATTGTACCTTTTATTTGTTTCAGGTATGAATTATTTCTTTTGTGGCAGCAATGTAACAATAAGGTAACGGTATACACGATAATATCAAGTTCAAAAACTAATTTAATATAATTTACGAGGCTCTCCATTTTAGAATAGAGACTTTCATTCCGTACGCTTTGAAGAAAAAATCTAAAGTTTCCAATAATCGGAATCACGAAAACATTTTCCCAACGTATTTTAAAACGAAACGTAAACTTCATAATTCGTGGTAGGCTTTGAATGACGCGAACATGGCTTAAAAATCGACCGATTTTACGCTAAGTTTTCACGCAGGATATTAAAATAACAACCACGATTACATATAAAGCTTATTATTTAAATAAAAGCTTTAATAATTCAAATGTGCAATTGCAAAAAGCTCTCACGAAAAAAGTACCAAAAAATACGATTTGTAAGAGGGTCTATTCATAAAATAATTTTCAGAAACCTTTTGTGTGTTTTATGATTTCTTTCTCGAATATCAACATAATAAGTAGAGTGAATGGCGAGATATTTCGGAGTTTATTTGACGTTTTTTACTGGGGTTTAAAGAGGTTCTATTTATCGCAACATGCATTTAGATAATATCTCTATGTTGGAAAACATTTTTGAACGTTGAATATGCTCATTCATGAATTCATAATATCTCGCTGATTTACAGATTACTTATATTTAGTTAATTTTAAATTTAAAGCTTAATTATACTCTCGTAATTGTTTCACTTTCTTTTTTCATCAGTCAAGTCTAACATCAGAATAATTTCTGTACTGCAACGAAAAGTAAAACCAGATTTCTAATATGAAATAATGGTAAAATTTCGAAATTTAATCGATATCGAAATCGAACCCATAAACATCGATAAAACTTTAAATTGTTTGATATATAATAGGTAGAGTATCTCTTCACTGTAAGAAGACATTACTTCTTACAATTTGAGATGCGCACGTCCAAGCACTTCCCTCCTTGTATTTAGGAGTAGCTTAGTGCTTGACCCAAAAGAGTTAATCTTTTGGTTCAAGCAGTCGCCACTGTTCTATGTCATCTAGCTTCTTTTTCATCTCCATATGGTCAATACGAAACGCTCTGATATATATTCTACCAATTACTTTAAATATAAGCAACATATCCATCGCAGAATATATTAGATTATACATTGTAAGGAGTGAAGCCCAACCCGCTTGCACTGGAACCCTTAGCATCGACTTCAATCGTAAAAGAAACAACACCTAATAAAAACGGTTATATCAACGTGAGACAGTTTGTTGTTTGATCTAAGTCATAAGCGAAAGGGTAGACAGAAAGACTAGCTATCGCGTGTCGATCTTTGTTTGGTCATTACTCAGCTCCAATTATATACCTACCACTACATTAAATATACTCCTTTGGGAATATTAGACGTGACACTATGTTATGTTAAGTTTATTCATGGGAGACCTACAGCCAAAATTTTTGTTTACTAAATAAATATAGTACTTTATCACAATTACGTAAATAAGTATTTGTGATAAAGTACGTTCTAAATAAGGGACAGAAAAGGAGTACCCTAAACCGGCGAGAATAATAATAATAAACCTCGACCAACATCTGAAGAGGCTTGAGCTAGGTCGCTGGATAAAAGGCCTGATGCAGAAGGCAGTACTCCTCGACACGGCACGTATTGTGAGGAGGTTCCTTTCTCTGGAGCCCTAACCGTCGGCACCTTGGACTCTGTTCCCGATGTCGGCGGGCCACCACATTTTTATATATTTAAATGTATTTTTTTTTATATTTATATTTAAAAATGTAATAATGTGAGAATGTCATTTAAATAAAGGGAATAGTAATAATAATGGAATGGAAGGAAATAGTCTCTGCCGCTCTGTTGGGAAAGAGGCGTGATCTATATGTATGTATCGCAATTATTAAACCCTTCGTGGCTCAGTGGTTAGTGACTTACTGCTGAGACAGAAGTTGTGGCTTGTTTGTTTTTTTTTATTGTTGTATTGATTTATTTACAAAAAAAAAAGTTATTCAAGTATTATATCAGTCATATTACAACAATTAGCTTAGTTTGGAACTAGATGGCGTTGTGTGTGAATGTCCAAACAAACAATTTCACGTTATTTTTGTTGAAATCAATGCAAACATGAACTTGAAGTAAACTGAACACGTGTAGGTGTATCAAAAACTTTGGACCAATTAAATTGCCATTAACGCAACGTACCCTACAAAGTTCATGTTTATCGATTCTAAAATGACCGTAATCATTTATCAATCTTTCTGAAGAACACATTAGTCATAATATAATTGTGTTTGTGTGGCATTCCCGGGATTGCATGCTACCAGCTTGATTAGCGTCCCGTATTGCATTTTTGTTCTTATTCCAATTCTCTTATTTTCTTTTCCATTCCATTTTGTTCCTATCTTTTATACCTGGAAAAGGAACGTGTGTTTTCAGCAATTTTTTACTACTTCTTTCTTTTATTCTTCATGTGAAATGATTCGTTTTGTAGAACAAATGATACTTCGTTGAAAGGTTTCGTCGAAATAATCGGCTTTTGATTCTTTTTGGTCATATGCCATTTTAGGTCGTATTAATACTTACTTCTTTTTACATGACGTATTGTTATTATAAATGTTTCAAGTTTAGGTAGGAATTTTTCTTTATAAGTCGTTTAGGTAGGTACGTGTTTTTATTATCTAAACTTTCACCTAAAGGAACAATATTAGCATAATTTCCAAAATTGTATGCAAATAAAACTAATCCCTAGCTAAACAAATCTTTGTACCGTGCTCTGATGATTTACAGCAGGTTAAGTACCACAGGTGGGTATTAACTTTTGGAATTGTATAAAAAATTTATAACTTTATGTAAAATTTTTATTTAAAAAAGATACCTAATGAGTGATGATATGGGATAAGGCTAAACAAAGAGAGAGATTGTAATGGAGAGATACAATTATTAACAGTGTTCTACACATTGGAAAATGATTCATTAATAATATAGAAGATAAGCCCATAAAACATGGCCATCTTTTATATGACAGACTTGACGAATAGTCTGTCAACAAGGAACTTACAGTTAGTTTCTTGTCTTACACAGCTTTCTGTGCAGTAATGACGTCACAAGGAGAACTTTACTGTGCTTCAAATGTTATCAAATATAACATTATAACAATAGGACAGCATTTAATTCCACAGGTTACTGTAAAACTAGATTTAAATAAGTTGTAGTGACGATCATTTGTCGGCACTATGGTGATCATTACCGCCATCTGGTAGTGTAACTAGAACATACAAATTCAAATTTTATGACGTCATCTTAAGTAAAAAGAGTTTCAAACCTAAATCTGAATTAACGTGCATTCCAAAGTCGTTCAACCTACTTCTTCCTTTAGCCTTACAAACACGAGAGTGTATTAAATGAAAAATAGTAGCTCATAGTCCTATAAGTGGCAGGTTATCAAATAAATCGAGGTTGGAGCCGGGCCGGCAATAATGAAAACTGCTCCTTCGGTTACCGTCATTTAGGATCCGATGAAAAAGTATTGCAGAAAACCCTTTTAAGATTGTACTATTTGTATATCACTGATGAACTCTGAGAAAAAACTGGTATTATGAGAATTTAGGGAGTAAGTAATGCTTGTTTTAGGTGAGAAAAGTCTACTTAATAAGTGTAGATATCACTTTAATATTATTTATGTAAGGCCATCATAAAGAATTTGTTTATCACTATTAGTCGCCTATATCGCGTGCTGGCTTCATTTTGATCAGCACGGCCATAGATGGGTTCGATTTCACCTGATTCTAAACCATCATCATCATCATATCAGCCCAACGACGTCCACTGCTGGACATAGGCCCTACAACTTGCAACCAACGGCCGCCCACAACCTTGACCAGGTCGTCGGTCCATCTGGTGGAGGGCCGTCCTACGCTGCGCCTTCCAATGTTGCTCTTTAATACGTATGTATTTTTTCAATGTATTGTCTTCGCTCTGAAATATGATCTGCGCTGCCTACATAATATAAAGTACCTATGAGTTGTATGTACAATTTCCTGTCGCATCCAATGATTTTGATTTCTGTAGACACATTAATAAACACAACACAGCAAATCATCAATGAATCATCATCTATTTAAAACTTTCAACTCATACAACCGGTCAAACATATGCCAGCCCTAAGCTCCCATTTGAAACCCAAATCATAACATACGCAACTTTATCATAATTTGAGTTGGAAAGTAAAATATCCATGCAGTGGTTGTCGTTAAGTCGAATTTTGTTTTCAAATTAAAATGAAAACCGGCCGCATTACGTGGAATCGTTAGTCTTAATTTGAGTCGGTCGGAGTCGGTTGATGGATGAGGCCTGGGTACACGATCCGCGATAAGATACCTTTGCTAATTATACCATCATTTACTTAATGTATTAGTGTTTTGTTGACGTCATTTTATGTTTTAATGTGTGAGTAATTAGTAACAAGTACAATTTCTTTTTTTAAATTTCTTTGTTGTTTTACTACGAGAGGGAGAATTGTGTGTGTGTGTGTGTGCGTGTGTAACTTGTAAGCTGTGACTGTAACTGTACATAGCAACAAGCCTTTTTCAGTAGGCAGAGGTATATCACACCCACATTTCGTCAGCTATGTTAGGTCCCATGAAATAAGGGGCGAGCCTATTGTCATCAACCGGGAACATTTGTTTACCAAACTCCGGGAAAATCTAAATACTGGAATATCCTAAAAGAAAAACCCAATACCATTTTTACCCGACCCGGGAATCGAACCCGGGAACTTTTGCACATCAGTCGTATTAACTTCCCGCTGTGCCACCGAGGCAACCTAGAGCAATCATATTAATATTATATTATTATACCTATAGAGCATATTATAATGGTGACTTCTGTAGAATTTACAACGCAAAATGAAACTTCAACATATTATTCTTACATATTGGGTACAATGTGAATTGAAGCGTTAAACAGGCAGTGAGTGTGCACATGCTTTAAATTGAAATGCACAGTCAGGCCACGTGATTGACGAGCGGCAGCGGTAAGCAAATACGTTGGGCACTTTTATACCCCACGACCAGCATATCTTGGCTGACTGTACCTGACCCAAGCGATGTAGGTACAGTCTGTTTGCATAATACGCATTCAATAATAACTCCTACAAAATTCCCTCCATATTATTTTGAGTAAACCCATGCCCAGCTGGGACGTTTATGGGTTGAAATGATTCAATAATAACATCTCACCACCAACAAAAAAATATGAAAACTTCATGAAAATTCCTTAAATCCATAGAAATAATATTAAAACTAATCAGAAAACCTCATAATAAATACATTATCATTATTTATTGTAATCTCGCCTAATATTTTACCTTTTAACCCAGCCGTTCATAAACCACAAAAACATATTAACAACCAACCTTTCAGTGATGATAAACGACACCTCAACTCGAAACATATTCTAATTTCAATCCTGTGCCCCCGTCGCCGCGTCGCCACCGTGACGTACCCGGGAACGATAAATCTAACCCTTCGAACGACGAGTTATTAAATTTGCACACGCGTCGTAATTATCGTTCGGACTCAGACATTCTCCTATTTATCTGTAGTAGGTAACTTACATTGTTCATTATGCTTAGTAATAAAAGGGCGGAGGTTATCGTTATTGTTTTCAGACGGGGTTTTGACGTAAAAATATTGGAGGAAGTCAGGTGTGAGTAATATGAGGTAGCGTTTAGTGCGGCTCGTTTATGTTTAGCTTTTTGTGGATTCGATTTTTCGATTTTTTTTTAGTGGATTCGATATTTAAAACGTATTGAAGCCTTCTTTCACCACTGGTAAACAAGTGTCTGATTAACTATCTAAGACTTAAAGGACAGATTTTGAAAGAAAGAAAGAAAGAAAATTGTTTTATTTTCAGACTGTAGGCAGGTAATTTACATAGTACAGTACAAACATAAACTATAAATAAGACCTATTAGTCTGAAAAACGGCCCTGTCTCAGCATAATGCTATAACATAAATGCTATAGCGCTGGTTTTCAGACAGAGCCGGGTGGTATGCCACTAAATTACACTTAACAAAAAAACATACAAGTACAAATTACGAGCTAAAGTACATAAAACAATTATATATAAGAGGAATTAAATCATAAATAGGGTCCAACATAAAATATCATAAAAATAAAATAAAAACACATTAAAAACTTAAAAGGCTAGTGCTCCTTAAGGTGAATGCCGTTCTGCGTCAAAAATGTCAGCTGTCATGTGACCAATGACAATGGATTTTGACACATCACCGCCACGCATATTTGTTTTTTGTTTGAACATTTTGTTAAAATCTTTGAACTAAGTTTTAGAATTAACGACCGCTCGTGGTAACGTAAATTAGTTAAGGTCTATGTCCAGTAGTGGATGTCGTTGGGCTGATATGATGATGATGATGATGAAGTTTTAGATATGACAGTAGTGACAGAACGTTAGAATAGTGTGAATGTCTAAGTTAATAAAAACTTTAGACATGAAACAATTACCATCGTCGTCAGCAACCCATCATCATGAAACGATGGCAACGAATATTGTTGACTAGAATTTAAATGACATAATATGTCAAAAGAATAAGAATAAGTCAGAACTCGAAGTAACTTATGGAAAAACTTCACTTATGAATAAAAGTACCTTCAGCATGGCCACAATAATATATAACAAACTACCTGAAAAAATTAAAACATTGAATCTGGACAATTTCAAAACGGAGTTATTAAAAATTCTAATATATGTGCTATTACTCAATAAAGGACTATTTGGATGACAATTCTATAATTACTGCCTCAGAAAACTGAAGGGCCCTAGACCGGGCCATAAATATACCCAACTTTGGTCAATTTTTTTTTTTTTTTTTAATTCTATTATTATTGTATCCAAAAATGTTTGCATGCCTATTTGGTAGAGTAAGGAGGAAACCATTATATTTGTAAGATCACTATTGTACCCTTATTCGCAAATAAAGATGATTGATTGATTGATTGATTGATTGAAAATTAGTTGGTACTTACATAGTAAGTACTTCAAAATATTTTCCTAAACAAATATTACAACAAAAGAAAACACAATTCTCGTGCATAGTTTTGATGGCTTATAAGAATTTTAGCTACTTGTAACCTAAAAATATCCGTCCCCTATCCAAATCCAACGTCATTCGACCAACCGAACCGAATCATCTCTCGATCAGCTTATCGGCACACGGATCCTTGCGTCATACCAACCATAAAGTATTTACACCCAATACGTTACTCAGTAGGGACCCACAACTATTTACGATCACTTCTCACCACAAATCGGAAAAGGTACGCAAATAAAACTATCAAAACACTAGTAGGTACCCATTTTATTCTATGACCTAAGTCCCTATTTCCATATGCATGAGTGGCAGACGAACAAGCCAGCACTGTTATTTATATATTCTTCCGTCTATCATATTCTGCACTTTATATCATTGGCATAAGGTGGTTTATTCAACGGGTGAATTCTCGAGAGTCCATTTGACTAGCACACATTAGTAAAAGTTCCCCGGGCTCCCGACGTACGGTGCCCATGAGGGAGGGAAGTGAAGGACTCTCCGCGTAGTTGCGAGTAGTATATAGCTGGCAGTACGTGCGAAGGCTTCTGGTTTATTAATCAACAAAGTAATGCTGTAAAGGAAAGTTTGTTTCATTCATATTTTGCTTCTAGAGTCGCGCTCTCACATTTCAAGGTGATGCTTTGTCTATAGAGAGCTTACCACAATATTGTAGAAAATCGAAAGCGTTGAAAATACAATACATTATTTTTAAATACAGTAATAGCTAAATTATAGTTATTTTGTATGTTATTTTTTTTAATTGTTTTATTATTTAAAGAACAACTGTACTTATTTATTTATTTCAACGAAAGTTATTATGAAATTCAATATATTATCATTCAATAACTTTAAATGTTGAAAACATTTTCTTCTCTATTGATTACCTACTCTATTGGTAATATATAATAGGATTGTTCACAATACCCTTTACACTTTACATAGCTAAACTTATATCTATTAAGCCTACCCAACTTAACTGAAAAACAAACCGAAACTAAAGGGAAACATAAAACCCGGGCACAACCCGCGAAGGTTGGACAGTAAAATTTCTATTACCACTTCTCATGGCCACCCTATTTCTCACTATCCGAAATAAAATATTTATAGAACTGAGAGCACTTTTTCTCTTTGATTCAGTGGTTTTATTGGCTCGTCCGTTTCGCAGTAATAAATGCGTCAGGGGTGAGAAACTATAAATAAAATTAGTCACACTGAACGATTCTTTTAACTTGATTCGACCGTCATATTACAGATATGACACAGCCGTTATCGTCCACGATAATATAGATAATTTTTATTAGGAATATCTATAAATGTATCAATTTATGGTCACTTTAGTGGGGAAGTTCCAGATAAGCTATTGTGTGGTCGTACTTGTAATAAAGACAAATTGAAATTATATATATAAAATTGAATTTATATTGCTAAGAATATTGTTTTGTATAAAGAGCCTTTCAATTTATAGGAAAAAGGCCTATTGAAAGGAAAACAGCAATTTTATTTATGGGGCATAAGTACTACAATTTTATCAGCCTATACCATCTCATTGCCGAATGGATAAGAGACCGGCAAGCAAACTGCAGTAGTTTACAATAAACTAGAAGTCGAGCGGGGCTTCGCTCCCGTCGTTCTTTATTTGTCCACTGCTCAGCTCCTATTGGCCGTAGCGTGATGTTATATAGCCTAAAACCTTCCTAGATAAATGGGCTATCCAACACTAAAAGATTTTTTCAAATCGAACCAGTAGTTCTGGATATCCTTGCGTTACTTTGGAACTGAGCTAAAGCTACATTATCACTGAGTAACATAGGCTATAATAACAATGTGGCCTATATGATAATTATTAAATATAATTATTATAGAAATTCATAAAAGACGTAATCATGAACAGTTATATTAGGTACTTATAATAAGTATTTAGAAAACGGTGATTGGAGTAAAAATCTTTACATTTAAGGATTAGTCATAAACAAATAAGAAATACGTCTGTAAAACTTTAAACATTAATTTATTATTTATCGAGGTAATTTGAGGTATTTTGAATATACATAAAAAAAATGCTTAATTTTTTTACTATTTTTTGGTATATAACAAAAGATCATAGGATCAAAAACATAATAGATACATCTGGTTAAACAGTTTTTTTAATCTCTTGTAAAGTTAGTGAAGTTCTCTTACCCCTTTGTTTCTTTGGGTGTGCGATATAATATAGTCTATGTCGCCGTTCCCACCGAATAATACCGTAATCGTAAAATCTAAATTTTACAGGAAAAATAAAATACGGATTTTGGCTTCTAACTTTTTACTAGGTTTACATAGAAAAATCATTTATATACCAAAAGATAGGTGATTTTTTCTTAGATATTGTGATACATTTAAAAAGAAATATTATTATACTAGATTGAAGTTAAAAGCTAAAATGTATATTACCATAATTTGAAATAGAATCTTCATCCGTAAAGCAACAATACGATTTTATTCGGGTAAATAATCGACAGTGAGCTACACATAATAGTTGAATGCGATCTTATTCGCTGTTTTGTCGCAATGTTAACTAACTCAGTAATGAATTGTTACCATAATATTTGGTGATTATACAAATGAGATGACAAGTGTAATATTAATTAACGATAATATTCCATGTCAAATAAAATAAGTTTCACAATTGTAAAAATATAATACCGGATAGACCATATTACAAAATAAAAGGTAATTAATAATCGAATTCTTAAAATAAACCATGTTCTACATTGTTTTAGGGGTTTTTAATAAATGTATGGAAAAATAACATAAAAGAAACATAATTATAAATTTAATATTCATTTATATTAATATTTCAGTGCCATTTAGGCATCATATAGGTCTGACCCATCAAAATCGTCTGAATTTACTGTTAAAAATGTCTGCAACATACAAGATAGTTCTAAAAACCATGGTAATGATTACGTATAGCTTCACTAGCACACAATGCAAGTAAATCATCATACACAGGTTTAGAAATGGGGATAAGTTGGTGGCATATCTGTGTCAAGTTATCGACCATTGTAAATTCCAGAGGATTTTTCGGTTGCCGCCCACGTTTTGATATTGCAGGATCCGGGTCAGTGTACAAGTCGAAATATTCTTCCACAAAATTACATTTTAATTGTTAGACCACTTTTCCATGAGAAAATTTCTCTATTTTCCTTTGCCCACGAAAATCTTAGGGAACCTAAGTCACAAGCAAAGTCACCTTGTCTTTACCAAGGGAGCTAAATTTACGAAGGGCCTTGTGTATCTTTAAGCCAGTTTTTTCCAGAGATGAGACATTTTAAATCATAGTAGTTTAAATCTTAAGATGTAAATAATAACTTATTCTTTATTGCGCGTTCAACACTATATTCACCCTCACTTGGACTATGGCCCGTAAAAAAAAACGATATTAGAAGATGGTATATTAGGACTTAAAGGTACATGGCAAAATAAATCTATTTTTGTTTTTTCCAGCACAGACATCAGTATAAAATGATTTGTAATAAACAGCTTCCAATTTCGTTTGCTTTCGTTTTTTGCAATAGAAAGGTGCCAGACATGTATGGTCAACCTCCTGACTTAATAGGTGTGTTAAAAATTGTAAAAGATATTTGCACATTTAATGTAAAATACCTAACTGATAAGTCTTTTCTAAATCAAAAACAGCGACTGTAGTATTTGTTGAAGTAACCGCAGCTTTTTCCTTTCTTTTTATCTAACGTTCTAACTTTATTATTATTTTATTACAAAAATAGTTTTTTAGCATCTTCAGCTTGTTCATACAGAGAGTAAATTGTACACAAATCCTTTTTTGGCTTATAAAAGATTAGTTGTATCCCGTTTTATAAATAGTTATAATAATGGAAATTACATTACCGAAATTTGTCTTAATTTTTGTACCCGAATAAGATCGTAATAACAGTTTGCTGTAAAAGATAAGACATTGAAAAGTGAGTAATACCTATTACGATATAAAACTGTGATTTTATTTTTAGGCGAATAGCATAGGTAAAGTCATTACAAAATGACTATCTCGAGAAGTACTCGTACGAATATTCTGAAAAAAATTCACAAGGTGTAATCAATCCTCTAGAACAATAATTCCCAATAAAAGCACTTCTATAGTAATAGTCGATTACGATATTATTCGGTGGGAACGGCGATGTTACCCAGTGATAATGTAGCTTTCTATTAGCTTTTTTGAAATCGGTCCAGTATTTTACTGCCTCGGTGGCGCAGCGGGAAGTTTATACGGCTGCTGTGCAAGAGGTCCTGGGTTCGATTCCCGGGTCGGCTAAAAATGGTATTGGGTTTTTTCTATCAGGAAATTCCAGTATTAAGATTTTCCCGGAGTTTGGTAAACAAATGTTCCCGGTTGATGAAAATAGGCTCGCCCCCTACTTCATGGAACCAAACATAGCTGGCGAAATGTGGGTGTGATACACCTCTGCCTCCCCCTTCGGGGAAAAAGGCGTGATGCTATGTTATGTTTTTTATGTCCAGTATTTTTTAAGTTTATTCGTAACATACAAATATATAGATAAACTTAACACTTTAAAACTGTTTTAGTAAACAGTAGCACTAAAAGTCAAATGAGAAGAATTTACGTGAGTGCTAACCACAACAGTAGCATGTGGCGACGTTTCTAATACCACACATGCGCATTATTTATTATTAACGAGTGACTGTGTTGAGTGGATTGTTTCCCTCTATCTACAGATCGTAAAAAAGATTTCAGGTTGTTATTAGAGGTTGTGTTTACGGTTTTAACAGAATGAGTTTGAATATGTTTGGTGGGTCGCCCTCTATTATATAGCACTTAAAATAGCTGGCGTAATGTCGGTATGATGCACCTCTACCTACCCGTTTGGGGAAAAGGCGTGAAGTTATGTTTTGTTGTGATTTTAGTTTTGCGCTTTATTAACGGATCATCATCAGCATCAATATCCCACTGTTGGGCTCTGCTACTCTCTATTTTGTGTGTTTATTCAAATATTAATAAAAAAATATATCTGTTCTTATCATCATCATCATCATCATTTCAACCCATAAGCGTCCCACTGCTAGGCAAGGGTCTCCTACAAAGATTGTAGAGGGAATTTAGCCTACTATGCCACGCTGAACAGACGGGTTGGCACGGGTTTGTTTCGAATTTTTCTTGTCACAGTTATCTTGTCTGCATAAGGTAACTCCCTTAGTCGCATTTTACGACACCCAGGGGTTGAGAAGGGATAGTGACAGTATGTATTCTTAATACATAAAATGTTATCGTGATATTGTCAGATATTTATAAGAGAAATCAGTAGGTACTAAACTTCATTTACGTACGGGCTTTTCTTTAAATAAAACTACAAACTTTAATTTTCCATCAACTCTTTACAAACCACACAAATTATACAGTTTCTATTAGCTTAAATAAGTTTGAAAGATGTAGAACACATAGAATGACTAATTTAACGATAAGGTTAAATATCGTGAGTTGAAACACGCGACCCATGACGGAGTGGGTAAAAATGGCCTATTTTAATACGAAAGGACGAGCCTTACCTAAAAAATGTATTTATAAAAGTGTTGTTTTGTGTTGCCAGATGTAAAGAATTTTGCTGTGTCCCATTTTTAAGAATCTTCGGATGCTTTTCAAGTAGCATCGTACTCTGTCATATATCTAATTTTGGTTTTGAATTCCGAGTTGGATGACAATTTTTGATCGTAATGTTGACTAAAAGAGGGTCAGACTTTTTTCTATGATTATTCTTCTGTATATAGATCAAATAAGTCAAAAAAAACAAAATTAAAAATTTTGAAAAAAACCCACGACGATAACATCTATACAAAATAAGAAACGTAACATATAAAAAGGTTTAAATAACTTTATTTTAAATCCCCGACGAAAAGAAAATAAGTAGCGTAAAAACAATCCCAAGAAAATCCGTCGAGGGCTGCCATACCCTGACTTGAAATGAACGAAAGTATTGCAGTTTTATGTATTTGATACCTACCTAATTATTAACAAAATTTAGTTTATAATATATATTTAATACTAGAAACAGTAATGATATTGGCAGCCCCCGACGAATTTTCTTGGGATTGTTTTTACGCTACTTATTTTCTTTTCGTCGGGGATTTAAAATAAAGTTATTTAAACCTTTTTATATGTTACGTTTCTTATTTTGTATAGATGTTATCGTCGTGGGTTTTTTTCAAAATTTTTAATTTTGTTTTTTATTTTAAATATTTTCAAAGAGCGCTATCTTACTAACTGTAAGTAACTCGTATAAAATTTTAAGAACCTTGACAGATAAATAAAAGTTTTATACTAAGTTATAGAAGAAACACATTTTTTTTAAATTTACTGTTGCAGTAAGTCTTATAACTTGAAATTATCATTTGAATTTTCTTATTTTAAACTTCTTAAGAAGCGCCTTATCTTACCATGTAAGCTCTAGAATGAATGGAATTTGTATGGAGCTTCGACTATATTATATGTATTTTATTTTTTTGTTGACTTGTGTGCTCATCCGTCGCACAAAGGTCGCCGGAGCCCCGCTTCGCGGGGCTCTTACTTCTGGGTGGTGTGAAAAAAAAAAACCCTAACCTCCTAACCAGTCCGATTCGGATTGCTTTGAATCGGGGGGTGTTAAGTTTAGCTATCGCACATTGATTGCCGTAGCCGGATTGCCTTCGGCGTTAGCGCAGATTTCCACCTATAATAGCTTGTATCTCGAAAACGGTGCGCGCTATCGCAAAAATGATGAAAATTTGGTTACACCCCGAGCACGGGATACCTATAAGTTAGAATAAATAAGGTAGGTAGGTGTTTATATAACGTCAGTCTGGAATAAATTCTCACTCTTACTAATTTTTTTTAGGCTTATTATTGTATACCTCAGTACTAATATTCAGTGATATAACAACACAAGATCGGTTTTCGGATTTTTTCCTTTACTTGTGCAACTTGTTATTGCTTCTGGCCAAATTTCATGATTCTAGGTCAACGGTAAGTTCCCTATAGATTATGATCGTCAAGATAAATCGTCAAAAATGGAGCATAAACAGCTGTATCTTTTGATTGCGTTAACTTAGAATTTTTATTTTTATTTTACGCTTAGGGTTTGCAGATCCAAGTAAATGATATTAATTTCAGCTTTATATCTCTATACGTTCTTGAGAAAAATATTCTAGACAGACGGACAGACAGACAGACAGACATACAACGGAGTGACCCTATAAGGGTTCCGTTTTTTTCTTTTGAGGTACAGAACCCTAAAATTGCATAAACGGTCACCCATCTATGAACTGACCTTATCCGAAGTTGCTTAACCTCATGAGTGTAATCAATATCTCAGTACTACAATGCTACGTGTCCCTATGCAGTAACAGGTCTAATTATTTTACAGATAACTGTAAATATAAGTTTGCTTAGTCTATTGCAGCGCCCCCTGGCGAAAAAATACAATATCGTGTATCCAAAAGTCATCCTCGATAAATCACAAATACATTACAGAAAACTGTATCGAAATCGCTTTAATCGTTTTAAAGATAGGAGGGCACAAAGGTTTCAACGAAATCAACATAGGTTTGCCTAGTCTATAGCAGCGCCCCCTGGTGAAAAAATACAAAATCTTGAATCCAAAAACAATCCTCGATAAATCACAAATACATTACAGAAAACCGTATCGAAATCAGTCTAATCGTTTTAAAGATAGGAGGGCACAAAAGATTCAATGAAATCAGTGTATTGTAGCGCCCCCTGGCGAGCTATTAACATAACACCTATCTAATAACCTGTCCCCAAGAGCCGCACACACTTTACAGAAAACCGCATCTAAATCGGTCAAACCGTTTCCGTGCTATAAGGCATTATGTTGGAACACACAAACACACAAACACACAAACACACAAACACACAAACACACAGCCTCTCACCCCAAACGCATATACCGTCTCCGTTCCGTCGTGGGTAAAAAGTCAAAACTCTAAATAAATTAAGGAGGCCGGAACTAACCTAGCACAACCAGGTTTGAAAACTCGTTTGGTACCGACCTCTTTACTTTTTTTAAGAGTTTTGACTGATATAGCCAGTTAAAACTACTTTTGAGTGGTTCAGAGTTTTGACTGTGACATTTACACTCATTTTTCCATACAATGGAATTTAACTGAAATATGGAAGATTCAATGGAAAATGTACCTGTTATTTTGAAAAGAAAATCTGGCAACACTTGTTGCTAGGCACACTATAGCGTTATTTCTTTATAACTCCCAATATGTGCGTAGAAATGTTCTGAATCTAGAAAAGTTTGGATAAAAAACTGTTTTGTAATAAGAGAAATGTTTTCAACTACTCGCAAGACGTGACGAGTATTTAAACTGGGTGCTAGTAGTGTTGCCGAATATAAAAATTGGTGGACGCCATGTTGTTATTCGTATAAGTAAAATTGTCAAATACAGCGTAATGTTTATAACTGAATTAACTTATCTATTTGAATTTTTCTATTATATTGACTTAGCCTCTTAAAAATTTATGATTTTGGAGATTTCACAGTTCATATTCATAAATTAAAACCCTTATGATTTTTAGTAATACCCGAAATTCTAAGATTATAAAGATATGTATAAATATGAAATCCATTTGGAAAAATCGCGGGCATACGCTAGTATATAAATATTAATAAATGTAAAGAACAAGACCTATCGAACGTAAAGATTTCGAGGTCACTTGGCTGCACCAAAAAGGTTGTTAAGAATCGTCTGACATCGTCAAAATGACATAAAACATTGACAGAAGCTTTACTCAGATATTTAAAACGTAGCAATTATTTATTCTCTTGATTAATTAAAATATATTAAAAATCAACAAAAAAATTGAAAAATGTAACGAAAAGTATAAAAAAAGATACCAGGATGTCGGACCGCGATGACAATAAGGCTATTATGATTGGCTTATTGGCTGGATTAAGTTTATTAGGAGGCATCATACTATATCATGTGTTGAAACCAAAAGAAGTCAAAAAAGAAATCCAAAAATCTGGTGCGACGTGTAAATGTCCTTGTGGAAACCCGTCTGATAGGTGTAAAGCTGCACAGCAGAAGAATAAGAAATAAACAGAATACCCCACTTACGTAATGGTGTCATTGACCTCGGGGGTGTGTAGCTACCGTTGAATTTGAAACAGCTGCTTTTTTGTTATATTCGTTATATTTTTGTTATATTTTTTATATATTCTTTTCTCTTAAAGAAATCTTATTCTTCTAGAATCTTATTGAAATATCGAAAAAAATAAAGCTATATAAGTGATTGAAATATCTTTTGAATAGTCTTTTGCTAATTTCAATTTGGAAATATAAATTACAATTACTATAATGTTCTCTATTTATAGACCAGTACCAATGCTGGTGAAAATGGTAAAAAGAAGAAATAAATCGAAACAGCATACATAAAAAATAAAAATAATAACATAAAAAACAGGAAAAATAAATTACAGGTGATTTGAGGTTGGCAAGGGTATGGGAGTAGCCTTTTAAGGGTGAAAATCGGTTTATCGCAATTCCCGAGAAAACTACAACTCTTATTGAAAAAATTCAAAAGGCAAAGTTGTAGGTAATTAAGGGATCTACAACTTTTGCATTAACACTTTTGTCACACACCTAAAAAATCTGTGAAAAATAAAAAAAAACTTTTTGGGCTTTTATTTTTATCTTCCACAATTATTTCTGTTTTTTATTAAATTTATTCAAAACCTGGTGCCCTCAAAACCTACCTCTTTAGGTCCCGAACACGCTCAATTTTTTTTTATTCAAAATATTTAGTTTTTATACTTATTTTGATATTTTAACGAAAAAGTAACATTATTTTCAGCAGAAAATTCTCACGTCAAAAATGTTGCTTGAAAATCTCAGATCCTAGTCCGATTTGAATTTTTGTTTATTGTTAGATAGCTTATTTTATCGAGGAAGGTTAAAGGGCCAATAGGCTTATACATAGGCTAGATAACATCACGCTACAGCCAATAGGAGCTCAGCAGTGGCCAAACAAAGAACGATGGGAGCAAAGCCCTGAGCAACAGCTAGTAATGGTAATTAGTGCTTACTATGCATATAATCTAATAATTGTTGCGATAAAATATTTTTTTTTATTAAATGTATTATTTTGAAATAAAATTTACTATTGTTATAATATTTCGTTAGCCGGTAAGGTCACTAGTATCCTACGTTCTCTTCATCGGTTGAAGAATTTTCTTCCGCCAAAAACCAAGATCATGTTGACAATTTATCCAATTGTTAACTATTTTGATGTATGCTATTTCGACTTGAATGCAGATTTACTCAACAGACTCGATCGTCTTCTCAACAATTGCATTCGATTCGTTTTTAACTTGCGAGTGTGATAGATATGAAAAATTTATTTATTAATCAAAATACCTATGTCGAATCTGAAAAAAAAGTCCGCGTCCTCCAATCAGTCGGACGAAGCAGACGGACCAGGCGGTCAGAGGGACATTTTTGAGGTTTTCAGGTACAAAAGTTATTTATGTAGATTTTCAAGAGACTGTACAGCAGATATAATAAATTAAAACACTTGTGATTGTTGGTAATACACGGCATTCTAAGATTATAAAGGTATGTATAAACATGAAATGCATAGGGACAAATCGCGGGCATAAGCTAGTATATAAATATAAATAAATGTATAAAACGAGACCTATCCAACGTAAATCGAGGTCACTTTGCTGCACCAAAAAGTTTGTCAAGAATCGTCTGAAATGACATAAAACATTGACAGAAGCTACATTCAGATATTTAAATCATAGTGATTATTATTCTCTTAGTTATTTAAAATATTTTAAAATCAACAAAAAAATTTAAACATGTAACGAAAACTATAAAAAAAGGTAGCGGTATGTCGGACCGCGATGACAATAAGGTTATTATGCTTGGCTTATTGGCTGGATTAAGTTTATTAGGAGTACTATATCATATAATGTCTACACCGTGTCCAAAAAAACGAAGAATGAACCAAAAATATGATGCGCAAAGTGAGTGTGTTTGTGAAGAAAAGTCTGCTAAGTGTAAAATTGCACAGTCAAACAAGAAATAGAGATTATTGAACTCCGGGGAGCTACCGTTGAATTTGAAACAGCTGCTTTTTTCTGATGTTCATCTGAAGACGGTATAAAATTGCGGTGTTTATTTTGTTATATTTGCTTATTTGATAAAGTATTTTGATGAAATAAAATAATAAAGCTATAGTGTTTGAAGTATCTTTTGAATTTAATTTTTGTAACGGCTTTGTAGATATATCAATAAAGTACTTTTTATTGATATATCTACCACGTGGACAAAGCCGCTTTTATCCTTCTTCAGCTCTAAAAGTAAAACTATACAATACAATACAAAATACTTTTATTTGTTCGCTCACACAGTACATGAAATATTTAAAATAACAAACAACGGGTCCATAATAGAAATCAGCGAATGTGTAGTCTGTGTGAGAGACTGGTGTCTGTACTAGGTAAACTAAAGTAACTTAGTCGTAAAACGCAAACAGACAAACAAAGTTATTTTCGCATTTATAATATTAGTAAGGATGGTCTTTTGCTATTTACTATTTTGGAAATTTATATTACTATCACTGTAATGTATAGTGATATATATTGTATCATTGCACTTTTAGGGTTCCGTAGCTAAAATGGCAAAATCGGAACCCATATAGTATCGCTATGTCCGTCCGTTCCCAAAAAAGGAGTTTTGTTTTCAGGATTCATATCCTAAACATAACTGTTTTTTTGGGCATTCGTGTTAATTTTACAAATACAATCAATGCATTTCCATTCAAACGCTTAAATCATTCAACTTGTTCGAGTAACGCTTGAACTTTTGACTGGCCTGTTGGTCTAGTAGTTAGTGACCCTGACTGCTAAGCCGGAGGTCGTGGGTTCGATCCCCACCCAGGACAAATCTTTGTGTGATGAGCATAAAGGTTTGTTCTGTGTCTGGGTGTAATTTATCTATAATATGTACTTACAAAAAAAATGTATTTAAGTAGTATATCAGTTGTTTAGTACCCATAACACAAGCAAATATAATTGCTTACTTTGGGACTAGATGACGCTGTGTGAATGTGGTAGAATATTAACTTTTTAATTCAGAAAAAATCTTATCTAATAAACGTAATAAATCGTATCTACCCTTGGTCCCAACCCCATCTTACTAATCTAATATACCACTAAAGCGTTTAAAAACCATTGTAACAGCCCCTTAAGATCCATCCCTATTATTTAATCTTTTTTCCCTTTAAATTATCGCTTGAATAATAGAGATTTTATTTTTAATACACACTGGCTAACCAAGACAATATCTTTATAAACGACATAGCATTTCAGCCATTTTAATGCAACTAAAAGTCAACTCTGACTTGATAGACTTTAGGTTGGCTTTGAGAGTGAAAATGTAATTTCACAGGGAAATAAAAAGGATTATTGTTAATGGGCATGAGGCTTAAAGCGTTTGGATTCGTTTACACGTGTTTATAGTTTGTATTTACGGAAGTCTATTTTTGTAGACATGTGTCTTCGAAAATGGCGGACGCGGTGACAAAAACGAAGATTATTTTATGACAATAGTAAAATCAATGGTTCAGTGGTATCCGAACGTGTTATTTTGTTACCTTTGAAGTTTGTTGAGATAGATTTTAAACATTTTTAAAATATGTTTTTTACATTACATGTATTCTACTTATTTTTATACTGAAATATTGATAGTTGCTTTTTGTAATTTCATAAATGGAGATTTTAAAAGTCACTGTTTGTATGTGAAATTCGCTCCTGTCGTTCTTTATTTGCCCACTGCTTAGCTTCTGCTGACCTTAGCATAATGTTATATATATATATATATATATGGTATATATATATATATATCATTACGCTAAGGTCAGCAGTAAAGTCAGTATAAATTACCTTCCTCGATAAATGGGCTACCCAATCCTAAACAATTTTTCAAATCTGTGCAGTAGTTTTTGAGTTTACCGCGATCGGTGAGAAAGGCATTAAATAGCGTCTGTGCTAAATTTTAACATCATCTACTTCACTACATATTATAAAACAAAATCCTTCGCCGCGTCTGCTTGTTCGCGGTAAACTAGGGTAGGTAGGTAGGTACCTACCTACCCTACCACTGCTTACTAACACATTTAGCGATTCATTTTTATATTATAAGATATACATAGACCCACTGGCAACCAGGGGCAAAATGGGACATATTTGTGGGACCACGGTTAAAAGGGGATATACACAGTACTAAATCCTTTTGAGAGCGAAACAGTTATACGTTTCATAAAAAGCAGCACAGCAGTCCACTCCTCACTCTCTCCGAGCGGTATAGAAAAATGAATTCTATACAATAAATAAATAGGTATAACTTTTGCTTGTATTGCTTGTGAATCGTTCGTAAGGGATGCCAATATTCATGTGAATCAAAACCGTGTCATCTAGTTCTCAGTTTAATGCAAAACACAGTTAATCGCATTACTATCATTAATTTATTATTACTCAATCATGTAAAAGTGGTCGAGCGTATTGCTCTACCTCAGAGATTCCCAAAGTGGTCGATATCCCTTGAGGCCGAAATCGTTTTCCCAGAAAAATTGATTTCTGGGGTCGATGAGGTCTAAGAATTGACCCCTATTAACTAAGACAAATTGTATAGAAGTTGTGTAACGTGTACCAATTTGTTATAAGAATGAATTATATTTTAGTCTGATGTATGATTTTAGTACTCTTAAAAAACTCAAAAATTGGATAAGCGTATTAAGTTGGCTATGGCGGTCTGACATATCAAATAATTTTGAAAAAGCTTAAAATAGTTTGAGAATCCCTGCTCTTCCTAAAAGGTACATTTTCAACTAAAAATTTCACTACAGAAAATTGCAATACCGTTTTCGCCCAACCTGAATATCGAACCCCAGCTGACAGTCATACTATTCCCGCTACGTCAGTCAGTCAGTTATATTAAACTCTTTAGATAATTATATACTTAATTAGACGTTGAAGAGACACCTGTCTGACCACCTGTTCACTTGTGTCAACAAATTGCTGTTTCAAGTCTCAGATGATATTATGAACAAAAATTAAAATTACGTAATTATACAGTATTATGTATCACCTGTTAAAATATGCTAAAGATACTATTCATTTTAAAAAAAAAATAACATCCTGTGTAGCATTTATCATTCAGCGAAACCACAAAGTTATTAATATTTTGCCACATTCACACAGCGCCATCTAGTTCCAAATTAAGCAATTACAAATATAATTGCTTAATTGGGTGTGTGTTATGGGTACTAAACAACTGATATACTACTTATTTTTTTTCCCCCCTAAAAATATCTTTTAGTAGCCAGCATTGCAATAATAATTTCATGTAGTGGCAAAATCAAGCTGGGGACATTTCAAACATGTATTGACATTTTCCTGCCTTTTTTTTCATTCTTGTAATTTTTGATTGATTTAAATAATAGCGAGCTTTAATAATACTAGCGTTTCGGTAAATGAATTCCCAACCGCGAAAACCTAATTTGTGTCGCAAATGTCATTTAGCAAGTTAACTATCAGAATATCTGCAACCTGAAATCCTGGCAACACTCCTATCTCTATGCCCGATTTCATCAAACAATCCGTGCTGTATCGCTGTTTTCGTTGCCTCACAGCCATAGATCTGATTCGACGTGTCTTAAATAAACATGGCTCCTTGCGGTTAATTCTGCTTGTCAAGTGATTTGTTTCTAAAGCCGAGTGCATTTCACGTCAAACGTGTGGTTTCGAGAGAGCAGACAAACAAATGTTTTATTTTAGTGATCCGTGCGTCAAAGATAAAAACGGAGCACTATTGAATCATTTTCTGTCTGTCGATATTACAATTTGAGCAAAGCATAACCGGTTAATAGGTGATAGGCTCACGCCTATGGGATCTAATATAGCTGGCGAAATGCTCATGTGATCCACCTTTTCGTAATCCTTCGAAGAAAACGGCTTAATTTATATTATCAAAATATATAGCGTAACTCCCATTGACCAACAATAATAATGATTTTTTATAAAACAAAATATCATAACACAGGTAAAGAAAAAGACCGACAGTAGAACTCTGACATAATATCATACGAAAAAATAATACGTTACATATCCAGCAGGAAAGTTTGGGAGATATGTATTTCAGGAACAATGAAAAGGTTTGTTTATTTTCTTCTTTTAATTCATACGGAACCTTTGCATGGTAATTCAACTCTTACTTGGTCAGTTTTTATTTTTTCTTTGAAATTCCGTTAATAGAGCTATGTAGGGATGTTTTAGTTTATTTGGGACGTAAAAGTTTCGTCAAGATACGTTTGAATTTGAACCTATTGGGAAGGTGTGAAGAACTTTATGCAGATAAGGTGAAGTGACTAAATACTGTTTATATTGGGAGGTTTGCTTTTTAAATAGATTAAATAACATAGTACATAAGTATGTTTACAATGCGTACGAAATGAATGCAGCATAGTATTATTGTATGAACTATTTAATTTTATGCCATTGTTTTTGTTAGCTACTTAAAATTTAGCCAAGGCAAGGTTCAATTCCCAACTTCCAATTTTCAAATAATCATAGAACTGAAGTAATGGTGGTTTATTATTTTTTCTATGTAAATTAGAAAAACCTTATAAATGCTCATGAATTAAAATACTCAATAATTCCTATTTTCTTATTCCGAATAGTATAGAAACATACTTTCTACCAATCCTTATAGCAGTACGAGAACGAGAGCTATGTAATTTTTACCTAATTAAAATAGCCATACAATATGCTTGTCCATTTTAAATTAATTAATCTTTAAATATTTCTAACGAATACAACGATACTAAGAAGCTAATATTACCAGTCTCTCACAAAGGAATTGAATGACTGAACCTGGATTGTACCTATTTTATAAGTTTACTTACCTTTGTGAACGAGAGAAATAAATAAATATTATTATTATATTAAATATTATTACACTAATAAATTAAATTTTAGGTTTCAAATTATTTTTGAAAGGGAGTTGCTGTAAATTTACTTTATATTATTGTTATATATTATATATGTAATATGCATAGCCTATCTAGATACTAACTTATCTAGATCTTTAAGTTGCAAAAGTAAAATTTACCGAATTTACTGCAGATTTGATTCTTTTCAATACCTTAATATATAAAAATCAAGAGAAAATAGAGAAAAAAATAAGAATACTTCAGACCTATTTTTTAAATACAGAGATATCACATATTTTTTTCGTATAACCTCTGGGATCTCGTTCAGTTAGGTTTGGTCCAACTGTCAGAATGGTCAAAAGGGTGACCGCGAGTCACAAGTGCGCCAGATGGTCACATCTCGGACAAGACCCACCTCAGTTTTTATTGTATTTGTCTCTCTTGATTTTAGCTAATATTTACGTCATGTTTTATTTTTGTATTTCAATGAATATTTTATAATAAGACTAGCTGATCTGGCCAACTTCGTATCACCATATTTTATTATTCATTAATATTTTATTTTTATTTTATTTATTTTTGAAAAAGGAGACAAAATCGTAGTACTATATAGTAGCTATCTCAATGAGAAAATCTGCCGTTTACAATATTCCCATGTAATGAAACAAAATTACAATTAAATAATTCGACTTTAACTATTGTATGTGTATATATTATTATATATACCATAACTATTTTACACGATCAGCAAACAAAAATACGATAGCTAGTCATTATTAATAATGTGTTTATTGACATTATGTGATGGTATTCTAAAGGGTGTTACTACTATAAATTAGTAGGTACTTACTTATTTACGTATTATTCTTTATAATGATAAATACCTACCAGAACATATCAAATAAATTAATTTTAATAATAAACATGCAAAGCGCCCAAAACCACGGGTACACTGCTGTATTACGTGTCGTAAATAAAAAGATAAAAATAAACAATATTCAAAACAACAATTTAATTTTTAGAAAAGGCGACACTGCCATACCCATTCTGTGGGTCACATTTCAACCGTCACTCACCCCGGGACAGATTATAAAATATGCATAATTTTGTAATAATAAATCCGTAGCAGTATTTGTATTTATGATTTTGAAACAACAAGGTTCAAATTACATAACACTGTGACATACGGGCTTTCTAAAGTGAAGATAATAAATGGTAGGTGCTGTATCAAACGTTTGTCAAAACCCACGCCTACTGGTTGCGTTTGAAATATGTTTGCATACTGGATAGAACGGGAATGTCCTTCAAATATCTTTATTCGTATTGATGCCTACCAAGTAATAATAATTTTGTAATTTCGTATGACGTAATACATTCTTTTAACTTTTTTGACAATTGATTTACAACATATTATACAAATAGTATAAATTTTCATCTGACATTATCGGAATTATATTCATAATGGGCTCGCCTTTATGTTATTAAATTTTTTTTTTTCTTTTACACTAAATAAATTTTGAAATGATGCTGTCAATAATAAGTTTTATTTCTATTTTTCGCGCCGATACAAAAAGTTATTATCAAAAGCTTATTAAATGTAAGAAAACGTAAACAATAGTACTATTTAATACCCTAAAAACGTTTCAAACCTTCACACAAACACGTAACCCACAATTGCCACTTCTTTCGTAATTCGTCCAATTGTCCGGGTCGATGCGACCGCACTAACGGGTTAAAATGTTTTCCGTGTCGCAGTCACAGTTGTCACCTGAACGAAACGCGTTTAACATAAACTATTGCTGATTTTGTGGCGGCCGGCCGTCCCGACGTCCTTTCAAAACAGGTAATGGATCTATTGTCGTGCGTATTTGTCGTTCAAGTGTTTGTAAAGTTAGTTGTAAATGAATACGGTATTGTCGCTTTCAATGTGGAATAGGAAAGGGAAGTGGCCACAGTGGAGTTAGCTTGGCGTAGTTTCGAGTCCTTTTTTGTGAATGGACCCGTTTATAGGCCACGTGTCGTTCCATTTTGGAGTTGGGCCTTAGGGTTGGACCATATCATATCTAGACGCATGAAATCGCACTGCCGTATTCTTCTGTTCCCTTCTGTCACTTAGAACCGTAATTTATTAACGGGTTAAAATAGTTTCCGTCCAAGAACGAGAGCGGGAGTGCGACCGCACGCGGTAGAGTCGACGATGCACTCGGCTCTCACTCTCTATCTCGCTTTAATAGATGACGTTTCTAAGTGACAGAAAAGGACAGAAGCATAGGACAGTGTGGTCCAGAGGGCTAAATGTAGTGTAACCCTTAGTTTGCCAAATTACTCCAATACTTATCCAAAATATTTCCGTTCTTCTCTAATAAAGCCTGGTTGGTCGATATATTTCATAGAAACAGTGGTTTCATCATCATCATCATCATTATCATCATCATCATATCAGCTCAACAAAGCCCCCTGCTAGACATAGGCCTCACCTAATTTACGCCACAGTGAGCGATCCTGTGCTTGCAACCAACGGATTCCCGCAACCTTGACCAGATCATCTATAGGGGGTCCGTTCCACGGTGCGCCTTCCAATATAAATAGCAGTGGTTTACCACGAACCAAAAAGAAAGTTAACCTATTTTTATCAAAATATCTCATGAAACACCAAAAACCGTAAGACATAATCCTGGCTGTTTCCTCTTAAAACACCGACGAAATACGCAATAAACAGTTAAATTAAGTCAGATTAATGCAGTAATAAATCGGTAAGGTACGAGTTAGGCGTCTCGTTTTGCTGCCTAGATGATCTTCGCTACTAATTTAATTTATTCATCTCGCTTTTTTATTAAGGTTAAGTAAATTTGATAAAAATCGAGGATATTTATAAAAAGATTTGCTTTCACCCGCGGCTTTACCTGCGGCTCCGCCCGAATCATAGGTTGACAAAAAGTAGCATGTGCTATTCCAGTCATATATAAATCTATTTGTGTGCCAAATTTCATGCAGATCTCTTCAGCCGTGATTGATTAACAAACATCTATCCAAACATCCTATCCTATTTCGCATTTATAGTATAATAAGAAGTATTTCCGTGTAGTGACGGATTAAGAATATATACTGTCAGTACCCCATCTCAACCCGTAGGTGTCGTAAAAGGTTACGCAGACAAGAGCACTGATCAAAGGAAAATTTGAAACAAACCCTATACCAACCCGTCTGGCCAGCGTATAGTAGGTTAAATTCCCTTTACATTGTTTTAGAGGAGAATCGTGCCCGTGGGACAATTACGGGTTGAAATGATGATGATGGTTAGTAAGAAGAAGCGCTTTATGTATGCTGATGTAGCATTCAGATCCGTTCTAATACCACTTATCATATCATCACTACAGTATTTCATTATTGCTGTAACATTCGCGAGAATGCTCATAACAAATGAATACTCAAGTTCGCAAAAGTAATATGAAAAATTATCACCTGTTTTGAGTCTACTTAAATTTCTGCAATGCATCAATCCTATGATTCATGTTAAACAAGCGACTACAGATCAGCCACCACAGTCAGAAGATCGTTAACAGTGGAATGGTTATCTCCAAATAAAACTGGTAAAATTGCATCACAGATTCCTTTTGAAATTATACATTTTATCTATACTAATATTATAAAGCTGAAGAATTTGTTTGTTTGAACGCTAGGATCTCAGGAACTACCGGTTCGATTTCAAATATTCTTTTAGTGTTGGATACACATCACGCTACGGCCAACAGGAGCTGAGCAGTGGCCAAAGAAAGAAGCCACGCGCGTCTTCTAGTTATAGGATAAAATTAAAAATCAATACATCAACAGTCGTCTCATGTCCTGTTCTTCACTTTAGTGAAGTCTAACCTATATACTAAACACGTATGCCTTTATGCAAAGTTGGAAGTTCTCAATAGCGACATATCTACTTGTTTCCAACTATGACGAGTTTGATTGTCACAGTTCTGATAAGCACAAACATTACATACAAACGTAGAACTAGAAACAGAACAGTTACCTACTTCGTCAGTAAGTTAGACAACCTACTTAGAAATTTAACTGCAATTAATTGTAAAGAACCTTGCATGAAATAGTCTCTAAGCTTTTTTAAATAAACCATTTTGTATTTTTATTAGGCATAGGTCGTAGGTAAATTTGCTGACACTACTTTTCGGATAACCTGTTACATTCTTAACTTGTCACTTTCATAAGTGTTACCTTGTAACCTAGATGAATAAACGAGATTTCATTTCATTTCATTATTGTATTTGTATTTTTATATCAATATCCGTGTAGTGACGTATTAAGAATACATAACGTCACTACCTTTTAGTTTTAAGTTATTTATGTAGCAAATAAAAAGTTTTTCTTTCTTTCTTCCTTTCTTTACCTTATCTCAACACTTGGGTGTCGTAAAAGGCGACTAAGGGAGTAACCTTATGCAGACAAGAGCACGGCGAGAAAAGGAAATTTCGATACAAACCCTATATCATTATCAACCCATCTGGCCAGCGTATAGTAGGCTAAATTCCCTTCACATTGTTTGGAGAAGAACCGTGCCCACCAGTGGGACGTTTATAGGTTGAAATGATGAAGATAATATATATGGCTGGATGTATTGTATAACTGATTACTATGACCAAGACAAAGTTTATAATGGTCAGCACACACGTCAGTTTATGCATGACGATTTTGACCTAAGAGGCATAACTAACCAAATTCCATTGTTCATATAACTGAACAGTTCTAAGGCACACACACTCGGGCTTGCATGACGGTTGTATCTGTTAGGTCGAAACCGTCATGTATAACCTAACGTGTGTGCGGACCATAAGATGGCTAAAAGTGCACGGTGTGTTTTTATTCACCGTGCACTTTTAGCCATCTTAGTATAGTTGTCTATGTAAAGGAGTGGTGGTCAAGATGCTTTAGGCTCAGTGCACTGGTGGCGTGATGAGAGCTATTCTAGCTCTCATCACGCCACCAGTGCACTGAGCCGAAATCATTAATATTCAATGTCATACTAGGGCTGCCACTTGTTTCTACTATTTTTGTACATTGGTGTTTTATTCGGTAGCATTCAGTACAATATTATGATACAATTTGATGTCAGACAGATATATATAAATATAGGACCAGGGATAGTGTCCTGCAGTGGGCTGTAGTGGGCTGAAGATAAAGGTGACGAGGATCATAATGTTAGTGGTAAAAATAGTAATGTTGACTTCAAGAGGTTACTTTACGTTATTATTCGCGCAAAAAATCGTAGTCCAAATAATTAAGTGGGCACACCACTTAATTATTTGGACTACAATTTTTTCTGCGGTTTTCGCCGAGATTCCAGACACAATAGAAAATCTTCGTTTGGGGGTCACCGGTGACCCCAATGGCGCTCAAAGACTTAATATACTATAAAATAAAAAAATGGCTTACGGCATTTATTTATTTTCATGGTTTTAAAATCAGTTGCGAAAAATATCAGCAGAAAACGCTGTGGTTTAATTTTTATTAGGTCTAAGAAAAGATTCCGGTCCAAGAAATTGATATTACTTTTTATCGATACCTCTGCAATGAGGGCTGATATAATCTCGTAGTGTTCATAATACATTATACCGGGTCTAGATATTTACAACGTAAGAGTTTACAGAACAGATTTTGTCCTTCCAAAATTCAAGTTTTATCTGTTTATTACTGGAATTTAGATTAAAACAATAGATGAAATAAAAAAATGTTTTATAATTATAAATATAACACAGAATCAGGGTATTTATAGACTCGGGGGGGAAATCAAGTCTATAAATATTATGCAATAAATTACTCCACACAAATCTCATAAATAACATTTTTCAATTTTATATCAATTAACTAAACCCTCCAAATACCAGACACAAAGTCATAATTATTAACCCGTATACCATCCGATGGGTCTAGACTACCCTGCGGTAGTATCGCTATTTATTCACATCGCCATTTACAGGTTAAGTATACGTTACGGGCAATTTATACCCGGCGCGTTGCCGCGTTGGTGGCGTTCGTTGAAAAATGAAATATATGGAGATTTGAAAGGTTATGTTGTAATTTGAAATTATGTTGTCGTGCCAGAGTTATGGTAAAGAATGACCGAAACGTGATTGTTGACGAAATTGTATTGCCGAAAGTAATTTTATAATTTAATTTTATAAACCCTTATAAGTTTTTGTATTTGGATGCAGTCGTGTTAAAAACTAAAATAACCTTAGATTTTTTTATGGTATCTAAAATCATCATGATCATATCAGCCCAACGACGTCCACTGCTGGACATACCAACAATTTATGAAGTACCATAAAAAAATTGAGCAGATCCGTGCCCAGCAGTAGAACGTTTATGGGTCGTTTCTTAAACCCTTAGTATTTCTGTCCACCGCAGTCTACCCCGGGTACTAACTACCCAGGTTGTTGAGGGTTACAAGTGTAAAGCTGTTTTCGTACACCCGAAGGTCACACTAAGACTACGTGTAAATATTGGGAATTAGTTGCATTAACTCTGGGTCAAACTGACCCTCATATACTTTGGAAAGGGTCGGGATAACTGAACATAAAGACAGGTTACATTAAATTTATTAACAAGACATGTTCCTTATGTTGTTTCTATTTTCTTTCAATTTTAATTTTGTTAATATTAAATTGAAAGACATAGTAGTGCACTCAGAGAATTAATTAAGTTAGAATTAATTAAAATATAATTAAGAAATATTAAAATATTATGCAACGGGTCTACATCCCGTATTATATTTAACGAATACGAAATACCTTATTTATTTGCCCGACGTTTCGATCGAATTACACCGACCCTTGTCATGAGCCGCCTGCATCCAACAACCATCCTTACAAACACGATATACCTATTTAAAATTCCTCAAAACATTATTCAACTGATAGATTCACAAAGCACGTTATCAAAATGTTTCGTATTTTTATGTCCTTAACTTTAGCTACGCCTAACCAGAAAAATAACACAATTTTTATACAAAAAAAATGAAAATAAACCAAAACAAACACATTCTTACAAAATTAGAAGTGGAAGAAAAGAAACAAATCGCACTCAATATTAATTCACACAGCCGAGCGTTATACAGAAAACATGTATGTAAATCATGTTCACAGTACAAGCACACTAAGGGCTAGCGCACACCAGGGGACGGGGAGGGAGAAAATCGAGGAGGATTCCTCTAGAAAATCTCCTCGCGATACTAAGCCATTAGTATATGCAAGGTATGCCTCATAGGCTGCAATTATGCCACCGTTTATCTATGTTATTAAATTGCGTCAACATTCGACAACATGGGCAACACACCAATCAAATCAACCAATATGCCTGATATTGGTTGATTTTCGACTGAAAGATAAATCTGCGACGATGCTAATCACACAGTAAAAAAGTGGTTTAAATATCTATTGAAAAAATAAAGTCATGATATTCTTAGTTCCAAGACCCTGAACAATGGACAAAATAAAAACGTGTGTTGGGTTAAAATCGTCAGCAAGATCGCCGGTGTGCGTTAGCCCTTAAGGACGTAAGTATCACTTGCGACTAATGCGAGGCGATTTTTTATGAAGACCGAGTGGATACATCAAGTGATCCCGGGACTTAGTGGGAGTGCTAAAATATTGTTATATGTTTAGTCGATAAAGATATGTGAATGAAATATTGCTGTATTTTTTACGGTGTCAATGCGTTTTGGTTTTCGATTGAAAATATGACGAATGTAACCGCGCCTTTGAAGAAAAATGAGATGTTTTGACAAAATCGGGAAATCCGCTTCTTATTAGATACCTATATTTTTTGTTTACCGGCAAAAATGTCTTATACCAAAATAAATTATAATTTTGGTTTATTTTCGCTATTTATATACAAAGTTTTTTTAACTATTAAAATTCCTAATAGTCCGAGTTATTTTTGACGCAGTCAAATACACAAAAAGCAATTAAGCAATTTTTGTTCTATATTTTGTTTTCCAGACATCAGTGTACCTAATTAATATTTAAAAATAAGTTAATATTTACATAAAGTCAGTCAGTCATAAGTCAGTCCCATAAAATCGGCCCCATTTGTAAATAGAATCATCAATAAAGAAATTGGCCCTAAGTATTATCCTTTAAACACGGAACAATAAACAACGCAGTTTATAAAACAGAAAGATGGCATTCCAGTGAAAGTCATAAACCACTCAAACGGCGTCTATAAAAAAAATAGAAAAAGAAAATGGCGGCTCCCTTTCGCAAAGTCAGGTGGTCCCGGGTAGCCGTCATTAATTTCCATTCAGTGTCGAATAGCCGGAATATATCGTGGCTGAATCGTTACCAACCTGACGGTGTAAGAACACACTTAGTCTTGAGTACGCCCTAGTTCTTTATTTTAAGTTGGCAATTGATTTTCAGTTGGAAAAGTGTTTCTATTATTCTGTTTTCGAATTTGGATTTATCTTGAAGTAGAGATGAGTTATCATTGAAGATGCACTTGTTTGTAAATCGTGGTTGAATCGTTACCAACCTGACGGTATAAGAGTACGCCCTCGTTCTTTATTTTAAGTAGGCAATTGATTTTCGTTGGAAAAGTAGTTCTATTATTCTGTTTTTGAATTTGGATTTATGTTGTAGAAGTAGAGATGTGTTATCAATGAAGAATGCATTTGTTTGTAGTAGTGTGTTGTTTTGCGGTTGCCTTACTAAATACATAATACCGTTTACGGTTTTATTTAGCTTACCCTGTTTGTTTTTTTTGTTTGAGTCAAATTTACTAAGTACTTGAAATTTTACCCCGTTCCAGTTGACAGATTGATCTGAAATATGGTACACACCTTTTATTGTATGGAGCGTATGTCAAACATATCTCTAGCAGCCAAATCGATCGATAGATAGATTATTGAAAACGGCCGTTCGACATATTTGTTGTAGAGATAGTTTTCAATGTTATACGTTAAGGCTTAACCTCATCTAGAAGCACTTCCGAGTGGCGACATATAGCAGTCTACTGCTGTCTGTAGAAGTTCTACATCACTGGTATCACTGGCTTGAGACTAGTAAAATGTAAATCTAGTCTTGTCTTTTTATATAAATGTTAATTAATTAATATTCATTATCGTCTGGCCAAAACCTCCATCCATGTTAGATTTGGAAATTTTCAAACCTAAATCGTATACTTTTTAAATTTAATGAAATCTCTCCATTTAAAAAAATAACCTAAAGAAATTTCTGAGTGACTATAAAGGAACACAATGATTTTATAATAATTCCTAAGATATTTATTAGCTAGAACTAAAAACTTAACAACTACTAACTTAAAACTTAGCTAGAGAATACATAAATTACTTAACCGCGTGTAAATACGCATGTTTGACAACCTTATAAATTTAAAAAAATAAGAAAATTTTCTGTTGCGTAAGTAGTCAATTTCAAACTGGCTCACTGAAGGTTGTACCGCGTGCGTTGAAGAAATTAGATCCGTTTACAAGACTTGACAACTTGTCTTCGCAATGATTAATGGCATACGTACACCCTTTGCCCTTTGCATCGTCGAATTCTGAAAGTTTGAAGACAATACGCTTCCAAGGTTCTACTGAACTAATTGTATACTTTGATAGGCTTTTTTGTTTGAACTGGGTAAAATGATCCAGACTAAAAATACGCTTACTTAAATAAATAAAAATAATTAATAAGCTATAATAATATATAATGTATACATCATCATTGCCACACTCAATAAATGTTTGAGTGAGCTTAGAAAACGGACTATTTTTAAAAAATGATTACCAAACATTATTTTTCCAACGTAACGTAATCTTCCAAGTACCTGAGTGAATTGAAGTATAAAATAAGCTTTGGTTTAAGACAATCCTAGTTTTATTTTGCTAGAAAGAAAAGAGAAAAAATAACAACCAGCCAAACCATATTGTTATTTAGTAAAACTTGTTAAAGAGAAAACGTGCCTTTTATTATTGTAAAATAATTATTACGAATGAAATTAAACAGTTCAGTCATTGAACTCGTGAAGAGGGCACGATATTAACGTTATTACGACTATGTTCGCGAGCAACCAACAAAATGTTGTGTCTTAAGGCTTGATTTAAACAAATTAAGCTCAAGGCGGTGAATATGAGGTATTTTAGGGGACACGACACGATTCCGACTTGAGAAATTATTGTTACAATTGAAGAGTAACAGTATTCGACTAATTAACGGAATTTATAAACAATTATTTGCTCATATTTCTTGTTATCAAAATAAAAATATTTATATGTTTTTTTAATTATTTAATTTCGTTTTTGCCAAAAAGAACTAGATAACATAAAACACTCCTTTTTAGGGGAGACGTGTAAAAATCTTATGCCTACTTGTTGTGTTATAAACACTTGATCGACATTGCAATTTCAGGCCATCTTTGCAATAGGTACTGTTAAACACTATACTTAAACTAATCAATTTCTTCTAATTTCAGTAACACTACGTAAAATGGCTTTGATGGAAGTCAGTTGCTACTTAACCCACAAACGAAATTTTCGCTTTCGTAATAATTGATCTAATAACCCAATGTAATTTACATGTATCGTTTTTTCTTTTGGAAATTGATACTTTGTTTTTTTGTATGGTATAAAACTAAAACCAATGGATGTATCCGATGCGACCACAAATCGTCTAGCTTAAGTATCCTTCTAACAAACCTCTTCATGAGAAATTAGCCAAGTTCCCGGGTGTCGGGGCAATTCCGTCGGTACTGGCTTGTTGCGTGCTATATTGACGTAGCCTTATTATCTACACTAACCTTGTATGGAGGTATTGCGTGGCACTCTAACGGTGATTTACTACCTTACAACGTTATATGGGGGTTTGCTTCACGTTTTTTTCACGAAGGGATAACGTATGAAGTATGGGGTAGAAGGTTTTTGAAATTGGTTCATGTGACGTAATTCGGTCAGCATTAAGAACATATATATTTTTATCGCCAGACTACGAGTTGGCCCATAAAGAATATTTGTGTAATCCAGAGATTTTATTATTGTTGCCGTGTTTTTTTGTAAGTCTTTACAAAAACTTGTTCATTAACATGATTGTGTGTCTTAAAAAATCTGTTTTAGTTTATCAGATGTAGCCACGATAAATTTAATAGATTTTAATATGAAGTCAACATTTTCAGTGGTAAATAACAATAAAAACTTTGCGTATAACATCTAACCACTAGTGGCATAGATGTTATATTTTCAGTAATATAACCCACCAAACAAGCTTGTGAAGTTTCATCCAGCAAGTGAAGGAGAAAGTGGGAGTTATGTCGTATCAAGAAGTGAAAAAAATAGCAGAAAATAGAGAACCAACACCGACAAGAGCAAAGCTCTAAAATAAGAGAGAGAACCCACCAATCTGTTCATCCTAAGAAACTAGTATAATTCTTTCAAACAATTCCACATATGAATATGATATAGTTGGAGCAAAGAGACTTTTATAATTATTACTATCAAAAATGTATGAAGCTTCATCATTCATCGCTGTAACATTTAAATCAGTAATATCATTAATGAATTTACCTACCGATATTCAATATCAACTTTTCATATTACACGACTGATTGGACCACTGTAGGTCCAATTTGTTCCAATTTGCGATTTTTAATGATGTTTATCGGAGAATGACTTCGAATATAAATAATTGCTGACAAATTACGTTGTTCGTAGAAAATTTCGTTTGATTTTAATATAATTGAGCAGCCATTAATCATAATGTACTAAGCATTCATTTTAATTACTATGAAATTTATAGCACTGTAATGGCAAAACTTAAATTGTAAAAGGTATTTCAAGAATGGAAAAGTATTTATACCAAATTGTATTCAATAATAATAATGTCTAGGAAAAAAAAAATTGATAGCTAAACTGCCCACAAGAACGGTTTGTACTTATTTCTCTATAAGTCTAACCCAAAAGGCATTCCTGTATTTTGGATGTCAAAATTTAAGAAAATGATGATTCACTCATGCGAAACTGCAATAGGTATATTTTTATTTTTAGGCACTAATCAGTCAAGTACATTATCAGATGTTATATTATTTGAGCGATGGTGGCTGAATGGATAAGGGACCGGCGCACTATGGCACCAAACAGTATTTTCCATCTCTAAAATGGTTTTGACGAAAGTCGTAAATCCATAGATCCATTTATAGTTTTATACTCTCAAAGAATGGAACTTACGAGTTAATAATAAAAAAATTAAATAACTTAGTTTTACGTTTATAAAATGAACCTCAAACATTGGGCATAAATATATTCATGCCAATTAAATTACCGTTAAGGAAGTTCAACACAAACTTATTCGGAAGTTTTCCAAGGAAGCATGTTAGTGTTATACATCATTAGATAGCTTAGAATGTACACTTTGCAACCACCACCAATTTTTATAAAAAAAGTAAATGTTTTATTTTTTTTAAATTTTTTTAGTGAAGTAAAGAAAATTTTGTTTTTGTTTATTTCAATTGGAGTTTTCCTTGTTGCCGAAGGCTGCCGGTGTCAAGTTAATCACTCTATTAGATACCTTACCTATTCAGTAACATGAGGATTAAAAAAAACCTTGCGCGTTTTTTGCGCCAGTGGTGATTTAGAAGCAATATGTCTATCAGGGAAAATAAAAAAATATCCGAAAATTATGGTTCTTCATTTTTATTATGAAATATTATATTTAATTATTGTATTTCGATGTCTATCTTGTTTTTTTTTTCATTTCTAGGATAGAACCATACATTAAACAAATTTAGCACGTTTATTAGCGGTAATCACCTTAACCACAAGTATGATAAACTATATTGCTGCAAAAGTTCTATTTATCTGTTGTGGTAATTTATTAAGATGCATTTAAATACGGATTGTCGACACTACATGCATGGTTAAGATTTATGGAGATGATCCTCCATATTTCTTGCAATTTAGGTTTTGAGAAGTGATCAGCAACAACTCCAGACAAGCAACTTAAAGAAGACAAGAAAAATTATGTACAAAAACGTTTCCGAGAAGTGCTTGGTTTGCATTGCACATTGATAAAACACGTCAAGGTTCCGGTAATAGCAATGACGGAAATACGACAAGGATATTTTTCCAAAATTACCAATGTTCTGGAGGGATAACCGGAATTGATGAAGAACTAATCAAGAGATTATATGTAATTCTTCAAACTATGTCATCGGGATTCCCTATAAACGCAGAAAAATTCGGCCAGTATACATTGATAACCGCGCAATTATACGTAAGCAAATAACTGGTAGGACAATTATCGGAAGATACCCAAGGAAGCCCGAAATAAAGCTTACAAGAAATATAGGTTACATCACTCTAGGAGCAACAAACGAAGACGTCCTGTATATTTTGTTGTAAGCTAGATATGATATGGATCAGATGTATATAACATCTGATCCATATCATATCTAGCTTAAATAAATCCAGTTTTCTAATATACTTACAAAGAATTGTTTGACGAAGCTAAAGAATTGTGGGAAATAGAAAGTGATGAGTAGGATAAGCGCAATTATTTTTAATTTTTTTATCATGTATTTTTTTAGCATGTTTGTTTAATAATAATAATTTAGTTTAAAACTTATTTTAAGCAAAAATGTAACTTTTATTGCTATTTTATTATAACTGTATATTTTTTTGTATGTAATTTCGTATAACTTTATCTTTGTCATTTTTTTACGAAAAATATATAATTTTTAAAATGATGATGTTTAATTTAATTTATTGCCTAGATATCCATTAATACGTGAAAAAAATTTCAAGGAGAAAAATCAAAAAACAACAGAGTTATCGATTTTTGAGATGAAAAATACCGTTTGGTCCCATAGTGCGGCGTGCAAATCACTCGGTCCGAGTTCGGTCCCGACAGCCAGTACCAATGTGGATTTCACTTTGTGGAATTTATATGTACTAGTCATGTGACTTACCATCTGCTAACGGTGAAGGAAAACATCGTGAGGAAGCCCACATACCCTAGAAGAAATTCTATGGGTATGTCTGATCCACCAACCCGCACTAGGCCAGCGTGAGTGGATTATGGCCTAAACCCTTTCAGCTCTCTAGTTAGAGGAGAGGAGACCCGATCCCAGCAGTGGGACTAAATGGGTTGCTAATGATATTATTTGAGAAGGGCAGGTAGAAAGCAAAAAGATACTAATAGAACCTCCATAGAACCGGCGGGTCCTACAGGAAACCAAAGCGACACAATAAAATATACAAAGATACATATGCATAACAAAAGAAAAACAGACACAATTATTTTATTTTTAGCATCAACTTAATATGCAAGGTAAATAATTTCATCAATTGTACTGACACAAATGTCGGCCGTCAAAAAACCAACGACGTCCTGTTACGATGATTCATTTATTATTGTAAAGGCTGTAACAGAGCTGGTAACAACTCAATTTGTATGTGCGCCTCTCCCAATGTACTGAAATGGCATACAGAATGAATTGCGAGCGGTCGGGATTTTGAAAATAATGTAGTTTGCGCTTCTTTGGTTGCAGTTTATGCGGCTGTTGGTAATGCATATTTTAATGCTGTAACTGCCGAACTCAGAGACGTTACTTAAATTTAAAGTTAATTTAGTAAAAACGTGTAATACTTAAGTTTATACACCTAAAGACAATTTTTCAATGAAATAATTGTGTTAATGACAGATTGCTGTTAATTGACGTCTCTGAGTGCGGCAGTTAGTGTTATTTACATACAAGTTAATACCGTTTATTTATTAATTTACTCACGTAAAAAATGCATTTGTTAAGGTTTTACAGTAAATACTAAAGTACCTAATAAGTTTACTCTAAACGCAAATCTACTATTGTAGCTGTTGCAATGCTTACACATTATCATTTCATCATCATCATTTCAACCTATAAACGTCCCACTGCTGGGCATGGATCTGCTACAAAGTGGAGGGAATTTAGCCTACTACACCACGCTGGCCAGACGGCTTTGTTTCGAATTTTCTCTTTCATGCAGTGCTCTGTTCTGTATAAGGTTAGTCCTTTAGTCACCTTTTACGACACCCACGGGTTGAGATGTGGTAGTGACATTAGGTATTCTTAATCCATCACTACACGGACTACATTAAACAAATTTAAATTTTGAAGAAGGTATTCAAATCATAAGGATTTTTTTTTTTTATTATTATTTTTTTTTTTTTTTTTTCCGAACTGTCGAACCGAGGTTATTGATAGGATAAAATATAACTTAAACAAATTTAAAATGGCAGTTGTATGAATAAACCAGGGGCCCAATCTTGCTAAATTATACATGTCGATAGCAGACCGATGAACTAATATGGACCAATCACAGGCCGGCAATATGGCACGATTGTCTTAATAAGCCAATCACAGCTGTTGAATGAGACCATCGCATCGGCTTACCATTGTTTCGATTGTGTTGGCAGGATCGGGCCCCTATTCTATTGTTTTACTTTTATATTCAGTCAAGTTATACTTTAATCGATGTATAACTTTAATCTGACGGCTCAGAAACCGGGCATTAGACTGGCAATTCATGTCTTTTAACTAAAATATCAGGCATTGATTTTTTGTTATAACTTAAATTGTAATTTCAGAGACGGTCCAAATATATTGTAAACATTCGAATAATAAAGAGTTTTAAAGTTTCTTAATCCTGCAAAAGAAAATCATAAGAGATTCTTCGTTATCGTTATTTTATTCTAACTTCAAAACCTTCATCGTATACTTAATCAATTATGCGACTCTTTTGTCATTGTATTGTTGACTCAATTTTATTGTATACCTAATTTATATTCGAAGCATATTGAGACATTACAATTTCGTATAACATAATATAGTTATAAAACTCAGAACAATTTAATTTAGCAAGATTATAATCGTGTAAAATTAAAAAGAATTTAGATTCGTCAACTGATTACAAGGCACTTAAGTCACCTAACGTGACTATGATTAAATCTAATGCATGACTTAATCCATTAAGACCATTAGAAAAAATACTGTGTTCAAACAAAGCATTGAGGTATTTAGAGCACAATAACACACACACACACACACACACACACACAAAAAAGAGTAACTAAATATAGATAAATTGATGCCATCCGTCTTGCTGCTCCAATCTTTTATCATTCCTAACAAAAATTACAGCCCCACCTACAAAATCACATCGCTTTAATACCCTATAATTCACACTAACCGTTATATTGTAAAGAACAGCAATATTGCCTGAATGGTGTGTACAAACGCGATCGTATGCTCCTTAACTCCAATCCAGCCGTTTTCAAAAGCCCTCTCAACATAGGTACACACAAACATGCTCGCGGTATATTAAATTTTGCCGGGTAAAGTTAATTACTTAATTTCGGTTAAGGGGCATTTTGCTTTTGATTTATTAGCATAATTCAGTAATTAAGTACGCATGACATCGGGTCTGTTGATCTAGATAGGAGTATGTAAATGTATAAGGGTGTTTTAATTTTGTATTATCCCTTGATTAGATATTTCATGATTATTGTGATGATACGAGTACTAACAATATTGTAATAGTATAATTATATTTACATACAAGCTGTTGCCCGGGGCTTCACTCTTGCCATTCTTTGTACTGTTCAGCTCCTATTGGCCGTTGTGTGATGTTAAATGAGCTATCCAACTTTAAAAGAATGCTTCGATTCGTTTCTGCAGTTGCTGAGATTAGCGTGTACAAACAAACAAACAAACTCTTCAGCTTTATAATATTGGTGAAGATGATATTTTGATGTTAAATATGAACATAAAATAATAATCACTGATATACGTAATATAATGTAAGTAAGTAAAGTAGTGTTGCGTATTTTAACGTTTTCAAAGAACTTAATTATTCTTTGAATATTTTATTTTTGAATGCAATAAACCTATTTGATTCTTTTACTGTATTAACTGTATTCGTTACCGATAACTATTACCTACTTATCTCATGACTTGTATATTATATTACTAACATTTTACTATTTAACTCTAGCAAATTCGTGTGCTATAAGTAAATTTATAGCATTATAAACGACGATCAAATTCTTAAAGATTGTGATACTCAAAATAAATTGATTTTACTGCTACTACAATTAAACATAAACTGAGCTTAACAGAACTATAAAACTTGATCAAACTTTGACAATGTTACCGTAACGTGCATCATGAAATCAAAACGTCATCAATGTATACAACAGCCTATTAAAAGAACCCACGGTATTACCATAAGCTTGTAACGACAAATGAAGGCCTTGTTAAGGTCTATTGTGATCATATTACCAGTATTACTGGTAATGAAAGCAATAATCTTACGATTACAATACAATGCAGTGTCGATGCACTCTTGGTTGTACCCCTTAGTAAGATCCAATTGTGTTTGGTGGGAATGACACAGTACATATATTGCTTTTGAATAGTCTACTAGAGTCTATTAGATTGGCTATTGACTTTTATTTTGGTTATGCTCATCACTTATAAACATATTAAGATTCAGTATCACACCCATTTCATTCACATTTCACTTGCTATCGTATGTTAGGTATGTAGTCGGGGACGAGACATATACTACCTACTTGCATTGGACTTGCTGTCTTCAAACTAATACTCTTCATCCGGCCCTGGAGTCGAATCTAGGTCCTATTGTAAGGCAGTCATACACACTTACGCTGCACCTCCTTGACAATTACTCCTATTTAAAATAAAATAATTTTGTTCGGGGTAGTGCTATCTAATCGATTTCGCTGATTCAACAACGCAATATGGTTGGTCTGAACTGTAAAATGATTAGCGATTTAGTGGACAGCCAACTGTGCATTTGATTAGCTATTATTACTGATTTATTATCCAAATGAACGGAATGATATCCTTCAATGAATTGTATTTCATATCTCTATTTTAGTTTGGTATATTATATTATAGTAGGCGTATGTATGTATGTTTCGATTTCATTTGTTTATTTAACAAACTCCTTCAGCAATTAGAATAGTATCAAGAAAAATATAGGATACTGATAAAGTTTGGAAGGAATCAGCATTCAGTGATAGATGACGGGCGTCACATTCAAAAACAAAAGCTTGTTTTTTATAAAAATATACAAACAACAATAGAGGACTTAGAAATAAGGCTTTAAGCAAAGTATCGATAAAGTTTGTTGGTGCTACTCTCGTATTCACCATGCAAGTCATCATGACCCAAATGCGACTACAACTGTGCATTGGTACTTGTCTGCAAAGTCACGTAGATAGTTCCACGTAGACACAGATGTGGTTCCCATTTGATCTCTTTAAGGTACGTTGCATTCCACGACAAGTACAGTTGTTGGTCCCAGTTGTCATCAAATCTGGCAATTTTAAATTCAACTGAAGAATACTAAACACTTTACTAATATACAGAGTTTTGTATATGTATGTAGAATAGAATAGAAACTTTTTATTTGCTAAGAATGTAGGTAGGTAATTACAATAAGGTCTTACAAGCTAATAGTGAATCCTTGTAAGTACATTCTGCCTGTAAGGCATGCAAAAATTAAAAATACTTATAAAATAACTACATTAAAATGACTCATCTGTTATGTTTATTTTGTATTCTAAGGACGATGAAAATGTCTTCTATATAACTGTGAAAGAGCAAGACACATAATAAGACGAAATGTCGTGTAATATATAATAGTACTAAGTACTAATAAGTTATTACCGGTAGGCAATATCTATAATGGAGATTTACAAATGTGCTTGAGATATTATTGCTCTATTTTTATGAATAGCTTATTTTTATCAAGAACGAAAAAGACAAATAAGTAATTTACGTTAGGCAGACTGAGTCTTAATGTTTATTTATATACTGGCCTGTTGGCCTAGTGATTAGTGACCCTGACTGCTAAGCCGGAGGTCGAGGATTCGTTCCCTACCCAGGACAAATCTTTGTGTGATGAGCATGATTGTTAATTCTGTGTATGGGTGTAATTTATTTATAATATGTACGTATTTACAAAAAAAAAATGTAGATTAGTAATATATCAGTTGTTTAGTACCCATAACACAAGCAAATAAAATTGTTTGATTTGGGACTAGATGGCGCTGTGTGAATGAGGTAGAATATTATATTATTATTATTATGTATATACTTACTATGCTACCACAATGTATAAAACAAGCAGGAATGACAACATAGGTACCTGAAATTGTAAACAAAGATTAATGAACAAAATCTCCGAACACTTAATACCAATGATTAGTAATGTTAATATAATAACAAACATATCAGACAGTAATATCAAGGATGATCTCTATATTTCGCTTATTGATCTACCGTCGGGAAGCAATCAATCCTGCTTTATGTCATCACACGACCTTAATAACCGCCAACTCATTATTACACGTCATCAATTGTGAGGCTTCAGTTATATACCTATGAATATTTTACTTTTTCATTAAGCTAAAAATGCTCGACACTATTATATAGTAAATAAATACGTCTCGTTAAATGTTATTAATGATATTTTGCGCAGATGCTTCTAAGTACTAAATTATAAATTTAAGATGCTCGAAGAACTTTGCTTAATAATGTTCACATTAATTAGAATTGTGTTCAATTACTTTATTGTTTATAACAATAAGCCATTAGTTCATAAATAGTACTTCTTAAAGTAGTTCTTAAAGTAGGTTAACTTTTAGTTCGATATTTTTTATGTGTAAAACTCTCATTGGACAAGTTCACAAGTATTATCTTTAAATTGTTTTTTTTTTCGTTGTTTTAAAATGTTGTTTCTTTTGTTCTCAGGATGTGCCTTCCCGTCCCGGTGGCATGGGCGATGGTTCCAATCAGGAGTGATCCAGCCCATCCTAATAGAGGGCGACCGCCTCTCCAATAAAGGCAGGTGCCTGTCTTCAGAAGGGGATAAGTTCCTTATAGTAGATGAGTAAGTATTAACTTTTCGAAATCTATATTGGTAAGACTTTAAATTTAAAAAAAACCCGTAACATCAGTGTTGTGGTCGAAAATTCAATTAAAACTTCATAATTTGGAACTCCATACTTGAACGCGATACCTACAATTTTATTATTTTAAAGAATAATGCTGTAGTATACAATCGTGGTGCTGAATAGTTTAAAGGACGGAAACCTAGTGACTTGTATAGCGAAAAAGACACTGTGAAATTGGCTGACAATGTAAGAATGTATTCCTTTATATCCCGTGTTCTTGGCTGGCGAAGCGAAGACCAATATGTTATTGCGACACGGTGTCACCGGGTAGCAGACTGTATCTAACTTATTTCTTACTTCGAACAAATAAGGTAGTCTGATAAAATCTTTAGAAAGGACTTGTGGATTGGAAGAAAGTTCTTCAGAAAAACATTTAATTAAAAGAGATTTAGCAATAGATTTTAAGCATTTAGTTGTATATTCTTATTAAAGTTAATAAGTTTCTCAAATGTTATAATTCAGTCTCTATGTGGTATGAAAATACTTTTCCTTGTACTTTTTTTATGTGTAATATTAATCTTACTTATTTGTTTTACAGAAAGGGTTGCTATCGTTGTGTAGTGATGCATGAGAAACACAAAAACGTTCTACAATATAAAGAAAGTAAGTATGCACCAAGCTCTTTTGGTTGAGTAATTAGCTATATTGTATAATGTACCGAATAAATTTCAGAAACTACTGACGAAATTAAAATCAAGCATGGCCTATTAGATGCATGGATGGATGCGGGCGGCACAAAATCGCTCGCTGTGGCGGAAATTAGGTGAGGCCTATGTTCAGCAGTGGACGTCATTGGGCTGATATGATGATGATGATGATGATGGCATATTAGGCCATGCTTGATTTTAATTTCGTTTTAATTTCGCCATGAAAATGGAAAAAAAAAATGAAAAAATTAGAACAAAATGACACCCATTGCAAGCTGATTTTAATCCTTAAAAATTCACCCCGGCCCTTACCCATCCCAAATCGCCTGTAATTTATATTCTTTTTTTATTTATATTTTCTTCTTTTTGCAAATGTTCAAATTTGTGTTTCAAGAATTGGTCAAAACGCCCTGGCCTATATAACCAATAGGCGTGATCTTCTCGCCGTACAATTTTGTACTTCATGAGGATCTTCAAACTTTGTAGTAACATAAACATAATATAACACAGCTCGACGCCTTTTTTTCTAAGGAATATTACCTATACAGTTTGTTAACTATGTCTGATCTCATAACGAGACTATGGCCTTTTCCGGGCATGATTCCAGACTCTGAGTAAATACTAGAATTTCACTATAGAAAATCTAAGCCATAGTGAATGAGAAAAGGATAAATTTATTCACGAATGACTAACTAAGAGTTTTGACAACTAGACCGCCGGTCAGCTCTTCCATATGCATATAGGGAACAGGCCCCTAATAAATTACATAACCATTCGTTTAACTAGCTACTTCTTGTAAGTGAAGAATCTTGCTTAGAAGGAATTTATGGCTGCATTATCATGTTCTTGTTGTTGGGTAATGAAAAGAAAAGACTTCTTATGAGCTGAGAGAGCTAAGACTACTGAATACATTTTTTATTTTTTTGGAAAAAGCGTTTTTGGACTTTACATAAATACTCTTTCGATACCGTTTTTCCAAAAAAATATTATGCATTTTATATAAGTAAATACTAAACAAGTAGTGGAAAAATTCAAACCCACAAAAGGACTTGAACCCGTGACCCTGGCATTCCGTATCCAGTGCTCTTCCAACTGAGCTATGCGGGCAATTTTTTCTGAGAGCGAAGCTCAGTACCTATAATACATAAATTTTTAAACCAAACCCATGGAAATTAAATATTTTGTTATACTGTCACATAATATTATTTTGTTTTAAACCATGCAGTTCGTATCAGTCTATTGATATTATAGGGGAAGAACTTCTAATTCTTTTCGAATACATTTTTATCACTTATACTTCGAAACAGATTCCTTAATGTTTTCAAATTTTTTTCAGCATTCTGCCACAGAAGAGATGCGTTACCTCACTTATGTTCCCTAATCACCGGTGACGCGCTGCTGTACTCCATGTTTAGAGAAAACGCTGACCCCGTCGACTGCCCCCTCAAGGGACCTTTCTCTTTTACTTATAACAGGTAAGTGCATCTATCATCATCAGCCTTTAGACATACACATTTGAACCCTCTATATTGTTCCTCGGGGAATTCAGTGTTCTGGCTCTCCGCTACCTTTTATGCTCGTAGGTCATCGATACATCTACTACATTACACTACAATTAATAAGATTCTTTACACGTGTTATATCTACATTGTAATTTGTATTAAAAAACAATAAAATATCATGCCGGCAATAAAAAAATTCTCACCGTGCGGCAAAATAAAACGCATTGGCTCTCACTCGTCGCAGAATTCGTAATGTGCGCCTGTTATTATGGATCTATTTATTGCGTTAAGGCTACTTATGTAACATCTACATATAACTTATTATCAAATATAATAAACTTACTTTGTGTTAAACACATGAACAATATTTTGTTGTAAGCCTAAGCTATTTGATATAGAACATTTAACATCATTAATTACTTTTATGAATTGTAGTCATACTGCTTTGCAATTTTCAATCACAGATAAACCGAAGAATATACGTGTTTCTGGTTTCAATTATACAAAGTGCTTCCGACAAGTGACACCCTGAATTATGATTGACAAAAGCGATTATGACGCCTGATTACGAAGTACTTGGTACAATCACCACAAGATCTGTAATGATTGATCAGCGCTTTTTAATTACACGCCATAAGAGAGGACATACGTCACATCTCATATGTCTTAATTACCCGTCACTACAGCTGTCGTGTGTCGTGTCAAATTACTGTGTTGTAACGAGAAGTAATGAGACATCGCTTTATTTGTTTATCAGAGTAATTATTTCTGTATATCTATTATTTTATATGCGGACTGCGAAATTCGGAAAATACAACATAAGTTGAAAAAATGGCTTCTATGCTATTCTTTCTATGTTTTCATGTTCATGTTTTCAATAACTTATTATTTCGAAATAAATTCTGAAATTGTACATAATGTTACGTTAGCGGAATCGAAAGTTTTCACCTGACACATCGAAATAGTGTCTTGTGTGTTGAGCTGTGTTGACTAGCTGGTCAAAATATCTGCCGATTGTTCAGAATATGTTTCATGATAAGGACCCCAATCGTCAGATTCATACCATACTTAACTCATTTTGATAACCAATTTATTGATATTAAAAACTGAGAATATTTGTAATTTGTTAATTTCAGAGGGCATGGTGATTGCAAGAGTCCCGTCTCTTCTATTGAGAGCTGTACGGAAGACTCTAGACTACTCCTCAATTATCAGGCGTGCCCAGATGTTTATGGTTCCGAGAGTACTGGTAAGATATCCTACTTCAAGTCCTAATCTGAATCATAAAATGAGCATTCACACGATCGTGCATTAGTGGTAGGTATTTACATAACTTATTAATTGACTTGAGATTACTTAAGCGTGACAATTCGACCAAGTTACACACCGCGGTCAAAAGTTGGATCTAAAGAAGAAAATAAGGGTTGTTATTTACATTACTTTCTTTCCTAGTACATGATCGCGTAAATGTAATTTTTAGAATATCTTTATAATTAGTTTGTGCTTGTGCCTACGTAATATATGAGTTTCACACAAATGAAGAGAAAATGTTTAATTAAATACAAGTGGTATATATCCTTAACTATCAGACTGAATCGGACAGATGGCTTGTACTTTATAAATATTATTAATTAAATTAATAGGATAAATTCTATTCCATTGTTTTAAATTCTCCTCGATTGCATTAGGTTAAGTAGATACTAATGATGGCTGTATGTACGAAAAAAAAACTAAAAAGATAATTTTTTATTCCAGTAGCTACTTAGTTCTTTTATTTATTATTTTTTAAAAAGACAACGCCCGCCCTGTGTCGCGGGGAGCTTTACAAACATGAAACTAACGGACACAAAGTACACCCAGACTAGAAACAAATATCTATGAATCACACAAATATTTGTCTCGTGTGGGGATCGAACCCACGTCACCCAGCACGGCGATGTAGTGGCGAGGCGACCACCTTAACCACTGCGCCACACTCACACACACTGGTGACAGTCGTCAGTTCGTCTGCTTGTGATAGTTTTGACGTTTTAATTTTGATTCTACATAATGTTTCGCTTCAAGAAAATTGCAACTGTAGATCTGTTTATTGAAACAATATATATATTTAAACATCGTTAAACAGAGGTTACAAATGGATCGGGCAATCTTCCAGCTATGGTGTCACCATTGTTTGTTTAGATGTAGCGCAGTTTAGAAATAACCATCGTTAAGGAGCTGCTCGAACATCTGTGGTCATTGTATTAGTCAAATCAGTGATTTTTAAGCTGTGATCCTTAAAGGCACCCAAAATAGTCCACGAAGGGGTCGGCGGACTGTCAAAGTAAGAAATAAAGTAGAAGAAATTAAATTGCAAGAAGAAAAGCCTTCATTATTTTTTTTAAAAGCACGTACCAAACGTAGCATTACAATATATAATGCTTTTCTTGGTGGTACATGGCCAGAAACGATTGTGAAATGGTACTTAATGTGTGAGCCATGAACTATTGAGAATATTATGTAATTCATTTATATTTTCAAAGCTACAGTAAAAACTATTATGAATGCGAAAGTATATTCCTGTGTGTCTTATATGTTTACGATTTTAAAGCTAAACCACTGAACAGATTTTAGAGAAATTTTAAATAATCTGTAGGTCATAGACTAGCTACTTTTTAAAAGACATACAATGCGAGAGAAGTTCGGAACGGAAGTGAGGATACAATAATAAACTAAATAAAATAATATATCTCTATGTATGAGGGTTAAGCTTAATAAACCGCCTGAATTATTCTATCTAGGGACTGGAAATTTCCTAATGAAAAATGATAAGCCTAAAAGTTAGCCGAGGTATATTTTAGGTTGTTAATGCTTAATGACCCTTATGGATATAATGATACAAGACATAGGGATATTATAAAAAGGGGTCATACTAAAAGCTCCCGATATCGGCCATCAAGCACGAATAGGTTTAATGAAGGCCTGACTTCAACAAAGTGGAAAATCGGAAACTCATTGATGAATGTAGAGAAAAAAAGAGGTACCTATATTTAGATCTAAGTGATTGGCATACTATGTATGTACTGCCTAAGCTATAGAGATCAGGCTTGTTAATGTAAGAAATTCCAATGAAAAAAAAAATTGGAAACAATGTATTCTCGCCCTCGCGTTTGTGGAGAATTGGAGACCGATGGACGAGAGTAGAAAAAGCGAAAGAAGTTTTATATCGAAATAAAATGCGCACTAAAGTCTCTGTGTAAACCAATAGAAGACTAGACAGGCGTGGCTCTTGTGTCGTAAGACCTAAATTCCAGTGGAAAACACAAAAACTGAAGACTTGTTCAACAAAAAAGCACAAAAGTAACGGTCGTGGTTAAAATGGAACATTTGAGTTATTCCCATAGTACTTCCCCTTTAGGCCGGCGGCGTACTACGTAGAACTTTATTTGTTCGTCTGTTGAGATTGTCTCTCCGTCAAAGTGCGACTATTCTTGGACCTGAATCTACAAGTTTCTCTTAATTGTACAAGTATGACTGTCTCACGTCACTGTTCTGTCTTATTTTAAAGCCAGATGGATCTTCGATCGCGGGTACATACTTCATAGTAAGTTAGGTCTTTGAGGGCGTTTTTTGCTAGGTGTCAAAACAGTTTTTTTATATGACCTAAGTAGGTTGTCTATTGGATTAGACATAAATCCATTAAACCTTCTCTGGCTATCTCTTACTTCATCTATAGTGTTGTTCCAACAATTCTCAGCGTCATAATAAATCCAATTTCTTTCGTTTTGGACATTGCTAAGAAGAAAGCTATAAGGAGTAAAATAATTAAACATTCTTTATAAATTCCCTTTCAGTTTATTTGAATGTATTTTTACTTTTTCTAGTGGAAGAATTAGAGTGCCTAGCGACGTGGAAGGAGGGCAGCCTACGTTTCCTTGTGGGGAAGCTACATCACAACCACGCCACCAGCAACGAAGATCGGTACAGATGCTTCGTCTATGAGAAGACTAATGGTACTCATAACATTTAAAATTTTATTTTGAAGTCAAATAATTTACTTATTTGACATTAAAATGAAATTTTAAATATTACTGACAAAAGATAAAATATCAAATGCTTCTTCATCATCTGCAACCCATTAAGTCCCACTGCTGGGCTCGGGTCTGCTCTCCTCTAACTAGAGAGCTGAGGTTTAGCCATAATGCCCATAATCCACTCACGCTGTGGGTTGGTGGATCAGACATACTCATAAAATTTCTTCTAGGGTATGTGGGTTTCCTCACGATTGACTTGATTAGACTAGTACATAAAAATTCGACAAAGTGGAATCCACATTGGTATTTGGTACTGCCGGTTGGGATCGAACTCAGACCGCGTGATTTGCACGCGCCGCCACCGTCACCATAGCTTTTTTCTTTTTTTAAGCTTTATTTTAATAATATGTTTGCAACAATGTTTAGAATTAAGTGAAAGGTGTGTTAATCAAAGAAATAATTGCGTTTACAGTTCTATTTAAATGCAAATAAGTCTACTACACCATACTTACTTTTTAATACTTGCTCTTATTTTTGCTACTGAGTAAAAAAAGTTATTTATTTATGATTACAGCAACAGGTACAGTTAAGGAGCAGATAATCCCTCCCGGTGGAGTAGAATATAGAGTGGCGCAGTCTGGTGACGCCACGTGTAATGGACTGTTTAGTGCTACTGAAGGTTCTAGAACAATGGCTTTAAAACGAGGTTAGTGTGTGTAAAATGAGGCTTAGGGCCGCCCTATCACGCTTTTCTATGTTTCTGTCCTTCTCTGTCACTTGGAACCGTCATTTGTGGTATTAAGATGTTCGTTACGATCACTGAGGTTAAGCAACACTCAGCAAGGTCAGTCCATGATGGGTGACCGTTTGTGGCAATTTCATTCTCGAGCGTCTCCGTGCTTCGGAAGGCACGTAAAGCCGTTGGTCCCGGTTACCACTTAATGTGGTTGTCGTTAAGTCAAATTGGAAACCTTCTGGGCGACTTGATAAATTCCAACACCAGAGTCTGCCTCAAGCCCGCACGATAAGAATAAGAAGAGCAAGAACGAGAGCGCGGCGCGGCGGAATCAACTCTCACTCTCTATCTAGTTCTAGTAAATCGTCCCATTAGAAGAATAATGTCTTATCTTCAGATAAAACAAAAATGAAATTATTATAAATTTGGCATTAAAAACCGTAAACTATCAATTGATCAAATTTGTATTTTGTAAAATAAGTACTGACTAAAGAATAAAATAAAAATTTATCAATCGATAGTTTACGGTTTTTAATGCCGAATTTTTTAATAATTTCATTTTTGTTTTATATGAAGATAAAACATTATTCTTTTAATGGGACGAAATGTCAGCGCTAAGTGACAGAAAATATAGAAGTAGGCAAGTGCGGGTCGGGTCGGCTAAATGTGGTGCAAACCTTGTAGTTATCATCATTTCAACCCATAAACGTCCAACTGCTGGGCACGGGTCTCTATCTTTCACTTCGTCAACTTTCATTTTTTTGTTCATATATTTATAGGTAAGTAGTTAATATAACGAAAGTTAATAACTTCGTTAATTCATTTTATATTTCTCTCTATCTGATTTCTGACATTTGCTACAGGATTTAAAAATAGGTCACATAGAAGAAAAAATATCTTTACCTAAATCAGTGTATGGAGTTGCTCTCTGACAAATCTAATTAGCCATTTATGGATTTATGAAAATTTTGTTTATACAAAACCCGTATCACTTTAATCTTCCATGTTATTTAAGATCGGATATTATGTAGGTACAGATTAGTGGTCATCTTTTCTTTGGTTAATATGGAAGCCTAAAAATAAATGATTCATATTTCTAGTGTCAGTCCGCTTCAACTGCCAGTTCCCCACATGGATGACGTTCTCCCACACGTGGCACACGTTGGACTTCACCAGCAACTACACGTTCTACCAGCGCAACGCCACGTTAAGGATCACCAACCAAACTGGTGCTGATATCAAGGTGTACTGCGTCAATGTAAAGGCGAGCTCGCCGAGCGGGAACTCTGTGGCGTTAGTTGCTCATTGGCAACATCATTGGTAAGTTCTCAAAAACATATAATACTATCGATTTAAAATAAATCGAGTGTTTTACAAACGTAATAAAACTATTCACATTGTGGCCAAATTTTCTATGTGGCCAGTGCATTGATGAGTATCTGAAGAATTTTTACTCTCGCCTTCTTGCTTCAAGCCTACTCTTTGAAATCAATATAATTATTATCATAACACTAGATATCAGAGTCAAAGTATTATAACATTTTGAATTACTAACTACTAACTATGTTAGCTACCTAACTATGAGCGTTTTGGACAAGAATAAAAGTCATAAATTTAGAAAACGAAAAAACAGTAAGTACTCAATAAGCTAAGTTACCCGCAACAATAAAAATTTAAAACATTAAAAGGGAAGAATTCGAAAGGGTAGTAGAAGGAACTACCACGAAAAAATCTTCCTGAATGAGACTTTTTTGCCATTCCAGCGTGTCCCGCTACGTGTGTGTAGTGTTATACCGTCGTGATACGTACATAGCGGAGCTGCAGCGAGGCACGCCCACCTCGCGGCCGGACGACGCGTGCTCGCCTCATCACTTCAACGCTGTTAATGCGCCTTATGTTACTTTAGTTGGTGAGTTATAACTCCATATTATTGCCTGGTTGCCAAGAACATGGTACGCCTTTTTTATTTTATTAAACTTCATACTGTACATTACGGACTTAACGCCAGAGGAATTATATATAAGTCAGCCACGGTGACGCAGAGATGATTCAAATTTATCTTGAAGTCGTTTTAATTTTTTTTGGGCATTTCGAAAAAAAAATTATTTAAGTAGTATACCACTTGTTTAGTACCCATAACACAAGCAAATATAATTGGTTAAGGGACTAGATGGCGCTGTATGAATATGGTAAAATATTACTATTATTTTACTATTCTGCATCATCGCAAATGGAACTCCTCTCGTATACAATTCTCACTCGCTCTATCATTTAAATGATGTTTTTATATTCCAGCAAGCAATCCCGAATCAAAAGAATGTCCGTACTCCGGCAAATATGAAATAGAGAACCGGCGGAAAAGAGACACGAGGTCTTACGTTCATAGGAGTAAGAGAGAAAAAGCAATTTTGGAACATAATCGTAGGATTAATGGCAGTAGGTTGTTTAATTTTAGCGTAAGCAACATGTCCAGTGCTCATATGTTGAGGAGTCGAAGGGAGGCAGAGGCTGAAGTCTCCTGCGTGGGCAACAGTTACAATAGATTAGAAGTTGGTTGTAATTCCGTCAAGAACATGGAGTTCTATTCTACGTGTGAAAATAGGGAAGTTATGACAGGTTAGTTATTAGTTATATACATTTATTATTTTTGGATTTTTCATAATTTTACTTTAGACTTGAGAATTCAAGTCAAAAAAGAATGATCAGGTCCATAAAAATTGCTAAGCATTTTAGCAACGATTCTATAAAAGCATCCAGAAGGCATACGATTAGCTCCTACGCATACTGTCATTTTGCATTATAGGTATCAAGAAAGGAGGCTATTTAAGGCGAAACACAACACTGATAAAAGACTACGACCTCTCTACTGGATATGCCCTGTGTCTCGGGGGACATTAGAAATATACAATTAATAGACATAAAAACTGGAAAGAAGTATCCCAGAACCCAGACTCGAAACAAATATGTTTACGATTCACACAAATATTTGTCTCGTGTGGGAATCGAACTCAAGTCACATGGCACCGCGATGCTAGCTTTTTTGGTCAACTTGTGGTGAATCTGTCACAGTATCTCTATATTCTAGCGTATACATGCCACGGTGGGTGGTACGAGAACGGCGCCTCGTTCGTGGTGACGACGCCGGTGACACGTGACAGTACAGCAGCAAGGCGGTACTGTTTCGTGTCCAGAGACGACCGACGTGGTGCGTTGGCGCTGGCGCGGTCAGCGACCAACTGCGAACGAAATGATCTGCAGCCTGAGCTTTTGTTTCATGCGACTGCAACAGGTATAAATAAATAATAAGGTCCATAAAAAACAAGATAAAGATTTTAAATCATTACCTACTTTTATGTGTTTCATTACTAAATCTTAAAATTGAATGTCATGGCTTGGCGCTCAAAGCACGGATATGCCGATTTGACGTGGTGGTCTGGTCAAAGGTTTAAAAGGGTGCAATACAATAACATTAAAGCTTATAATTAGTGAACAAGATCACCTGTCTCTTGTACTAGTTTGGGAAATATGTATTACAGGTGACGGCATAAAGTTAAGGATTTGGAGAGGCTATAAGCTGATGTTGATAGCGATCATAATGGGAGTGTTATGACGCGCACCTTGGCATAAGTATAAATCGTAGTTTATGCTTGATTGTCAAATGTGCTCTTATTAGTAGAGTACCTACATTATATTCCCACAATATAAACAAATTATACGGCATAATTTTGAAACTCAATTAGGTAGGTATGTATTGTTTGTTAACCATTGCACTTGTCAGGAAATAGTATAATAATTATAAAATATAATCAAGTATTATTTATTTACTTTGAGTAAACTAAATGAAATTTATAGTAATTTATCAGTGATGATATGAAAAGGAAACCACGAAGAACATTGTACTGTTTATTTTAATACAACAGGTTCATCATATAACACATAATGAAACAAGAGGTACTGTATACCCCTAACAATAGGTTATAATATAACCAATAGGTCAAGGTAGGTCATAAATAAATATATCAGAAATTATCAAAATCATATTATGAATTTTAATATCCAGCTACATAGTAATATGAATAATTATCATCTTAACAAACACATATCATAATACTTTATTTAGATATAACAACCAACCTAAAAACTTAATGTAATTAATTATGATATTATGGATATTAATTTATAATATTATCAACAATTATTAGAACATGTTCAACAATTCCTAACAAATAATATTATTACAATTTTAAAGAAAAAAAGTGACAAGAGAGGTACTTAACTCTGAATTGATGTGATCCCGTCGGCAGCCAAACAAGAAGTGTCTGAACACCCACTGAGGTTGGCTTTTATACTTTAAATTGTACTGACATAAGTCAAACGATTGATTAATTAATTACAAATTTAGTAAGAGGAAACAATACTTCTATTCTAAAATTATTTAAAATATCAGTAGTTAAATTAACAATACAATAATTATAGAATTTCTAAAATGATCAATCAGAAATTCTTATGAAAGTTACAATAAGAAGACAATATCTCGACTTTCGTTACTTGTTGACAACAATTAAATACTATTTATTTCAGTAGTTGCCATTTATAGTAATTAACTATATAATAATTGATATTTAAACTTAACCTATTTTGACACGGCCATACTGACATGTAGTTCGCTCTCGGACTACATAAAATAAAATGAAAAAAACTTAATACTAATTTACTATCACTAAATACAGTAAACTTAATGCTAATACATCATAATTTTTATTCATTGTTCTAGTACATCTTCTCACATTAAGAGCACTAAGAACAACGGTCAGTACTTTGACATTCATCTAAACCCCTCACCTGCTGCACATGAGTCGGGTTAGAGCAAAGCCACTGACTTCAGCAGTTCCAATGAAATATATTTCATTTCCATTAATGTCACATCCGACATTAATACATACATATAGAACACGCCTCTTTCCTGACAGAGGCAGAGACCATTTCTTTCCACTTGTCTCAAGTCAAAGTCAAAGTTTTCCCAAGTCTCAGTCTCAAGAACCGTAGATTCTTGCCATACATCTTTGGCTTTTTCAACATTCATCATTAATATAAACAACATTCATCATTAATAAAATATATACATATATATATTTTTGTATCAAACAAATCATACATAAGTAACATTATTTAACATCATCAATCCCATCACCGACCGAATTTGTCTTTGGTTACAGTATGTATTTCTTAAATTGCTTATTCCCCCCCCTTTAGGGAGTATCAATCATTAGGTAAAATAGCTGTTATCTCATATAGGCTTTTATAACTATTTCCAACTGCAAAAACTTTATTATTTCGTCTTACTGTATCAAAACGAGTTTTGCATTTGTTTGTCTTAGAACAAAAACGTTGACAAGCTATAGTAGTTTTTATAGTTACATCTACACGTTATCTTCAGAAATATTTACATAATTCAAGTGAGCTTGGACAGAAGGAATATTAGTATTACAACCAATAAGTAAACGAATTGGTGTAAAACCCGTAGAGCTCTGAATAGTGGTGTTAATTGACTGTTATACTTTCCACAATCCGCTTGGCCAATCTGACACATCCGACACTTATTATTACAAAACCCAATACAAATTATTGGAAGACCAAGAAATTCTGAATTAATATTAGGTCACCTATTGAATTTTATTTCGTAATCAAAATATTTATTTAGGAACAAATATTATTGATTATGTAATTTAAAACACGAGTTTTAGGTCAAATAACTAATTAAACTGGTTGTGAGGCAACTTCAGGATTACCATAACTTTCAATGATAAAAGCATTGTCACGTAAATAAGTATTTTAAATATCAACCGATTAAAATTTAAAATGTTTCTCAGTTTTGTTTTGCCAGATGCCTATACATGATAACCCTCTCCACCCGTTGCTGGCGAGATAGACTAGCACCAAGTAGACTGAAGATTAGCCGTTTTTTACTTTAAATTCTAATTCTTGCAATCACAACTTATACAAATTAAACATTAGTTTATTCTCAATTTTAAAAGCGTCCACTTCGATAATAAAAGAAGTTGGTATCTATATAGCACCTATTCTAAGTTACACAAGAAATCTCTGTATCCAACTAGGAATATAAGGGGATACTTTAAATATTGGAAACTATTATAGACCAGTAGCTATAATAACTATATTTGCAAAAATATTTTAAAAAAATAATATATAATTCCTTATACTCATTTCTAGAAAAAGAAGATGTAATAATTACACAACAATATGTTTTCAGGAAAAATATAAATATTAACATGGCTATTTATGATTTTCTGCAATGTGTCATATATAACCTGATCCAATCATACTTGTCAGATAGGGAACAAATTACTCAAATCTCAAAAATGTGTATTACTACAAAAACCGAAACATTATACCAATCCAATATCCGAATATACATAATCCGTCAAATGTGGAGTACCGGGCCTCTTGTTCCTATTATGCCAATTAATATAAATGAAAAAATCACACTATTTCCAGATGATTGTACCATACTTTTTCTGGTCCCAATTTAAAGTCTCTAGAATCCATAATTAATAATCATTAACAACCATTATTCATTGGCTAACAGTTAATAATCTAAAACAAAACTTTGATAAGACAAAATATATAAATTTCCGACAACGTCCTTTAATAAATGCAATAGATGATACAATTACAATTAATTACAAAGGTAATAAAATTAATGAAGATACATCTACAAAATTTTTAAGACTACATTTGGATCCAAAAATGAATTTTGAACTTCATATTGATCATGTATGTAAAAAAATCAGTCAGTTTGCATATGGATTATATAAGTTAAAAGAAGTTATTAATAGACATACAGTATTAACAGCATATCATGGATATGTATCTTCCACACTACGTTATGGAATAATGTTCTGGGGTAACTCAACTGATTGGCTTTGTGTATAAGGCACAAAACGCTGTATACGAACGATATTTAACCTTACCCAAAGACAGTCATGTAAATCATATTTTATCGAACACAAAAATTATTATCATTACCCTGTATCTACATTTACGAATCAGCTGTATTTATAAAAACAAGTTACCATTATAATTAGTAGGTATTAAATTTGCACACCTTTTAGGTAAGATAAGGTCTAAAGTAACTAAGTTCATTGTACCGTTATGACCATCAACATTTTTGTAAACCCTTATCTATGCAGAATAAAGATATTCGTATTTGTATTCTCAATATCAATAACAATATTTTTCTATCATTTTTGACAATCACGTTTTCATCAAATAATTCACAAACCCAATATGTTAACTTTTTTTTTTACTTATTGATTTTTTTTTTTTTTTTTTTTTAATTACCTACTTCTCGTATTGCAAAACGATTACTAGACAAGAAAGACGAATTTATTATGTTTCTTTAAATAAATTTCATTATGTTTGGTTTTGTGAAACGTTAATAAGACAGTCTAACTTGTCTTGGTCAGCTTCTATGTTTAGTAAATCTATTGAGATTTGTTCCTATAATTACGAAAAAGAATCGAGTAACGTAATGGCATTTCTTAGTATTTTCTTCTGTATTAGGAGTTTAGTAATTTGAGCAACGATTAGTATATATAACCTTCACTGAACTCAGTAAACGGCACTATGTATATAGTCCAGATGAAATATGAAAAATCTATTAAGTACAGTTTTTGTTTAGGTTAAAGAGAAAAGGAAAAATAAATTATAAGTATAAGTTTGAATTTTGGTTCCCCCAAATAAATTTACCCTCATTTAACATGTCCTGATTTGACAAATAATAACATTATCTTTTGTCAGAATTCTACGTTTGTACCGACGTATTTACTAATGTCAGTTTTGCTCTGTTTTATATAATTTAATATTTAAGAATATTTTTCCACATAAATATTGATGGAGGTCATTCTAATATTTGCAGCAGTAACAATTTAGTTAAGTTACATTCCGTATACAAAACATTTGTATTATAAAATATCTAAGATTTAAGACTCGAGGCAAATTAAAGCAGAGCCGCTTAGGGCCTTACCATTTTTTGCTACAGTTTTGAAGCTGCTCCATTCGTATTCTCCGGACAGCTCCTCGATGTTGAGACACCAGCCGTTCGTGCTGAAATCGATTGACGCCGGATCAAAGACCGAAGTGTCACGTCGTCATCAAAGCAATGATGGCTCCTCTCACGGATTGCCTCAGGAAGATCTTCGAAGATTGTAGGACCCATTCTGAAACTTGTAATTCAATGTATTAGTTTATGGACATAGTGTATCCCACTTCTGATGTCAGGAAATAGTATAATAATTATAAAATATAATCAAGTATTATTTATTTACTTTGAGTAAACTAAATGAAATTTATAGTAATTTATCAGTGATGATATGAAAAGGAAACCACGAAGAACATTGTACTGTTTATTTTAATACAACAGGTTCATCATATAACACATAATGAAACAAGAGGTACTGTATACCCCTAACAATAGGTTATAATATAACCAATAGGTCAAGGTAGGTCATAAATAAATATATCAGAAATTATCAAAATCATATTATGAATTTTAATATCCAGCTACATAGTAATATGAATAATTATCATCTTAACAAACACATATCATAATACTTTATTTAGATATAACAACCAACCTAAAAACTTAATGTAATTAATTATGATATTATGGATATTAATTTATAATATTATCAACAATTATTAGAACATGTTCAACAATTCCTAACAAATAATATTATTACAATTTTAAAGAAAAAAAGTGACAAGAGAGGTACTTAACTCTGAATTGATGTGATCCCGTCGGCAGCCAAACAAGAAGTGTCTGAACACCCACTGAGGTTGGCTTTTATACTTTAAATTGTACTGACATAAGTCAAACGATTGATTAATTAATTACAAATTTAGTAAGAGGAAACAATACTTCTATTCTAAAATTATTTAAAATATCAGTAGTTAAATTAACAATACAATAATTATAGAATTTCTAAAATGATCAATCAGAAATTCTTATGAAAGTTACAATAAGAAGACATTACTATCTCGACTTTCGTTACTTGTTGACAACAATTAAATACTATTTATTTCAGTAGTTGCCATTTATAGTAATTAACTATATAATAATTGATATTTAAACTTAACCTATTTTGACACACTCATAAAGTGTAACTTTGTAAAACATAGAGGGAACCGTTTTTGAATCTTAGAATAGCGTATTTTTACGGCATAGGTACGGTATTTATTGTTAGTAAATATTAATTTATCGTATAGAAATATTAAAACTGATTAGGTATCTAATATAAGATTTTCTTAAAAAATATATGCAACATTTTTTTTTTTTTTTTTTTGCATAAGAATATTGTAATAAAATATGTTGTATTAAATTATAATTTAAGCTATACACTTATTATTTAAACTAAATTTAAAAATAATATTTACAAATAAAAACTAACTAAATGTATCATTAAAATAAAAAAGGGGGAGGAAATTACAAATTAAAATACGGCATCATAAAATTCCTCCGCATCGCTGCCATTGTCTGTGGGAAAAGTGCCCAACAGACTGGCAGCATTGCCACGCTGGATGGCAATGCTTATTCTTTGTGCAAGAAAATAGCCAGCCTGTCGGTCACGGGAAGCGTCGGACAATCGCTTTGAAAGCTCTTTAAATAGAGTGCGAGCAACATTTTTATATGCAACATTTGTAGGTACTTACCTACATAATCACGTAATGTCGTATTTATTCATGTGTTTTTGTCTACAGGTGAATGTCAAGATCAGACAAGCCACCAACCAATGCTGCGGATATCACTGCATTTCGTGCTATGTCTCCCGGTGATACATTATATAATACCGAGATGATTCTTAGTGCAATATTAAGTCATTTCGGACCCCTCACCCCTTGTAATTATAGCTACGACAAATAGACAGGCTTAGAAACTATTTAGAAAACAAATTTTATTTATTAAGCCACTGCGTATATCGAGCAATATTTTTTTTCAACATGTATGTTTCAATATTTTATTGTTGGTCATCATAGATAGTGTCAATCGCCTAATATAATTATCAAAATAGGGGTAAAGAACCAAAGGTTCAAGGATGTTGTTATTAGCACCTATAATTTCTGCGTTCATGCATAGTAAATATCATCTGTCAATTTGTTTAAAATTTGCTTTGCTTTTCATCAAACTTTACTGAAAATGCAACCCTACTGTACCAAATATGTATGATATGAGTACCTATCATAAATAGTACAACTTTTGTCATCTTTCACAAAAACAATCAAAGTGGAGGTCACCTTTGGTTTTATACCCCTCCTCACTGGCCTCCAATTTAGGTCAGTGACAACCTTTACCATAAACAGAAATAGCTAAATGAATAACGATAGCTATTATTTTTAATTGTTATTTCATGAAAGAAAAATACATAAGTACAATATTTTAGATGTAATTTCTTTGACATGTGACATAATAGATGTCACATAATTAATTGCACAAATATACGCACTATTCCTTTTTCAGTTTATTGTTTATATGATGACTACAAATAAATACTTAAAATTGACAGCATAAAAATAGGTACCAAATATTTTTTTTAAATAATTCACACTATCTATCCACAATTTTTTGTCACCAGATTAACTCTAAAACAAAAATGACTATTAGTTTGGGCTAACTACCTACTCTATTATAATTATATTTCATAAACCGTCATAAAAATATTTATTTATATTTTATAATTATATATTATAAAATATAAATAAATATTTTTAATATTATTTTAATTATATTTTATAATTAAAATATCACCCAAAGTAAATAATAAATATACCTAGTAACGATGGCAGTTAATAAGTTGCATATTTCTGACTGCTATTGGAGTTGACTATTTAATAAAGATTAACGAATAGTTTTTTTTTTATAATTCATACCTAGAATCTGTCAATTAGGTAAATATTTGAAAGTCCATCAGTTTGGATGTCCTGTGTATAGAACTTGAATTAAGTAATGTAGCAGACCATCATCCTTAGACAATAAACGATACAGACAGAAAGGTGCAAGAATATGTCTTTGTCATTTATTTAAAATTGTAATTTAGCATTAATGATTTTATAAACTTGTCTAAGGATGCACTAGATAACAATGGTTGATAGATTTGATGAGAATGGTTGTGAAATAATTCTTGTTGCAACAGTTTTATACAAAAAGCTTCCTCCACTGTTTTTTAATAATTAATTGTTAATAGAAATATTTACTTTGAAGTTTTCCCTAATAATATTTTTTTTATACTTAAGTAGTCTTGATTGATGCATTTGTTGTTATCAAGATTTACTTATTTTGCAAATGCATATTAATTAACTAAAGACGTGGAGGTTTATCATACTTATAAGCTGTAAACACTTAAATATACTTGATAGCTTGCATAAAACAATTTTATAAAAACAAATACAAATTAGATTCGTTTACTACAAATATGAAGCTTCGAATTATGTACAAAATCATTGTAAAATGTTACTGAGTAGCTAGAATAATTTTATAATATTAAAAATTATGTTATTTCTAATTTAATATTCATAACATTTTGTATATTTTGGTTCATGTAAATTAGTCTTTAATCATAAGTTTGCTAGATGTAAAATAATGAGCACTTTTCTCTGAGGCCCCATTTTGTTTATGATAAATTTGTGATAATTTCTGAAATATTATAAGGTAAAGTTTTATTTTCAATAATATTGAGCTATTTTCTAGTGATAGCTAGGTAGTATAATTATTAATTTGTTTCTTATTATACGACTACTCTTTAAAATACCATTCCGGCTTTTAATGATTTTTATCTTACTTATTTGGTTATTTTATAAATTCAACTTAAGCAAATTCCATTAAAATATTAATAACAATAAACACTTCTGACAAATAAGACATATTTTTTAATTGAAAACAAAAGTTGCCCTATTAAACTTCGCAAGTAGACTGCTCACATTAACTTATCTTAAAATTAACGTGTCTTATTAAACTTTCTAGAAATATACCGAGAAATCAAATCTTTTTATCGTTGTATTTAATCAGAAGTGTTGTAATACCTTCCAAATATTAATGCTCAAACTTGTCTAGACTAGCAAATTATTTTCTAAATGGATGGGGTCTAAATGATTGTTACTATGCACCATATAATGGTTGCTTCACTATCTTTGTACTATTGTATTTGTTACAATATTTTTCACGAGAAAGCCATGTTTTCTCAAAATAAGCAATACTAATATAGGTAAGATTAGATAAGACTAATTTTAGATAAGTAAAAACGAATACTCATTTTGAGATCAATGTAAAATTTAATTAAGTTATTAGGTAATAAAATCGCAACAGCAATAATATATTTGTATTTATAGCTATTGAGCGTTAAATTTTTAATAGTTAGTAGACAGTTGTGAATAATGGAGCTAGCGGTTGTTATTTTATAAAAGTGACGGAGAGATTATTTCTTTGTGGAGGCTAACTCGAATGGAAATCATTTTGAAATAGAAAAAAATATATTTTTAAACTGATTTCCTTAGAGGTATCATCGTTAAGTTTCCATTGTGTGATATAGGTACATTGAAATTAATTAAGTATATAGTCGTCAGCATGGATTAAATAAACAGCGAAATTTGATTTGTGTGGTTTTATTTTTTAATAAATAACTACCCAATATTCATAGTGATACGTTAGCCATACTTACAAGTAATAATACTAAATCACGACAAGAAGATAAGAATGAATAGCACTAACAGACTTTCTTAGTAGATAAGCATACAAAATAAAAATATTTTATTTGACTGCTGACACTGGCTTGACCACCACTGGGGATTTTGATAACACAAAAATATAGTCGCTAATTAGTCGAAATAAATAGCCAAATATTAGAAATTGGCGGTCAATGGTTTAAAATCAAATCCCAGATGGTGGCCAAGCCAGTGTTAGCCACACAAATATTTTTATGATTGTTCAGACAGAATCAGACGGCAGGGACGAGTCTGTGGCGACGATAAATATATTACATACATAGGTAGTGTACTACTACGGGCGGGCGTAATCATTTTAGCATGGAGGATTTGACTCTCAGAGCAATTAGACTAGATTTTATTATAAATTTTATTATAAAAAATTTAATACTTAATAAAAATTGAAAACCACGAAATTTGCCGTTCATAATTCTAAAACGCTTAAATAAATTTTATACTAATTCAAAATCATCAGGCAACAATATTTCTCCAAAAAATATGATTTGTTTATCTTTCTTTAGCTAATATTCCCTTTTTTTATTGCATCTGTATTACTTTGAAGAATAATGAAAAATATTAACGGATGGATATAATCGTTATAATATCAGTTATAAAGCTTGCTATTCATGCTATAACGATATCGTAAATTCACTAAACACGAACGCATCGAATTGTCAATAATGCCAACCGCACAATTCGAACACCCAAAACAAAGCTGTCAACATTCTGATAAGTCATGTCATGTGTTGGTGTTGCTTGGCTTGCTTGCTTTCAGCTTTCTTTACTTTGCTTGTACGCGCGTCGTCAGTCAATTGGACTGTTTATGTGTAGAAACGTCTGTCACATAACACACAAACCGTAACAATAATATCGGGCGTCAATAATAAACCGAAACAAACCTTAAACAGTGCCAATAAACCGAGGATTTTTGGGAAATATGTGAAAGTGACAGTAGCAATATCGACATAGTTTTTGTGTGATTAAAATGTTATTTCGCATATTTACGAATACCATAAGTTAGTGCATCAAAATAAAGGCTTGAAAATGTTGCGCGTGATGCACCGTTCGTGTATAGTGGAGGACACTTGATTGAGAACACTATGTCCGAAGCAGGATAAGAGTAGTGGATTGCAGCACGATCAGCTATAATGCAACAGGAGTGTACACTGGAGGGAGGCAGGAGCAGGTACGAGCGGCGGAAGCCGAGCAAGGTGCTGAAGATAGCGGAGAGTTTCACGAACTTGGACGAGACAGCCAAGTCGGGCCGCTACGTCAGGGGTCCACACTCGAAGGTGGGCCGTAGGTACCGCGATGGCGACATCGGGAGCCGGACTAAGCGTACCGTGTGTTGTGATGATGATTGTGATAAGGAGTCAGGTGTCAGTGAGGATAGTGAAAGACTCGGTGATCGCAGGGTGACAGGCTCTTCCTGTACCGCCCTCAGGACAGCTGTGGCGGCTTTGTATCCATTTGACGACTTTATTCTCGAGAAAATTGGTACTGGATTCTTCTCTGAAGTTTTCAAAGTAAGTACTTGTTCTTAATATTATACTTATTAAAGTTTTGTTATCATCCACGAAAGTCACATCCTGATAGTATCATTTACAAGTGCTCAATAACATATTTCAAAATTGTTTTTTTATTACAAAAACAAGTAGTTTGTAGTTGAAATATAAGTACAATACATAGTTGTTGTGCAATAAGTAGGTTCCTACTATAAAAAAATATTAACTTCGAAATACTACCTACCTACTTGAACATAAGCAGCTGTTATGTAAAATTAATTTTATTAAAACTATTTTTAACACTTTCAAATCTCTCTAAACCTAAACTTTAATTTAGAAGCATGTCTATTTTTTTTAAACATCAAACTTAATCATAAATGCATGCAACCTATGTAGAATTTTTTTTTGAAAATAGGTAGCAAATAGTCTCTTAACTCAATAGAAATTGTTTACCAAATGTATTTAGTCATAAATGAAAGTATTTCAAAACAACGCTTCATTATAATACCTGTTGTAACAATAACAAGTGAAATATTATGTCAGTGTGTAAGGTAATAGTAGAAATAGGTTAAATTAGGTTTTATATCTCATGTACATAACGAAGAAATTATATATATTAAATAAAAAAGGTTATTTTTTTAATATTTTGTATCAGAAAAAAAAATTCTTTGCAAATATTGCAAATGAAAATGGACTAATAAAAATCAGTAGTGAAAAGCATACTACATAGCTGTAATTTAAAGAAAATTATATTATTAAGACTGTCTGTCACGAGATATCTTCCGAGATTTTGTTCTGATCTAGCATCCTTCCATGGACCAATGTGAATTATAAGAACATTCTTAATTAATAACATCAATCGAAGCAATTTAATTTTCCTTAAATAACTTCAATTAATACTGTCAGGCACTTCCTTTATCACCATTTCACATATTGGACTCTTGCCACAATTCTAATTACCGCTTAAGGCAATTTATTACACACTTTAATGCTCTATCTATTGTAATTTAACAACAATGTAGGAAAGTAAATCGCTCTAATATTTCTGTCATGTTCCTACATTAATCCCGTGTCAAGATACTAGATGCAATATAAATATATATAACAGATAATTTATTGGCTTGGTGAAAAATTTTAATGGCATCGTAAATTGTACCGAGTCTATTTGTGTGTACAGGTAGGAATGTTTTGAAGATTCTAGTGAGAATATAGTTGGTTGGTATTTAAATGGAAGTAATAAAACTCATCGCACACTTACAGTGATGATATCAAACATACAATTCTGAAATAATACAATGCAAGAAGTCACTTTTAGACTAAAATGTTTTGTTAAAAACTACTTATACATTACTTACGAGTATCTGTTTTGAAGCAAAGCAAATTTTGTATTCTCCATCTAAACACAATTTTAATACTCATTCTCTGAGAGGAAAGTTTTAAACTAAATGCAAATTAAATAATAACAAGTCATACATGGTTACTCATAATTCTATACTCAATTTGAATGTAAAATACCACTAAACAGCTATTAAGAAGTCTGTAACATACAACAACTGGTATCAAAATCACATATGACCTCATTGCTATTCAATGGGTGATTATAATTTGTGACCTGAATCAACTAAACTACATACTTTGTATTAAGAACCGAAGGTCAGTCCTTGAACATGACCTTGGGAACAATTTGGCGAAGCAATGAAGCGTTGGTCTAATTGTACAGTGGATTAAAGTAGTGTATTGTGGAATGTAGTTGTGATGAGTTAATTGGTTGACAACTAGTTTAAGAACCATTTAGAGATGTACAGTGTTTAGTTACTCTCTCGGCACTCTTGGTAGAGAAGAGGTGACATATTATGTGTTGTAGTGGGATATTAATGGGTTGTTGATGAAGCTTTGGAATTTTTTGATTTTGGTGCCAAGTAGGTAGTTACTATTTCATAATACATATACAAGTTTGTCTGAAATTAAGAAATCTGGCCGTATTTATTTTTAATTTCAAACTAATGTTTTTGACATTTCTTCCATTACCATTTGGCAAATGATTCAATTTCATAATACAAATTAAAATTCAACATATTAAGGAGACATTGAAATCTATGTTATATTATATTATTATCACTGAAAAATAAGTCTTTGTCTGGTATGTAAGTACATAGTTATGTTGCTTCGATGTGAATTGTTTACACAAGTGAAAATAAAATGTAGTATATTTCTGTTACTGACATCATTTTGTTAATTAACTTTTCCACCGGCCAATGCATTCTGTTAGAATGTACATTATAAATATTTCTACATATGACTAACTGCTGTGATATGTAAAAAATAAGTATTACACATACATACCAACTGTTCTCATGAAAGGTTTTCAATATAAAAACAAAGTGTCACGACTTTATACTATTGACTGGCCTGTTGGTCTAGTGGTTAGTGACCCTGACTGCTAAACCGGAGGTTGTGGGTTCGATCCCCACCCAGGACAAATCTTTGTGTGATGAGCATAAAGGTTTGTTCTGTGTCTGGGTGTAATTTATCTATAATATGTATGTATTTACAAAAAAAAAAAAATTTAAGTAGTATATCAGTTGTTTAGTACCCATAACACAAGCAAATATAATTGCTTAATTTGGGACTAGATGGCGTTGTGTAAATGTGGTAGAATATTATTATTATTACTTTAGGTAGACATGCATTTCACCAATTGCTAGTTATCATCAGTCCCAATTAATAGAGGGTATGCCTATGCCATTAAACTTTGGTATGTCGACGTGGGGTATACTAGACAAGCGTAAATTTATATTGTTCAGTTTTCAGGGCGTGGGTTTTTTCAAGTATCCGAAGTGTTAATAACCTTTCTTATCACATGTTGTCGAGTTTACGATATGACGATTTGGTTTGCAAATACATACAGTTAGCACCTAGGTATAATATAGAATTTAAATTTTCAATTGAATATTTCAACCATTACGTAAACTTGAGTAAACAAAAATATTAGTAACTAAGCTTCAGCCCAATACACCTTACTGATATGAAAAGTATCCTATTGGTTAATCCAAGACATAGTCTATGGGTGAGGCCCCATTTGTGCGTTGCGTCGTCGCACCGTTATTATATATATGGAATTTCGACGCACTTAGTATTACCACGTGGTACCTACTTATTACTTAGAAATAACTGCTCTGCGATAAATGGGGCCTTGCCCTAACTCTGTGCAAAGTTTCACCAAAATAAAATAATGCTAATGCTTATTACAAAATATGGACTAAGTATTATACCAGGTTTAAATTGACGTAAGCCATTGTTTTATTGTCAAAGTTATCAATTTAAACCTGGTTTGATGTTTAGTCCGTATTTCGTATTATAATTATTTTTATTTTTTTGCCCGCAACTTCGTCCGAGTGATATGTTGATAATCTATAAAATTATATAGGTATGTTACAGTCAAAAGACTTAACCAGTCAAAAGTAATTTTGACCAGCTTCATTTAGGTAATAGGACTTTTGACTGACATAATATAATACTTACCACATGAGTAGGTACAGTCCAAAGCCTGCGTTCAAAAGTACTTTTAACTGATTTTGCTATTTAAAACTACTTTTAACCGGTTAAGAGTTTTAAGTAGTAACATATTATACATACATAAAATTCCTCATAAATCGCTACCTATTGGATAAAACTGCATTAAAATTCGTTGCATATTTTAGAAGATCTATATGGTCTACATACAGAACGAAGCGATAGCTACTAACCGAAGCTTCGCTGTCGAGGATCTTTGTTTGGTCAGTACTCAGCTCCAATTAGAATAGCCGAAAGCCGAATCCCCGATTAATAATCTACAACACTAAAAGATTGCTTAATTCAACCCGGTAGTTCCTGAGATCGCGTTCAAACATCTAGCTTATTTAATAAACATAATGAAAATCAACCGTGTGAATGGAACACAAAGTGCAATTTTGTTTTGACTTAGGTACAAAAGCAAAAGTTTTGAATCACACGAACGCATGAAGCACAAAATAACAACATGTTTTTGTATCGTTTAGACGAATGTTACTAATTGGTGTTAAATTAGTTTGTGGGATTCATAGATGTATTTGTGTATGTTGACACTGGCTTTTTATACACTCGTATGTTGCATATGCATGCAAAATACAAACGCAAGAAATGCACCATTGTGAAAAACACTCTTAAGCGTGTTCCACACGGATGCAATCTTGCGTTCCAACAGGGGCACAGATTTTGTGACAGAGATGAGCTTGGATTCAATCCACGGATTGTGTATCAAATAAGGATTACATCTGCTGTCTAGTAGGATGGCCCACTCATAATATCTTAAGACTAACATCCGTGTGGAACGCGTTTAATTAACCCTTTCACGTCAAAAATCTTTAAAATTATAGTTATAGAAGACTACAAGAAGTTAAGTAGGTACGTCTATGGTTACGGGTTCGTGGACATATCATCAATTAAATAACGTATAACCGAACATCAATACTAATTACTAAACCATAATATTAATTCCATGCATATAATATTAGTACCTATTTATGTGAGTACTTACTTAATATTTTATTATATTTTGATGTACCTACTGCAGATTTGGAAACCGTACATTCTACATGAGCCTCTGTATGGCAGTAAACCAACCAAGTTCAAACATTTGACAAGCCCATTAAATTATTACGGTACTTTTAAACACTACGAAGGAATTCAAATAAAACTTGTATTACTACTCATTTTGTGATAAAATCTTGATAGCAGTACGACTGTCGCTAAATCACATCAAAATAAAAACGTACCCAGGTACTTATGGTTATTTCCTGCGTTTAAGTACCTGGGTACGCGAATCTAGACTTGCTACGGAAAAGGAAATGTCGTCAGGAAATAATGTAGTGTCTTGAGGCCTATTGTGAACTCAAGGTTGATGGCGGATTGTTTCGATAACGTCTATCATATTTACTTTATGTTACACGCATCTGTGGTTTTGTGTTAACTGTTTTCATGATGACACATGGCTCAGTTGTTATAGGTAGAAGGTTGTAGAACTTTGAAGGTTTTATTTATCTTTTTGAATTTACATAATCATGTAGCATTAGCATAGTTGATAAAATGGTGTTTTGTTTCACACGTGAATGTAAAATAGATTATGTCGGAGTTAATCCTTATTACCCCTAGTTCACGTGCAAAAATTACAATGAATTCCCTTAATGTTTATTACAAACATCGTTTAATATGAAATATATTTTTATTATGAAATCTTCAGACGATCAAGTAAGGTGCCCCCGTACATCGAACTCATCAATCACAAAAACGAATGCGCGCAATCAGGGACGAGTTTTTGTTTGTCAAGAAAATTTTGTTTAACAAAAAGTTAACGACTTTCCGACAGACATTGTCGAATTTTATAATAAGCAAAACATAATTTGATTCACCTGCTGCAGGTAACGTAATGTAAAATATCGCTTCACGGGGCTAATGAAGCAAATGAATTCGATTTGATAATTTTGCGTTCCTGTATTTACCTATCTTTTATGTTGACAAGCCGATGGAGAGGTCTAAAAGTATTTGATATCAAGCAATCATGAAATACAGGTAGCTATTTCTAGATTACATATTTAAATTTTTCATTCATATAAGATTATATTATGTAGACAAATTTAATAATGATAAGAATGCCTGAAATTTACTAGAATAGAGCTTGAACTTGTATGTATTAAAACGTGCTGTAGGTATTCGGTTTACGACTGACATTTATTCCAATTTCAAATTTAAACATAAGTGATACCAAAGATACAATAGATGACGTAAGTAGTAATAATTTGTTACTAAAATATTACACCCCTACTTAACAAAATATTTCAATAAACATAAGACATAAATTCTTTAATATGAATTTAAATGTAGATTTTTAACTCGCCCCGTGGCAAGGGATGAGTCACTACACCAAAATAATAAAAAAGGGGGCGAGTGGAGCATTTTATCACACGGGGCGAGATCCTGGGGGCGAGCCGAGCCTAAGCCAAATAAAGGCTTAATATTACTGAGGAACAAGAACTAAATTATCTTTACTTTTACCCTTTTAGCATGCTGTAAGTTTCATTATGACAGTTATTAAATTGACTCAAATAACTAATAGAATATGAAATATCAGGTCGAGACATCAGCTAAGTATATTAAACTTCCTATAAGTCTTGCCTTTTCAAGATTTAACTTACGTTCTATAGGAGTATCAATAGATCCACAATTAAACATCACAATTGTTCTATATACTGTTGTTGATCTATTGTAATGGTATTAGACTTCTTATCTACATTTATTCTCATACCTAAATAGCGTTTCACACAACCTAGATCCTTTATTTTAAATTCTGCACTTAAATTAGTTATCAATTTCTCTGTCTCATTTTTACGCGTATTAAATATCAAAAAATCATCGACATATACTGCTACTATTATTTTAACATCAGTATACATCTGTGCCTTTTTTCGATTACTTGCGTTACATCTCTGCGCTGTCTCGATTACTTGCGTTAAATACGTAGTCATTATATCGCAATTTTATTTTCGTATCCAGATTAAATGTCGCAGTAAGGGTATCTTCTGGAAAAACCTGAGTCATCAAACATATTCTCTGAGCTTTTTCCATAACTCTTCCGAACTTGATGTCTCTCTGACTCTCTGATATGCACGTACAATCCGGTATCTATTGTCAAAACCAATTTAGCTCTTGTTTTAGCATCTTCTTCTGGTTTTCTTACTATCCACTATCGTAAGAAAACCAGAACCAATCCAATCAAACCAATGTTTGATGTAATGTAACATTCCTTCTAGAACCAACAAGTTTTCTGCCGCAAAACTCCACTCATCATAATTTTCCTGTCCTTTTAGTATGTAACTCAAGGTCTCCTGGAACACTTTGCACTCATGGCCATTTTCTACGCAAAGTCAGCACTTTTCTTAAAAAAAATAATTCATACATTTATTTAACTTTTTTTACAAAATCGATCGCTGTGAGGCTTATGTCCAGCATTGGAGTCTGGGCTGATATGATGTTGATGATTGCTTTAATATAATGCGAATGCTATACATGAACTGAGAAACAGGGTTATGCAGCAAAATCCATTGCATATAATTTATGTACACATCTTCAAGTACCTACTGCAAATGAAAACTGAATAATTTATGATCGTTTGCGAATATATTCGGATTCGATCATCGATTTGCAGCATTCACTCGATATGAGCAGCGAGCCGTGTTTTGTATTTGTCTTTACGTTTTAATAAATCGAGCAAGGACATTGATGTTGTCCAAAAATTTGCACAACCAGTTTATGTATTAAAACATCAAACTTGCTTAAGCGAGCCTCTATAATTAAACAATTTAGGTAATTAATTGGGTAGGCGCGTAATTAATTAAATTATTATAATTATAATAAAATTTCGTTTACTATACCATATATATATTATTTTCTCCGTTTGATATTCGAACTATGCTCGTAAACTTGCTGATATGATAGTAAAATCTAGGCGAGCAGCCCCCCTAGACTAGTGGCAATCGCTTCAATCTGTCTATTCTAGACGACATGTCACTTCAATACATTTGAACACATCTCTGACATAAGCTATCGACATGTCACGTGGTCAATGTACTAATTTGATGTGTCGATAGAATTACAGATCGAATCGATTGCCACTTGTTTAGAGGGGCTTATTTGTTAACTGTATTGTTTGTCGGCGATTCCGATACTGTTTTGTTTTGCTTCATAAAGAATGTTTAGCTATAGCTACAAACACATTCTTTATACAAACAAAACATAATAACATTTAAACATTATACAATTGCTAAAATCGGGTTGAAATACGATTAGTGTATGACGTAATTTTGGCTAAATTTAAAATTTGTTTACTTACGAACTTAGCTGTTAGTAATATATACCACATATAGTAATTACCGAAACACGAGGATAACGTTGGTGAAATATGTTTCTAAACCACTTGTTGAGCACAAAATGATACCTATAAGTCTGATATATTTCATATTAACATCAGCAGTAGGCACGTCATTTAGGTTCAATCGCCGCAAGGCCGTTCCCGAGTATGTTTTTGTTTATCTTCGTTAGTTGTATACTGTATTCTGTACACTAGTATCAATTTGATTATGAAAGTTTTATATCTTTCTATTTTTTTAGATCAATTTAAGCATAACATTGATATTGAAACATAAGGTCATAGTCATGTACGAAACAAGTTACCAAAACGCTGATTATGTTCTATAATAATAATACATCAATATAATAACATGTAATTTAGAAGTAATCGAACAGTTCAACAATAGCTGAACCCTCCCGCAAGGAAGCGGTGATTCAGTGATTCATTCAAAGTCAGGATATAACCTTGTGAGTATGAGCAAGGTTCACGAGTGCTCGGTCCGCATGCGCTTTATAAATCACTTAATTATAGAACCACGTGTGGTATCGGCTAGCTAATTCTCTGTAGAATGGGAGCTGTCCCCAATTCTTTCCTTTTACTTTTTTAACATTGCGATTAATAAGTAGAGCTTGAAATTCGTGCAGTTTTTGTTGGAAGCCGGTTTGATTTTCGTTCTTTATGACTTGAAACAACTTCTTGACTTGAAACTTCTTGTTTATTCATACGAATTTGTAGAAAAAAGTTGTTGGCGATGTTTTAGATTTATTTTAAAACTAATTAGCATTTCTTATATCTTTCATACCAATTGGTGCATTTTTGTCTTTGTTAAATAGAGTAGGCAGATTGGCGAAGAACGTACTTCTACTCTTAATGATTAGGAGGCGGTGCGATCGATCCCTACATAAAAGAGACAAGTATTTCCTCAGCCCATTAATAAGTTGTTGTGAAAAAAAATGTCGAGTGCTACGTTATTTATTTACTACATTACCTACAAGGTAGGAAAGAGTAATGGTATCGTAACACGTTCAAATTTGAAAAGCCATACTCAGTTTATCAATTAAGGTAGGTTAAAAGATCAATTTCGCAAATTTTAAATAGATTTCCATAAGAAAACGAAAGTGCTTCAAACAATAAATTTCTCCTAATAAGAAATTCGATCATGATATCCGCAATCCGTATACAAGATTATTCAAATGATCACGTCTGAATGTTTTGTTTGTTACGCAGAGCAATATACTTCTTATTATGTAATGTAATAGAGCATAATTGCTCGGTGGAGTTGTTTTGGTGCTGTTAACATTTAGAGTGTGTCTATGTGTGTGCTAATTTGCGGAAACTCATTTGTTAGAAGTGGAAGCTACACGCAAATGTGTAATTTTTGTGTCTATCATATACGTCGTAAAGAGTAGAGTAGTCGTTTATATTACTTTAGTCACAAACGTAACTCTTTAATATTACATTCTAAATTCACGGTTCTTTTTCTTTAGTAGGTTTTTTTGCGAAAATTGTGCAAACAGTATGTAATTGAAAGAGCAAAAAAACTAATTGACTAATTTCCGGGTCAGTTATCTTGGCTAATTCTTAGTTAGACAGGTACCTATATTTTTTTGTAAAATATAATTATGATAAAAACGTGATGAAACACGTGACAGCATTGTTTTCTTACGACCGCGCCACTATACAAAAATAGATTGTTTTTGTAAAGATACACATTTTTACTAATTACCTATATTGTAGTTTGAAAAGTTTCCCTGCGTGATGGAATCAGAAATGAGGAGATCCGCTGGAGAACTAAAGTTGCCTACATTCGGTGAGCTACCGAATCGCATCGCTGAAGTTGCAGTGGGCAGGCCACATAGCTCGTAGAACTGATGGCCGATGGGGCAAAAAGGTTCTCGAGTGGCGGCCACGAATTGGAAAGCGCAGCCTGGGGTGTCCCCCCCGCCAGATAGACCGACGACCTAATAAAGGTTGCGGGTAGTAGCGCAGTGGCGGAAATTAGGTGAGGCTATGTAGGTGAGCAGTGGGCGTCATTGGGCTGATGTGATTTGTGGATCATACAAAAGTTTGACTGCTTCGTTAGCATACTGACAATAGTCCCATTCATGACATACTAGAAGTCGCGTGGGGCTGCGCTCCCTTCGTTCTTTATTTGTATAGTCTATAACCGTCCTCGATAAATGGGCTATCTAACACTAACATATTTTTTCAAATCGGACCCGTAGTTCCTGAGATCCTAGCGTTCAATAAAACAAACTAATAATATAATAATAATAATATTCTACCACATTCACACAGCGCCATCTAGTCCCAAAGTAAGCAATTATATTTGCTTGTGTTATGGGTACTAAACAACGGATATACTACTTAAATACATTTTTTTTTTGTAAATACATACATATTATAGATAAATTACACCCAGACACAGAACAAACCTTTATGCTCATCACACAAAGATTTGTCCTGGGTGGGGATCGAACCCACGACCTCCAGCTTAGCAGTCAGGGTCACTAACCACTAGACCAACAGGCCAGTCAACTCAACAGTTTTTGTAATATTAGTATAGATATAATGATGGCAACCAGCTCCTGTACTACAAATTCCGTGTAGGACATACCTTCGAGTAACTGAATAGGTTATAATGATCATAAGCGTTATGAGGACGATATTAATTGCAATGTCATCAAGATAGAGCCGTTTGTGGTACTTAACCTTATTAATGCTGAGCTTGATTGGTTGGCTATTAGATGAACATTTGTATGGGAATTAAGGCGTAGAAGCTGAATGAGTCAAGCTGAAGATAAGATGCAGTAGGGCTTATTGAGGATATGTCCAGCAGTGAACTAGATAATATCAGTTGATGGTGAAAATGTTATGAATGATTAAACGTTTAAATATTTATTTCTCACCATAGTAGAATACAGATTGAAGTAGACTGCCACTGCGCGGCTCCTATTGGCTTACCGTGATGTTATATAGCCTATAATCTTCCTTGATAAATAGGCTATCCAACACTAAAATAATTTTTCAAATCGTACCAGTAGTTCCCGAGATCCTAGCATTCAACCAAATAAACAAACAAACTATCAAACAAACAAACTCTTTATAATTTGTCGATGCCGGCCAGCTTTGATATTTTATACTTTGTAATATTCTCTGATAGCACGGAACCCTCGGCGAATCTGACGCGCACTTGAGTGAATTTTTAATATTGAAACTTTTCTTTGCAGTCGGGGGATATAGAGTTTTTTGAGCAAATAATGTCTTGATATTAAACGGTTGTTTTAGAAACTTCTACCATATAGTAAGCCAAAACCTTTTTTACATTAAACATTCATTATAAACCTAAATAACCCTACCCATAATGACATAAACCACTTACTCAATAAAAATACGTATCTTTGAATTTAGTGTAAAACTCAATACCCGACCACGAAATCCGGCCCAAGACCAAGTCAGCAGTCGTACACGTACGTCGTCCCGCTGCCTAATCCAAAATTGATAAAACTAAAAACTACAGGCGTTCGTAGACTACGGTAACCGCTTACCAAAAAACTATTAAAACAGACTCTCAAAATGACGCATCTTTATAATTTTATACATAAAACAATATTTACAATTCAAAATTTGACGAGCCCTTTCAAACAATCCGGTTCGGACATTTTTATGTAAATGTAGTTGTTATCGGGTGTCAACCTTGCGACACTGTGACGAAAGCCGTGTCACTGTAACTGTTATGCTAACGTGTTCTAGGATAATGACCTATTTAACTTCACCTTGGCATATCACTTTGTTGGCTTCTATTGATTTTGATCTAAGGTGCCGTATTATCTATCGTATTTAATTTTACAATACAAGTAGAAAACAATTTTATTTTATTAAAAAAATAATGCTTTTTTTCTTTTCGAAAACTTCTTTCTTGTTCTGTCATTTCCTGTTTTTTGTTGCCCTGAGTCATTTTTTATACCAAAATTAAGAAGTATTATGCGGTTGATGTATGGTTCGATGCCAATAAATTATAGTATAAATATAAATAGTTAATATTTTTGGTATAAATACTATACCTACTATAAAAAATATTTATACTATGAGTCTAATACAATTTTGTTGAATAATAACAAATTTATGATAATTTATTGACACTTCACACTCGGAGTTTTATAACGAAAGCGCTCTTTAGTGTCATTATGTGGTCATGTTACCCTACTTCGAGCGCTGAATTCTAAATTTGAATCGCTATTTTTTTAAAATACCTAATGCTTGTTTTTATTGCTGGCTAGACCAGTGTCAAGTGTCAAATGCTTTTTTTTATTTTTCAATAAACTCGATTTGAATTTTCAAATCATGTCTGACAGGTATGCATAAACAGTTAATCTGTAGATATATACTCATGTTACAGTTATTGTTAAACTGAATTAATAAACATGTTTTTATAACTTCAGTATGGTATTTATCTGTTTATTATGTATTGCATATAACATATAAATAAACAAATACCAATTCGTAATTTAAGTTATCGCTTTCTAGACTTGAAATCAGTAGGTTTTCTATGAATTTTAAATATTTAAAACGCAATACTTAAACCTAAAAATTATTTTAGTAACCCAATGCAAGCGTATTAAGAATTGTTTTTATGTTGAAGTAGGCGTGAGCAGTATCACAGATCACCAGGCACTCACTCTGCTAATCCTGCTTGAATTTTAGGATCTTATGTATTTGTAAACTTTTAATTTAGTACTGCTGTTAGGTTAGTAATAAAAAAAATTAGAGCAATTATTACCGTAAATATTGGACATACAAGAAAATACTCACTTTTGTTGTGCTCTACACACTAATAGGAACTCCTCATGATAAGTCAGAAATTATCGTACCACATGTTTTCATCAAATAAAACCACTAGAAGCCGCCAGAGATGGCATAGGTTAAGGATCCTTTGTGGAACTAATAGAGGCTTACTTTCAGATGATGATGGTGAGAAATCTGCCCATGAATTTAAATAGTTATGGTCAAAACCATATTTGTATCTGGCGAGCTTCCACTTGGCTTGTTAAATAATGCCATTAAGAGTTATTTCTAATTTACTCTCGTCCTATTACCTGCGATTGAAGTAGTTATCCATCACTCTTATTTGGATGATGTTTTGATGCCAAGTTCGAAGTTAGTTAATTATCAAGATGTTATGCTAAAAGATTGAAAGGGTCATTTTATTTTGACATGACTAACTACATTCCTAATATATTCATTTATTTTTTGGAATAGAGTGAGTAGACACATTGAAGCGCCTAGGCTGCAATAAAGAAATAGTTGTACATATTATCCACACGAGGCTAATTTACCATAGACCATAGACCTTATCGTTAGCTCTCATATAGTTCCCATTTAAATAATTACAGAGATAAACTCCCATGTTTATACTAAGTACATCTTCTGTTCACAATTACGTTTACAACTTGCCCCATATAAAACATCTTATTAGCATACATCTATTACAAGGTAAAATTTTCCAAGATTACACTGTTATAAGCATCTTTTGTATAAAAGGCGTAATGTTATGGTTATGGACCCTGACAACTTGATATGCGGTTATTGTAATGTAATAGAACTTGCACGTGGTTAACGTGGTCATCTTTTGTGTCTGTAGAATAATCGCATCCTTAAGTTTATTTCGTCCGCATCTCACATTTTGATTAAAACGCATCAACCTTATTTTGGACCTATTCTTTTCCTATTCTTATAATTAGTGTAATCGTACTGATGCGTTATCAGTAGTGCTGGCGTAGAAATTAAAGTCTGCAATCCTAATGTTAGAGACTATGAATGTATTCCGTCCGAAGCGGTTTTGGTGATTTATTTTATTTAAAATGTGCCGGTCTTAAATAGAGCGACCGCAACTCTGTTTTCCGATTAATTTAAATCTTATAGTAATTGAAAGTTGGTATAATGTAATTTATTTAACAGCAGAGAATTTGTATGTATCAGTATGAAGTCTGACTGAGTTATTTTGCTATTTATTTGCCAAGTACAATTTAATATTTTCGCGATAAGCTGTGAGAACATATTATAACAATATTATTTAAGATAAAGGGGCATATATAATTTGTATACCTATTACGTTGTATTAAGTTTCTATGTAATGAGATAAGGGTCATTAAAATTTCATGCGAGAACAACTTGCTAATTAGATACGTGTGATAATTGTTACGTAAATGTGTTATAATGAGATGAAACATTTTCTCTAATCCCTTTGCAAAGTGATGCCTGATGTAAAATATGTGTGAGCATGTGAAAATGTTCTCATACATTTAGTTCACTTTCACATTAGCTTTTAAATACTTATATTACGCTAGTCCATTCAGTGGAAACGAATCATTAAATTTGTATAGAGTTGTTTGACAAACGGGTGCGTAATTGTGTATAAAACGCCTATGTAGTCTTAATTATAGGTGAGTAGTATTTGTTGAAATTTATCAGCTTGTAATATTATAATATAATAGTCCGATATTAATGGCATATTGTGTTTTAATTATAGGATTGTAGAGTTGATATTTCGTTTTCGTTAAACACATTTATTCACGATGAAATATATACCTTACATACGTTCCGACAGCTATTTTCCATCAAATAATTACTTTATGTAGACTGAACTGATTCTCTCATCTAAACAAACTGATTTATTGTTCTTAATTTCAACCTTACCTATGTGCAAATAGGGTATTATATTATTTTACCATACTAACGACTGATCACCCTAAATTGTGACGTCAGTGAGTGAGAGCACCTATCTCTTAGCATAACTTCTATACGTACTTCATTACGCAACATTCATTCATCATGTTATGACTACACATACAAACATACATTCCATTTATCATATCAACCTCGTATTGTAACCCATTATGTATAATAGCAGATCTTCAAGTCGCTTATGCTTTTAAAAGTACCTCGATATGTCACCATAAACGACACACCTCTTCTGACTAGGTAGGAGAAAGGAAGATTTAGACGAAGTTATCACGTTAGCCAGATGTCTTGGTACAGGGTTTTGTTCAAGTTTTCCTTTTTGAGTATTAGAGTATTGTGATTTGTACATCTAGTTGTATTAACAACATTCTGAGGATGAAATTTAGTGTTGACTTATACGACATTGTATCGACTGTCTCGCGGGCGTAACAGAAGTGTACCTATAAGACTGCTGGGCAAGAGGTTCTGGATACGATTTCCAAGTTGGGCACGTTATTGGGATTTTCCCACAAAATGACATAGCAGATAAAATATTCGTACTAAATCTTCTAAGCCTACGGAGAAATATGGCATGATTCTATGTTATGAAATTATCAAATACTTGCTGTGCCCGCAACTTCGTTCGCGTGTTCTTCGTGTGCGATTTCATAGTTTTTTATTTTACACGGATCCTTGATATTTTTTCCAAAATCAAAGTAACCTAAGTAGTTATGAATATTTTTGGTATACTGCTACAAATTTAGGACCAATATAATGATTGAATGAAATCTGCTATTGAGATCCAATTACGATGAAATTGATCCATTCGTTAATTTAGACTTTGGGCCCTCATCATCGAACAAAACAAGACGTAAAAACTTTCCCGATTCGCGCCATGATTGTGCATGATATGACTGTTGTTTGACGAATCGTACGCATATATGCGTATTGGAAAGTCAGCATTGATGGAAATCTCTCAGTGAAAGTAATCTTACGTCGGGATGTTAAATGCTTTTAATTTTCCTGGTTTGATATGCGGAAACCGTAACGGTTGTGGACAGATAAGAATTTGTTATCTTGGTAACGTAATAGTGTATGGGCTTCTTGCGCGTACGATGTGTTAAGGTTGTTGTACACTTGTATTGCTGGCGGTTACTGCTCCTGATAACAAGGAACTTTATATTGGCACTGGAAGTAACGCGGGGCTTTGCTCCCACCATTCGTTATTTGATCACTGCTCAGCTTCTATTGGCCGTAGCGTGAAGTTATATAAAGAATTTTACAAATCGGACCATTAGTTCCAAAGATAATCGCATCCAACCAAACATACAAACTCTTAAGCTTTATAATATTAGAATAGATTTAACTCGTTTCAATGCATATTTCGCCAAGTGTTAAATGCCATGTAAAAGGCAACCGACATATTACTGAACATAAATATAGATTGATACTGCTCATATCACGATAGCAAACACCCATCAGACTGAGTGTGTACTACCTTTTGTAAGTGCAAAGTATAGGCTCTTTGTACAAAGAGTTTCAAATCGATTGCAATCGCGTTCACGTTTTTAGCGATGCGTAGAAAATGTTCAGTAAATAAATCGTATCGGATCGCTGCGTGCTCGACATTCCTGTTTTTATGACTTGTGGTGCAACATTTAATCAAAGTGAACCACTCAGTTCTTCTTTTATTGTTGATACGTTGTTTGTTTTACCTAACACCTGTATTTACATTACATTCATAATATGAACGCACTATAATATTATAGTGCGTTCCTAATGCAAAGTAATTACATGAACCTATTAATTCTACATTTGAATTTTATAATATTGAATTTAGAATAATGCTTTTTCTTTTACTACCTACTTTGAATCTTGAGCTAGTGGCAGGCAGGACATTCAAATAAGTATAAATGCTGTAAGTACGTACCTAATTCGAAATTTAAAATTCATAGGCTCATTTTAAGATGCGGGTGGTACCTATTAGTGTAAATTGATAATAATGTTTAAAGTAACGATCGTATTTTTTATGAGCACTTACGTACATTTTCTAAGTGCGTGTCTTACTTTTAGAGTGTACACTTTGCTAACATTTTCCATAGGTATAGAACCTTGGTCTAGGATTCGATCCCCACATCAGCGCGCAAATTGTTACCTAATGCGTTGTCATTTATTTCTTCTAAAAAAAATTAGAAATTGTTTCTGCCTACAGTACTGTAAACGTTTTCTAAAGCTTTAGTACAAGCTAGTACGACACAAAAGCCTCCAAATGGTACCTAATTGAAATTCTTTAACGGCGCTTCAACACCCGCGGTTGTTCACCCACACACAGATTAGTTGAATACCACCTATTATTATCGCATTGTATTATTTAATCGCACGCAATTACGCATAAGTTACATACACATGTTACGGAACCCAAGTTCTGAATGTTGCGACTGTCGACTCGCTCCGGTTGTCAGATATGAGTTTTATACGTTGTAGGTAACTAATTATAATATTATGTACTAGAATAAATCGCTGGTCGTCGAAATTATTGATAAATGTGATAATAACAAAAGATAACTTTGAGTTTTATTATCCAAAAGCGTTTTACATTCGAGCCATAACTTTTTTAACATGTTTTTAAAGTCTTTTAAAGGCTTTTTAAACTTTCGCGACTTGTACACATATTAAATTATTATATAACGGGCTACGTCACGTATTATATTTAAGGAATATGAAATTAGGTACCTTATTTATTTGCGCGACGTTTCGATCCAATTAGACCGACCGTGGTTACATTCAGACATTCCTTAAATATAATATTTATTTTATTTATTTATTCATTAACAATAATAATTGTGTTTGAATATTAATTACATAAGACATTCAGTCAGCCCGTGACCATTACATTCAGACATTCCTTAAATATAATATTTGTTTTATTTATTTATTCATTAACAATAATAATTGTGTTTGAATATTAATTACATAAGACATATATTATTAACTAGCTACAATACAATACAAATAATACATTAATACAATATGAATTAAATTAAATTTATCAGACTATCTTTTCATTAAAATTAATTGCCTATAGGTATTTGAATTGATGAATTCGGACACTGAGTAGTAATTTTGTTCTAATAAAAAGGCCTTAAGTTTTCTTTTAAAAAGAGAAGTATTATATATTTATTTTTTTCAATTCATTTGTTAAACAATTAAACATAAATATGTGACGTAGACCCGTTATATAATAATTTAATATGTTTTTAAAGATTACAAGCGACTCGCCTCTGCTTAACACGAACTGCTTAACGCAAATTTTCCTAATATCCTGCTGATTTTCCAAAGAAAAATCGTCATCTACTTAGCTGTCTAATTTTGAGATTCACCATAGTCGTTTGTTAAAAGTTTGGCAATTTTAATGAGGAGTTGGCCCCTTTCCGGTTTGCGCATCTATTTGATGAACAATTAATTTATTAGTAAGTACTTACCTTGTTAACTTGACTTCTAAGGAGGTTATTCAATAATTAAATAACAACTCGAAATTTGGATGTCTGAGAGAATATAGTATCAAGTTTATGTCACTAATAAGTGACACGCTGTTTTTGAACCTTTAGATTGTTTAGATAATGTTGTGTTAAGTTGGGTATTATTGTTGCCAAGACTTTTTCGACATCATTTACTCATATATAATTTATAATTTCCACACATAACATAACAAAAACAAATATTTTATCAATCTAAATTCGTTTTTCACTATTCTTTTCGTTCAAAAATCTCGGTCCCCGTCAGTAGCGCATTCAATTACCTAAATTGATGTGTGCAGTGCACACAGATCCCGTCAAAGGCCCCGGGCCCTTCGTCAGTTTAATTCAATCAATTTCACTAGCCTCACTCTCATCGTGTTTGTTTTATATTTTAATTGTGTTTCTACTAACCTGTTTGTATGTTTATGTTTTGTTTACGCCCCGAGGAAATTGTCTGTTCGGGGAATTCGGATTAGAAAACAATTTTGTTAGGAACTTACCCACGTAACATAACAAAGCACCAGTTTCTTAGAAAGTCGAATTATTATATTAACCACGTTTCATATTCTGTTTCCGTGTATAATCTGAAGTCCTTGTTTTGTCAAAAGGTATTTTATTTATTAGGTACAGTAACAGGTTACAGATTAATTTGTGTACAATTTATAAATTCCAAATAATACATTATTAAATCTGAAGCCCAGTTATAACCATACACAGCATTTCTTAATAAATTGTTGAGATTAAACTAATGCAGAATACAGAATGACAACTAATTATTATACATATTTAGCTGACAAAAAATATAAAACAATAAAAAAATATAAGATAGCTTAATTTTTAACTTTGTATTTATCTTTATCAGTACAAGCTTTGAACAAAATATTCAGTATTCAGCCATTTTATTAGTGGTAAGAGTGTAGAGACTTGTTAGTCAGCTACAGATTTTCCACACAAAATCTGCTGAATCAGTCAAGTATAATTAGGTTAGCGAGACAGGTATAATTACTAGCAATTGTAATGATTCTATGTCGGGAAAAGTCACAGGTATAGGTCTACCCGATGCCTGTCGACGGGCAAATGTGACAGCTGGTTCACGGATAAATCTATGCGTGGATTGCTTGCTATCGACCACAAAGGCTAAGTACAAAGGCCACTGTCTTGAAAAATGTAACATTTGCTTCAGATGGCACAATAGTACAGAACTGTCCAATAAACCCTATGCTTCTATTCATACTATTCTCTATCTAACAGGTGGAAAAGTATTTTCCACTAATAGACAAGTAATTTAATTTAGTTCTCCCTCACATATACAACACGCAAACGAACTATTACCTACTTACATTAGAAGAAACATCTATCTTTAACATCACATAGCAATTTCTCTTATTGATTTGTTCTCCGAACTATCAATAGTAACAATTATGTAGTTTATAAGTGAGGAATGAGAACAGACATAACCTTATTACGTTGTAAAACCTCAGCAGTATTGGTATAAAACATCATCTCATCTCACCATCTTATCCGTGAGAATCTTTGAACAATGGACCTCGTCATTAACGAATAATTGCTGTTTAAAATGACAAGCTGAAATTAACCACTTTTTGTACTCCTTGCTTTTGTATCAGCGTTTCAATTTAAATTTTTATTCCAACTTTGTATTTATTGTTTGCGATATTTTTTCTGTTTTCTTGAGGCTTATGTTAAGATACATTTGGACACGATCTTTGTAATGGATTGGATGTTAGAAGTTGAGCACTGCGCCAATTGGCTTACCTTTACAGAAGGTCTATAAAAGGACAAGGACCTTTCCTAACACGTACCATAGTGCCTTCCACATCCAGTCCAACCCAGCGACCTGGTCTGAAGAGTTCCTTGTGATGTATTACGTTATACTAGTTGACCGATGCGCTCAGAACGCATCCAGTATGAGCATGTTTAATATGTTTATGTAACGTATCTAATGAATGCAAAGCCGAACGCAGAACGGAACGCGTTCTGTGTGACAGGTGTAACGTCATAGAATATAATGGTGTGTAAAAACTTATTCATATATTATTATGTAGATTGTAAAAGTTATATATATTCATTAATTACATTGAACAACAGTGAGTTCATAAGTTTAGTATAGGCTGATATTGAATGAGGTGACTTCATTTCTTTGTTCCTTTTGTTTTCAATGCATACATGTCAGTGTTTGATAATTCTAAGAATATTTTCTAGAATTTTTGCTCTTACGTTCGTTTCTAGTTTTAACAATTTACGATTACTTATATTATATTTTTCCACGTTTAACGTACAATTCTTTTGTTTTTGATTTAATTGTTTTCTGAGTTTTTGTCAAATCAATTGTTGTATGCTAATTATAGATTATGTAACCTGCGAAGATTTTCTGCAAAATTAAAATATAATGACTGAATGGTTGCTAACCCGTCACCTGTCTGACATCTTTATTATACGTAAGCGTTCATTATTTTTATGTAAATTTGTCATGATTCTATTTAGCCGGTAATAGCCATAATTATTTCTGATCTCTAACCTTGGATGTTGACGTCAATACGTTAAAGTAAAGTAAAACTGACGTAAAAAGTAAATTAGAGAAATAAGATGAACTATGTACCTTTACGGTGGCTGCAAACTGGAACTGGAATTCTGATCAGCAGTCACTGTACAAACAACGATACTATATCCAACGGTAATAGATAGATACAACGAAACATCACCTAGCCATGAACAGCAGGCAGTACAGAGTATGCTGTATGCACTATGCAGTATGTTTTTATCTTTGCTTTTAAAAGCAAATGTTTCCTTCTATATGTTTCCTATCTAACTTGAAAATGCTTAGATTAATAAAGTAATTTTTATGTAGTCATACTTATATATTAAAAAACCAACATACATACCTAAATTTTAATGATAATTAATCAGATCTACATAATTATGTTACCACTAATCGTGACGGTTAGTGACAACTTATTAAATTAATCTCTTGTTTCGTAATGCATAATTAATATAAATTTTAAATGTAGGTACTAGTGGCGCCACTCTCTATGCATGTAGCGGGTACTTGCTCAAGTTTAAATTAGTTCCTTTTTTGGCCACTGCACTGGCGGATTTTAAGTATACAGCCTTGATATATCAATCTCGTTTTAAACTGTTTAAGGCAACATATGTGCGACCTACATTTAACTTATTGAGAATATGTATGTGTATTTTGAATTTGTAATACACAAGTTAACGTTGTTGAATTGCATTACATTAGAGTTATGAAGCGATGGTGGCTGAATGGATAAGTCACAGGCGTGCTAAATACGCGGACCGAGTTCGATTCCGACCAACAGTACCAATGTGGATTTCACTTTGTGGAATTTATATTTACTAGTCATGTGACTTACATCTGCTGACGGTAAAAGAAAACATCGTGTGGAAAACCCACATACCCTAGAAGTGATTCTAAGTGTATGTCTGATCCACCAACCCGCATTAGGCCAGCATGTATGAATTATGGCCTTAACCCTCTCAGCTCTCTAGATAGAGGAGAGAAACCCGAGCCCAGCAGTGGGACATTAATGGGATCAGCAACCCAGGTATGAGAGTTATGAAGCATTCCACCAAACAAACAAACTCTTCAGTTTTTATATTATTTTTAGTATAGATATCCACAATAGATCATGAAGGGCGTCTACAGGTTAGTATTAAATTTGTAAGGTTGTATTCGACTAGGTATAGTATAATATAATAATAATATAATATTCTACAACATCCACACAGCGCCATCTAGTCCCACATTAAGCAATTATATTGGCTTGTGTTATGGGTACGAAACAACTGATATACTACTTATATACATTATTTTTTGTAAATACATACATATTATAGATAAATTACACCCAGACACAGAACAAACCTTCATGCTCATCACACAAAGATTTGTCCCGGGTGGGGATCAAACCCACGACCTCCGGCTTAGCAGTCAGGGTCACTAACCACCAGACCAACAGGCAGTCAAATGCGATAGTCGAAGGCGATCTTCAGTTAGTCGATTATTGCAGCCATTCAGTAATCGTTCATTGTGGCCCATATAAACAAAGGATAATGTTTAGACATTTCAAAATCATTACTCACCAATCATAATAACAAATGATAATTATCTAAAGTATAATACAGATTATGCCATTGCATACGTAACTGGCATAATCACATGTCCGATGACTTGGCTTGGAGTTGAAATGGTACTTGATATTTGGCAGCTCGATGAGGTGCATTTCCCAATTGAATGCATGTACCGTTATAGTCTAAGATGCCAATAGGAAGAGATTGTCTTCATAAATTGTTTACTTAGTAATAATTGTCTATAATTAATGTTGTTTACACGTCATCATCATCAGCAAATCATTAATGTCCGACTATTGGGCTCGGGTCTATATCTTAAAGCAGATTTTTTTTACCCGGCCCCCCCCCGGTATTGTAACGGTTGCACCCGTTGCAGGCTACGTCCTGCACGACTGCACCTCTTTTGACCAACTTTTGGATCTTTTTTGATTTCTTTTTAATTTACTTTTAATAATTTAAAATTCAAAATCCTAAATTATATTAAATTCAAATTCGAACCGAGTCTTCGTCGGAGCATCCGTCGAAGACAGAGGGCTCATTATTATTCTAATTTCTTGTGCAGTGCACGCTCTTCTTGACATTTAAAAATTAATACTATAACTTTATATAAGATCAGTTGTTTTATTGTGAGGGCCCCACGCCCTTCTCCATATATAGCCGGATCCTACTACCATATTCTTGCCTAGCGCCCACTGGAGGGGACGGTGGAGACGCTAGAGACCTAATGCGGGTTGGTGGATCAGACATAGCCTAGAATTTCTTCTAGGGTATGGGGGTTTCCTAAAGATGTTTTCCTTCACCGTTAGCAGATGGTAAGTCATACTAGATACATGACTAGTACATATAAATTCCACAAAGTGAAATCCACATTGGTATTGCTGGTCGGAATCGAACTGGAACCGCGTGTTTAGCACGCCTGTCTCTTATCCATTCAGCCACCATCGCTTATCATAAGTTGTTTACATAGATAATTAATGTTATTTACACGTGCTTCTATAATATTTTGTGATGTGGGAGCTTTGGCCAAGTATTTTAGACTTACTTGTTAACAATATCTTACTTCTTGTTTCGTATCCGCTGATAGACCGCCTCAAACACTTGCTGGCTTGGAAAGGTCTGATATTATCTAGTTATTGTAATTAAGCAACTTAAAGTTCTAAATTGGAAATCATTTTTAAATTCTGTAATTCATCATCATTACCATTTCATCCCATGGCCCAGCAGCACGGGTCTCCACCAAATACTGCGGAGGGAATTCTGTTCTTCTTAATGCATAATACAAAAGATTATTGTTTGTTGTTGTTGTTTCATCAAGTGACGTATCACTTACGTCAAGAATCCCGAACCACAAAATAATAATAATTGTGCGGTTAAAGTTTTTACTGTGCCATCATGGACGCAGTGAGGCAAAACCTTACTTACGATTGTTACGAGTTCCTACGTTGTAATTGTTAAAAGTAGCAGACGATGATGTCTAGACTCAAGAAGGTTTGCGTTTTAAAGTAATTTTATCTATAATACCCATGTGTTATCTTTGGACACGTGCGTCAAACGATTACCTCATAAACATGACTTCTTTGAAATTTGCTTAATATTTCATATTTATCAATGTGTAGTCAGATAGGAAAAATATTTAGTTAAAAGATAGCATAGATTGCTCCCTTTACTATAATAAATAATATGGACCTAACAGTTAGCGGAACATGGGTGTAAAACCTAAGAATCTAACATAGCATAGCCGTAACGAAACATTCTTATTACAATTAATTGTTTTAAATAAAAAAGTAATGAAAGCTTCTGAGCAATAAAAGTAAGGAAGCATTAAATGTTATACGAGATTCTCCAAAAAACCCACGAACACAACAATTTCGCATTTAAATAATCGTTGCATAACATTAACACTAGCAATCAACAATTCCTTATAAACAAAATTACAACATCCCACTGAAGTTACATAAAAAAATATTCACAATGCACGTGGGATCCGTCGTGTGTACGAAACTTTCACGACACGACACTCTCGTTAGACTTTCGCCCGTAATTAAACCTGGCTGTAGAACAATAGCAACTATAAGAAACAGATCTCTAACATACAACCGATGCTGCTATTAATTGTCTATCGAATCGCCCACGCTTTCTAACACTACCATGCATGTAAACTCACAACGTACTCACTTGCAACATGAACTCGATACAAACACCTTGATCATGCACAAGAAACAGATGTTGCCGTGACTGCAGACGGTGGTAACGCCACAAGTGTAAAAAATCAAGTGAATGAACAACGTGCACGTATGTAACAATGGGAATACTTTTTGCTCAAGGTTCGTCGGTAGAAAGTGTTTGAACGGCTTAAAGATTAAAGTTTATGGCATCTCGTTTGATAACAATGGCCAATTTAGATGGTGAATTGTGTTTTTCAATGAATTTTATTGTGTGTTCGAGTGCCAATTTTAGATGAAACGATGTATTGGCCACCGACGAGGCTGCGAGCCATAAATGTTTCGACTGAAATACAGTAGCAAAGAGAATAGGTATTAGGAAACAATAATATACTGTTTCTGGATACAAATCTTATCAGCCCCTACTTACAATATACTTATTATCTAATCAACAGTAGAATGCGTGATTAAAAGTAACTTGAACGTACATTATGTGTATTCGTTTCCCACATTAGATAAACAGTCGTTTCCATATCATTGAGCCCGTATCTGATACTCAAAACAACGAGTCTGGTATAGTCGTTACATTAATATGCTACTTCATCATCACGAAATGTCTGAATAATTATAATCTAAAAAGTCTACTTAGACTTCAGTGATAACGATGTTGTCATATATAATATAAATTTGAAAAAAATAAATCCTTGATTTTACCGCACGGTAAAATTGTTGCTAGTCCTTTTCTCTTGGAGAGAGGGTTTCACGTTTTAAGCTCTTAATTCAAATAACACTGGTCTGTTCTCTTTTTCTTTGAATATCAAAGTAACTGGAATTTCATCTTTTTCAGCAATTTTACTATCCACTGTTTACTCTCAGTAATCACTGTTTACTTGTTAGTTGTTACAAGACGTTCGGTGGCCTCTGTCATTTTACTGTCCCTTCGTTAAACAAGATGACTGTGGTTTGTCCATTCATTACTTCTTATGATCACAAACTATTAATGTCTCATACAAAGTTCCGTAACAATCCAAGTATGTTAACTACACCGCATTTTCTGTATTCCGTTCCTTTTACACCACATAAGCTTTGAACCAGCCACGAGATAAAAATAACAGTCTTGAGACTATTAAACCCGCTTAAATACATTGCAATATGCATTTTGATCATAAAATTGATGCTAATAATGTGCTACTGTATCAAACGCTATTGATAAATCAAAACAAATTTCTTTACACTTTCTCACGCGGAGCTTCCGTCCGTTAATGAAAGCTATATATTAATAACTGAGTATTTCTATATAATTAATATTGTAATTTGTAGCATCATTTTTTACGGCATGATCATTCATAATTTTGATATACAATTAAGAGGAAATTCTCACATGTTATGAGTACTTGTGAGGGGTGAAGATAATTGTCGTTTTCAAATCGTGGCTTGCTAGGATTGTATATAGTTAGTAGTAGCATTGACCTCTTTTTTAATATAAATCAATAAAAAATAATAGGAAATTATTAGTTATAGTTAATCTAGTACCTAATATATATAATCATATTAGGTACTAGATTAAAGACTATCGATTTCGGAATCGCCTCTTCTACGAAGTAAAAGCAATCAACGAAGATCTGAATTTTGAAATCATTTGATAACTTGATTGATGATTTTTAATCGCTGATATTTGAATATTATCTATATAATTATCATTCGAAACTCAACACGGCCTAATAAAATGACTAGGTTATATTTATGTAATGTTTCGGTTTATTAGTAAATAAATTCTACTATTGCTTCTTTGGTATAGTTTATATGTTAATTTACAACCCTAGGGAAATCTTGGCAAGAGACTCGGTTTAGTGGAAATGCAAAAATTTTATTTGCCGAACTCGTGTCTTCTGCTGGTAATGTTGGCAAGCCACCGTCATTTTGAAGTAAATCTTTTCGACCTACAGGGTCTTTCCCCTTTGTCAGACATGGATATAGTTATCCATGTCTGACAACAAGCTCTAAAATTAAAAGCAATTAAAAGACATCTACCTATATATCTGTTTCATGTGACTAATTTATTGTATTTTTTTTCAATTTTACTGGCAGTAATAATATCCTATACTCTTAAAACCTTTCATTTTCAGTAGGTTTACTTAAGACGCATTTTAATTACTGTACCTGGTTTAATTTAATTTCGGCAGAAAGCCTCGCAGACAATATCAGAAACACAATATATTTTTTTCGACTCGCCACACACGAAGACCCATATCGCAGTTACTTAGTATTGTTATACGTGAGTTGAAAAATAAAATAAACTACGTTCAATCTTCCGCAAGCTGTAAAAAGCAAAATAAAGCAACTTATGGCCGACAATCTGCTTTTAATTCTTTCGTAAATAAGTTTTTTGTTGCTAACCAAGAAGTGTATCAACAAAAGAAAAAGCTGGAAACTACAACATCAAGTTTGTTGTTTTTGTTCGGATGCTTTTTATTTTCCGCGTCTGTTCCATCTAATGCTATTAATTCGTGTCTATCTTCAGAGTGAAACCAATGTTGAATTATTAGCCACTTTTAATCTTTAGCTGGGCAATAAAATATCTTTATTGGATTAGTCTTTGCGTCATTGTGTACGTGACCACGTCAGCGTAGGTACTATGTACTATTGTTACGAAATATCCCAAAATACAAAGACATGTAGATGCGTACGAATGCATTGGTGTATGGGTATGCGCTCGCACGCACACAGCCGCAGTTTTCAAAAGTGCATGTCCCGAATGCATTGACCAGTCACTTGACCTAGGTTACTACAGATATAGGCAGCGTAACGAGTTAGACAATGAAAACATAGCACGTTTAAATCATTGTAAATTGACGCGGCAAGATAACCCCTTTGTTGATTGTTCATTATAATGCGTTTATTTGCATACTTGGTTTGCATCTGGCTTAAGTTGTGTATTTAGAATAATTTAGGTAAAAAAATAGTTCAGGTCTGTACTAACTATTAATAAATTACGGAAGTATTTTATTTAATAGTATGATAAAATTTAAATTCAATTATTAGTCCTTTCTTCTCACCTATAAAATTTATTTTGCTATGCCCTGTGTGGTACTATATTAGCGTTTATCAATAATGCAACATAATGTTGCATTATTATTGATAAACACGGTTAGTTATTTAGTCTTTGTTGATTGAATATGGAGGTTTATGTATTACTAGGTCTATCGGCCTGAGTGTAATCAATGCTTTTATTGTATCGATTGTATTCGAGTGGGTAATAAATCGAATGCAGTACATAATATGAATGTTTTGATTCGATCTATTATGTACTACGCAGTTTTATCTGCGTCTTCGTAGTAGTTGTTTCTGGTTCACTTCTATGGATCGCGGCGTGATGTTTTACAAATATGTTGTTGTTTGTTATTTAGGTTTTTCTCAATAAACAGGCTGGTGCATTTCTTTTTAGACCGGACTCATAGTTTCTGAAACTAAAATGTTCAAACAAAGGAAATCAGTGTTTTGAGTTTAGCTTTTGGTAGATTCTTCAAATCGACGTCAGTAATTTTGTTTTTTTTTTACTTTTAACAGTTAGATGCCGCGCCGTGGGTTATACGAATTTATTCCCAACTAAAAGGGAAATAAATTATTATAATTAAAATTCAAACACGAACAATATTACATAATAAATGCGTGCAATAATCATTCCATGTCTTTTGTTCGGAACATAAGTAAATGTCATATTACCATCTACTTTCTATTCGTCGTATTCTTCAATGCGAGTACGCTCTTTGTCAGAACCGGTCTGAACTCTGAAAGCACCTGATTTTATATAATTAAATGTACTTGTTACTTGTTGTATACAGCCTTACATCAATCATTTTTATACCTTTTCATAGACTAACGATGTTAATTTTCATCCCTTTCACTGGCTTTAATAAAAAGGCCGTTACAATGATTAGAAAAAGTGAAAATCTTTTTTGTGAAATTATGTATGGCTGGAGATAGACAGCAGCGGAAAGTACAGGGGGAGAACTTTTCTCAGCTGTGGGATAAATAATGGTGGTTTTCTTTCGTGATGTAAGTTTCTAAACTTCTCAATGTTTTCATTATAAATTAGAAAAATAAAGTCGATATTCTAAATGGGTATTTCTATGTTCAGAACCAATACAGTGTTTTATCAAAATAAAAAAATCTATATTTGTAATTTCACTGTAAGTACTAAATTTACTGAACTAAAAATAACCTATAAATTTATGAAGTCGGTCACTTATAAATACTTTAGTAGTTTATTATATAAACGAACATATACATATTATAATACCTAAACTATGACGTAAGTTACGCAGTACTGGGTTAGTCATTTCGATCTGGCCTTGAAACAAAACAGCTTATAGCATGCTGTATAGACAATGAGTGCGCCCGCGAACGCGCCCGCGCCCGGCGCTAAGCTCAAGTTCAATGAACTGTTCACGGGTCGAACCGCGAGTTTTCTTAAACCGATCCGACTATTAGACATTCTGTAGCACCAACTACTTCTGTGATCACGATTTCTTGAATTTTATAGGGTACCCAAGTAGCGGGATAGGTTGTTTACGATTCGCAATTTGAAAATTTACTCAGTATAATATGTAGGTAATGTACTTAGGTAGGTATTACATACTGTTCTAGGTGTTACAAATAAATGCACTTAATAATTAATATAATGGTAAGGAGACGTTTGTATTTATAATTATATTATTAATAGTTTGATTCATTGTTATTTCGTTTTTATTACCTACGATTTTTTATTTTATTATTACCGACTGATTAGGCTGATTCGGCTTTTAGTACCTATCATTTTTTAAAGAATTTTTATTTTTTTAAGTTTTTATTTCGAATTCGAAGTTTTTTTTCGGATGTCCGGTTAATGTTATTGTTTTATGGTTTACAAATTTGTTTATCTAATTTTTGTAAGTTGACGCTGCTCATTATACAATTTGTTATAAATAACTTGATATCATTGGGTCAATGTCTATTATGACGTATTTATTCAAACGCTGAATAGCTATAGGTACCTACTTAGTCAGATACAAAAATATCTCTGACAATTTCTTCTTTCTTAATTAAGTTCTACAGATAAACTAGAATATTTTAATAATGAAGACCAATTTCTAATTCGAAATTCAATATTACTTTGCCTTTAAAAGTTTTATTTTAAATATCAACAATGCTACTAATTATATCATGTACCTACCAGGAATACAGAAATAGCTGAGAGCTATCTTGCCTAACCTCAGACCAACACGGGTTATCGTTAACCCTGAAACGCCTATGCGTGTCCAATCAACTATAACTAAACGGCTATCATAACTAAGAACTAAATTAAATCACGTAACCAACGTTTAAAGGTCGAATTGTTTTCAAGAGCAGCTTTGCAACGGTCTATTTGTGTCAATGAACTCTGTAATCTTTTGCATTAGAAGCTATCGATGTTGTACTGAGAACTATGAAAATGTAGTTTACTAGTCGCTGTGCAATAATTAAATTATCGGTTGACTACCACCCGATTTCCAACTAATGCTGAGTGTCATTTGTCTGATGTGAACTGAATGAAATTCATTTACTCTTATATCGCATAATGTTATCTCTTATGAATCAAAAGTTTATTAACCATTTGACCGCCAACGCTAGTGGGTAGTGGTAATAAAATTGCGACCTATGTATTTTCTTTGAGGGTTAGAAAACAATACTCAGCCTCATTTTTTGGAACAAAATTCTAACGGATTTTCTTATAAAATGAGACTTAAAAAAAATGAAAAACGAAAGAAGACTGAAAATAGTTATTCCAAGTCAAAATACAGAAAGTAGGCCACGTAGACAAGACATGAACGAAAACCATAGCATCAAATGTTCTATAATCAATGTCATGGTGTTTCTCCTCGCTCCCTCGTCGGGTCCATTGTCCCTAATCCAGATGTAGAGGTCTGTGACCTCAGCAGATTCCTTGCACCTCGTTGTTGATAATTTATTGCGTCTATACTTAGCATATGGGCATTACTAGACACATGAATATTTATTACATTTTCTCTTGCGCTCTTGTGCCGATGACAATAAAGGAAAACTTGTTGTTTGTTTGACATTGTACAGATTTAATTATATGGTGTCTAGGGCTTTCTGCAGTTATTTAACATTGTATATATGTTATTTATTGTTCGTTTTCTCTTGTCTGTAAAGCAACCTTCTAGCCACCTGTGTGTTTATGTTACAAAATAATTCGCATTTGTTTTTGCTTGAGATTTTTGTCTGAATTCCACCTAAGAGCATAATAAATTAATTTAAAGCTTATGATTAAAAAGAAAAAATCATCTGTTCCTTCATTTAAGTTTTATAAATGTGAAAGAATATTATCTATTTATTCATTAGCCTTTCAAACAAAATACAATACACACTGTACTGAGAATCTACGTCTATTTTACAGTTATCTAAATTCATCATCATCAGCCCACTACGTTCCTCTACTGCTAAGAAGATAAACTCCATATTTAGTCGTCTAAATATAACCTAAGATAATAGCTTGGCCGTAGAGCCTACATATTCTCTAATCTTACACTACCGTTACCTCATTGCAACAATGTATAATACTGGTGACCACTTCTGAACAATGTAATGACACGAAACAATAGAATAACATCTTTTAGTCGGCAGGTTAAGGCGTAACTAGTCGCCAATGACCTTGAGAGTATGGGTGGAGCTTAGCTTATTTCACTGCATATCCCCGCTCCTTTGCCAACTCGCGCACACTATAATACAATGGTCACAGAATAAGCGTAAACGCAGACATGCGCTTCTAGCTCGGCATTTTTACCTACGATTCCGGAATAACAGTTTTAAAACTGGTATTTTATTTTGTATAGAGAGTTTAAAGGACTCGTGTACACAATTATTTGTTTGCCAATATTTTTATGTATTGAGATTTTTTTAATTTCAATGTTTTGCTTTCGGTATTTATGTAAGTACTTACATAGTTTTATTGGTACTTATTTATTATTAGTATCGAAGATAATTATTTTATCTTGTAAATTATAATTAAATAAATAACTATTTTAACTTACTTTTGTATTAAAAAAAATATTTACCTATTTTCATTGATGAATTTAATGTTTTGTTTACAACACTTACTTACTTTGTAATTACGTTATAAACTACTATTATAAATTGTAAACCATTTTATTGGATCATTTGAAATATTTTGTTTGAGAATATAGCTCGCAGAACTGATGGCCGATGGGGCAAAAAGATTACTCCTTCTAAACGGTTAGGAGGAGTACTCGTCAGAAAATTCAAAAAAAATTATTAAAGTTCATAAATATTTGCACAAAAGGTTTCGGCACACAGCGAGAAAGACGTGACGGCTCTGCGTGACACCTTAGATTTATTTACTCGTCCCGCCGCGCTCGCTGTTTGTGTGTATATTATACCTGTAAGCACTATATTCAGTCGATAGTAAAAATGGAGCAACGAGCGACACAGCCTTCCCGTCTGAAGGCTAACGCCTGTCTGCCGCCCGCGCCCGCGCAGAGCACCTTTGAATTTCTAACGTACAGAAATCGTATTATGGCCTATTTTCTTAAGAAAATATTGATCGATTTACATATGCTATGTTCAGATTAAAGTAAATTTTACCACCAATTTATCAGTGTAAAAATAATTTCAAACTATAAAGCCGTTTTAAAGTTTTAGGGATTTTAAGATAAAATATATCTCAACTTAAAATATTTTTTGAGGCAAAAGTATTAGTCGTACGAAAATTTCATATGTTGAAAATGTAGTAGATAGATCAATTATCAAAATATATTTTTTTCAAATTTTTCGAACAAGTCGTTTAGGAGGAGTAGGCTTCAGAAAAAAGCCGTTTTTGGTGCAAAACCGAGGGAAGGCCCTTAAACTGCGAGCATTCGAACAGGTTCGGAGCTAACCGACGCTTTAAATTAATACATAAGCATTGGAGGGTTACGTACATTTATCATTGTAAATCAATTGTTGTAACCCTACAGTGTTACTGGTTCTTTTATTTATATAGATTTTGAGATTCTGATTTAATATTTTTAAGCTACTTAAGTGTCTAACAGCTCGTTGTATAATCATCTTTTATATAAGACACCGATAAAGATGATAATAGGCACACAGCAATGATCACCCAAAAGCCTGTCATTACATTATGAGTATTGTTATTATTTTTTTATTTAGCTATTGCTGTTATAGAGTCAAGCTATTCTAATGCTCCAGCCAATAGCACAGCATAATTATATCGAGTACACAACCACTACTCACAGTCACAAAGAGTGTTCCAAATTCTCAAAAAAAAATGCATTCATTTCTCATATTCCTTTGCTGTACAAAGAGAGATTGTGCACAATCACACGCGCACACTACCCGCGAAATCGCAAAACGTGAGGTCTACGCAAATACGCACAATGACTTGCAACTATACAGCCAGGTTTTAATCATTCTTGCCTTATTAAACAGAATTAAGTAGAAACTTTTGAAAACATAGTTGACTAATCAGAAAGTTTTAACTTTATAGTGGTAACAGTTATATTAATTAGTAGTGGGGCTCTGTAAATCCACCTTCATATGTTGGTCCAAAATGAGCCAATATCATCAACAGCCCACAGTGTACCTACATAAATGTACAGAAATTGACAGTAGATCAATTTATTTGAGATATTTTAACTATGCTGTGGCCAACATTGGGATAAGTTGGCATAAACGTGTGATGTTGGCAAAACTGTCTATAGCAAGACTGGTTCTTCAAATATTTGTATGCAATCTGAGTGTTATGTGTTCGTGAATTGTTTGTTTGAATTGAGATGACACATAAAAAATTGTGTTTTGTCACATTTTCGTTTCATAAGATGACAAGAAAACCATTACCGGTACTACTGTAAAGTAAGAATATTGTTCTAATTTTTTGTCAAAGACACCGGTGACCCCCAAACAATAGATTTTCTATTGTGTTTGAAATCTCGGCGTTCAACGTGTTAAAAGAATTGTGAAAATCGGTTCAGTAGATCCTGAGATTACCCCCCTAGAACGTCACAAACTTACCTCTTTATATTATAGTATAGATTGAGATACTATACAAATTTAGAATTAGTAGCCACAAATTGCAGGCGTAACTAAAATTCTAAAGCTCTGCCTTTTCTGAAAGAAAAACTTTTCTTTGTAACAACTGTGGCTTGGCAAAATCTGTTGTTAATCGCTTCTCCAAGTTGTCGCCCCTATTGTTAGCTCGCCCCTTTACGAGATTTGCGGTTACCCTCGGTTGTACTCTTAGGGAGACGTTGGGTGGGGGCGGGCAGTCCCCGTTTTGATAGACCACTCTATTAACTTAAGTAGAATCGAGGAGCGTGTTTCGGTTTCCGTAGCAGGATGGAGTTATTAGTTATAGTATACGGGTTCTAACTGTTTTGGCTGTTTGGTAATTGATGAAATATGTTTATGTTGTTGTAAATGGCTTTTATATACTGAGGGTATCTGAATGCCTTGTTTTATTGCCTCTTCACAATAAGCAAACGGGTGGCTGTTGGTTGCAGGCGGCAAAAAATGGCTCGCAATGGTGGAAATTAGCGAGGTCTATGTCCAGCAGAGGGCGTCGCTGGGTTGATATGATGATGAATAATCAAACGATAAAGACGATTTCTCATCTTTGGAGAGCTGTGATGATTGAACGTGATCGCTTCTATGTCGATGGTGGTGGTAGCCATTCCGTAGGCGCCTATTGTCTGCTTTAAATAGTGAATAGGTACATTGTAACATATGCCTCTTATAATGCCCAAGATAATCCTTTCTCAATACTGAATAATAAACTCTTTAATTACGTATTACGTTTAACGTAACACCGCGCAATACAAGATTTTAATCTCGTACGTTGTATTTAAAGTAACCCTATTGCGATGCTGTTATATAATATAGCTATATATTCAGACTTTACAGATCCCAATTATTGTTTTTTTGTAACAATGTTAACCCATTACTGGTTCGATGTATTTTCTTTTGTAACCGGTGTAAGACAGCGGCGAATAAGATGAATTTAGCCGAGTAAACATCGTTCATTATTTTTCTTTTGTTTCATAACATTTAGTAGATTTTATTATGCGATGACTAGTTTATAAATATTTTATTCACTTACATAAAAACAATTAAATTAACTTGAGATTTATCTAGCGGACACTTGTTACTTAGGTCGTTTTCTGATCAAGTTGATAACATAAAAGACGTGCGCACCTAATTAAAGTCTGTGTGTAATTAAAAATACAGCAATTTGCAGTACGCCCTCTTTGTCTACTAGAGTTATGTGGTTATGCGGGTAACATTTAGATAAAAACAACCTTCGTTTTAATGTTGGTAGCAATCAAAGGATACCTACTTCAATTTCTTTAGCATATTTGCATATAAGTAAAGAGTGTTTGTAGATATTATTAGCTGTTACTGCATGTTACTACTAGCTGTAGTTAATTGACGTTTTCTTTATTCAAATAGTGAACTAAACAGATAATCTACTGGCCTGCTGAAAATTTACTGGCCTGTTGGTCTAGTGGTTTAGTACCCATAAGACAAACAGATATAATTGCTTACTTCGGGACTAGATGGCGCTCTGTGAATGTGGTAGAATATTATTATTATTAATTATTTTCCATACTTTTGTCAAAATGTGACTGCCCGAAAGTAAAATTACTCGCTACTTATTTGAATATAGAAACTCGACATAATTCACAGCGGCCTGTCTGTTGTTGTATCTCTAGTCATTATTATTTTAAAGGGTTGTAAATAAAATAAAACTGTCAATGAAACTAGAATATTACTTTTAAAGTACAGACGTGAGTTACTCGATTACTTGCACTAATGCATGTGGCATACGCCTTTACCGATACATTAATTTGCATTACTTGTCCCTGTATTTCCATATCGTATGTTGAGAAACTTTCTTCGCCTTGGCTGGCCTTGTGCCAGAATACATTGTGATAACTCTTTAAATTTTATTGGAATGCCAAGTGATAAGTAGGTAAGTGCTGTTTGTTTAATGTTTCTCGAAGTATATAGATATTTTCTAGCGCTTTAAAGGTGGAAGCGTCTTAACTGAGGATAGGGTATGACGGTGTTTACTTGAAGTTTTGGACTTTGGCTGTAAATTTAAGCTGATGGTGACGAAGACAATGTGATCTGCGATAGTTTATGTGACTAACAATAAACACTTCTACCTTTAATGAATCTCCTAAGTCGAAGTCCTAGCGTGTATACTAAAGGTTTGGTAAAGCGATATCAATGCGCACTATCCATTATGCGGTGTCAGACTCATAATCGTTCCAAAAAGTTTAAAATTATCTCTAGTACCGTCGCAGTATGTGTCAGCGGTGAAGAGCTAAGAGAGAAATATTGCTAGCACTAAAAACTCTGCCTACAAGTGCTTTAAAATTCCGCTGAATCATACATTATGTGAAATTAATATCCCGCAGCCTCTTTATACTTGGATCGCAAGCGCGTGCAGGTAACACAAGTCAAGTCGGTCGGCGACATTCCTTCGAGACGAAATCGAGAGTCGCCGTATAGCCGCGTACGCAATCGTTACCGAGTGGGATTACCGGAATCTACCGCGTTGGCGACGTGCCTTATACTGGGATGGGTTGCGGTTCCCCGTACGGAATATTTTGGGAACATTTTTTATTTATTCTTTCATGATCATCATCATCATCATCATCATTTCAGCCTATTGCAATTTGCAATCCACTGCTGGACGTAGGCCTCTCCTAACACGCGCCATAACAATCGGTCCTCCGCCTTCCGCATCCAGTCAGACCCAGCGAACTTTTTTAGGTTTTTTAATCGTTATCGTACACAAAATTAACAACAAGTATTTTAGGATAAATATTTTCAGATTGTTTGAGATGTACCGCTTATCTTGAAATTGAACTGTCGGGACATTCCTTTTGCCAATGGCAATAATTCTTGTGTTGCTTTACAAATATGTAATTTACTGACATAAGTCAGAATTGAAGCAAGTTGCATTGGAATGGAACAAATAATATTTTTAGAGTATTTCCATTCCGAAATATGAATACATATTAAAACATAATTATATTATAACAGCCACTCTTTAATTCTAATATAGGCGTAAGTAAAAATACTTGAATGAAATCAGTCCAGTATAAACCCATCTTAGACGATTGTTGCATTGACAATTTTAGAGGTGAATTATAAATCAAGTTTCCGAGCATAATACTGCTTCCGAACCATAGTTATAGAAGTGGGGGAGATCCCGTTAGATCTGACAAGCACGTGTCAATGGTGCGTCTTGAAATCACATGGGCCTTTTATGTAGGTGTTGTATTGCACGATTGCTAAACGTTGAAGTGTCAGTTCTAAACCAATATTACTCTAAATATATATTCTCAGATATTCTATCAATTTCCTAGCTCTATGGATCGCTTATTGTCTATTAAATTTCTAACTTATGTGTATTAAATGGACCAATTTATCATCAAGTTCAAATTCTGAAATATAATTTACAGTTAATTAAATTGACCGTCAACGTCCCATCAATTTTTAAAATACAAAACATTTCACCGGAGAAAGGGTCGATTGTATAATTTGTTACACATTCTCAACACTCATACAATTAATACAATGGATAACAAAGTTATGAATGATGTGTTTAATTTTATAACATGAAAGTAGGTTTCAGTTATCACACACTGCGGTGTTAAAGCACTCTTCCTGAATGTTGGTAAATACCTCTGTTTTATAGGCAACTGAGTATTTTACAACTATGTACCTACGTAACAGATGAGGATATCCTTATTATTGATATCGGTTTTGTTTGTGAAAGTAATTGTTTTATTGAAAAGAAAGGATTAATCTAGTTCGCAATGAACAATATTTATTTACAAGCTCAATTGTTATGTCACATATTATAAACACGTCCGACCGATAGGCAAGGATATCTCACAAAAAGAGGATAATTATTATTATCTTTTTTATTGTTTTTTTTTATACCACGAGGGTGCAAACAAACATACGATCCGCCTGATGGTAAGCGAATTAATTTGTACGATTTAACTTTTATTTTGAAATGCCTTTTTAAATGACATTATATTTCTTATATTATATCTTTTTTAAAGCGTGGTTGCCGAATGGATAAGAGACCGACATGTAAATCATATAGTCTGAGATCGATTCCGATGGACATCCATATACTCTAGATGAAATTCTATGAGTATGTCTGATCCACCAACCCACAGTAGGCCAGCGTGTGTGGATTATTGCCTAAATACTCTCAGCTCTCTAGATAGAGGAGTGGAGACCCGAGCCCAGCAGTGGGACATTAATAGGCTACTGATAATTCGCATCCCGTTAACAATATTAGAACTATCAACAATAGTTATAACATTTTTACAGGATGCGTACCTACATCAAATCTTTTTATTCCTTGAATCGTCTCAAGGAATAAAAACATCCGTAGATTGATGAGAGTAGTTCACACGGCGCGACGGGTAGGATTTAGATAAAATGTTGATAGATTGTGGACAAATCGAGGATGACACATCGTTTATCGTTCCCGGAACGTAAAATTGAGGGGAGAATATTATTGCAGATAAATAAATGAAAATATTTGGGATTTTTTTTCACACATCGTCATATAGCCATAAAGCCCAAAGTAAGCTAATGTAAGCTTGTATTAATATCTAGACAACTGATAAACATCATCATCATCACAATCTCAGCCTATTGCAGTCCACAAGAAACATTTGCAGATCATATAAATATTATCCGTGTAGGATGTGTAGGATTAAGAATTCATAATGTCACCACCCCATATCAACTCGTGGGTGTCGTAAAAGGCGTATAACCTTATGCAGAAAAATGCGAGAAAAGGAAAATTCGAAACAAACTCTATACCAACCGGCAATCCGTTTGGCCAGTGTGGTATAGTAGGCTAAATTCCCTCCACTATCTTTGGATCCGTCCAGCAGTGGGACGTTTATGGGTTGAAATGATGATAAATATTTGTTCCGATTCAGGGATCGAACCCGAGACCTCAGAAAACGCAAACGTATACACTACCGCTCGATGAAGATACTAAAACGGATAGATTTAACAGAATATTGAATAATATACTTACAGTAATGCTTTGCAAATGATAATAATAATAGGCGTAACCAAAATTTGGTACGAAGAAACGTTACAATTAATAACGAGGGAGGGAAACATCCCCTGTCTTACCCTACGTCCGTACCCTGCTTTAAATGAATGAGTCATGGTGCTTATCTGTGAAATAATTGATCTGCTAACATCAAAATATAACACTTCCGTATATTAAACGCAATGACATACAACTGCCTCGGTGGCGCAGCGGGAAGTGTATACGACTGCTGTGCAAGTGGTGCCGGGTTCGATTCCCGGGTCGGGTAAAATGGTATTGGGTTTTTCTATCATGAAATTCCAGTATTATGATTTTCCCGGAGTTTGGTAAACAAATGTTCCCGGTTGATGACAATAGGCATGCCTTATTTCATGGAACCAAACATAGCTGGCGAAATATGGGTGTGAAACACGTCTGCCTACCTTCGGGGAAAAAGGCGTGATGCTATGTTATGTTTTTATGTTTTATGACATACAAAGTAGCGACATTTGAACGAGATGATATTTCAATTCTAATTTGCTGACATTTCCTAGCCATTATACTACTAGTCGTAAGCGCACTGATTGTTCAAAGAACCTTATGGTAGTTGCACGCATAACTTACGTAAGAGGTCACTTTCAAGTCAAATTTAATGCTTGATTTTCATTGCGTGTTTGTACAATCATGTGTAATGTTTAAGACGTAATAATGCTACTTATTTGAGGGGAATAGTTAAGTCTTATTTTATATAGTGCCGCACTTAGGCTGAGATCTATAGAGCGTACTTGGACTTTGCTCTGACTAAACTTTCGAGATAAGACAAAATCAGTATTTATAGTGCAAACTTTGACTTTATCCAAGCCCAAGCTAAGCAAAGTCAAAGTTCTCAAAATCGACGACTTACGAAAATCTTTGGCTATTATACTGTAAAAAATAATGGAGTACAAATGTCATAATTTTACAATGACTATTGAACTTTGTCGCGTAACATTCATTGAACATTGAACAGCTGTCATTAGCAATCCTTTACTCAATTTCTTTCATAACTTAATATTTATTACATTTATCCAATGTTAGATAACAAAATTAAAAAATAATCTACTAATTTTAAGAAAACGGAGTTTTTGGACTATTATAAATTACAAAAAGTATTGTATCATTTGTTTTATCTTTTATTTTACAAAGAATTCAGCAGAAGATGATGCATGAAATGAAACATCTACTCGTACGCGGTCTAAGCAATGACATTGTCTATAGATTCCAAATCAATGCTTTGGCTGAGATTAGGCTGAGCAAAGTTTTGTTGGAGTGAAGTCTGAGCAAAGTCCAAGTACGTTCTATAGATCTCAGCCTTAGAGACGTCAATTAGCAGTAATCTGTCATTCACACATTTTTTTCATTGAATAATCGTCTTTAGGCTTATCGACTTAAGTATTACACGTTTTTATTTATATTTTATTACCTAATAAACTTTAAAGTTAATTAACGTCTCTGAGTAAGGCAGTGAGTGTATTTTTTAGTAGTGCAGCTTCTTTCGGTTTATAATTTCCTAGTACTCAGTCTCTAATTTTTACAGTAAACTCGATAAAAACGACAGAAATACACTCTGTCAGCAAATGGAATCTGTCTGTTTCTATACAAAAAAAAAAATAACCAGGTACCGTATCCATTCTTTATATCAAGTCTGGAAAGTTATAAACCCGTGTAAAACATTTCCCTTAGAAATAAAACGGGAACTTCGCTCCGCACCTCTCCGTTCCGTTCCACTTATAAATTATCACCCTAATGCATCTAGTACACGCAATTGGCATGATGTTCATAATTTGGCTTTTCTCGGTGCATATAACTATGTAAAATAAAGAAACGTGGTGTCGTCTTATAACTTACGTCATCAATGTCGTGATAAATGTGATAATACAATAATATATTATGTATCTCAAGATTGTGTTGATTTGACACTATCAGTTTTTGAAGTAAATGAATGAAGTTTAAGAAGTGTATGAATTCGAGCGATTGGCGTATAACATTCTTTGCCTACTCCATAGGAAATAACTGTTGATGTTTTTTAATAATAAGCATACAAATTAAATATGGAAGGTTAGGCATTCCATAAATAAGTAGGTAGTTGCTTTCAAAAATTGGTACCTAGAGGGTTTTCATTTTTCAAAAAGCAAAGGTCAAAGATCTCATGCTAATAGCGCTGGTTTCGTTTTAATACTAAAATGCTTCTTATCGTACACAATAACTTTAATACTTAGGCTTACGCAAAGTCCAAAAATCAACAAAAGATAATCAGAAGGTAATCTAATTTGGAGAATTTATAGGCTTTATAATAGCATATACTTAACTTAATCTTATTAGTCACGTGAATATGTACTTAGCTAGTAATAAACTTAATTAAATTGTTTAGAACGAAACACGTGATATACAAATAAAGGCCCAAACGATTACGCCTTAAAAACAACATTTTTGTTTGAGTGGGGTGATTTGTTTCCTCCATGTTTGTATGTAAATAGGGTGATTAAAACCTCTATAAAGAACATGACAATGACATTGAACTGAGGAGGTATTTTGAGGTCTAAACATAAACAAAAGAATACCTAACAGACACTGACCGATTTATAATACAGGCGAAACGACTGGATATAATAAAAGCATGACATTTTGCACAAGGGGTTCCTTGAATGACGTAAGTGCACACTTGAGTTTTATGGAAATTCATTCCTTAATTTAATATAATAAAGGCTATTATAGCTCCTTGTCGTCTGCTAGACACATCCAGATTGTACCATCAGCCAGAAGATATTCACTGCAGAACGTATCGAGAAGAATGCGAAAATAAATCATTAGGCACCTGGATTTTTTTTTTTGCACAGTCTGTGTTTTATAGGTAGCCTTTTATTATACTTGTTCACTTAGGCAAAGGCACTATGACATAACTTTAACGTAAAATTGAGACTTCCAACGCCTTATTCATTTAAGAAATCATCAAGAAAAATCCATCAAGTAATTTTTTCCTAACTTTCATTTTCCCTACCCCACTAATTAAAGTATCTCACCGGTCATCAATCTCAGACAGTGAAGGGTTACGTGAAGCCGCTTACCTACATATGCGTGTATGAATATAAAATTCTTAATAATAAATTCAATATACGAATTACGAAAGCACAGCAAATTATTTATTTATTCCGTGACCAATTTGTTTGTGGGTTTTTCTAATTTTCTTTTTAAAATATGCAAACCGATATATTCAATATGGGAATTAGACAGTATCAGATCATCAACAACCAAAAAGTGTCAGCCAATGTTTTTACCCCAATCGCTAACAAAAGTAGAGACATGAGAATTTCAAGTCACAAATATCTTACTTCACCGAGTAAAATCTCGTAATTTCCAACTTAATTCACGAATAAACCCTAAGTATTCCCATTTAGGATAAAGCTATTAGCGACAAGTTATAGTTGACAAAAGGTCTGTAGTGCCTTTTGCCTTTGTTGTGTCTACGGGGGTGGTCGTCTCGACGGTATAATGGACGCTTTCCGTCAGCTAATCATTATCATCTACATAGTCACATCTATTATATTTTATCGTTCAGTTTTATGAGATGCTGCGTTCTAAAGATACTTTGTGACTACAATGTATTGTTTCACTTTCATAAATATCACTTTGTGGAATTTATTTTTCGTAGTCTAGCTTACTTGGACAATGTTAGAAATGTTAAAGCACTTTTGAAGGTTTGAAGGGCTTTCAGCTTTCTTGTTAACTAACTGATGAAACTTCTGAGAAATCAGAAATTTACTTTTGTATTATATTATATATTTCCAACTAAAGAGAACTTTATTTTTTTTTTTCTTCTTTTTTATTCATCAATATCTACATTACCTCAATATCAATTTGCGTAACAACACCCTTAACACGTCAAAGTGCTTAAAGAATTTTTTTTTGGGCAAGTTGATTAAATTATTTGACAAAACGAATGTCGACCTACCTAGGTACTGAACAGTGTGTATTTTAGACACAAATAACTTTAAATATAATAAGTGATTCTAGGTCACATTTTATGAATTACATCACGATTAAAAAATTATAAATAATTATCGACACGCTTAATTAACACCTACTTAATATTAATGTCATTAACCCTTCATCCACTACATGTACATTATGAAAATGTGACAAAATTTACATTTTAATAGTATGTAATATATCACGGTAAAATCTCCATTGCAAATGTGCTCGGAGGAGTCGGAAATGCTTAATCATATGAAAACTTTACTGTTTGTCAATTGAGTTATTTAATTTTTATGCATTTATAATAAATATATAAGTAACGTAGGTAATCTGTTTACAACGTCGAAAATTGTTGTCGTAGTTAGTCATCGGGAGGATTTTTTTTACATAGTTTTTTATTTCGTATTAAGACTTCGATGCGGTGTGGTTATGATACATTATACGGAATAATCTTTCAAATTTAAATCAACGTCCTTGTCAGCAAAGCATAACTGTCCCACTTTTGGGCACTGGTCTCCACTCCTCTATCTAGAGAGCTAACAGGTTTTAGGCCATAATCCACACACGCTGGCCTAGTGCAGGTTGGTGGATCAGACATGCCCGTAGAATTTCTTCTAGGGCAAGTGGGTTTTGTTTATCCGCACAAGAATTTTCGCGTTTATTGCCCTTAACACAATAACAAACAGGTCATAATTATCTGCAAATTATAAAAACATGTTAGACAGATATTTTAACTATTTGATAATAAAGTGGCAAACCAGCTACTAATCGATCGAAATCATCTGATACACGGCTTTAGTATCGTGACGAATTGTCGCATGTATTACGATAAAACACGTAATCACAATTCTGATAAATATTATAGTAGTGACCCAATGATAATGTAACTGAATATACAGCTAATTGTAATTGTGAATACACTTCCTAGAAAGTTGTTTGTAAATTTAATAGTGACTTAGTTTTTACCAATAAGGTCACATACAAACACAACTCTTGTCTCGATCTTATAATATCAGAAGAATCACTACGTTTTACATCTAGAAATCGATTACTATTGACGTATAGAGCGATTTGTTAATAAATTTTCGGTCAGCTAATGACCGAAAACTACTCCTGGCAACTAATCGTTCTATGAGATAAAATTCTTTCATTTAGTACATGATATACGTTATACTTATTATAATTATACTTTTACATTCCCGTAACGTAAAAATGTGCTATCTAGGTTTTTTTAAATAATATAGCAGCCAACGAACTTAGATTAGTCCTTTTCTGCACTTTGACCGCTACGCTAATAAAGAAAAACTGTGTTTCCTACGCCAAGCAATAAATAATATGAACAGTATAAATAAATGTTTGTATAATTATAAACTTTTATCCGTCACTAAAAATTGAAATACGATGGACGCTATAAGACGTCCTTAGCGCCTCGATCAAGTTATTGAATGACGTTATAACACGTCCTTGGCCGTCAAAGGATTAGCACTATCCTTCAGGTAAACAACCAATCAGAAAAGGGAATATTATACAGACAAAACAAATGAATCAGACCAACTGTAGTCATAACATCTTGTCAACACAACAAGGACTATAGGTTAAAATATTAAAGATTGCGTATTAAGTGAATCACAATCTGACATGAATCATCCACGCATTACAATGCGAACCACGCGAAAATGACCACATTCTGTCATCTGTCGTTTACTCGTAGTATTCGTACCAAGGTCGTACACTGCAGTGAATTTAAAATGACCGAGTTAACTCGGAAGTTGCGTGTAGAAAGTGTAAGTAAAATTTACGGGCCGTACACTGTATGTTAATTGAAATCACCCATTGGTGGTAATTATCCGACTTTCTACTATAGAATCCCCATATAGTAATATGTTGAGGACACGCTATGTTGTTACGAGACTCAAATTGGCGTGGCCAAAATATATTGTTTGGAATGATTTCGTTTTATAGAAGTTACTTCTAATCTACTTCACTACTCCTGATTCTAAAGACTTGTTTTAATAATCTTGAAGATTTCATCATCATCAACATCATCATCATCATCATCATATCAGCCTAATGACGTCTATTGTTCAAGTGGATGAAATCAAAGATATAGTGAAGAATAACTTCGGCACCCATTGTTTTTATTGTAATTTTATTACCTACTTGTTGAATATATTTCAGTTAGTAGATCTTATCTCATGTTTTCTTTAAAACTAATACTAAAGTAGGTACAATTAATTTGCTCTGCAGTACATGACGTCAATGATCTCAGATGGATTTTAAACGATCCACTGTTTTAACAAATAGTCTTTGAATAGATTAGGTTTACGATTTTATCGATTAAGGATTAATGTCTATCCAAACTTGGACTTAATTATTACTAATGAATTGGGCTCGTCCAAATTTAGATAATGCCTTATTTACAAGGTTATTAGTATATTCTAGGAGGTTAATAGAGGAAGTATTTAATGTTTTTGATAATTATATAATTAATAAACTTGATGATAAATGTCAAGGCTTAATATATTTACAAATTGTTTTGTTCTGCGCCACTGTTCTTTTTGAAAACTATAATTATAATTGCATGTAATCGATAGATGATTAAACGTAAAATAATTGTTATATAAATTTATTATTATTTCGTTCCGTTAGGCAACAAAAAATACAGTCATATTGTCTTTTAGCCACGATGGGGTAGGCAAAGATGTATCACATATTCACATCTCATGTAATAGGGGCGAGCCTATTACCACTGACCGGACATATTATATCTTGAATTAATTTCAGGACACAGGAACAGTATTTTTTTCATTTTCTAGATATTGACATGTTTTATTGTATGCATAAAAAATAGAAGGTTAGCTTTTTTACATGATTAATGTTAAATTTCGAGCCCTGGGCGAACTAGTCATAAATAAAACTTACAATTAACTTAAACATTAAAAACACGTGAAGGAAACTATAATAATAATAATAATATTCTACCTCATTTACACAGCGCCATCTAGTTCCAAATTAAGCAATTATATTTGCTTGTGTTATGGGTACTAAACAACTGATATACCTACTACTTAAATACATTTTTTTTGTAAATACATACATATTATAGATAAATTACACCCAGACACAGAACAAACCTTTATGCTCATCACACAAAGATTTGTCCTGGGTGGGGATCGAACCCACGACCTCCGGCTTAGCAGTCAGGGTCACTAACCACTAGACCAACAGGCCAGTCTAAACTGTAACTCAAACGATTTTATTGAACCATTCATACAGTCTTAAACAAATTGCTTATAAGCGGTGGAAAAAGAGTTTAATAATCGGTTTACGTTATTGTAAAAACGTTATTATCCACGTAAATATTGATGTAGAATTAGAAATTATGCGAGTATTATGATGTAACATTAGAAATTGTTCTGCTTTTTATTGTTGATTGTCTTGATTTATTATTATTATTATTGTATGGGGAATAATGGGCATGAGGCAAACCCTGGTGTTGGAATTCATCAAGTCGCCCAGAAGGCTTCCTACTAGACTTGACTTGTCTCATTTAGTGGTAACCGGTATCAACGGCTTTTCCGAAGTCCAAACAACGGACAAAAGGACACCCATCTATGGATTAACCTAACCAACATTGCTTAATCTCAATGCTCGTATAGTAAATTTTACTCGTTATTTGCCATTGTAGTCGTTTCTCCTTCACTAGAATGCGGAAGAAAAACATTTTAAAATCTGTAAATTTGAACTTGTATCGATTACTGCGTTGTTATATTTCCATCTGTACAAACATACATCATATTAAATACACTAACACTTCCTTAACCCTGCCGCAGTCGGCAAAAACTTGTTCAAGGCTAAAATTTTTCAACATAAAATAGGTACTACTCATGGTACAAAAAGTCGGAACTGCACTATGCAAATATTTTTACGCATCAGAACGTAATACTGTATACCGATACTACGTTATCGATGTAACTAGCGATTTCCTCGTGATATATGTACTCGTTCCGTCGCATAAATAATAGGTTAATTTGAACACAAAAAAAATAACACGCTAGTGGGACGAATGCAATGTTTGTTGGCAAAATAGTGCGTGAACATGTACGATAATGATTGGACGGATGTTGAGTTACGATGTAGTACCTATGGTTCCGGTCAACCCCTTCTATACGTCAATATAGTTGTAGGAATATGATAGATATCGCTATCCGTTTTAAGGAATTTAAGTATAATTTAAAGTTAATGTTATGAACAAAACGTGTATTATTTTAAAACAAAAAATTCTCTGCACGCAAAACATAAACATCAAATCTGATCTTAATTTCTTTTTTTTTTTGTAATATCGATAAAGTTTATAAATATTTCTGATTAATAAGTTTGTGTTGAGTAATTCATAACATCTTACATTTGTAAACTTAGTAAGATTTTGTTAGAATGATGAAGTAACAGTTTACCATCCTCAAAACCTGACCGGTGCCAAGTGCCAACGTAACTTAAGCTATAAAAATTAAATGAAATATAAACTGGTGTTCCAAAAACGAATCAAAGTGTGAAGAGCCGTTCAAAAACAGATACGTTAAAGTACAAGTATTCGCAACGTATCAGGTGGCGTAAGAGCAGAATATTAACTGGGCTAGTGCGAACGTAACGTTCGAGTTGGCTGCGTACGACCCACTTGCAAACATACAGGACCCGATAAGATTAATGAGGAAATACTTGCCACAAATTGTTTTCTATTATATTTTACTGATCGACTGACTAGACAGCCTCGGTGGCGCAGCGGAAGTGTGCTCAAGAAGTCCCGAATTCAATCTCCTGCTCGAACAAAAACGACATGCAAGTTTTCTGTCTAGATATACTCAATATTGCCCGAAATCTAATAATGTGCCTGCTTAATGGCCCCCTATTAAATGAGATCAACCTGGCTGGCGAAATGTGATTGTGTGAAATTAAAGATGACCTGTTATTTAATTAGACTTAGTTTATGATGTTACCTATCGTTAAATATTTCTCTTGAAATAACTTGATAAATATTCTTAAGGCTTCATAAATAAAAGTTGAAGATCTTTTTTCATATTTCTATTGTCAAAATTTTTGAAGCGTATAATTTCAAATTTGTAACAAAATATTTATATTTAGACATAACAATTGAATGATACATCTCGATTTGTACATTGCGGTAAAAATAAGAAAAACATAGCTATTAATGAATACTATGTCAAATTCAACACTTTCATCTCAACAAAAACTGGTGATGGTTTCATCGTACAAAAAACTAGATCAATCGAATTATACAGCATCGCACTTATTCATAAAAATCTTAGAAAAAACTGTTCGGAATCACGACACGACAGACGCTTCCAATTTAACGGTCAAACAATTATACAAAAAAAGAATTTCCGGTTGTTGTCGCGTGCGCGGTGAATGCAGATGGGTGAGACATGTGCGCTTGCGCAACACGCTCGGAAACACACCGCAACATGGGAACTGGATGCAGTCGCTAGTCTATAATGTAACCTGTGTAACTGTCTTTGGGTCGACGCAAACCAACCGCAGCGAAGATTATTAAATTTATGACTTTATTATAATAAAGTACGAAATCAAATGTTGACATCAGATGTCTTCAACTTGGCTAGCAAAAAGCAAACGCTCCGAAACGGAAATTATTTATTAATAAAGTAGTTTTTATTCAAAGGATTCTAAAGAGCAAAATGGTATGTCGCGGTCTAGTCTACCAACGCGTGTGTTCTTGTAATTTAGTACTTTAATACTATTGGAATAGAGTTACATATATTTAATTGTGTTTAATATCGTCTTGACAGTACTTTACTCGGCTTGCACCAACCGTAAACGTTGCACTTGCATGCAACTATTGTTTCCAAAGATTAATGATAAAGCTATTTTTAATTTGCAATTCGTTAAAATGTCAAATGGTTGCAAAATTTGCATTTTTAAATTTTGACCTACTAACTAATGTTTTTTAAATTATTGTAATAATGATCTTTAATAATGTATTTCGTCGTAAAATTATAATAAATATCATCAAACAAGTATGTTACCCAACTTCTTTTAAATTATCGTGATGCATCTATAAATTTCTTCTATAAAAGGCGTTGTTGCAACAATATTATCCTTGACTTGTGTTGGATAAACAAGCCGCCTAGTTTCTGTTTATGTGCTTGTTTACGGTTTTCGAAAATTAAGTTTTGTATTTGAACCATATTTATGTATCATTTCAACCCATAAATGTCCCCCTGCTGGGCACGGGTCTCCTCCAGAGGGAGTTTAGCCTACTATACTATACTACTATATTTATGTATTTCCCACAGCGGTGTTTCCTGAGCGCTATGACATGTCCTTCTTCAAACGAGGTTTAAAGAGAGCTATTCTCCAAAGGTAGGCAGCGGCTTGGCTGTGCCCCTAACATTGCCAACGTCCATGAGCGGCGGTAACCACTTACCATCAGGTGGGCCGCTTGCTAGTCTGCCACTTCAGGCAATAAAAAAAAATAAAAAAAATGTATATTTGTACTGAAAGTATCGCATCTCACGCTAAGCCATAAACGCGTAAATGCAGCGCCAATTCGTATTTGTTAAAATATAAATTTATCTTTACCTTGTTATGTATGTTTTAAAATCACCCTCGCGCTACGAAAGGTTTTCTATGTTGATGTGGTATAGATTTGACAAATCTTCACGGATATAAATACAATACTTATACCAGTATGATTTGTCTTCTAAACAAAAGGCAGAATTCAGTACGACGACTCCACAAACTTTACTTAGTGTCCATAGAAGATTCTTACAGTATTACGCATTAAAATCTGCGCCACTTTAATTTCAGAAATTACAAATCATAACCCAAATTTTTTGCTCTTAATTTCACGTAACAGTATTATACAACAGAATCCCAATATAACCCCGTATACTTTCATTTCCAAACCGTCACAATACAATAAATGATCGACTTATGTGTGCCGTTTCCTCATGTTTACATAAGATGATCATACCAAGTTATTGGTGACTGTCGTTATTTAATCCCCTTGTTAATGAGAGCTTTCGACCAGGTCCATATAAAGAACCTCTTACTCGGCTCTTGTAAGCATATAACATCATACTGTCTGTATATAGGGTCGATATTAATGGACACCATCCGACTTTAGGCCCGAACTTGTATATTGTTGAAAAGAGTAGGTGTGTATTATAACTCTAATATTTACAATTTAATACTAATATTATAGCTACAGCTTAAGTGTTTGATTGTGGAAACATCCTGTCTTGCACAAGATGGCGGGTGTTAGAGGCAGTTATTTCAATTTCTCGAAAATGATGCTTCGCTGAACCGCCGCATTGGCTCTGGCATCCCTGAATTAAGCAGGGTCCAACCAAACGGTTCAATGCGGAATTTCAGGGATTACTGGTTTGAATAAGAAAATATTTTAGTGATGGATAGCCCACTTATCGAGGAAGGCTGACCAATCACGCTATGACCCTAGTGGTCATGAGCTGAGTAATGGCTAAACAAAGAATCACCAGAACGAAGCTTCGGGTTTCGTCAATCACCTCACTGCTATTGGCTGTTTAGAACACAAACTCTTTTTTAAATCATCTCTGCTTTGGTGGAATACAGGCCTTATTCTCATACCGTATCTAACTTCTGCCAGCAGTCTTTCACAGAATGCGGTTACCAATACCACCACTTTAATCGATAAAAATACATATATTACAGTGGGAATTTCTACTCAAACATTAATTACCTTGCTGTGGATTTCCCGCTTTACTCCGATAGGTTGTCACTGCGTCGTTAATCGGCTTTCATATGCATATTAACGAATATAATTGATGTCTGTGAAACTATTAACTTACGGAAGTTTTATATCCTCCAACAGCTATGGTGTACACATTTTTTATAATAACGGTTTTTACAACAAAACATATTGCCATTAAACGCGTAAAAAGATTGATGTCGCAAAAACTTATCAAATATATCACGTTAAGGTGTAATGTATACATTATGTATTATTTATTGGACAGGTGTTTACTGTGAAGAAATATCCAAATGAAAGTGTACCTAGCCATCGTATAATGGAAAACGCTACGTCACCTAATCTCTAGCGCTTTTGAAGTAAGGAGAAATGAAGGCTGTGCAACACTTGTGAAATGCTAATCATTGAGATTAAGTGTATTAATATTTAGATGAATAGGTGCATTGGTCTCGGATAAAGTTGTGAAAAATGTACGTGAAAGTGCCATTTCATTGAACTGATGCAATAGAAAAGAAATGACACATTACAATTTTATTTCAAACTAGTTGTCGCGTGGGCCTTCGCTATCGTCGTTCTTTATTTTACCACTGCTCAGCTCCTATAGGCCGTAGCGTGGTGTTATATAGCCTATGTTACTCAGTGATAATGTAGCTTTCTAACGACAAAAAAATGTTAGAAATCAGTCCAGTAGTTTTTAAGTTTATTCGTTACATATAAAAATACAAATCTTTTCTGTTTATAATATTAGTAAGTATAGATATAATATAAAGTTGAAATGTGTGGTACGAATTTGAGCATCATAATTTATAATTATGCTTCTATGAGATGTGCAAGAGATGCTTAATAGGATACGCTTTAAATTTTTATGTACTAGCAATTTAAATTGAAGTTACCATTCAAAAAGTTTCAGCAAAACTATTTGGATGATTTTTTTGCCCTATTTAATATTAACCAAATCTTTCGTGTGTCGCATCCAATGACGTACGAGTATGCTTAAATTATTTTTAGATTAAATTAAACGAGTCAACAGATTCCACATGTGTCTATGGTTCTGTTATTTGTAATTAGTGGGATTAGCAGAGTAATATATCACTAATTAGCTGTTAAACAATTAGCAAAAAACCGTGCAGCGTCCTACATTAGTTGCTTGTTAAATTTCCAACGACTAACTAATCAGCTCTGTGAAGTTCGTTAATTCTTGTGTTGAACGCAAATGTGGGTTAACATGAAGCTAAAATAGATCGTCGCTACCGTCCGGCGGACAGGGAGCTGGGAAATGGATGGATGTGCTTGTTGCTCGTGTTGTTTGTAGGAAATTTCGAGTAGATATTTTTACTCTTTTTTTAGCGCCATCTCGTTCCAAACTAAACAACTGATATACTACTTAAATACCTTTTTATTTTTGGAAATACATACATATTATATATTAATTATACCCAGACACAGAATTATTGTCACACAAAGATTAGTCCTGGATGAGAATCGAACACACGAAAAGCTAAAGCTATTTTTACACGACGGCGACGTTACCCATAGGTAATCATTATACAAATTATTTGGTTTTAGATTTAATTTCACGATCGTTCGTGTACAATATTTTATTAGCATTAAGATAACTTCCTAAACTCATTCATCTTTTATTTTGTTATCATTGGAATCTATCCAACGGTGAGTTGGAAAGAAAAAGTTCTCATATAAATATACATTCACTTTACTTATGTAAATAATATTCGTAATGTTATTCTAATGATCACGTATTATGTTTAAAAAAAAAAGTTAATTGTAATATAAGTGTTTTCTAATAATGTCCGCTTTGATCACGATTTTGTTTTATTAAGTGGAATGGAAAATATGTAAACACTAGCTGTGCCCGCGACTTCGTTCGCGTGGATGTCGAACTTAACAACGTATTTTTAGTGCGAGGACGATACAAATATTTTTTTTATTTATGCTAGTGCTTTTTTGTACTCAAAAAGGTTATTGGGGTTGTTTACGCGTGAAAGAGCTACGTATAGTTGACCATGGGAAGAGCATCCAATACTTAGGTCCACCCCCGCAACATATTTTTCTTCTGAAACACTATTATAGTTTTATTCAATACTGCACGCAGTTGATCTCTAAGTATAGTCCAGTCTAAGTTCGATAGATGACGCTGTTTTAATATTTTACTTCGGCAAAACTATTATAATTTTCGAGTAACGTATCTATGTTTGACAGTCACAGGTAATTTCTCCACTTAGTTAAACCCAATTTTTTATAAAGGGAAGTTAACTCTAAAGTTTAGAAAGTCAATTCTTGTAGTTGCCAGATATCCACTGTGTTTATGCCTTTATATTGTCTTTATGTTTACAATATTAGGATGCAGGAAATGTCGAGTAAATTTATGCACCATAATAAAGTTTCTCAAATAAATAATTAAGTATTATTTAAGTTTTATTATGTCAGCAAATTCCCACAGTAAATTATGATCTACATGTGCCGTAATGAACTAGCATTTCAAATAAGTAGGTATATAAAAGAAACGTTTATATCTAAGTAGCTCCACTGAACCACTTTACTTTTTGACTACATAGTTTAAAAAATTAACAGCTAGTTCACAGTTGCAAATATTTCTTCAACTCTACACTAAGTTATCAAACTTTGTAGTGATATAGCCGTTGTTTCTACAGTTGTAAGTTATTATAACATTGTTGCTAGACATAGCATGTAAGTGTCGAGGTCAACGTTTCCTAGCTCTATGACACACGATGAACCAGCTTCCGTCAAACGAAATACTTTATAATATGTTATGTCATACGATACGCTTGATAGTATGGACTACTGCGATCTGTCAATGTGTGTGTGACAGTTCGGACAGTGTTCGTGGATGTGTCATGCGGTTTGTATTTGTCAGGGCTATCCCGTATATTATAATTCTATCGCGGATTGTTGTGGTTTAAATTTGGAACCAGTTTTTTTATAGGTTATACATATGCTTAATTATCTTGCGTTAGTCATGTGATCCTTATTTAGTACAAATGCGAATATGGAATTATTTTATATTGTTAAGTTATCGTGGCTTAACTTAACCGATATTCATGAAATTTCACATATAGATAGCCTGGACCTGGAGAGGAACTTAGACTACTTTATCGACGCAGCGGGACAAGCTTGTATAATACGAGTACAAATTAATATACATAAGTCTATATTTTCAAATATGAATGTATGGTTCCGGTTTGGACTGAAAATTTTAAGTTTGACCTTTTGATTACCACGGAAGTCAAAAGAGTGTACCTAATCTTTTGATCACCATGAATAAGCGACGAGCAGACAGTTGAAAAGTTGTATAATTTTAACAATAGAGCTCGCATTTGCCGGCCATGAAAGATTGGCGGTCAACAGATTAACATTAATTAATGTAAAAAATGCTTCCCACATAAATATTATAGCAAATCATTGCCATGTTCTGGGCTCTCGGTTGAGACTAAGACCTGATATCATTTTTGCCTGACCCAGGGATTGAACCCGGGATCTCTCACACAGCAGTCGTCCACACTTCCGATGCGTCACCGAGGAAATCTATCATCTATTTAAGAACTGTATTAAATTCATCTATTTTTCTTTTTAATCATTCTCTCGATGCTGAGGATCGTGACTCCTTTAAAGGTGTCAGTTGTCTTAAATTCATCTACTTATAATCTACTATCTTCCATAAAAAGCCTGTTTATCGTTTTCAAGATATTTTTATGATTAAGAATAAGAAAACCTTAGACAAGACTTGACTAGATGCCCTTTAAATTTGATAATATTTAACAAGCAGCAGCCCTAGCTTTAAAATACACACATACAAGCCTACATCCATGACAAATACTCACTATATGTGTGGCGTTTAACATTATTTAGTGTTCTAGGAAATTGGGAGTGAACGACATTGACCATTCATTAACTCGTTCATTCATTTGATTCATTACACCTATGCCTTTTTTTTGTAAATTTTAATAAATCTTTTCTAGTTAATTAAAGCTTGGTTAATTTTTTGTTTGTGAATTGGTTTACATTCTTTTTTATATCGTGGATATAAAGGAAAATTAAAAAAAATAACAAATAAGGTTTTTCAAATTTCCTCGCAACAGTTGCTTCTCATGGAACCAAACCAACAACGCAAGAACACTACTCACGTTACATTAACAAAAAAAACAAAGAAAAATGTCATACATTTTAAACCCATCAACTTACATACAGTTCATCGTTCTAAATATCTCACTTTACATATCAAATTTCATTCTGAATGCCGAACGTCGACTTTATTAACTCTTAGTTAATATGCGCGGACGCAGCGCACTCAATTACGTATTTATTTTCCTGAATTGCACACACTAACACAGTTTCTTTAAACTATATTATAATATTACATAATAATGCTGTTATAATAATTATTGTTACTCAATGTAATCAGTAAGTTGCGTGAATTATGTGAATTATGCGAACCGCTTAGTTTTAAATGTTTGACCGAATTAACAGATCTTGTTGACCGGATATTTTAGCATAGATGTCAGTATTAACTTTACTGTCGTTTAAATGGCTAAAGTCGTTGATTTGCCAGTAAAATAAGATAGCAGACTTTTATTGTTAAATGTATGCTTGTTCAATTCAGAAAAAAAAATGCTGTTTATATATTTTTACTAAACGAGGTAAAATTGTATTACAGACAGTACGGGATTTCTCGTCAAATTTAATTAATCATAAATCAAATATTCTTTTCATCTCTTCATTAATCAAATTATTTGAATAAGATCTGCTTTTAAAGGTATATACATAGATTCGAAGGACCAAATATAAATTATGCCAAGATATTACAAACTAATATAATCGATGAAATGCCTGTCTTAAACTAATAAAACTCATTCAAAATTCTTTTCCCTAAACTAATATTACTAAAAATATTCTTTAACATAAAACTTCCTACCAAGTGAATATATTAAAAATGTTTCGAGGTCACGGCACCGTCGAAGGCGGTCGTCAGCCAAGCGTGGACATCATATGTTAAAGCAGGTGTGTAAACCGCTCTGCGCCACCCATCGCGTGGCTTAGTCTCGTTTAGAACAAGCTAAAGACCATTTAGATACTATATTCTTGGATTAAAGTAAATTGCTTTGTCTGAAGAAGGTATTGTCATCTTTGACTGCACGATTGCGCTGCAAATTGGTCGATGAAAAACAAAAGACTCGTTAATAATTTTTATTCTTGTACAATTACTACGTAAATTAATTTGTTTAATAAAGTTTCAATAGCACTAATTCGTGTTGTCCGCGGAAGCGACGGAACGACTTTAGTGGCAAATCTCCTCCGCCATGACGTAAAAACACGGCCGTAATTTCCCAAATTTGTGAACTCCCAAATAAATGTAAGGTTCGTTCCTTTAAAGAGTACCCGCTTTAAGAAAAGTGAATGTGTATCGTTGGCAACGTTTTATTAATTATGAAATGGCGAATTACTTCCTGTTAATTTGAGTTTACTTTTCCCAGACGTTTCAAGTTTTATGAGTTTTTATAAAAATTACCTACCTAAATAAAAAATTGAGATAATTTATTTTACATAATGCGTTATGCGACTTTTGGTAAACGTAGTATGATGATGTTTTACACAATTTTTCACAACTCATAAGTCTTTCTTGCTGTCTGATTAGCGCATTTCTCAGAGTTTTTTACGCATAAAATGTATATTCGTAGGTACTGAAATTTGGCATAGCTGGCAAAATGTGGATGTGATGCACCACTGCCTACCCCCGTGAGGATAAAGGCGTAAAGCTACCTTATTTTTTTTTAAGTTACAAATTATGTAATTTTATGGGTCATCATCACGCGCCATAACACTCGGTCCTCCGCCTTCCGCATCAGACCCAGCGACCTTTCTCATGTCATTGGTCCACCGGAGGGCGTCCTACTCTACTCTTGCCGAGTCGCAATCTCCACTCAAGTTAGGAGAAGCCAATGTCTAGCAGTGGACTGCAATCGGCTAAAATGATGATGGCTCGTCTGTAAAATAATAATAAAAAAACCAACCAAATTAAAACACGAAATATTTTTACATCGTAACTTACCATATTTCTCCACAGGTATGTAATACACAGCAGCTGTTATAATTATATCGACACTTTGTAAATCTAACCGACACTCGGGAGTATTGAATGTCTAAAGGCTTCTAACGACTCCTACGTGTGGCCGCGGTGGGTGGCGCCATTACAACTCGATGTACGCCATATTTTATATCGTAAAAATTAAATTGTATTCATGTAACACTAATCCTCGTTGTATATGATAGTTTTTTTTACTGTTTCGTATTAGGTGTATCCAAAGATTGCAGACTCTTTTTTTTACCGTATAAAATCTCAGGAGTTTTCCATGGAAATCAGGCCTTTTCTCCGGTCTTTTGATTTTTACATCTGATAACCCTATGAGGGATAGAATATTGAGAATAGTAAGATAGCATATTAAGAATTATCCAAGGACAAATACCGGACTTACTATTGTTCTAATAGCCATGAACAATGATATTATTAATAAAAAATAATTTAAATGGTTTAAAGGCGATGTTCATAAAATATGTCAAACATTAAGTTTTACATAAACACTCGATTCAGCCCTCCTCGATTCATGTTAATACTCGTATGTATTGGGTTATAGGTACATATTTATACACCGTGAACTTTTGTCACTCTTACAAACTTTATCTAATAATAATAAAAAATAAACCAACACGTTTCCAAGAATCGCTAACCGTGTAGTGAGGGATTAAGAATACATAATGTCATTACCCCATCTCAACCCATGGGTGTCAGGTGTAACCTTAAGCAACAAGAGCACTGGGAGAAAAGGAAAATTCGAAACAAAACCAAAACCAACCCGTCAGGCCAGCGTGGTATAGTAGGCTAAATTCCCTCCACAATTTTTGGAGGAGACCCGTGTCCAGCAGTTGAACGTTTATGGGTTGAAATGATGAATACGGCTAGATGTGTACTTTATATGATTACTACGACACTAAAAACGTCTGTTTAACTGGTAAAAATTCACGTTGTATATCAGTATAAATGTCAGATGTAGGCAGTCCTCTCACTTCAGGCTTACCTGGAAGTCTTTAAATAGACTTCCGACACAGGTTGGCCGAACTAAGGACAATTTGGCCAGGTGGGGTTATTCAGATGGTTCCAACTTGGAGTGCAAGTGTGGTGCCATTCCTCAGACAATGGCCCACGTGTTATCATGCTCTGCGTGCCCGAACAACTGCACGCAGGAAGATCTGATGAGCGCAACTGACGGTGCAGTGGCCGTGGCTAAATTTTGGGCTGATACAATTTAAGACGATTTGCTGTCGACACGATAAGAAGGCCCTCAATATGTCTCTTTACATCAAGTTGTCACAATATAAATCTGTCTTCGGTTTCCTAATGACAACATAAAACATTTCGCCCTATAAACATTTTTGTAACTGTCATTTATTAACTTGACACGTTTAAGTAGTTCCTACTGAGCCCAGCCGTGTCCACTGCTTGTTGTATATTTTGGATATTGACGAATTTTACATATTCAATTAGTTATTCAAATCTGCGGGAGGGTGTATGACTGCTGTGGAAAAGGTCCCAAAAAGGTCGTTCAGAAACCGTATTGGGTTTTTTTGTATGCCCGGCCTGGAAATATGGCTCGGTTAATGGCAATAGACTTACCTCCTATTACACATAATTGGCGGAATGTAGGTATAAGGTGCGAGTGCCGTGACACACCTATGCCTATCCTTTCAGAGAAAAAGGCGCTTACTTATAAATGCAGAACTGTACTCACGTAATTTCGTTTCGAAGATGTATTTATGTAACTTTTGTTGAATTCTTCAACATTCTCCAGAACCACTTATTTGGATAATAAATACCTTTACCTCGATACTGACACCAATTACACAAATTAAAAATGGATACACGCAAACCATATGCTCAGCTCAATCATGTTAAGTTCTTTCTTAATTAAACAAACTGGTTTTACATTCTGTAGCAGTTTAACGATTTTCTAGGTTTTTGGTTTATGAAGCGACCGTATTCTCAATGTCGTCGGGCTGCCTTGCCCTTCTGTCAAACCCATGGCGCCAAGGTCATTGGTAGCTGTTAGGAAATGACTATAAGTTTTCTATGTTCATGGTTGATTTTGTGTTGGCATTGTGTTGGCGTAGAAGTAGATTTATATTTGTTTTGGTATTCACTATCTACCATTAAGTTTGTATATTTGGAGACATCATTTGTTTCTCGAATATCTAAAACTGGCGCCTTTTATGGTAATATTATCAGTTATACAATGACTTTTTTTACAACAATTATTAGATTTGAATTTATTCCCCTTATTAAAAAAACTCAAACTTGTCAATTTAAACTTGGTTTAATCATCATCTCAGCCTATTGCAGTCCACTGCTGGACATAGGCCTCAAAAAGACAAGACTTTTGATATAACCTGGTTTAATGCTTACTTTAGTCCATATTTTGTAATGAGGGGGTATATGTTTAGATGCAGTTTTAAGTTCTGAATGATTAGCATCTTCTTTTCTAAGTTCTTCATCAGATTCTTACAAATTCTTTACTGTGTGTAAAAAATACTCCAGTTCTTTTGCTCGCTGTCGATATTATTTCTTAAGTCTAGTACGTAATTACATACTCCGTCATCCAAAAATAAAACGAGAGTATTCCAAAAGAAAATACTAAGCTACTGTTTTAAACATAGTTACTGAGACTTTATTTCTAGAACACATGAAGTCGTATTTAGATTTCTGTCTATTCTCGCGTTGACCTACAAACTGAACTTCTGTTTCGTTTCTTTGACATTCCACACTCTTTTGTTCTTTTCTAATAAGGGATATTTACTTTCGCTGGACTTTCCTTAATATATAATGTTTGCCGAACTTCGTATTTGAGTTGAGAATCATCCATGAGTTTCCAAGTGATTTAAATAAAAGGATATCTTATAGTTTTACGCTTAGGAATAAATTTATATTTTATGTATTTTTTCCGGTCTTGGAATAATTATGTTATGATAGACCTCAAGTTTATATTCAAGGTAAATTAGTTTTTGTAATATTACTAGAATTTAAACCATATTTATATATATACGTATATTTATTTATGACTTCAAAAATATGTTCTTTAGAACTAGTGTTACAAAATGAAACCAAATAAAAATGAACCCGTATTTAATATTTTTTGAAACAGGCTACGAGTATGCTACTTCAGTAACAGGGTAATTGTAACTCGTTACTTAAGAAATATCGACTATTTGGAATTTGAAGAGATTCTTATTCAAATAGTTTACAAGGCAATTGTGACTTGCAGACTATTTGAATAAGGTTGAATGTATTGCTATTTGATTTATAAAATCATTTGTATGGCTTGTTAGGCAATAGTGTTGTTTAAACGGTAGGTATGTTTAGTGCATGCACACAGCTCAGGTAAGCAACGGCAGCAGTTTCTCAACGCGACAGATGGTTAGTTCGCCCACACGGCGCCAACCGCTCGTATGTACTTATTATGAACATATTGCGTGTGGTCTCACTGTTAGCAGATCAGCTGATTACTATAGAATTATATTTAATTAATTTAGATTTTTTGAATTTAATACTACTTTTTTTGAATACCATGACACTACTCCGACGGTAGCAATTGGTAAGCGATAACAGAGTAACTATAAAAACATTAGAAAAACAATAAAAAAGAGGAATGGAACGGCTTTTTTCTGTTATCTTGAGAACGGATTATCTGATTTAAATGACTCTTTTTGTTCATCTCGGCCTCAAGAAGTCTAATCGCACATTGGGATAATAAGAAAACACGGCAAATTAATATTTTATTGAACTTATTTAATTTTTAGTTTTCATTTAACATTAGTGATTTTGAGACGGTACGAAGTTGGCTAGATCATATAATATCATACAAATACTAAGAAACTAGTTACCTAGTTTCATATATCCTAATGTTTTTCTTTTTTTTTGTTACAGGTATGTACAAGAATGTCGAAATTCAACCCTTTCAGTGATAAGTATTACAAAATGTTATAAGTTGTACTTTTCACATACCTTTTGTTTTTCCATCTTTCACGTCGTGACAGGGAAATGGATCAATTTTTATAGCAAGGCTGAAAGTGGTATACATTAACATTCCATGCGAACGAAGCCGTGAGCATAAGTAAATCTAATATAAATGCGAAAATTTGGATGGATGAATGTTTGTTGTAATCACACCAGAACGGGCAGAACGGCTACAAGGAAAATTTGAAATTTGTCACAAATACCAGGCGGGCGAAGTCGCAAGCGAAAGCTAGTAAGTCATAAATTAGGACATCTTCGTAATTTAATCGTAGTTTTAGGACCACACAGTGACAACCTATTAGCCACATATTTTGTAATAAATAACTTAGTATTTGTATCATAAATACTTACGTTATCATTATAGGATGTAGCTGTCATGGAATACGGCCTCATTACCAAATAAAATTCAAATTACACTTATCTTAATATTGCTATACTTAAAGTATTTGAGACGTCTCGATAAGAACTATTTTTGTGCTATCGTGTCTTATAAATTAGCGAAAATCTGTTGCTTTGTCTCTTTTCGACCTTGATGATTCGATATGTTATCGAGTTATCGGTAAGGCGTATTTGATATTGTTGACGATTTCACTTTGAAAGTGGATATCTATAGGTAAGATCGTTGTATTTATTAACAATTGAACTCTTACGTAAAAGCACTGAATTAATTTTGATGTAACTATAAACCTAATTGAAAATAGTAATAATAAAAATAATATATTTTCAAATTCAAAGTCTCATAAAAATACATAAGTATCTTACAGACTAACTAACCATAATAAAGTCTATAGATACGATAATATGTTCCCATGGGTCAAGCAGACGAAACCGCGGGTGGAAGTTAGCTATTCTATAACTTTTCTTCTTGCAATTACCTCTTACATTAAGGGTCGACAATATTAGAGAGTATTTAATTGTATTTCCATTTCTTTCTTCTGATACCAAACAATAAAATTTAATACCTTCACCGATTTCCATTATGTTTCTATATTAACTTCAAAATAATAGCTCTCATTTCGACGTTATTAAAAGTTATGGAAAGTGTAACACAAAAGTACTTACTTTGTAATAATTCTTTACAAAAACCTCGACAGTAATATCGGTCTAAATTACAACTTCACGTTTCTGCTTTTTACGTGACCGATAATAACATTATATAACAATATTTTGGCAACAATGAAATATTCTTGGTTTCAACAAAACCATTCATTACGACAATGTTTGAACACGGTTTTATTTGTCTCAGCCAGTTGCGGTCACAATCTACAAGTAAAAAAAAGTACTGCCTTTGTCTCATTTCACAAACCATTCCAATTTTTTTACATTTATGTGCACCGGGAAAGAATACCCTTCCCAGATATTTTCGAGTAGGGGAGATCCTTGTAACTTGGGACACCTTGTACCTCGGGACAAGCTCATTGCGTCAGAAATTTTGCATTGAGAAGTGGTAAATAGTGACTTCTAGTAGCTTTTTCATTATAACATTCAGGAAGCATGCACTAAAGTTGGCCACTTTGCTTCGTTCCTTAGATGGGGTATGCAGTGTGACTTTTTCGCCAGATTTTTTTTTTGTAATCCACTTGAATCTTTGTTTTAGACGAAAAATCTTGAGGTGAGTAATTTAATTATGATACAATTAGTTGTTGTCTATATTCTTAATCACTTATTTTAATATAATTTCCTAGATTTTCGTAATTTAAAAATTATAACCACAATTTCTATTATAGGTTGAAATTTGTACCTTGGGACAGTGAATTTTTTGTACCTTGGGACTGTCACAAGGTACAAGCCGATGCTTTATTTCAACTATTTATTTTAATATTATATTTTTAATTTTTGTTTTCATGTTTTTAGATGCCGCGAAGTAAAGATAAAGTTATCCGGCCAAAACCAAGTGAGGAAAATGTAAAAAGTGCAATTAAAATGGTTATTGAAAATCGCTTATCTATTCGGAAATTATTTATTAATATAAAATTAAGAATATCTTTGTTTTTTAATGCTTTAAATACCTTTAACCGAAGCATTAAGCTGCCCAATCATATCTTAATTTCCAGCATAAGAAATAATATTCATCTGGCGGCAGTTTCGGCTTACAAAAATGTGTCCCAAGGTACAAACATTGGTGTCCTGAGGTACAAGCCATGATTGTACCTTGGGACAAATTTTCTAAAGTAATTAATTGTCATTTTCTCATTAATAAAACATAGTAGGTCGTTATTTACATCATATTATTGTGATGTTATTGGTTACCTAATAGAAAGTTCAACTTTCAAGGCCATAGATCAATTTGTACTTAAATTATGGAGGTTTAAAGAAAAGCGTCCCAAGGTACAAGGATCTCCCCTACACCTTAACTAAAATAACTAATATCATATTATTTATGTTGGTTTACTGCAATATTTCCATTTGCTGAATATAGAGAATAGTCCTCTCTGGCATAATGATTCCCTTTCTATCGTTCATTCTCAGGCTGAAAAGAAGGCAAACTCGAAATCGGATCCGCCGTTTATGCGAAATTACAATATAATATAATTTTCTCGTAAAATAAACTTGTTTATTTTTACATTATTGTAAATAAAATTTAAGGCCCAAAAACACTTTTTCTTTCTTTCTTCTTCTTTCAGCAGTAGCGCGTTTAGATTGTCAATGATTATATACCCTATTCGCCTATTCGCTTACACTGCCACCCCATCTCAACAGCACGATCGAGGCCGAGTTTTTACAACGGGTGTCGGTTTCACGCGTGTAGGCTGTTTACATCCATAACTACGTGAAACATCTTTGAACGTGCACCGAGCGCCCATATACGATTACTTAATCCGACACTTAATAGATATTCATAGGCTTTAAAACCTGACTGCGGATTATAACCGTAAGATCAATGGATACCTCGGTATAACGTTTTAATGTAGAGGTAAATTTGCAGGCAAGTGCCGTTTTAATAGTGTAATGTATTATGGTCGACATAGACCATTCAGTTTCTGAATAACTAGAATTGATATTTTGACTCCTTATTCGGAGTAGATCAAGGCCTGGACTTTGAAAGAGAGAAAGATGCGATATTAAACAATTAATAGAATTTCCATATGCTACAAAATTTAGGCCAGCCACAGCATGGATAATTGATATAACACATCTCTTTTCTCGACTCGTCTACGCTGTGTGGGACCCGAACTCAAGAACCAATAACAGTCTCTGAAACTAAATAACCCATGCAACAAATCTAAAACCATTACAATAATCTATTTAATACTTACTGCAATTTAAGAGACAAATTGTAGTACAGTCGTTACTCATCTAGGCAGACCTAAAGTAGTTCAGACCCTTATTATTCAACCATTTGCAACAATATTTGCTCACATATTCCATACCGACTAGTTATCTCATAAATGTCAGCAATGGATAGGCCATAAAGTGAGATAAATTATGCGACCATATGTTATCTTGGTCACTTGGCGAATACTTAGCTATAATTTTCTTAACACAGTAGGTAAGTCTGTTTAACTAGTTCCATACACCTGTGCAAATAACACCCTTATGGGTTGACTAATTTAAGGCAGAGATGTCGATAATGGCACAATTATGCCGAAATCTTTATAGAATCTTAGATTATATTAGTGTGTGGCAGTGTCCAGGCAGTGGTATAGCCCTGTTAGCTGTTTATTTGTTGTTGTTAGTGACTTGTTTTTAACATTAGGTATACAGTGTAGCATTAAAATTTATCTGTATTTTAACTTTAAAATTATAATCAGCTCCCATCTACCCACTACTGGGTATAGGCCTCTTCTCCACAGCGCCAATTCTCACGGCCCTGTGCTAGCCGCGTCCAATAAGATCCTATGATCGGACGATTTTCCATTTGTTTCAAATAGACAACAAAAGAGTATTCAGTATTCAATATTCATTATAATATTCACAAACAAAGCTCTTTAATACTTTGTTAGTCAAAGACTTATCTGATACTTGAAATTTAATATGTACCCACTTCAAAATTTTCAAGCCTCGATCCTAAATCCGAACTTCGGAAAGTTCATCAGTTTGTTTTCACTTACTTAATACGTAAGTATTTTGAGAAACATAAAACAAGAATTCAGAATTCATTTAACATTTTCTTTTTTCATTTAACTCAGTATCTATCGTTAATTTACAAAAGAGAGAATAGAGACTAAATCACGTTGAATGGAATGCCTCAAAATTGACGCCGATGTCCATTGTTAAAATTAATTGTATAAATTATACAGAAAACTGTTCATTGGAATAATGCCAAGTTCGGCTCAAAACACAAAAACAATAACCATTAATATATTGAAAATTAGGTTAACTCATAGTTTCAAGGTTTAAAGAAATTTAATCCGATTAGAGGCACTACTATAACATTCCTTCAAGTTCTATTAGACGGGGGCAAATAGTGATAATGGCTTTTTTCTTTAATTTGATCACCATTCTACTAGTTTATACATTCTTATAATATACAATAAACATAGGGCTTCATTGCTCATTCATAGGCCTTTTTACTTCTATAAAAAGTAATCAAGCAAGTCTGCTATAATTTGGTACAAAATTATGCGTTGTTTCTTTATTAGACACCAATCATGGTATAAAATGTGACAAGAGGCTTAGAAGCACCTCAATAATCCATTTAGTTCACTCAGTACTTGTGAATAAGGTACTAAGGTTATAACTACGTATCTGTAAGCATTCACTTAAATCTCTATAATCCGACCTTGCATAAGTACCTTTTTCTCCTGAGGCAACCGAACTAAACGTCAGTAACTAACTTCATAATTGTTGATCTGTGGTAGTAGCTTTTTGTCTAAAGTATTTTAATAATTCTAAACTATAATACACTTTAAAACACTAAGAACATTAGATGAATATAGCAACTAGTGTTCTTTCTATGTATAAATTATACATTGAACGTATCACATTCTACATATTTCTAGATTACGTTGAGCAATTTCACAACAAACCCTAGCATTGTTATCTAGAGATAACACTAAAGCTATGCAGTTGTTTATTTCTCTTATCTATGTTATATCACTAGTAAATATACGTATATTGTATATATTTTCTTAAGCATTCAGGTTATGCTCACGATTTTCTTTAGACGTTTGGATAGCAACTCCCAGCTCTTTGATAGAAAGTAGATAGTGCTCTAGTTTGATGCGTTAATCATTTTATGCTACTTCCATCGCGGGAAGAGCCATTGTATTCAATGTAATAAGTAGAAAATATAATATATAACCTATTACTAACTATACCTCATGCTGAGACCAAGATATTTATACTTACTTTAAAAATAAAAGTTTCGAAATTTCAAACAAAAATAAATGCACTGAAACAAGTCCTCAAACTCGATCAAAGAATGGCATTGCAATGACTAGATTGTCTAAATTAGATAAAACGGAAATGATTGATAACGAATTGATCAAGAACAATTGATTCTGAATGGGTGACACTATTAATCAAACTCTATGACACAGATTTAGGAATGCTCAATTACATACCAATCTAGGTTCACGGTCATAAAGCAATGCATCCTGCCGCAAAGGCTTGTCACGTTTATTTTTAAAAGTAACACTTCAGGTAGTCTTAAAGTAGGCGCATTCTGGAAATACCCCTTAGACTAAGTCTCAACTAAATGCAGACAAATAGTTATACTATCTGCGACTGTAACTAGATCGCTGATGATATCACACACAAAGCTGCTTGTCGGATATCTCGTGACCTGGATTTATAAATTGATTTGACTTGAATCGTTTATATTTGTTAGACGATTTTATGTAAGTACTTCACGTATTCCAATTTCCACAAATAAGGAGATTACGTGCTGTGTGTCTGACTGCCATTTAAGTGGTTGAATAGCTCGTAAAGGAGAATTAAGGGATTCTATCTTTCATTAGGGTATATTTGTTGGTTTAGTGACTCTTTTATCATACTCTAGTATTTCAATCTTAATTAATTCTGTTCAAATTAATTGGATCGGCTTCTACTATATTCTTATATAGTAGAAGCCGATCCAATTAATTTACACTGAAGATACTTTAAAATAAAGCGAAAGAAACACCCATAAATTAAAAACTCATTTGCGAATAAAATATATATCATAATGTAATCAGTAAAGCAAAAAGTGAACCGAAACTCGCCAAAGCGGAAACTATTGCAAAGAAAATTTCTTTTGGCCAACAATCGACCACCGCATTCGTACGCTCACGTTCATAAAAGAGACAGAATTGAATTTTTATACTGGAGTATATCAATTACAATGAGATGTACCCCATTAAGTGCGGGAGGATTCGCACGGCTGGTTTTATTATATTAATTATTTAAGGTCCAATGAAAAAGTTTTCGAAGTGATCTCGACGGTATAATGATATTAGTTATCAGATGTTTGCTGTCTCGTGTTAGTGAAGAAAGTAGGTGACTGTGGTGTTCATACGATGGAAACTTTTCTTGTTTGTAATTTGTTGGGTTAGGTAACTTTTGCAATGTGATTTTACTATCTTCTAGTGCAAAACATGTTTGTTAGAAATAACAAAAATGTTTTATTAAGGACGCGTTTTCTTAACTCGACCTTTGATGGTCCTTGAAATCAAGTACGTGTAATACTTTATTCTTGATTTCAAGGACCTGAAGCTGATAATAATATTTTCTCACAGTCAAAAATGTTATTACTCTATCATTTCAAGATATATGTCTTATAAATTTCACCTTGCTCACTCTTAAAAACGGTGATTTTGTGGTTCTCTCTACAAAGCGTCGTGAGTCTTTTTATGCAGATTTATTTATAGGAAATCGTTTACGTGTTCTAACCCGTCTATATTCGAGGCTTCTTGTAATTTGTTATTTAATCATTCTTTTGCTGACTTACAACTGAATATATGATCATAAATCATTTTTAGATTGAAATTATATTAAATTAATTGACAAGAACCCTTCTCAGTTAAAGAAGAAGAAAGCAAAATAAATCGAAATGTTTTAAAATTAAATTTCTACTCTATATCGGGCTTTAAGCCCCAAAAGGCTAATGAGACATGGCTTGATGTAAACTGCTGTCAAATTAGGAAAAGATTACGTCTCCAAATAAATCTTTTGAAATTATGTATTACGTTTTCGGCCGCATAATATTGGACGGCTGTTATGTATTCTAGATAGCCAGTTTTAAAGGCACGACGTCAGACCAATCCATCAAAATATTAGCGCTGTGAACGACAGTGCGTAAAGAAATGCTCACACTGTACCTGTTTTGTGTCTCGACTTTTTAGTCAATATTATAAAAATATGTCAGTAGTTTCCTCTTACACCATGGTACTGTGGCAATTCTTGTTTGCCGTTTTTGCTATAGCTTGTTTTTTTACAACCTTTAAACTAACTTTTAAGGATTTGTACTTCTCATAGAAAATTAGATGTGTATTATTGTCTTCTTGTCATTGTCTTGACTCATCTGCCATTGCTTTTCAATTCATTCTTATTACTTTTGTGCTTGTAATGTCTAAGGACTTTACAGACTTTTAGACTTTTAATAATAAGGAACTAAGGTTCCTTATTATTATTTACTAAATTTTCTTAAAAGAAAAAATATTTTTGTATAATCCGCCCCTTATGATAAAGAAAAAAACTATGACCCAAATCATGGACAAATATCAAAGTTTAAACTTCACAGTATATTTGGAAGTTGTAATGGTGAATTTAGTTAAAAAGAATTTCATGAATATTGATTACTTCATGAAGTTAGATACAGATTACTGTTTCAATGTAAAGACGTTTTGTGGCCTTTGATGCTGTTCGCCTGTTCGTTGTCAATTTTATGCTTATTGATTTGGCAAGCGTTTTCTGTTGTTTGTAGTGTTAGAAATAGTGTGGATTCTGTACGAAGCGATAGGACTCCTTGCTACTATTTGCTTGTAAAGTAAGTTGTTGGACCTCGTTTACGCTCAATGTAGATGATAGTTGTTGCCAGGCATTTAGATAAAGCCGGAAAGAGTAGATAGGCTTGTCGGATTTTGTAAAGCGTTTTATATACATTTAGTTGTCTTATTATTTATTCTAAAAAGAATGTACATCGACGCAGATATTCATTCTTCTTGATTGGCTGGTAATTTTGCTAGTTGTCAACATATTTATTTACTAAATCATTTGTTTGTTGCTTGTACGGTGTCCCCAAACAGCTTATCTAATAAATTCTCAAGAATCGATTCACATATCGATATTCCCGTTCAATCGACGACAGATATAAATAGAAGCCACTTGGATTGTCAATACAAACGATCTTGTTCACATAACAGTTATCAGATGATGTGTGATCAATTGTAAGGCATGACTCATGCGACTGTATTGTGGAGACTTGACATTGATAAAGGCTGTGGTGCGTGACTTTGGGCCTAGCCTGTTGTAGACACAGATATAAGAGTCGGTTTTGAAATTAATTATTATTGTTACGAAAGTTCTGTGTTGTTGTATTATTGTCTGTGTGCCTCATTGAAATACACTAATATTTAATGATGCGACTTCTTTTAGGATTCTCCGATTTTCTGGATTTTTTGTAGTGAAGTCCTCACCTACCTCACAGTACCTATTTATACGATATCATACTCGGTTATTGGCAATAGACTTAATCCATACATTCTGTGCTAAGCGATGGTGGCCGAATTGAGTGGAAGGGTATGTCTGATCCACCAACCCGTACTAGGCCAGCGTGTGTGGATTTGTAATTCACACACGCTGGCCGTGAGACGGTTTAGGCTATAGCCCCAGCTCTCTAGATAGAGGAGAGGAGATCCGTGTTCAGCAGTGGGACATCAATGGGTTGCTATTATTATATTATTTTTATTATACATTCTGATACATGTAATCTAACATAACTGGCGAAATGTAACTGTGATATATCTCTGCCTACTCCTTTGGGAAATAAAGACTTATTGCTATGCGCGTGTGTGTGTTAACTGTCGTAAATAACATGACGAAAACACAAAGAAAATAATATTTCATACAAACAATATGCTTTAGTTTATTACTACCGTACTACTACTCGTATTATTATATCTATGGAAACACGAAATTAGATAAATATGAACCTGCTGACCGTAAAATTAAATCCCAATAAAATATTGAAAATAGTCCTGGATACTCGGTTTGTAGATCGTTGTTGCAGTCCTTAAACCTTCAGCAACATAGGCAATGTTTCTATTATTTCGTTTGTAACCTACCTACACTATAATTAAAACTTATTTTACAGTGTGTGGAGCGCTGCACGCCTTTATGAACAGCCAGAAGATCTCGCAGAAGGCTCGCCTGGCGGTTCAAAAGGGGGTGTTGGTACCAACACTGATGTACGGAAGTGAACGCTGGGTATGGCAGAAGAAGCATGAAAGTAGAATAAATGCTGTGGAAATGAGAAATTTGAGAAGTATGATTGGGGTAAATTTGAGTGATAGAATAAGAAATAGTGTAATAAGGGAACGTTGTGGCTTAAAAATAGATGTTGTGACACGAATAGAGAAAGGAATGTTAAGCTGGTTTAGACATGTAGAGAGAATGAATGAAGGAAGAGTGACAAAACAAATATATGAGGCGAATGTGAAAGGAAACGTTGGAAGGGGTAGACCTAGAAGAACGTACCATGACCAAATAGGTGACGTTCTAAAGAAGGGACAGATCAGGAGTACCCTCAACCGGCGAGAATGCATGAAAAGACTGATGAATGTTGAAGAAGCCAAAGATGTATGTCAGAATCGTAGCAAGTGGAAGGAAATGGTCTCTGCCTACCCCTCTGTTGGGAAAGAGGCGTGATCTATATGTATGTATATTCTGATGCGTCACATTGCACGTTATCCAAAAGATTATAATAGGTGTTCTACACGGTTATAAAATTGCGTTCCAACAGAGTGATCTTGGTGGGAGCTTGGTTGCCATCCGCGTAGTTTGTTTGAAATTTGGTTTACAACAGCTACACGGATGGACTACACCAAGGGCACCTCTGTGGAAGACAAGTTCCCAACCATGTAGCAGTGCTTTAACTAAATGTCGATTAAAAAAATGGCATAAAGTCCTCCTGCTATTTGCATCGCTCTACCCCAGCTAACTGCCATAGACAAGTCGCAAATCGCTGATTCTATTCAAAATATTTAAATTACACTTCAATACATGAACACATCCCTGACATAAGCTGTGACATGTCACGTGATCAATGTACTAATTTGACATGTCGATAGAATCGATTGTCAGTTGTCTAGAGGGCTGGTCGTAGCCAAACTGGCTGACACTGTTTTATTCTGATTTCGTTTTACTGTCGTTGTAACTATCGTACTAGATTACCTTAGATTAATAAAGACGTGTAAACCACTAATTCTAATAAGTATAAATATTATGGATCAGTCTATGATCTATTTAATGACGTGCGGTATTTTCCTATTGACGTTTTTCATAATATTTCTATATTTTACCTCACAAGTGAGAAAAGATAAATAAACAATAATAAAACAGCAGTCAAAGTATACGATTGCAATTAATTTTATGCTATTAATTAAATTTAAAGGTTACGACAGACTGCGTCATAAGCCATTGCCTAAATTACATTATATTTAGAAATTATAGATAAGCTATTTACCACTGTCTGAGTTCGATCATCAAGTCGAGTAAGACACTTACCTTTGCATACGTTAGAAAAGTATTTGCTCTTTATCTATACTTATATTACAAAGCCAAAAAGTTTGTTATTTTAAACGCGCTAATCTCTAGAACGAATAGTTTGATTTTATTGTGTTGTATAGCTAATTTATCGAGATAGGCTTTAGGCTAACATCACGCTACGATCAATAAGAACTGAATATTGGCCAAATATAGCTCCACGGGAGCGAAGCTTTATACATCAGCGAGTAAATACATAATTATATAGAAAAGAAAAAGCTGTAAGGGACTTCAAGAGTCATTTAGTGTACTCTGATGTAAGAATTCTTAATTTTTTCCAAGATTGTGCATATTACTTTATTCAAAATCAAACTAAATCAATAATAATAAATAATAATAATATCTACCACATTTACACAGCGCTTTTGCTTGTGTTATGGGTACTAAACAACTGATATACTACTTAAATACATTTTTTTTTGTAAATACATACATATTATAGATAAATTACACCCAGACACAGAACAAACCTTTATGCTTATCACACAAAGAGTTGTCTTGGGTGGGAAAACTAGTAATATGATTCTATTATATTGTGAAAAAAGAGTAGGTACCTAAAACGACGGTAACATCATATAAAAATACAGTCACTAGCAATATGAATAATGAAATGAACAAAGTCACGTGGATATTCAGTGGAAGTCCCCATCACGTTTCATATTTCACAAGCTCAAAGCCGTCATTCGGCGCCAATAAGACGTTCGTTAACAACGATGACGCGAATTATTCACAACAGAGCTAATTGACAAATGTCTTTATGTTCATAACCGTAAGGACGTATCAATGTTAATAATTATAGTTTTGTTTTCGTATTAAATAATGAATATAGAGTTATTTTAAGATGTACTTGGCCCGTTGACTTTTATTTATCTCGTTGTTATAAATAAGGAATGGTTGTCTTGTTTTGAATGAAAGATTTTTCTTGTGATATAGAATTGTATTAATATATAATACTTTATAATAATCATTATCAAGACACGCGGCCGCGTGTCAGCCCCAGTTCCAGCATCAAAGCGGGTGATATATATAACAATAAACATTATACAATAGCTTTACACTTACCAGTAACAAATCATGGATGTACTACAATAGTGCAACTATGATATGGCGGCGGTAAGCGTCTCATCCCATTCTAAAATAAAATTCTTTAAGGGCCTCTGCGTGTTGGACCTGTGTCCCCCCGTAAGCCTTCCAAAAGGACCGGGTATACTTCTCACCATAGAGAGATAATGCCGTGAAAAAAGAGACATAATAATAATATTTTCACACATTCACACAGCGCCATCCCACACACAGGCCCAAACTAATCTAATGGTTGTAATATATAATAATAATTTATTTTGGGATACAAAGTCTCATAAAAACACATACCTTACAGACTAATATACATACAATTATACCTATAACTAAAATTTATATACGTTACGATACGTTTTAAACATATACTAGATAATATAGATTTAACATAATAGTATTAGATTCCCACACGAGACAAATATTTGTGTGATTCATAGATATTGGTTTCTAGTCTGGGTGTACTTGTGTCCGTTAGTTTCATGTTTGTAAAGCTCCCCGCGACACAGGGCTTGTTCCCTAGTACGGGCGTTGTCTTAAAAAAAAAAAAAAAAAAAAAAAAAAGAGTATAGTAGACAACTGATTTTTTTGTAAATAATGTACATATTTTAGATGCTTTACAACCAGAAACAGAAAATAAAATTGTGCTCATTACACAAATGTCCTGGGTAGGAATCGAACTCACGTCCTCCGGCTAAGCAGTAAGGGTCTCTAACCACTACGTCCGTCCAGTCTTTAGTAGTATAATACTTTCATGTCTTATGTAACAATGAGATACTATATGTCATATCAAATCAGGTTAGGTAGTATACTAGTAGTGAGGTAAAGTATACTATTGAAAACATTGGCATATTATTACTATAAAAGTTATAGTATAATATTTATAATAATTAACAAATTATATTATTGCTGACGTAAAATAATATCTGTTTATATAAAATATCATTGGGTAAGCTTATAGGGCTAACTCCACCTTTATAATGTATGATAAACAATAAAGAAACACAGTATAGACTATAATACTTATATAAATTCTAATACAAAAAACATTTCCAATTATATAAATTGTATAAAAAGCGTAAATACACCACCCACTAAAATATATAACATAGTTATATTACAATGGCCCGTCTAAATATTATGCCATAATTACTTCACTCTCTTCGATCACGACGCCCAACAATAATTTGAAGAGTGAAAGTCCCATCAAAATGCGACCAGTAGTACTCGGATGCGCACAGTTACATTATAACATACAATTATGGAAATACACCGTTTTGTTACTTATTATATAAGTATGTACTAAGAGCTTCTCATCTGGTGCGTCTAAAAGATATAATGTCTCTGCAACTCGACAAAAGTCAATAATTTTTACGATCAAATGTCACCTCGATTTTGAATATGATGCATTCATAATGTAGTGTTATCAAAAACAAGCATTATATATATTGTATATATTATATAATGCAAAGTATTATATATATGTATTATCAAAAAAAAGCGACGGTGGCTGAATGGATAAGTGACCGGCGTGCTACACAGGCGGTCCGAGTTCGATTCCGACCAGCAACACACAAACCGAGTACCAATGTAGAATATGTACTAGTCATGTGACTTACCATCTGCTGACAGTGAAGGAAAATATCGTGAGGAAACCCACATACCCTAGAAGAAATTCTAAGTGTATGTCTGATCCACCATCCCCCATTAGGCCAGCGTATGTGGATTATGGCCTAAACCCTCTCAGCTCTCTTGATAGAGGAGAGGAGACCCGAGCCCAGCAGTGGGACATTAATGGGTCGCTGATGAAAAATGTAAGTGTTGGGATGAATGTTTGTAACCATATAATGGTGTCCTGCACAGATACCTACTCGAAACTTTGAAATTCGACTTAATTAAGTTTGATATCGCTGTAACTGTTTGGAAAATGACAGCGACCATATATGTTAAAATTTTCAATCATTCGACATGGATACCAAAATAAAATCAACGAATTCCAATACTTGCCAATTTTATTATCAAAGTCAAGATAACTAAACAAAAGGCCGTTTATATTATTCTTAGATCCAGAAATAGCTGATTTATTACTATACAGATAATATTAGATAAGACGACATCCAACACAGACATATATCACTTGACGGCCAATAAATAAAAATCGATTGTACCAAAAACCTCTCGATACTTATTACCGATTTATTATGCACATTAAGCGAAGGCATAAATGTTAAATGTTATTTTTCACGACCGTCAGCTAATTGCCAATTTTGCAATGCCAATTAGAAATGTTAACCTACTAAGTTTATGAATTGTAATAGCGTGCCAACTGTCTCACTCATAAATGGATTTCAAATCGAAAAGAGATATTAATCTATTCTGAGAACCTACTTAAATTCGGAATATCAATGAAAAGATTTTTCTGTCTGTAATAGGTATTTCATATTTATTTCGTTTCGTATTTATCTTCAACGTCAATTGGGATAATTGTAGATAATGTATCATAGGTTTAAAGCTTATGATGTTAGTTAATTTTGTAATAACCTAGACTTTTTCTCTATACGTATTCGGAACATAATTTATTTTTTCACTTATAATTAGATTTCACCTAACCTTGTGTATAGAAATCGGATAGAACAAGCGAAAATAAATGAATAGCGGATAAAAACACGTGATGTACGGTACAAACAAAATAAATCCGATGCCTTTGACCCAGTCACACGCAACGAACGTTACTAAGGATTCACTAAGTACGTAATCCGATTGAAAGAGATTCTTTATCGTTTTATTGGATATGTTTTCTTATGACATCGTGATATTCTATTGGATTCGCACAAAGCTTCGAATTATTGCGACAATCTTTTACTGTTGTTAGACCTGTTTTCTGTAGATACTGAGCTACGCATTACCGCGGATCCTCATGTGTAAAACATTGAGAATGTTTCCAATTTTGTTATTGACATTTCGCGTATTCGTGTGAAAGTCACAAAGCGATTACAGCAAAATGAATTCTAAATATATGACATATCCTAGGCGTAGATATCACGCACTTTACTAAAATTGTTGTTTGCATTTATCTTGCTCATATCTATGATAATATAATCAATAGGAAAAGTCGACATCCTGGCTTGGAACAAGTAACTAAGGATAAAGAAAATTTCTGATTTATTTTCCTCTATCGCATCAGTTTTGAAGGCCAGCCATAAATAGCATTACGATTACTAAACGAAATACTTCCTATATTTTTCTCATGTGTCCTTTCAAGTTTTCCTTTAGTATGATCGAGATGTTTTCAAGACACGTCGGCGGTCTGCCAGTTCCGAGGTCTCGCAACCTATGATCTTTCACGGCCGCCGTTTGCATGCTAACAATACTAGCATAATTTATTGAGGAAACTATTCCTTTATTTCTTTGACATTGGTTTAAACAATGCCAATAGTTATTTACTGCAATAGTTGTGTTGTTTACAAGCACGATCATCATTGTGTTCGTCATCGCAGACTTTACGCATATTAAAATATCAAAGAGAAAAACATGAAAACGCGAGCTCGTTGCGCCAGAGGCCCCTTATCTCCTTTCTATAAAGAAGAGTAGATATTTCACTTTCATAGTTTAGATCTAGATAACAAGCAAGCAGTATGACGGATGGGCGAGCCAAGAGGCGCGTGATTACATAAAACGTGAAAGTATTATGAGAACCAATTGAAAAGATCATGATTTAAATACGAATTTCACTATGGCTATAATACCTTTTGATATAGCCAGGTGTTTACGTCAATTATATTATTATACGTGGCCATGACAGAGCATAGAATTAACAAAACAATTTGACAGTAACGGCTTTAAATGTATTAGTCATTTTGATGTGACAGAACTTTCGGAAGTGGCTTCTTGCCAGACAGCGTTGTTGTAAATCTTTCGAAGCGAAATAAATTGGTTTTGGTGCATGCGCATACAAAGACCACGGAAAATGAGAAATTCAGAAATCTATGTTTATTATTCTTTTGATCATTATGAACATTAAAAAGAGGCTGACTAATAACTGGCAGCTTTCGTGATGATTCAGGCTGTACCTAGTTCAAAACTCTGACAATAACATCCAAAAACAGTACCAGAAACTTTCAGAACTCGAAATGTTTACTACTAACTAATATTCCTAAAAGTTCATATCAATAGTTATAAATTTTCATAGATATATCAGCACAACTTTCTGAGATTTCAGACTTCAGTTGTTGAATGTCCGTAAGTGGTGCTACCCAATTGACAAATACACAAACTGTCTCTGCTAAACTGATTAACAAAGATCCAACCTAATGAAAAGCAACTACCATATTCTAGCGTCAGTCTTGCGTGCTGCTGACGTAGAAAAAAATACATACAGTCGAACATAGAACCTCCTCCTTTTTTGAAGTAGGTTAAAAGTCCTTATAAACTATTAGAAATAAGTAAGATACCACTGTAATTGTACCTAGTCTATCACCTATTAAGTAACTGACATTATACAATATGTATAATCGTACAATAAAATATTATTGTAGCAATGATAACCATTATTTATGGTCAGTTAATTTTCATAAACCGTGTACGATAACTTTCATATTACGTAGTGTATTTTATTTTATAACATTTAAATTTGCAAAACACAGCATGACTATATAATTTCTTTGTTTTCATTGTGTTCAATGGTTATTTCGAGTTATGTAGTTTCTTTTCAATTGGATTGGAATGGTTATGCGAATTTCGAATCTTTCTACAGTTATGAATAATACAATTACATCATGTAGTTAGTTAAAATATAAGTCCTGTGAGCTACTATTAAAACCAATGACAATTAAACTGAGACATTCCAGAATCCTGCAAGGAAACCTCTGTCTTGGATAAAGTAAAAAGATATCTTTAAGATATCTAAAAACATGACTTAAACATGTGTGACAACACTCATACATATCTGTACATACGTATGTTAACGTTTCATTGGCCTGTTAGTCTATAGATTATGGACAACAATAGGGCTGATATGATGAACAACAAAAACGTTTAGACATAAAGCATATTTTTCACATAGATATTAGCGATCGATGCTACAAACATTTACATGCAACGTCCTTAAAATAATCAATTATGCAAAACCTCCTTGAAGCTTATAATCAGGGTTTAGTCGGCCTGCCTTCAAGCGATTCCTATAAGCATTTGCATAGCAACAGACAAGACAATACACTAACATCTTCCTTCGTAGATCGACTGCTCGTAGAAAACGGCCTAAACCTTCAAGAATGCTCCAGAAAACGGCCTAAAAATTCAACGTATAATACATTGCTATTTCAAAACTTACTGATGCTTAATGTTCTATAAAAAAACAGCAATGTATGTTAAATATATGGCAATTTTCAATGTTTTATTGTAGCATGTTGCGATGACGGCCTCGAGCCCGCACTGTGGAACGAATCGCGTACTCCATAGAATCTGTAACGAAACGCTAACCGTACCGATATTGATACTATGAGTATACACGCAATACATGTGTGTTGCAAACTGTGGGGTAAGGCTTAAGTTGTGGTTTTTAAGGGCCACATGGTAAAGCTAGCAGCCGAAACATTGAGACTGAACCTGATACATTTTTGTGTCGAAGAGATCTTGATTCTCAAAAAGTACCATTGTTATTACAGACTTTCCCAGGTAATAAGCAACACTATTTATTTACTTTTAAACCTTTGAGAACCGAAGAGGAAAAATTAAAAAAAATGGAAAAACATCATTGAAAAGGAACGAAGAGGTAGACAAAGGAGGACTTTTATTGAACAGATCAAGAAGAAGGTACTGGCGGTGTCGTACCAGGAGGTGAAAGAATTAGCAAAAGAAAGTGAGGATTACAATTTACTCCACTGACAAGAGCGCAACTCTTAAATGAAGAGAGAGAGAAAGAAACCTTTGCATTTTGCGACGAGAATTCAAGCGATATTGTACCTTATTTTGCTTAAGGTCTTGTTTGCCCGGTTACACCGACCGTGGTCCCTGGCTGACTATAAAAACATTTGTAAGCTACTCTATTCTCGTGTAACATGAAGCTCCTGCGCATCTACATAGCGTATAAAGAACACGAGTTGAAGTTTAATAAATAGGAACACACCTATTAAAAGTATCGTGAAGTTAATTGTGGTATAGCTATTAAAATCAATTGAATATAATAATTATTAAGATCGATATTAATATTATTTTGTTAAACAAGGGAATGAAGTAATCACGGAACAGAAAATCGCGGGCTTGCTTAATTATCCGATTTTTTATCGATATATCGAAACAATTCCCTCGATGAATTTTATGTAACAGAGGATATATGCTTCATTTGGTATATAAACAATGCAAGATATGCTAATTCAAAATTGTTAATATGAAGGCGTTTATTGTACTTAGTAGTCTCATGAAATCTTTTCTTCTTTCAGAAATTTACAAACACTGAATCTCTAGCATAGGTGTATAAACGAAACTAAAAAATTATAATTATGTATTTACTAGATGATGGTAATAACTCAATGTCAGATTCTGAATCAATACCTTTACCTTCCGAAAAAATATAAACACTGAAAATTCGCATTTAACAATTGAATTGAAACATCATTTGATTAGTTCAATAAATGATTTAAATCACAAACTTTGCAACTGAAAAAAATATAAACAAACAATCTATTACTTCATAATATCTATTATCAAACAGCCAATGACCTTGCCACAGTTTGGCCCAATACCAAGTGCCGATGACTTCTCTGGCACTTTCTACTAGTTTTTATTACCAACGCACTATCGAAACTATTCGAACTACAATATCGCTTTACTGCTATATACATTGATAACTTTATTTCTAACTTGCTAACAAGTTATTTTAGTAAGCCGGCAATGAATATTCTCTAGAGTGCTTTCTTGTTTGATTTTGTTATGGCGTTGTGAATGGGTTTGTTATCGGCTGTCATATAGTTCATATTGTTTTCATGACTCCATAATGATATTGTTTGAATTTCCTCGGGATATTGAGGATTATCTTTATTGGATACACTATTCTAGAGTATGCCATAATAATAGTCATTGATATTCAGTGGCGTGCCTAGGGTTTAAGGATAAGGCAAGCCCGTTATACCTACCTACCTATGCTTTTTAACCGACTACTCCAGAATAGGCAGAAGGCTATTTTTGTACTTAAATATAATAAAATGAAAAGTAAACAAACCTGACTGCGCTGGAAAGGCGATGGGTGTAATGTTTTTTTATGGATTTTGTTCAATTTCTCTTACATGTTGATAGAGGGTCGCGCCGCGCGCCGCGCCGCCCCGCCAAAGCTCATTGAAGGTACCTATGCTAGTGCTTGATTGAATATACCTAATAAACAATCAGCATTGCATACATGCATACCTTCGGTGGCTTTGAAAAAAGCCCTTTGGTTTCCTTGAGTAAACGAAGATAGCTAAGTAAGTAGGTAGTTGACCCTTGCCTGACTATACGAAGACCTATAAGACTACCTATTATTTATATTCTAAATTGACTCGTCTGTCTTTCTTGAGAAATGACTTAATTACGTAAGAATAAAATGTTGGTAAACGTTTTAATTCTGCCAACAACTGCTTTTCAATAGCTATCATTGATATTATTTCTTAGATAAGTATGAATAGGTACGTTTAAAGAGATAAAAATGCGCGTTCAGCGAAGAACTACATAGCCGTAATAGTTACAACAAGATATGTTAACTTTATAAACTCGGGCAAGGCAACTTCGAGGTTATTCTCATTAATAAAATCAAATATAAACAAAGAACAAAGTTCAAAAATTTTACCTTTTCTTCGCCCATCAAAAGTTGAACACATTTTAATCCTCACAAGGAACAATAATTATTACTTGCATTGTTGTATGTCACTAAATACAAAAGAATCACTTTAAAATCTTACAATTAACAATTTTTAAAGTAAGTAAACATTAAAACCAAAACTTTTCGTCCTGTCAAACAAATGAACTGAGTGAAGTTAGTAGACGCGAGTACGCATGCGCGGCCGCGGCATTTCACTTCCATAGTCGACAACTTCATACATAAAGCCCGGCTTATAATTTCATACTGATTGATATATAAATTAACCTAGTTATATTTCAATAATCGACAGTTTCTCTATAGGTTAGAAAGAGAGATCCGACGGTGGTCAAAAGCCTCATAACAAGCCAGTGCGGGTGAGCGAGATAGAAAAAAAAGTTGTTGCGCTCAGCGCGCGCCTCTCTAACTCTCGTTCTCGCTTGATGCTTCATCAGTCACCGAGTCAAATGACATGTACTCTGTGCACCGAGTCACTGCTCTCGCTCGCGCTTGGAAATAAACGCGCGAATTTTAAAATAGATAATGGTTTGAATTAGATATTTTTGATCGAGCATTTTAGTAGGGCAAGCCGGGCTTTTGGGCTTGTATGAACGTACCGCCACTGTTGATATTCATTACTTACTCGAAGATGTCAAACATTTTCATTGACCTTGTCCGACTTTCTATTTTAAAGTAGATACCATCGAAATGTTCTAGACTTTATTTGTCAACTGATATTTGTTTTGAAGCAGATTTTGAAACATTTAAGAATGTTAGACAACCATCGGTGGGTCGTTTTTGATACCTACTGTCAGACATTCATACACACGTAGTCATAGTTGGCGAGGAGACCACATTTCAGCGTACCAAACAAACATGTTGATCGAATTATTTCAGTTTTAGTATATATTCTGGTGCTTCTGTGTGGAAAAATACGTTATCTAAGTGAAAAATCTCCACTCTTGTATATATTTCTAATTCCAGACGAAACATCATGAATTTTTCAAAAACATCAACATCATCTAGACGCAGGTGTTTACAAAATAAATGCGCATGCACCTGCTATTCGTCCACAAAATTAGCTTTTAAGATGTACATTGATATGTTGAAGAACATATAAATATTCACCCTCACTAAATCTATGACCTTCGAATTGTTTGATATAAAACACCTGCCTAAACTGCAACTTTTTATATTTATTTATGGATCTAACTTTGGAGTAATGGTGTTTACAACATCTTTCGTTCCTGAATTTAGAACTTGTAAAGTATGATGCCTTTCGGTAGTAGTAAGACCTATGTTTTTATGTTAGGTATATATATACGAGTATATATATATAGGAATACAGAACTCTGGTCGCTGGTAACTCGAACAGCTAACACCGGTTCTTGACCAAATAGAGATCTATAATAATTGAGTTGATTGACCGTCTAGCTGCGTTTTAAACGAGATGTTGCAAGGGATCAAAGAGTTTTTTATTGAAGAGAGGATCGTGATATAGGCTATAATTTAATAATAATATATATTATTATAATGTTTAACCACATTCACACAGCGCCACCTAGTCCCAAATTAAGCAATTATATTTTCTTGTGTTATGGCCGTCGGTTGCAGGCGGCACAGGACCGTTCGCAGTGGCGTAAATTAGGTGAGGCCTATGTTCAGCAGTGGACGTCGTTGGGATGATATGATGATGATGGGTAGGTACTAAACAACTGATATACTACATAAATACATTTTTTTTTGTAAATACTGTACATCCAGACAGAGAACAAACCATCATGCTCATCACATATTTGTCCTGGGTGGGAATCGAACCCACGACCTCCGGCTTAGCAGTCAGGGTCACTAACCACTAGACCAGCAGGCCAGTCAGACAATTGATTTAGATAATACGTTCGTCACAAGGACATTGTTTTTTTAAAGATTTTATCACACTCACACAGCGCCATCTAGTCCCAAATTAGGCAATTATATTTGCTTGTGTTATGTGTGAAAATTATTTATACATCAGAAAACTGACACAGCTGTACGATCAGAATGTAATTAAATAGCTAATAGAAAATCCAAATGTCCTATGGAATTAAACAGCAATACATTGCCAGAAATATTACGAAAACATTCTCCATTCTATACATAGCCTACAGAACAGAGTGCTATAATATCCGTCCTACATTGTATTATTTCATAATTACGCGTCCGTGCCAGATTGTCAAGAGAAATGACCGCGTCTACGCGTCTCTCTTTGGAGACAGTCGTTAAAGCCATGCTGAACAATTTTGTTTTATAATCTGCTTATTTAGTACATTCTTGGGATTCTTGGAAGATACTTACTTATGTATTTGAAAATAGGTTATCTACACTGCATACATCACATGCTGCAAGCCTGTCATATTATAACGTGGATATATGACAAAGTTCAATGATAAAATTATTTTGTTGGATATTAATTGTTGAAAAAGGCTACAAGTTGAAGAACCAAGTGCGGTTCAAAATTAAACTAGAAAATAGGTGTTTAGAAAAACTTATTTTTCTTTATGTTTGTCTTACAGACTTGCCTTCCAACCGATTAATTGTGATATGAAGAACAGTTAGTTATTGGGCAGTAAAATTTTATCTATGACTATTAATGTGAAGTTAAGTACTGCTTTTTTATTCTGTGTGAGCGAAAGGTCCGACAATTACTATGTATAACGTTAGAGAAAGATAGACTGATGCTTCAGTAGCATATAGGTTACATCTACATTCTATTTAGAAGAAGATTATAACCTTCTGTATCGTTATTAGTATTTGCCAATATTACCTAGAAATCATAAAAGGTGAACAAGATCATCATTGCGTTGATTGAAACACCAATTTGTATTGTATTGGTTGTGTTGAAACTGTTATTAACAATTATGTGTAAAGAAATAATGGCTGACCGATTTACAGAAGCGCTTGCCTATTACAAAATAAAAGGTTTGAATTAGAATTTTGCGGTAGGTATATACACCATATTTGCAAGAAAAAATGAATTTATGCGTACCACACTGTGCAACGAAAGGAGACAGTGATGTGGGGCCCACCCGCCCTAAGATAACAGAGGACCAGAGACCCTACTATGAATTTTGACATCGACTGAAGGCCGATTTCAATAATTATTCTATCTATCTATAGATTTGGCTACTAAAGTTAGAATTTTGACACATTTTGTATGGAGCTTATGTCAAAATTCTAACTTTAGTAGCCAAATCCATAGATAGATAGATTATTTAAATCGGCCATTAGTCGGAGTCTATTGCTGTCAAATTTTAAAACAATGACAGCGAGCAAAGATTCAGACAGTGACTTCGACTAAGTCTCGATGTCTAAATTAATAATAAAGGGCTCTTTTAGTTAATTGTTATTCTAATCATTGATTGATTTATTTTTAACTGCAAACATACATGTCGTCACATCTAATTACCAATAGGGTAGATAAACTAAAGTACGCCAATTACTTCGGTACAAACTTATCAGTTTTGATTCTTCAGCGTCATCTGTGCGTCGATACGTCATCATCATCGTCATTTCAACCCATAAATATCCCACTGCTGGGCACAGGTCTCCTCTACACAATGTGGAGGGAATTTAGCCTACTATACCACGCTGGCCGGACGGGTTGGTATAGGGTTTGTTTCGAATTTTCCTTTTCTTGCAGTGCTCTTGTCTGCATAAGGTTTCCCCCATAGTCGCCTTGCACGACACCCACGGGTTAAGATGGGGTAGTGACATTATGTGTTCTTAATCCGTCACTACACGGATAATCGAATCGAAGTCGATACGTCGTTTCTTGGTAATTTTCATCGACGGTATATTACTGTATCGAGTTATATTCCCTTCTAAAATTTTGAATCAGCTTGGGTATGATTAAAACTATGATTTGTGTTTTAATTACCATCTAGACTTACGCCATATATTGCAATATCGTCGAGAGGTTCGGGCTGCTTCTTGAGAAAAATCACACGGATTCTTTTTAGATTTTGCTACTCTTAATTCTTCGGTTGTGGGAGCGAAGCTTTAGTATTTATGTATCTAGTTATAATAATAATGTCTTCGCAGCTTCGTAATGTTCTAATGTTTGAATTAAAATAGGCTTGATGACAATCAACAAAACCACTTGGTGTAAACCTTTGTTTTCCAATTATCTAATAAATACTTTATTCTAAACAACATGTAAATCTTACACACTTTAAAAATATGCAGTCGGATAAAAAGTTGTCAGGAAGTAGCTCATTTTATAATATCTGATTACTTTCGTAACTATTTGTTAAGTTTATGATGTAATTTATAAAGGATATGATCCAATTCACATTATGACAACGTTACAATTACTGTGATTACGACAAACTGTGATAAAGCGATGATTGCTTCCCACTAGAATTCAAACCTTATACAAATTTATTAACGTTGCATTTCCTCCTCTACCTTCCTCCTTGAAACATTGCGAAACTTTGCGTAAGAATATTTTTTTTAAATCACGAGAGTTCATTTGTTTTACACACATACATAAATAACCAAAACGTTGGTGGAATACGTGCATTACTTTATATTTGGAATTCTAGAAGTCCCGCGGGGCTTCGCTCTCGTCGTTCTTTATTTGGCCACTGCTACTGATGTTATATAGTCATAATGTAGCGACAAAGATTTTTTGAAATCGATCTAGTAGTTTTTAAGTTTATTTATTTTTGCCTTATAGTTCACGTTTTTGTTTAATGAAAGCTTTTCCTTAAAAAAATTTATTTTTTTATTATTAGTATACAGCGCTCTATAATCCCTGCAGAGAGGAAGAGCATCCCTCGAACTTTGACGACTTTTTATTACAGCCTTATAACGCCTCGTACAAACAAGTCTATTTTAAATTACCTCCACAAAAACAATAAGCTTCGCTACTTTCAGGTCCTTTTCAACGTAATTTATTATGCCCGGTGCGGTCCACACGGTTGCAAGTTCTTGACGTAACGAGACGGGTCGAATTTCAAACACGTATCAATGCTAAACCTCTAGTACTTGAATGAAATGCTCTATTGATCGTTTGCAACGAGAAAAAGCATTGCAAAGATTCAATTACTCTGTAATTGCATGTGTTGAAAGTAAAATCGCGTTCGTCGATATGCGATGAGCGGTGTTATTAACTTTCCTATGAAGATAGCTTCTTTTATTTACCTTCTGTTGTATGTGAAACATTAGCTAATGAATCTCCTGAGCGTCTAACATGAAATTACGTAGTGAAATTTCGGACGTAGATACAGTAAAACTTAAATTTTATTTCGGATGAAAATTTTATCGTTGATCCTGAAAACTGCTAGCTGTCTAGCATTTTTAAAGTTTTGTACCACCTGTTTGATGATAGGAGCCAATGATGCTAAGAGGTATTCTGTTTGGTTTACATTGTTTTAACTATACTATAAAAGTGTTGCAATGTCCTCTCAAGTATTATCTTTTACCGCAATGAGGATATACAGTACGTTATTGCATAATATCTGCAATAGGTTTCACGCCTCCAGTTACAAGCTCGACAGATATTTTTTCTATTTAAAATATTCTAGTGTTTACATTCGCTTTGACAGGCAATGACATTATTAACTAATGAGAGCACTGCAGCACTTTTCCGATTGCATATTACTATATTGACCAATATAAATAACTTGATGACATCTATTATTAGAAGCGATGGTGGCTGAATGGATAAGGGACCGGCGTGCACATCACGCGGTCCGAGTTCGATCCCGAGCGACGACAGTACCAATGTGAATTCCACTTTGTGAAATTTATAATATGTACTAGTGAAGTGACTTACCATCTGCTAACGGTGAAGGAAAACATCGTGAGGAAACCCACATATCCTATAGGAAATTCTATGAGTATGTCTGATCCACCAACCCGCACTAGGCCAGCGTGAGTGGATTATGGCCAAAAACCCTCTCAGCTCTCTAGTTAGAGGAGAGCCCAGCAGTGGGACTTAATGGGTTGCTGATGATGACATCTATTATTTATACAATAACAATTTAAAAATAAATCTATTGCGATATTGGCTACGGAACCCTAATAAATGTTGCATTCGTATTATTTGTCACATAGAAATAAACTACATAGGTAATTGTAAGTTAAAAACTTGACACATTTCTTTTTGTAGTTGAGGTTGTAACCAGTCCATCGATTATACGGCCAAATTAAACTCGACATTCAAAAGCTTGTATTGTTAAATTAATAACAATCCAACACCTACTTTTCTGCCTACGCGGCCCATCGGTCAAAAATATTACAATACATTCTTTACTCCAAGTAGGCGCAAAGGAAGTTGCAACAGAAACACTATAGGCTAATACTACCCACGGTGCGTAGTATTGCGAACGGACGCAGACATACCATGAGATGGGGATAATGTTGTCTTTGGAATAAATTGGCAAGTCCGTAGTGGTGTATGCGATTGGTGGCCTGTTCGTTGTCGCTTTCTTAGCGTGATATTTTTTTTAGCTATTGTGCTTTTGAAAAATTGATAAATTAGAATTAATACATAAACTGCTGATACATTTTAAACTGTCCTAATACTTAGCACACTGCATGTACAAAATTAAGTGCAAAAAAATGGTTGGATACAATTTTATTTAGATATTGAATGCAACTAAAAGCTACAATGTAGGTTTTTTATTTTATTGATATTAGTTTTATTGAAACTTTGAAGTGCTGAATTTTGCAGCAGAAATGAAATGGGTCGTGGCATTACGCATCGTGGGACACCGCCTCTATAGTGCCCACGTTCGTCCTACTTTAAGCCAAGATTGGCCCTTCATAGACTTTTTGCATTTTGCTTCAATCGCAAAATGTATAGAGTTTTTGTTCGTTACCTAATACCCTATTGTTCTTCAAGTTATTGTTCTAAAGTCATTCGAGATGTGTGCTTATTGAATGGTAAAATAACATCGTTTATTTAATGCTGCCACTGCGAAATTGATTTTGTTATTATTTCTGAACAATGTATTAATGATTTGTTGTTCGTTTTCAGGTAAGTCCCTACACTTCACAAAGAAACCTTTATATCTGTTAGTTGGTAAGTTTTTTAATTGTTTTTTATGGTGTGACAAATTTTCGGTACGATTATCCAGGTTTGTACTATAATTTGCAGTTTAGAGTGATTTGAAAGACATGTTACGTCGCTAATCAACGTTTACACTTAATGTGTTAGTTGGTATCGCTAATTTGCGTATTTTGGGCCACAATTATTCGATGAGAAGAAGAAAAGACTTAAAGATCGTATCCATTCAATGCATAAAATTATAAGTTCAAAATAAATGAGTGCGCAAATTCTTCAACTGAGCATTATCTGACGTCACCATGTACCTAATTATAGCTGTCCATTAAAGAACGAAGGACGATCCAGGACTCAGGCGGATACTCCGGCGCATCACGTGATTTGTTCCACTTCACACGCCCAACACCAATGCTATGCGCCATCCTATAAATAACATAAGCCCTCCGGTATTTCAACTGTAGATAATGTTCAGATTATGCACATAGTTTGTTCCATATTATACGTTGGGTAAGTGAGAATTCTTTATAATATAATATACTCTAAGCTCACGTTATGTAAATAAATATACCATTCAATCATTTGTTTAACATAATTCAAATAAAACTGCAGCTTGGCAATGTTGCCAGCCTGTTGGGCACTTTTCCCGTAGACAGCGATAATGATGCAGACGAATTTTATGAAATATGTTTTGATTTTTTTTATTGATTTAAAAAAAAAATGTTAAGTGTGGATAGACTGTCACCGTGGCGCAGTGGTTAAGGTGGTCGCCTCGCCACTACATCGCCGTGCTGGGTAACGTGGGTTCGATTCCCACACGAGACAAATATTTGTGTGATTCATACATATTATTTGTTTCTAGTCTGGGTGTACTTTGTGTCCGTTAGTTTCATGTTTGTAAAGCTCCCCGCGACACAGGGCTTGTTCCCTAGTGCGGGCGTTGTCTTTAAAAAAAAAAAAAAATGTTTTCTAAGTTTTAAGTTTAATACAACTTATAATTGTCATAAATAAATTTAGTTACTAAATTGATTTGGAATTAATAGGTGTCTGACCACAATCACCTACTAGAGAGCACTTTTAGCTACCGCTAAGCCACAAACTGTATGCTGTACGGTATATTGAACCACTTCTAAATCCTCTGGTATTTAGACTAAGTGTGAAATTCAGTTGGCAGTCGATTCTATTTATTTTAGAACATGCATTTCTAGTGAATATCATGAAAGCTATAATAATATAATTATGCATATCAGATTTTCAATACGGTTACAGTTCAAAAAACTACAGTTTTAAGAACCGGATGCCATAAGAATGGAGAGGAGTTGAGTTAAAGAGTATATTTTATAAGAAAATATAAATATTCACAAACATAATAATAGGCATTTTATAATAGGCATCTCGCTAGTCGCTTCCCACTTCTCTTCTCCACTTGGTTAGAATCCAGACCTAATAAAGGTATGCTTAATCTATAAGATGTGGCTTTTCAAGTCATTTGGAAGGCTGACAATAGTGGTACTATCCCTTAAGCAGTCATAAATCGTATACTAAAGCTGTAGAACTTTTTTTGTTTGTTTGGTTGGACTCTAGGATCTCAAGAACTACTGGTCCGATTCGAAAAATTATTTCAGTGTTGGATAGCCCATTTATCGAGGAAGGTTATAGGTTATATAACATCACGCTACGGCCAATAAGAGCTATGCAGTGGCCAAAATAAGATCAACGGGAGCGAAGTCCCGCGTGACTTCTACTTCTTCTTCTTAATATAAACATTATAATAAATGCGACAGTTAGGATGGATGAATGTACTCAATCACGCGAAAGGCTCAAAGGGTCTCTGAAATTTGTCACGCAGATAGATTTTATCGATTATAGTCTGGGATAGTCTTTCTTTTCTGTGTCTGTTGCGCGTTTTGCACAATGGACTGCAATTTCAGGCGATCACGCATTCATAGAGAACTGTATTCGGTCATGTTTGGTAACATCGAGTGCGATCGCCGTTGTTCCATACAGTAATTGGCCATCGTGATCTAATTGTTGAGTCGGCTGATATAACTGAATTCCACGGGCGGTACTAGCATTTTCTGTCCAACTGCTTGTCTGCCTAGCAATAAAGAAGTGCGTAATTCCTAAAAGAATTTTATAAGCTTAACACCTGCTCGATTCATTGAATTGTTCGTTAGTAACATTAATCATTTTAGCTGAATAGGTAATAATAATAGGGCTCTTTTTGTAAAACAATGTGTAACACATTATTTGTAGGTTCTGTTAGCTTTGGAGCGTAAAAAGGTTTTATGTGACGACACAATGGCAAATGACGGTGTTAATTCTAATGTTAAAAATATTGTAAACTGCAATGAAAGTCATGTATTGATATTTCTTTGTCTTTGTTATGGAGGGAACAATGATATTAAAACTGAAGGTACATTGCATGTCCATTGTCTGTATTATATATGTGTAAAGAATAGCTTAAATTATTTAATGCGTTATGATCAGTATCAGTATCAGTATGATCAGTCTTCAATGCAATTTTTTGAAATAGGCTTCTGGGAGAAAACTGATCTTAGTTAGATGTCCTAGTTTTTGAGGGGGCCAAGCTGGAAAGACTCCCCAGATCGACCAACTAAAAACCCATATAACTTTTGAACCATTGACCGATTAGTTTGGTTGAACGCGCTAAACTCAGAAACAACTGGTCCGATTTGTAAAATTCTTTTAGTGTTGTATAGCCAAAATTCAATAAATTAAGAAACATCACGCTACGGCCAATAGAAGCTGAGCAATGGCCAAAGAACGACAGGAGTGAAGCCTCGGGAAACAGCTTATAAAGTTATATGGAAACATTTTTATTAAACTTCTGTATGATAAAAATCTGACAGCAAACGTCAGAGCTAATCCACTTATTTTACTAAAATTGACTTCGTTATGTCAAATTATTCGGCGACAAACGAACCGTAGGCCGCTTCTATAGGCTTCAGCTTGTCTAATGTAATTTTGTCTACTTTTGGAAGCTCGACAGAGATGAATTTATCAACTTCAAAAAGAATCGCGATGTTTGTTTTACATTTTAAATTTTTGCTTCGTTTCACATAATTAACTAATTGCTCCTTTTATAAAAATTTATAATGGATTATAAAATATACCTTAGGTACTTGTCTTGCTGTAGGCTGTGGACGGTCTTCATTTGTCATTGTCTATATATTGTGATTCTGTTTTAATTATAATTAAATATTTATTCTCTTCGCATTTTTATATTTATTACTTTCCGAATTATAAGTTTTGGTTTTTAAGTATTTATGTAGCAAATAAAAAGTTTTTCTTTCTTTCTTTCATTCTTTGGAGGAGACCCGAGCCCAGTAGTGGGACGTTTATGGGTTGTAATGATGATGAGGATGAAATATTTATTTTTATAAGACATGTTGGTCTAGTGGTTAGTGACCCTGACGGCTAAACCGGAGCTCGTGGGTTCGATCCCCACCCAGGACAAATCTTTATGTGATGAGCATTAAGGTTTGTTCTGTGTCTGGGTGTAATTTATCTATAATATGTATGTATTTACAAAAAAAAATGTATTTAAGTAGTATATCAGTTGTTTAGTACCCATAACACGAGCAAAATAATTGCTTAATTTGGGACTAGATGGCGCTGTGTAATTGTGGTAACAAAAAAAATTACAAAGGTTGGTTATTGAACACCAATAGACACCATGATAAACTTGTAAATATTGCAGAATACAAAAATAAAAGAGGAGTTGAATTAAAATTGAATTCTTACCTGCCGTACTCAGAGACGTTACTTAACTTTAAAGTTTATTTAGTAAAAACGTGTAATACTTAAGTCTATACGGTTAAAGACGATTATTCAATGAAAAAATATGTGTTAATAACAGATAACTGCTAATTGACGTATCTGAGTGAGGCAGTAAGGTTTTCTTAATTAGGGTTTGATTATCCACACTCCACCGAAGTGCAGAGAGACGAGATGTTTCTAGACTTCTCGTCTAATTCCTGCTTTGAACAATAATATGGTAAGTTTATATAGCCAAGTTCTCACGATATTCATATTAAAAGGATTTTGGTTATTTAAGAACTGTCTATGATAATAATCTTTATACTTATAATGAAGTCTTAAATGAATAAAATCTTCTCTTGCTCTTTAAGGGCCACAGCCGTTGGAAACAGGTCCACACAGGTAACTTAGGCTATTCTTATTTTGGAAAAACTATTAGGGTTGCGTGAAAAAAAAATTGGGTTCAGTGAAAATATAATGCAAGATTAGCTGTCCACGCGAACGAAGTCGCGGGCTCAACTAGTTACTAATTATAATTATACTAGAAGTCACGTGGGTCTTCGCTCCCGTCGTTCTTTATTTGGTCACTACTCCGCTCCTATTGGCCGTAGCGTGATTTTATATAGCCTATAACCTTCCTCGATAAATGGCCTATCCAACACTAAAATAATTTTACAAATCTGACTGCTTCTTGAGATCCTAGCGTTCAAACAAACAAACAGACTCCACAGCTTCACAATATTAACATAGATTACATATTAAAACTCCAAGACGCATAATGAATAGATAAGTACATCAATTGAGTAGTTATATAAATACCATAGAGATGGATTATGCTTCACGAATTAGTAAATACAGATTGTTTGTTTGTATTGTGTGCCATCTGACGAACGACAAACAATAATGACATATAATCTACAATAGAAGCGTCTATACATAATAAGCTATGTATTACGGCATCATCATTTATGTATTTTACCTAATACTACAAGTCACGTGGGGCTTCGCTACCGTTGTTTTTGTTTGCCCACTGCTTAGCTCCTATTGGCCATAGCGTGGTGTTATATAGCCTATATTACTCAGTGATAATAATAAGTTTTTAAATTTATTTGTTACTTACAAAAATATAAACCTACACTGCCGCTTTTAACAGTGATTGAAATTCAAGATCATTCTATCCTAGACTCCAGAGATATCACGCTGCCAGATGTTGCCGCTCTGGGGAAATAATAATAATAATATTCTACCACATTCACACAGCGCCATCTAGTCCCAAAGTAAGCAATTATATTTGCTTGTGTTATGGGTACTAAACAACTGATATACTACTTAAATACATTTTTTTTTTGTAAATACATACATATTATAGATTAATTACACCCAGACACAGAACAAACCTTTATGCTCATCACACAAAGATTTGTCCTGGGTGGGGATCGAACCCACGACCTCCGGCTTAGCAGTCAGGGTCACTAACCACTAGACCAACAGGCCAGTTTGCAACCGTTTAGATTCAGTCATGCCTTAAATTAAAACTAGCCTAAAGGCATTAAGTCCGCCTGTATAAAATTGTTTTGTACGAAGTTATAAATAAATAAATAACAGTATCCAGCAGTTCCTAGACTCAAATGAAACGCAACTTGATGTATTATCTACACTAATATTATAAAGCTAAATAGTTTGTTTGTTTGAACGCTGGGATCTCAGGAACTACTGATCCGATTTGAAAAATTCTTTTAGTGTCAGAAAGCCCATTTATCGAGGAAGATTATAGGTTATATAACATCACGCTACAGCCAATAGGAGCTGAGCAGTGAACAAACAAAAGCGACGGGAGAGAAGCCCCGCGCGACTTCTAGTACCTAAAATAAAGGCTTATGCAAAAATATGTATCTTGAACATCGACGTGTCTAAGCGCACGTTTACACTAGGCTACGTGATAAATGCGTGACGTAGGCGTATACAATACCAAAATTTTACAGAAGATAAAATCATAACCTACATTCGGAATATGTGTATATACTTCACAGCTTGGTTTTGTATGACTTTGTATGGTAAGTAGTCCTGTGATGAGCATATTCAAACTTACAAAATCTTTATCTTATAAAATCATTCTCATCATTATACATTGTGTTATATGTGAAGCAATAATTACGGTATGCAGTATGCACAAACAGTTAATACGTCGCAAAGATTTACTTAACTTTCATCGCGGTTGGCGCCAACAAAGCAAGGAGTCGACCTGCATTACAAATTTAATCAATCTTTTATGTAACAAGCACGTGTAGCCTTGAATTCTAGTCTAGAATTTGTCCTCTATTCAGTACAAGTACAAGTCAACATCAACATAAAACTAATCCGTATAAAATTGAGACGATCAACACCCACGTATTTTAACTATATGCCTGTATGTAACTATACTTAATATTATAAAACTGAAGAGTTTGTTTGTTTGGTTGAACGCTAGGATCTCAGGAACTGCCGATCCGATTTGAAAAATTATTTTAGTGTTGGATAGCCCATTTATCAAGAAAGGTTATAGGCTATATCACATCACGCTACGGCCAATAGGAGCTGAGCAGTGGCCAAATAAATAACGACGGGAGTGAACCCCGTGAGACTTCTAGTTGTTAATTAAAGTACCTATTTCTTCTTGTTACTAAATTACATTTAAAAGCTTCTAAAGAATCTCATGTAGTCTATTTGTCATTGTTAACCCACTTTCAATAATGTACTTTTAGAACAACTGACAGGCCTAATGATTTGAGATGTCATGACACTTTCCGTGACTTTATTGTTGCCAAAAAATTCGTTTCGATCATTAATGTATTTGTTTGTTGGCTTTCTACTTACTTTGAACTGGTATGTTCCCACGAGAACTCCCTTGCCTAATTCTTTGTATTTGTTTTAATTAGACGTTCCCTCATTTGGCTCAGATGTTTGCGGAATACTCGTAAAATGTATGGTACATACAAAATTGTTCAAACTTAATCGCGATGTTGCTGAAATTCAGCATTCACGTGGAGTGTAAAAACAGATTTCGTACATAAGATAGAAATGGAATGCTTATCCTTTATATTTCTTTTTCATTAATATTGTTAGTGAAAAAAATAAAAATATGGCAGAGGCAATTTTTTTTTCAAATTAGGTAAGTACAACCACTTGTTTTAACAATTATTACGAGAAAATTTATATTTAATTGCGCATAAGGATAAAAAAGAATGCTTAGGTATTCTTATTTTTTTTTTCGTTTTTGATATATTTTTATTTTTTTCAAAATAAAACCACTTTTTATAAACTAAGAAATAATTACCTATTACGAAAACATTAATATTTAAGGATGTTCTTTACCCACACTTATATTCTCTGTGAAAGTAAATACAGATCTGTCATTAACACAAATAAATAATGAGGATATAAACCCACAAGAGTTTTGTATATGCAAACTACGTGTGTAATGTTAAAAAATATCTTTTATGAACCATGTGTCCTGAATTTCAACAAACCGGACCCGGTACTAATTCCGCCCACGGGTCCGCGTGTTAAAAATATTACAATGTTTTAACCATCTCAATTTATGTTTCCATGCTTACTACGCGGAAATACTTCACTCCAATTTATATGAGTGCGATACCAGCTTTACCCTTGTTCGTCTTTGTAATTTAGTATCCGATGTTTTCGCCAACGCTCCAGGGTGACTGACCCAATTCAAAATTTAAATGTTTCAAACTCGATCAGACAGTGATACTTTCAAGTTTCAGCGCCCACACCGATCAACGGCTGTTGTTGAGAGCAATTTTGCACGTACGAATATGTATCGACGTTTATCTGGAAACGGTCGGCCTTGGTACAAATTCCTGGACAGTTAGTGCTACCGCACGTTCTCTATTAAACTGTCGTGTTACCGTTTCTGCTGAAATTACTTCGCAAATGTGCGTGTGCGACGCTCTGCGACTAACGGACGACATACAGTGCCGTTTGGACGTCTGCGCTTTGCGTTTCTCGACACATTCGTCGCCGACGCGGGCGGCGCACGTTACCGCGGCACCTCATAAATAACTCGGCTTAATTGCCGTAACGCATCATTGAACCATAATTCTGATCGCTAACACTTTTTAAAATAACTAAACGTTGCACCAATGATGTCTTTAGTAGCTGATAATATCGACGATTTTTGCAATACCCTGCATTCCTCACACACACATACACACAACATTACTAGAATGTATGAAGGTATGAACATCTTCATACACTTTATTAATATAACTTAAAACTTGTTTAAACCATATTTTATGAACCATATCGTAAATGTATGAGATAATTCAACGTAATCGTAAATGTAAAATGTTTTCTGCAACTAACCACCCTGTCAATTACTTTTATGGTCAATAAACGTTTTATGAGACTGCAAAGTTCCGGAGAATGTTGTAATACACACCCTTATTACTTGTTACTATCGTCTAAATCATTCCTTTATACGTGTTATGTACAATATTACGTACAAATTTCCACAAGAATATTCAGCGGCCCATTTCATAGATAATCGAGCTATCCCTTTCTTCCAAACTCACATCACGTAATCCAGACAGAGATAGATGATGTCTAATACTATAGGAATGGTAAGAATTCCGTTCAGTCACATGATAAGTTTACATAATCGTTTTAACGTGCGTTGACTATCACAGAATTGTTGTTTACACGACAAATGCAGCAATAAGTCGCGGTTGTGTAGCAAGACGAATGGATAACTTACGCTATGCGAGATGACGCTTCTATAGGCCTCTTTAAATAGACGTATTTATGTTTTACTTTGCCTTTAATATGCACTTACTGTTGAATAACGATGCTTGTAATTTGCAATACCATAAGCGTCACTTGAGCGTTAACTTACTACCACGTAAGAAAGAATTTTCTTTGAAGTCCCGCTTGAACCAATTTTGAAATCAACTGCCATCAGAGAAAACGCTGTAATATGTTGCTGTCTGTATAAATAATTTAAAAACTGCGTCTTCTATGTTAGAAAAAACATTTGGAATTTCTGTCCATTCAGAAATTTCTATCCTAATAATACTTAGTTAAAGGTTAATCATTGTAAAGTATAATTGTACATCTTAAACGGTTTTCCAACGAAGAGAAGGGGTGAAGTAGATTCCACTTTTTTTTTTTGCATATTAATTAACGCATATTTGGTTCCAATACCGATCGTCATGTACGGGAGCTTCATTAAAAACGGAACCTCGTGTTCATACGTTGCGTGCCCGCAGAATTGTGATTGTGCAACGGGAGTTATACGAGCGTTCTGCAATACGGTTTATTTTATCACTAAACATAAATGAATCTGACCGTTATTGAGAAACTTTGATATTTCTTGCAACTCTTTCTAATAAACATGGTATTACGTATAGGTGAGGTTACATTTGGTGTTGAAGTATTAAATATTAATTCCATCTTCGATTATATTATTGAGGTTTTAGACTTGCCTTATTGCTATTGTTCATTTCTTGTAGAGATGTTATAGACTCTAGCTGAAAATTTCAAATATCTAAAACCTTAACTGAATATAAAGCGTTTAATCATTTAATATATTTGGAGTGTAAACGAAAAATTTTATGACAGTATTACAGTTAGCTTGTATCATCTACACCTAATCTAGTATCATAGTTAATCTAAGAAATTTTATATCTATAGGTATTCTCCCTACCCGATACGCCTTTTGTTACACACACATAAATGCAAACTCTTATCAACATTTCACATTGACTCAGTTGAACTTAATCTTGTTTCAGTAATAAGTCTTACATGTCACGACGAACCTCGTTGTTGGATGTCGTAATATTTAGTATTTTATCGATGCATCAAAAAATTATTCACTTATTTCACTTTTATATAATGCAAGCACACACTTGCATAATGCGATGCATCTGGTATCACCGACCGATCACTTGTTAATGATCTTTGGTAATTAATGCTGCTGTTCAATAAAGATTTTTATTATTTATTAACAAGTGAAACTGAATTATTATAATGTTAATAATATAAAGCTTAAAAGTTTTTTTTGTTTGTTGATAAAGTTGTTACCTGCTCTATTTGTAATACAATTATTGTACAATTGTTTGTTTCCTTAATAAATAAAATTAAATTGAAAATCTTTATTATCTGGGAAACAATGACTTACACATGAAGTCCCAACTACCTGTGCATATGAAATTGATAAATCAATAAAATTCCTGAAAGAATCTTATTTTTTTACCGGATTTGCTTAGATACGAAATCTGAGTCGAGTGTAAAAACAAAAACTCCTAACAATTATACCTACTAACCTAAACATACTAATTTATAAAGCACTGGTAACACTAACAGTACTTCCATGACGAAAGACACCAATGATCTTAATTAAGTCGACGATCACGAACTACAAATCTGCGCCTAACGTACCGAATGCGACTTTGTAGGCCACACTCGAATAGCATTGCAAATTTTTAAATACCATTTTGTCGGTAAGGCCTTCGTTAAACAACTTAGGGAATATGTATTGGAAAAAGAAAATTTGTAGATACGGCACGAATCCAATAACAATAAGTACACCAACGCGTGTGTTTACGAATAGTTGATGAAGGTCTGAGCCAAGCTCTGTTAGGTTATTACCTAACAGAGCTTGGCTCAGTATTCTGTGTAAGTATTTTTTAAATTATGATTCTACCTATCCCGTTGTAAAACATACATTATAGCATCACACCCAATTTTCTCCCAAGAGGTAGGTATACTTATATTTTTTTTTTCTGTTAGATGCCATGTGCTACTGAAGTACTGACTACTGCGTAATCGTTTTTTATTCGCCTGTTGTGTCGTCGTGTACATTCCACCCCACGTGGAAAATGAATATAATTATGTTTAATATTTTTTTTAAAATGTGTGAAATATAAAACTAATTAAGTAATATTAGGGGATTTTAACATGCATTCGCCGCCACCAAAAAAACACAAATCACAGCTGCAATAGTGCAGCTGTGATTATCTTATATGGTAGTACATACAGCTATGATTTGTTAACAGAGACTGTTGAGCTATTGTATTATATCATCATCATCATCATCATCATATCAGCCCAATGACGTCCACTCGCTCGCTGTGGCGGAAATTAGGTGAGGCCTATGTTCAGCAATGGACGTCATTGGGCTGATTGTATTATATATGAAGTGAAATAAAGTTGGGCTATGTTGTTCGATAGAATGGTAATATATAGTTTGAAGGACTCAAAACATTCATAAGCTCTCATTTATCGCCACAATGTGTTGTTGTGGGTACGTCGCAGAAATCACGGGCGGATGTGAGTTTATTTATAATTGTGTACTGAACAATTACTGCAGCAATAATAACATTGCATACACATTGCGCCACTGCTGGTGAGCACATAAGTGGTCCCCAGTAGTTTATGAAGTATCACGATAAGTAAAATCACTTAGCTTACCAGCTCACTCATATTATTTTTATAGGAAAACAACGCAAGACACTCATATTGGAGATTATATCTATTGACTGTGGTAACTGATTAATACAGTCTGTTCATAAAAGTATTCGTAATGCTTGTCTTAACCCTTGTATCGTAAAAATACAAATTTAAACCACAGTTCGATCACAAGACGAAACGAAAAATTGTTTTCTGCACTAATATAAACAACAAGCGGTTGCCGGTTCGCTCCCCTCGTTGTTTGTTTGACCACTGCTCAGCTCCTATTGGCCGTAGCCTATAAGTCTTCCCCGATAAATGGACAACACTAAAAGAATATTTCAAATCGGACCAGTAGTTACTGAGATTGCTGACACTACTTTTCGGATAACCTGTTACATTCTTAACTTGTGACTTTCATAAGTATTACCTTGTAACCTAGATGAATAATAATAATAATATAATATTCTACCAAATTCACACAGCGCCATCTAGCCCCAAATTAAGCAATTATATTTGCTTGTGTTATGGGTACTAAACAACTGATATACTACTTAATTTTTTTTTTTTTATAAATACATACTTAATATAGATAATTACACCCAGACACAGAAGAAACCTATATGCTCATCACACAAAGATTTGTCCTGGGTGGGGATCGAAACCACGACCTCCGGCGTAGCAGTCAGGGTCACTAACCACTAGACCAACAGGCCAGTCAATAAACGAGATTTCATTCATTTAGGGCGTTCAACCAAACTCTTCAGCTTATAACATTAGTATAAACTAACGACACTGAACATCAATGCTCGTTCCAAGGCCTTATCTATCACATAATTAACAAAGTAACCGCATACTTACTAATAAAAAAAAACTGTCACCCACCTGATGTCAATCGTTGTTTAGCACGGTGCATAAAAACTGCATTCACTTGGGAGCTAAGCCGTGCACCATTATTTTTAGCCGACCACAAATAGATCTGTGTCGTTCGACGCATTGGTACTTGCCACCTTTATAATCACGACGGAAGGGTATACTCAAAATAAAAACGGGAAGAGAATTTCTATTCACAGTTTATATGCCGTGAAGATTTTTATAACACACGTTCGGTTTAAGATTGTTTTCCTGGTTTCGTTTCTAAGACATTTTTGGCATGGACGTTTCTGGAAGGAGCGGTTATGATTTGTTTTATAAAGCTGAAGAGTTTCATTGTTTGGTTGAACGCGCGTCGCAAGAAGTACTGAAAAATTTAATTGGCTATATATCATCACGCTGCAACCAATAGGAGCTGAGCAGTGGCCAAATAAAGAACGACGGGAGTGAAGCCCCGTGCGATTTCTAGTATTTAATAAAATATTTACCCGTCCTTGTTCTTTCTGTTGGTATTTCATCGTTTCATCATTACGTTAAATGTTGACATTATAATGTGGTATTAAAATAATCAGCCATTTAGAAACGTTACAAAATGAGTTTTGATAGAATATGCATTATTGGACACATGCTGTGTTAAATATTGCCATATTTGGAAGCCCACGCATGGGAATGGTACTGTATGATACATTTGTGTTAAAATGTGGGATGTCGTCCATCCTACATCCCACATTTGAAGGAGATATTTTTAATGTTTTCAAAATTTGACAGGAGTTTGGAAAAATATCAGGGTTCCGTGGAAAAATTAAAAACCTATAAAATCGCACGCGAATGAAGTCGCGGGCACTGCTAGTAATTATTATAATTGCTAAAAATGATTCTTATAAAGCTTTAAGGCTCAAAAACAAACCTTTCTTTTGCCTTAAAGTTTCCAAGTAAATTGTATAAGGCGCTATCAGTTTAGGAATATATGGTAACGATTCAGGCGCGGCGTGCAAAATCTGGAGTTCATCTTCTGCCATATTTGGATGCGACATGCCTGCCATTGCATGCACTAAACGTGCATGAGTGAATTTAGCTTGGGCCGTGGTTGGATTAGAATTATTGTTTGCAGCTCACCGTAATTTGTTGTCTTTTGTAATATGCTCAGGTATTTCAATAATTACAAATTGTCAACAAAATGCCAAAAAGAATAGTACACAACTTATACAATTCTAGAAAGATGGAAGTAACAAACGGGTAATGCAAAAGAGGCATTCGGATTTAAATTAATGAGATGAACTCATTAATTTCATAATTTAAGGCATAGAATTCCTCTCTTAATTGTTTTTTGTACCTAGAACGAAACAGATAACTTTGACTTATCTTCAAGCTGTAGTGAAAGATCGTATAGAATTTGAATCATACGAAACACGTGACGTTTACGTTTCGATTCCAGAAGTTTCTAGCCAAAATATAGTGTGTAAGTAATAATAATAAAATAAGTCCTGGATCATCAAAGAGGAAACTCACAGAAGAGAATGAAAAGATAGGACCCCGAGAGATGGGTGGCTGCAATAGACTGCACTTGCACTATATTTAAGTGTTTTGTGTTCAATGTTTAGGTGTGCGCCGTGTACCGGCCGGTAGATATATTTTCATAGACATTTTTTTAAGGAACAGAATGACATTGGATAAGAAAATTTTGCCAGGATTATTCTCAAGCCGTAACAACCACTATACCGCCAAGGGTTATACTTTCAACGATTAGTCTATCAAAACAACCACCATATATAAATCGGCTCTATATTTATAACTACCTTAGAGGGATTAACAAGAAAGAATCTTAGATAGATACAAAGTATTAACATATCTTTATGATACTTCAGTCTTCCTGTTCGCATAAAAAACTATGACTCATCTCTCTCAAGAAAGAAATCCACAAAAGGGCCATAAATTTGTCTTATTATTCCCGCTGGAAGAACCATCAAAGAAAATTACAGCTCGAATAAAATAATTTGGTCAACGTTTTTGTAATAAATACAATCCAAATATATGAAGATCATAATAATACAAGCCCAGTGAACTAACATTGGGGTAAAATTTGGTAGGTAACTACCGACATGGTACCTTTTTATTCATAAATCAGTATAATATATATACTAATAAATAAACCAGTATTAATAAACTCATCCAGAACGGTAGGTTTGATATGCAGCTAAAAATCTGAAAACATTAATCGCTCCTACGAATTGAAAAGGAAAATTCGCCATTCGTATTATCAAACAAAATCATTCGATTAAAACAAAAGCAATAAAATTCCTCTTCTTGTTTTGCTTTAAGCAATTTTATTTCTTTAAGAAAGAGATCAAAATACAAAATATGCATTGTATTCAATTTAAGCAATAATTTGTAAAAGTAACACTGATGCTCATGGTGAATGAAGTGAATTATGAATGCCAACTAATTATAAAAATTAAAAGGATCCCAATTAGAATTCAAAATCAGTACGAAACAAAAAAAAAAAATTAAAACAATCGATAAACACCAAAAGTGTCCGTTACTGACATAACGTACCGTCAGTCACGACTGCAACAAACATACAAAACGTGTCTCATTATACATTAAATCACATCACAGTCTACAGTTGAAGCGAAGGAAATAGAAAAAATACAAAGTTAAGCTACCTATGAATAATGAAGGGGTTCAATGACTCGGTATGAGTCTACAAAAAATATGTATCAATATTGGCAGAGCGTAAAATTGCTATATACAACTTACTTGCTTTCCCGCGATATGTAAATGTAGGTATCTAGAGATTATTATATTATTTCTTTACTACTTTGAACTAATCGGTAATTTTGCTCCTTGAACCAACGAAAAGTAAGTTAAAATCTCCTTTGATCAAATTTTAGGTGTTTTTACTTGGTTTGTTTACGTAAAAGTTGTGTGTTCTTCGTTTCCTCTTAAATTGCCTATGAACTACTTAGAAGCCGCTCAAAAAAACACAACTTTTTCCTTCGAATTAAGAACTCTAGTCGTAAATTGTATATCTAATCGGTCGAGGCTAAATAATTGGAATTACGGGAACTTTTATAACACCAATCACTTAATTGAAGCCGATTGTATTACCAGTTCGTGAATCCATTTTCTTCGATCAATAAAATATCTTTATCTTTGCCTTCACGCGAATATACCGTACTAACGCCCGTGACTCCGCTTGCTTGATATTTCTGATGGAAAATGTTAAGGTTAAATCTGATTTTATCAATGCAATTTTGGAAATCGGAAAAAATACCAAGCCAATTTATGACAAAACGGAGCGAAAAATTCAGTTTGAAAAGGAAATATTCTTCGAAAATGTCTTTTCTTCAAAGAAAATACTACCTATATGTTTGTTATTAATTTTACACCATGTTCACATAATTTCCGATAGCAACCAAACTATTTTCACACAATTGAATCGGGTTGTTAAGTCATTACCCGAGCTATTTTAAGTCGTATACGCAGAAGAAACACGTACAATTTGAGGCGTCATCTTAAATTGCAGCAGTAAATCCGTACTTGATTCTCGACCGTGCGAAACTCAAGATAGTATCTCGATTGTCCATATTTGAGCTGGGCAGAGCCAGTCTGGGTCAAAGTGAACCCTTATTATGTACGTTGCCGGCTTGTTACTTACTGGTCGCAATTATGGAGATTTTCTCTGAAACGTGGTTGGATTAAATATGCCTTTAGATGTTGCAGTTTGAATAGTTGCGAGATTCTGTTCGCGGTTGCTAAGTTACTTGTGATGTTTTGGATAGTCTTTGATGGTAACTGATTCTTACGTATGTTTAACACTTTCGTATTAATATAATTTATATTCTGTTCCATTCAGAGACAATCCGATAAGGCTTTATTTTGGCCCCTGTTTTTAAACAGTATCAAAAGTAAGAAGGAAATAAGTATACTATTTTGGTACAGAATAACTAATAGGCCAAAGCGAAGTAAAGTTGCTTTGTGGTTAGTACCTGCCTTAGTAACAGCTACAAGCTGCTGGGATGCTTCTAACTCTAAAAAAAGGTTTGCTTTTAGAGGTCTTTAGATCAAACAAGGCACCTTAAAATTGAGACTAAATAATCCCAATAAATAACACAATATCTGTAATAAAAATACCTTTATGAGACGTACGTGTAATTTCTATGATAATAAACTTAATAGTATAGATATTTTCTCAAACTCGTATACACAGTTCAGATCTAAATTAAGAGAATTACTGCTACATAATAGTTCAAAGAAACATAAAATTAATTAAATTGAATTATTTAGTATTTAGTTTTACAATCTTGTACGTATGCATTATCATTTGTTAGTGAACTCAATAAAAAGTAAATTTAGTAATTAAGATATATTATGGAACTTTAGGTCAATTAGAAATTAAGCTTTGTAAACTTTTTTGTGAAAGACTGTTTGATTCCTAAATAAAGTAAAATAAAAAAATAAAAAAATAATTGTAGATCTGGTATGCGAAACAACGGCACCTAACTGGAATACGTATATATTGGCTCCAAATCTCGTTGCCTACATTACAGAATGCAGTAGCATCATACGATTTATTGGAACATGTCCAAAGCAACGTGGTCTGCACAAATTATGGAAGAAAATCGGAAATTTAAGAGTTTTACGTGGTGATTGAGTGTCTGGGTCGTGTTCTGACATTGTTCTTTGAACTGTGCTTTGTTAGGTTTAATTAATACTTTAGTAAGGTAACTAATAATATTTGAAAGCATCAAATATGCATACGAAACCCCAATCTCATCCAAGTCAGAAGCAACTATTTTTTTAACTAACTCCTGAATTGCCGGACCTTGTGGAAAACTTTTGTTCCTTGATTGCTTGATTTCTATAGAAAATTATTCCAATTTTCTCATTAAAATAATCGTATTAAACTCATTGCTTCTACCAATGAAATTTTTCACTCAGGTTTGGTACATTAAATATCTTTTTTGTTTTGGTTAATCCACACCAAAAGTATGACCTTTATAATTAAATTAGGACAAGTATAACTGATGCATTTGCCGATTACAATAAATAGCTCGGTTACGATGACCACTAGATCAAAAGGCAGTCATCATCGTCATATCAGCCCAATGACGTTCACTGCTGGACAATCTCTGCCACAGCGAGCGACTTTGTACCGTCTGCATCCATTAATCGGCCGGTATGGCATAATATTTTTATTTGTACATATAAAAAGAATCACCGTGTTACAAAGAAAGCTAGCTCGCGACAAGTTACGTGTAAAAATACCGTACCCTTTTAAGGTGTTGGAATGTGTAAACATTGCTAAGAAACTATTGTTTACTTTGGTCCTCTGTGTACTTTACAAGGCGAGCTTTGATTTTATATACATATGCTTATTTTGCTTGAGTCTAAGCAGCATTCTCAATTTCTTATCTTTTTACTTTCATTATTTCCGTTAGTATTTCAAAATTTTAGTTTTTTTGTCAATGACATTCAATTAATCAGACTAAGATAAAAAGTTTTTAATACGAAAATATATGGTAAACAAGATTTTTAATCTTAAAAATATTGTGTTTGTGCCACATATTTTTTTCTAGGAGTTTTATTTTATAGTAAAAATGTAACCAGTTTGCAAAATATCTTAAAAGTTTATGCTAGTCATGTCGTGGCTTTAAACTAATAAGACCACAATTTTAACTTTAATCCTATCGGGTGAGTTTGAAACTTTATAAAGTTTGATACCGCTGCACACCTATCGAATATTAACCCTTGTTTTATTTGTTGGCACTTTTCTTATAGAAATCTGGTAATTTGAAAATCCCTGCCTTAGTTATCGTACCGTAGTGTTAAAGTCAAAACCATTTATTCAAATAACTCATTCTTCTAATTTACTTAAAGGACAGAAATGAATTTGTTTGTTGAAACCTTTGTTGTTTAAATTCATTAGAATATTATTAATTAGATTTTTTGTACAGAAACACCGTATCCACTAGAATTCACTAGATGCTTCCTTTCCATCGAATGCGAATGCGTAAAAAAGCCAAAGTAAAAACTCTGATTAGGTTTTAGAGCAAATAAACTGCTATAGTTTCTTCCTACCTGCATACATGAGTTTTTATAACTATGCAGTCACTAAGTAAAAAAACCATTAAAAGAATAATTTACATGACCAATTCAAGGTTAACTTATTGCGTTAAATGCTTTCTTTACTTATCATTAGTTTTAATTATCTGCTTCGATAAGTTTTATTTTTACTCGCTTATATGATGAACTGTTTGAGGTCATGCATTGCGGATTTTTATCTTATCATCTGTAAACGTTGTGAATGATGCCGCAATGTTTCTAACTGCATTGCCGTAGTGATAGCATGCACTCAATTAGAGAATGAGACTATGTAGTTATATTATGAAAGAATAAGGTTACAATTGTTATTTAGCAAGGTATTGTATGCTTGTGAAATTGTGATTATATCTTCTTGTTATTAAAATATATGAACCTATAAATAAAAACTGAATACCTGTATAATATAATTTAGATCTGTAAGTCTGAAATCCTAAATATCAGACACTCGTCATCTACTAAGCTAAATACATTTTATTTTAACATAGTTCATTATATCGCGTACCTATTGACATTTGACAAAATTAAACGACTTACTTTAAAGGTAAGTCAAAAAAAGAAATTACGCACTACTTATATTACAGAAATGTTTGGCCAAACATGTCGATGTTTTTTTATCATACTTCAACACATTTGGCAAACTGCAAGCATCACTCCCACCGGATCCCGCTAACCACCGTCCAATATCACTGGTATAATAACTTTATTTTTATAACCGGCTTTACGATGCACATGCCTTTGCCTCTTGTTCGTTTTTCATTGCATGTTCTTACTTGTGCAACGGGCGTGTTCCACGAAGAATTTTCAACATTCTTTCGTGCCAGGATTACCTTAGCGTTATCTCCCAGTCATGTAATAAACTCGAGTATTCTTTTTTGTGTTCGTTTTTTGAAAAGTTGGCGCGAATTGTGTTTTACTTAGTCAGTGCGTAAATTATAAAGTTTTCTTGTCGACTAGGCCAATAGTTGCAATTACATATTTTAAAAGTTTTCTTTAAGTAAATATAGGTATTTTGTTATAATTCAGTTTTTTACTGTGGCTATTTAAATTAAATAGAAGATGATGTTAATCTGTTATTAAAATTTTAATTGATTCACAAAATGTATTTTTTTATATCTATTTAAAAGATTGCATACTTACCTACTTATATTCAATTAGCTTCTTAAATCTTAAGATACATTGTAAATCAAAACATTGTTTGCAATCTCGGATTACAAATCAGTCTATTACAAGATTCATGATTATAAATTAATCATTATAAAACTATTTCACTGTTTAGAAACGCATCCACTATATTAAATGTCATTACCAACTCAAAACACTATTACGAAATTATCATTATTAAATAGTAATATTTTTTTGTGAGAATCATAAAGTGCATTTGCTAGAAACAACGTTAAAGAAGCATAATTTCCGATAATCCGCTTTTTAAACATAGAAGAGAAATTCTAAATTTTTAAAACAATACCTGCACTATCCTGTGTTGTGAGGCACTAACATACAATTAACGAACACATATTACACATAGTCATAAACAACTAATATTTGACTAATTTTTTTTTACTTGATTGCACAAATATTAATTCGTTCTAGGTTGGGGCTAAACCCGCAACCATGACTGTGTTCAGCAGTCACATACCAATAGGCTAAAACAGCGCAGATTAATATACAGCGTTTAATAATAATATTTCTTTTTATGTGCTTAGCTATAAAAATAGCTCTCAGCTAAAACTATTTCTTATTCGAAAGCAAATAAAGCTAAACCAATACACATCTACGATCTAATTGAAACTTAATTAGCCTATAAATTCAAATCGCTCAACCACTTTTCCTTTCGCATCTCAAAAATCTAAATCGAAGCGTAAAACTCAAGTTATGCACTCAAAGCTGTTACTCCTAAAGCCTCATCATCAGTTCGTTAGCAAAGCCGTGTCAAGTGGTCTGAGAGCATTTTTACCACCAACGAATCTTGAACCTATGCTTCGCAAAAATAAAGTTGAAATTTCATTGCATTCCGAATTTCCGAGGGTGTGTATTCTGAATGTAACCAAGTCAATACGATGTAGGCGTCAAGTACTGTTAGTGACACTCTGGATAAAAAAAAAACTGTTTATGCATGTTATTAGACAGGTATTTGAGTTGGTTTATGGTGACCGTGGGAGTTCGTGAACCGTCTATAAAATTCGGTTTTATTACCTCGCGATCTTTTGAATTATGTCGCTATTACGAAATGGGTGTCGATACCGGCGTTCAGATTTCACGCTTGGGAGGTCTAGTTGTCTCGGAAAATACAGATGGATTTATTTAAAAGGGACCCCTCACGCTATCATGTATTAAGTAAGTACCTACTATGTCTTTACAAACACGCAAATGATTTAGAACCTACGGCACTGTACGTGCTTTCAGTTTTTTGGTTATTTTTAGGTCAGACTTTTTTAGGTAGCATAGCAAGTTTTTTTTAAGACAGCGCAGTGCCTTGACTTTCATCCTGACACTTACCATGGCCAAATTATTATACATGATGATTTGGATTATCATTTAACAGTGAAAAAGTAACAGACTACCAGAATAACTTTTCCTGTGTAGGTAATCGTCTACAGGAAATATACATTCACCATGTATTTGACACGTCGGCAATATAAATGGTTATTTAATGCGTTCACGACTTACCCCAGCCATAACTTGTAGGGGGAACTAAATGATCGTGCGTATTTCTGCTGACGTGGAATTATATGTACTACCCTCATTTAGACGATGACCTGAAAAACTATCTTTAAAAGTAATATGAAAAATGTCGATAAAATCTATGTTTGAAGGGTTGAACACCTTTAATAGATGAACGGTAGTTGTTCTGAGCACCATGGCCGTGTAATGGATTGAACTTGTGTCACCTTTAAGCATTCAATTTTGATCCATTTGATTCTCTATCGCAAGGGGAACTATTTGGTCAAAAAAAATTTACTTGAAATTTTATCTATACAAATGTCTCGCTTGTAGAAACCGAACTTATTAAAATAATATTATCCATCTCGCAGAGTTTTGATGTCAGAGCAGACAGCAGTGGCACTACTGTCCACCCAGGTATCAAAACTCTTCAATTCTATCAAAACGTAAAGAAAAAAAGACCAATAAAATGATAATTATCAAAGTGATACCTTTATTCTTTGTTTTCATTGTACCCTATCACTAAACAAACTACAACATAAAAACAAGAAAAACATTTCGTGATACATTTTCTTTCCCTAAATCATACGGACAGGAATCTTTTTGGGCAAAGAACGTAAAAGATATTAATGTACTTTGTTTCGTTCAAAGTACGGTAGATTACGAGTGATATAAGAGCTTTGCCGACCTAAGAAACCGTCTAAGACAAGAAAATAAGCTGGTTTAGTATATATATTATATGAAACTAACAGATTTCTATTCTACGTAAACATTAGAGGATAATTTATTTTTCAGGTGTACCTACAATATTAATTTCGGCCTATTTCTGTTTTATATAATTGAGAGCTGATAGGGTAATACTCGACTGTCTCAGTGGCGCGGCGGGGGGCTGTGTAGTGCCCCAGGTAAGCCAAATATGATATAGGCCTTTTCTATCTTAAAATTGTGTATCCACGCAGAGTCTATAAGGAGTACCCGGTTAATGGCAATTATGTTTATTACATGAGACGCTTTTCTTCGAGGGTTATGCAGAGATACATAAATCTAACATTTCGCCGGCTATGTAGTAGAGGGCGAACCTATTGGCAATAACCAGGCACTATCTAGACTCCCAAGTTGACACCGATAATTTCAAGACAAAAAAACTCCATTACATTTTTGTCTGAACTAGGATTGAAAAACCTCTTGCGCAGCATATACACCGAGGCAGTGAATCAAAATACATAACCTCCTTTAAAGTCGAATAAAAATAAGTTCAGAATGTGTTACGTTGGTCTCAGGTCGTCTGTCACACGCTGCCTTGCTACGGAGGTTGATAATAGTAATGATGTTCGTGTAAAAATGCGGCGTTATTAGACAGTTCCAAGGATTGTTCGCTTGTTAACTAGCTGTGTCATTGTCGCACTGAACACTGCATATGTGGGCTCGCTCAGATTGTTGCAATAATGTCTATAATTGCTTCATTTCGGTGAATTACTATTGTTCGATTTGATGTTGTAATTTGATGTTTAATTAAACATTTTATATTGAAAATATATGAAATATATCTTTGTTAACCTAGCACTAAATGACCTCGAATTAAGTGTGACTGAATTCAGCCAGATTTTTTAATTAATCATAGTCTGGTTAGGGTTTTTTAGCCAACACAATGACTAACATTTAATTTGATGAACAATTTTTCAATATAAATATCTTATATATAGTAGAATGTCATTTCATAAAAATACTTTCTTGATATAAATGATATTGCGCTCATTAAACAGGTGTAAATTCAGAGACCGATCGTAAACTAAACTACGCCGACTTTTATTGGTAGTATAAGATATGAATAAGTACTTGTACGAACTCCCTCGCACTTGACGATTATGTTCTACACTGTTGATCACCCGCTACATAATCTCTGTTGCTCTAAGCTGCTGTTTTCTAATCCGGATCCCTAATTGCATGATTATTTATTCAACTACGAGTATTAAACATACATAAAATAAAATAATCAGGAATTCATTCATTCATTCTATGCATGAAAATACTTAAAGAAATTTCTAATTTATATAATATTTCATACCGCTCCTACATAGTTACATAGAAATACCTGGCAGACTAGGCTGCACTCGGCTCGGTCAGTGAAATTGGAAATTCTGCCATGTGATGTTAAAATAAAAAACAGCAAATTTTCGTTCTCCACAAGACAAAAATAAACTTATTAATAAGCACTTAATTAATTTTCTTTCAACCCATGACAGCTGTTTCAGAGATATGAGTCAATAGATATATAAACAAAAATATAAATATATTGCTTTATTTCGTTAGTTTATATCTGTATGAAAAACCCAACACTTGTTTTAAACTCCTTGAGACTTCGGAATTTGATAGAACAACTAATGTTGACGTAAATGCTCCTATCAAGATTACAATATTAGTACAAAGATAATGGCTACTAACAATGTGTGTAGAAACAGTGGAACTTGTGAATTACATAGAAAATATACTATAACTGAAACATTAACCTTCCTCATAATTAGACTAACGGAAAAGATTAATTGTAATGGAAACACCGAATTTATATTGATATTGCTAACTCAATCACTCTTAAGTCCAGATTCATAGACCGCACTTTGACTTTACTTTGAAGGAAAGATCAACCAATATGAATTTTCATAATTCTGTCACTCTTACTTGACTTTCCAAAATCATCCTTTAGTTACGCAGTAAATGCAAGCCACTTGTTAAATTTAAAAAAGTAAAGGAAATTTCGGCATTCGATGTTTACTTTCGGAAGTCTATTTTGTAAAGTAAAGTCACGACTGTGAATTTGGCTCTTAAAGCCCAAGTCTGCTAATAAAAAATATCAAAGGGATACTTAGTAAAAAAGAAATCAGTCGTAATAAAGTAATAAGGCAAGTGTTACGAAACCTTTTTCTCCTTCTTTATATAATGCTTATTGATATTAAGATTTTATCATAAATTCAACAAGTCCCAACCAATTTCTTTTGCGCAAGGTGCCCTAAAACTGTCTATAGTAACATTACGGTTAATCTGAACGGCACCCTAGAAATCTACAAAACCAATATGGTGTAGAACCTGTACCTAGTCTACATTATCTTCATACTCTTGAATCTGAAATGCAAACACTTGCATAGTTTACTATCACATGGCATCGATAAGTGTAGGATTACCAAACTTAAATGATAATTGTCAAGACTGTCCTGACAACAAAATGTAATTGATGATACGACGATAATTATTCTTTAAAACTAGCTGTTGCCTTCGGCCCTGCATGCTTGTAATTCAATTCTGGCGACCGTAATAAAATTCTTAAATATCATTTTATTTTTATTATTTTTTATTCGCCTCAAAAGAACCTTCCTCAGACCCGAACGATATTTGCAAAAAGAAAGTCTCGCCGTTCACGAGTCATGCGCTTAGCAATACATTAAGTCATTCATAAATCTGGTTTTATTTTTCAGTACACTTGTATTCATTATAACTGACCTATATTCTTATACTTGACCCATTTAAATAATACTTATGTCGAAAAGCTAAAAGAAAACAGTGACGATTGCTCCAAGATTGAGATTGCAAGAGCGGTAAGAACCGCATATTGATACAGATAAAAAAAGAAGCCAGTAAAAGGTTAAAAATAAAGATTATTTCAATCTTATGGTACCAGATATGTGGAGTTAAATCGTATGCCATTTAAATCAAGATCTAATTAGATTATATCCTGTCTAGACGATTAACCTTTAGATACCTATATCATGTGTAACTTAACTGGTAGAAAAATATTGCATGATGAAATAGATAAAAATCACCAAGACTGTATCGTTTAAACCAACTGATACAAAAGCATATTATATGAAGGGTGGGGTTGCGCAGCAGTGAGATGAAATGGGTTGAAAGAAGTAGTTACAGTTCTGCAGTACTTAATCAATTTCATGAATGTAACAAATAACTATAAACTAAAATATATAAAACTTTATATATTTTATGTTATAAAAAAAACTAGTATGATAGCTACACTATTGCAACAGGGAAAACCTGTAAAAATTGTTGTATGTTGATATATAAATAAATCTGCGGATATGAAAATCATAGACAGTTCGCCTCCTCCGTCTATTTTGTATTTTTACGTTAATTATGTTTTTTCGTTGTCCTGTTTTGTCAATAGTTTAATGGTGCTCTCATTTTTGAGGTCAACTGATATAATGTGTGAATCTACATTATAATTGGATCGTGTCATTGAATAGATAATAATTAATTGTTATATTTGTTTTTTATTTTTTTATTTATTTATTGAATATACATACAGTTTTATAGTTACCTTAATATTTACAGTATAACATAAACCATTGTAGGTTTTACCGCATACTGGTATTCGTCGTCGGAATACTTTACACTTTAGATAATAAAATTTAACATTATGTGTAATAAGCAATAACACAAATTTGATTCCCTCGAAATGAAGTGTAAGGTAGAAATCAAAAAGTTATTCTATGTACGACAATCTCTAATCCTGCCGTACGCCGAGATTAGAGAGGTAAGATAACGGAGACACACGGGTACATTTTCTGCAGAAAATAATTAAATGACATTTTTTTTTTTTGTTTGGTTTTTTTTTATTATTTTATTTAAATGGAACTTAGTGTAGATAAAAAATATTTTCTTAATTTATATTTGATGTTTGATTCATTTATTAGATTTTTAGTTTGTATAGGAAGTTCATTGATTAATTTTGGAATTTGGTATTGTAGCATATATTTGCCGTATAAATTGCAATATCTTGGAACCCTGTACATTACTTTAGACGCACTGCGTGTTTGTTTTTTGTGCTCAATGATATTTAGATAGGTCTTGTTGAAAAAGTTTTCCTTTAATAATATGTATTTAACCTGATCATGTATAGGTATTATTTTACAGTGATTAAAGAGCGCTTTAGGGTTGTCTTTCAATTTATTTCTGTATTTGTTAGGTACTATAGTTCTTAATATTCTTAACTGCAGATTATATATATGATCTAAATGCGATTTGAAGGTCCGTCCATAGCTACTAAGGCCGTAATATATAATCGTTTCTCCCAGGGCTTTATATAATTGTAATATAGTAGCATATGGAATTTTTTGTTTAATAAGTCTGAATTTGGCCAATATAGCTCGTAGTTTATCACATACAAAATTAATATGGTCAGTCCATTTTAACCTGTCATCGATAATTAGACCCAAATATTTTTGTTTGTTTACGACTTCTATAGATGGGCAATTACATTTTAGGTAATTTAAATGTAGGCATTCGTGACTATGTGCAATGATTTTAGGAATGCTTGTGTAGCGATTTTGACTTGAGCTTACATACATTAATTTGATTTTTTCCGCGTTAAGTACAAGTCCCGCATCATGAGACCATTTCGAGAGCAATGTAAAGTCACTTTGTAGGTTTTTTATTGCGATGTTGATGTCTTTATTTGCAGATAACAAGCAAGTATCATCTGCAAACTGGTAGATTTCGCAATTAGTAATAACGTTGACAGCATCATTTACGTAGGTTATGTAGTGCAGAGGGCCGAGTACAGAACCCTGTGCTGTGCCGTTTTTTATCATAATTTTTTTGCTACAATCATCACCAATCTTGACCACGAAAGATCGGTCTGTAATATAGTGTTGACACCATTCACTAAGGGGACCCCGTATGCCATTGTCATTTAGTTTTTTTATAAGAGTATCATGTTTTAATGTGTCAAAGGCTTTGCTGTAATCAATAAACACAATTATTACGTGTTCTTTATTGTTAAGGTGGCTATAAACTTTGTCTGTAAATTTTGACAGCAATTGTGTAGCACTTTTTCCTGATTGAAAACCAAATTGTTTTTCAGTAATTATATTGTTATTTTTATAAAAAGTATTTATTTGTTTTGCTATTGCCTTTTCCACTATTTTATCAATAACAGAAAGAATTGTTATTGGCCGATAATTATTGTAGTCGTTATGGCTTCCTTTTTTATGAATGGGTCTTACTATGCCTGTTTTTAGTTCATGTGGATATATTCTCTCTTTTAGAGATGAGTTAATGAAATGAGCAATTACATCCGCTATGTCGTAAGCTATCGTCTTTATGTCCCGTGCTCTAATACCATCTATACCCGGTGCTTTAAAGTTGTTTAAAGATTTTATTTCGTTAATAATTGTTCTAGGAGAAGTTGGTTGATACCTACAACTAACATTGACGGGCTTACAGAAAGAATTGTTGTTTAACATTTGTATATTACATTTGGGCACAGTATTTTTAACACTATTAGCGAAATTTTCAGCAAAATTGTTTGCTATGTTTTTAATAGTAGTACTATTGTTGGCAAATGCATTAAAAATAATTGTATCTGCGAGAGTTTTTGATCTACCAGTAATTTCATTTAATATTATCCAGAGCTTTCTAGGATTGCTCTTATGATTAATTATTTGTTCTCTTATTGATTTATTTTTATGCTTATTTATTAATTTATTTGCATAATTTCTTGCTGAATTATATTGCTTTTTAAGTATCATATTTGTCTCATCAGATATCCATTTTATAAACAATTTATCTCTATACTTACAGGCTTTTAAGATTTTTTTATTTATCCACATATTATTGTTTTTACTATTGTTTTTAAATATTTTTATTTTTAATTTTGCTTTATTGTAACATTCTTGTATATTATTTCTTATTATATCATATATTTTATACGGATTAACTGTTTGTTTTAAAGGTTGCCAGTCCAATGCCTTTAAATTATTCATAAGCAAATTCCGGTCGTACCGAATAGCATATTCGATGTCACCCCGTGTGTTTCCACTACCTGACGATTTATTGACGATTGCTAGGGCAATCATGCGATGGTCGGCCAGTGCAGTACCGAGCGCCGCTGTGTATAGGTCTAGTGAGCGGGATCGTGCGTAAATGTGGTCAATACAAGATTTACTTAGTCTGTTATTAGCTATTTCTATCCGCGTAAATTCCGTGATCCCACAAGCTAAACCATTGTCGTACATAGTGGTGTTGTATATATGTTTTATAGGACAGTCGTATAGTATATTAATGTTGATATCACCAATCACGTACAAATCATTCTGACTACCTATCTTTTTTAATATGGTATCCAATTCTTTTACAAATAAGTGTTTACTATTGTTAGGTGGACGGTAAATACAACACAATGTCGTAGTATATTTAGAAGAAGTAGTTAATGATCCTATGAGACTTTCGTAGTGTAGTGTTTTAATGTTGTTTACATGAAATTTGTGCAAATTATTAATATATATGATAACCCCGCCTCCTCTTTGATTACATCGTAATTTTGTATACATTTTATAGCCCTTTAGCTGATACATGCCAACAAGTGTATCCTGTATATTAACTTCTGTTAACATGATAACATCAATAGTTCTAGTTGATGAAGTTGTGAAAACGAATTTAAATAAATATGAATATCTATATTTATTTAATTTTATAAAGCTGAAAAGTTCGTTTGGTAGAACGTTAGGAACTCAGAAACTACTGTATTCGCATTAAAAAATATTTTAACGTTGGATAGCCCATTTATCAAGGAAATACGCTATATAAAGTCACGCTACGACCAAGGAGCTAAGCACTAGTAAACAAATACCAACGCTAGAGAAGCCCCGGGCAACAGTTACTTACTCATAAGGCAGCTACATCATTTACTTGGTTAATTTGCGTACTTAATACGGAAACGATATCACTCTGATGACAGGATTAAGAGTAATTGCAATCTATTAACTGTAACACTTTGAATATTGAAGATATTTTGGTGGAAAGTGAAGAAAATATGTTTGAATATGAGCAGTAGGCTATATTTATTCTACATTTTTATATACTATACTATACTACCATGAAAATGACTTAATATAATAATATAATATTCTACCACATTCACACAGGGCCGTCTAGTCCTAAAGTAAGCAATTATATTTGCTTGTGTTATAGGTACTAAACAACTGATATACTACTTAAATACATTTTTTTTGTAAATACATACATATTATAGATAAATGACGCCCAGACACAGAACAAACCTTTATGTTCATCACACAAAGATTTGTCCTGGGCGGGGATCGAACCCACGACCTCCGGCTCAGCAGTCAGGGTCACTAACCACTAGACCAACAGGCCAGTCATCTCGAATGAAAAAAATCAAATAAAAAAAATAATCTCGAATAGCTATACTTTGTGTAAGCGCAGGTATATTATATCGCGAATCGTAATGTGAATTAGTCAACACAACACGAACCGAATATACGAATTTACAAAAATTCAGAAAACGTAAACTTAATTTAACTATGACAATTTAAGATTGAAGATTTTGATTTAAGTTTTAATTTAATATGACGGAAATTATATTGTATTGTATTTTGTGAAATTTATTAAAATTGATTTTGAATAAAAAAAAACAATAAAAAAAAACTATGACAATAACTAATATATATAATTTTGTTTTCAGGTGACTAACAAAACGTCTGGCAAAGTGATGGTGCTCAAGATGAACCAACAGAGAGCGAACAGGCCCAACATGCTAAGAGAAGTGCAGCTCATGAACAAACTAAAACATCCTAACATACTTGGGTAAGTACATTGACTGGCCTGTTGTTCTAGTGGTTAGTGACCCTGACTGCTGAGCCGGAGGTCGTGGGTTCGATCCCTATCCTGGACAAATCTTTGTGTGATGAGCATAAAGGTTTGTTCTGTGTCTGGGTAATTTATCTATAATATGTATGTATTTACAAAATAGTAGTAATCAGTTGTTTAGTACCCATAACACAAGCAAATATAATTGTTTACTTTGGGACTAGATGGCGCTGTGTGAATGTGGTAGAATATTATTATTATTACATTATTATGTACTAGCTGTTGCGCGAGGCTTCGCTCCCGTCGTTCTTTGTTATTTGCTCAGCTCCTATTGGCCGTAGCGTGATGTTATAGCCTATGACACTCACAAATAATGTGACTTTCTAACAGTAAAAGAATTTTGAAAATCGGTTCAGCAGATCCCGAGATTACCCCTTACAACGCCAGAAACTCACAGACTTTACCTCTTTCTTTATAATATTAGTATAGATAATGTCTGTACTAGTTCAAAGTACTATCACCACAAGAAAACTAACAATTATTTATTATTAGTATAGCCTCTTTATTTCCATAATGATTTAACAATTCATGACATTGTAAATATAACTTAATTATGTCCATGCATTATAAAATATATAGAAGAAAATTAACAATAATATACAGATATTTATCAATATAATTCTTAAACAGTTAAATAAATAGGAAATGCTTATAGGAATTTCGCGCGAAAATTCGAATTATATAAAACATCCTACAACACATATTGGTATTTTATAACATTAGGTATATTATAACACATCTCGTGTGCAAGCCTTAATATATCAAAGTACAAAAATATTTGAAAACATCAAAGATCTCAAGGTAGTCGTGTTATCTCTTTGATCAAATATTCATGGGAACGAGGAATGATCTTGATTTACATTATGAATATTAATTGCATTATGTTGCCGGACATTTATTCTAAACATAAATCAATTCCAAATACTATGTTATAAATGTTCTATTTATATACAAATATTGTGTTTAATACGTTTGTCTGACAGCAATCAAAGTAACTCCTTATAAGGTTGCACAATATTAACACTTTGAACTTTTAAAAATCTATTATTTTGAGTTCACCTGCTGGTCATTCTACTAATCAATCATACAGAATCGTAAGCCGATGGTCTCATTCGACAGCTGTGATTGGCTAACTAAGTCAATCGCGTCATATTGCCGACCTGTGATTGGTGGATTCTAAGTCCATTGGTCTGCTATCGACGTGTGTAAATTAACAGAATCGACCACCTGGCGATCCATAATACGTTTAAAGATTTAACCTATGTAGTTTTTTTTTTCATTGGAGCCTTGTGTTGGGAGTTACTGTGTCTTTAGTAAAATAATGGTATTATTCGAACTTTGGGCTTGTCCATAGTGAAATCTGCAATGCAACTGGCCTTATTAACACAATGTTAATAAGGCCAGTTGCATTGTCTAAATAAATAATTATTTTACTCTCGAAGGATACTTGGTTTTTGCCTTTATGAAAAAGGATTCGTCATTCAACTGTTCGTAGGCAAAACTGACCATTAGCTTATTAATGTCATTGATCATTCGCAATAGCATAGGTAACCTTACTTACAAAATGGCTATCAATTTTTACTCGTAAAATATTTTACGTGTTTTTAAAGTAAAGTAAAGTAATAATTACAAAAAATATTTATTTTTTCATATATTTTGCCTCAACAAACAAAAATCCGTACAAACATCTGTAAAACCGTTGGGTTTACGTCAGCGAGGGGGTCGCCGACCAACAGAGCGTAACTACAGGAGTGTAGTGACGCTCTTTGTTTTTAAACAAATTATTTTATGAGACCATTCTGTGTGCATCTGACATTATTAAGTAATAAACTATAGGATTCATGGAATGGTGCGTAGCTTGACCATGAGAAAGAATTATTAAAAGAGGCAACTCTTCGAAATAAAACTCGTAGTAATTGCGCAAATTTATTTGTGCCACATAAATTAATTAACTAATCTAGCTTCCGCCCGCAGCTTCGCCCGCGTGGTATCTTGATAAAAAGTAGCCTATACTATTTCAGACTATATTATATCTTTATTCCAAATTTCAAACAAATCATTTCAGCCCTTTAGGCGTGATTGAGTTGACATTCATCATGGCCATAATCCACTCACGCTTGTTTAGTGCGTGTTGGCGGATCAGACACTCATAGAATTACTTCTATGGTATGTGGGTTTCCTCACGATGTTCTCCTTCACCGTTAATTATCTATAATTTATAACCGACATACCACCCGAGCGGAAGCTAGTACAATAATATTTCAATTTAACAAATTGTAACAAGCAACACCGTCCGCACAAACTAGTATATAAGTCTCGTGATTTATCATGTTTGGCACACTGAACTTTAACCGAAATCGATCGCAAATAACTTGAATATATTAATTTATTAACATTACGCTTTAATATCCTGTATTAATAACATGTTGTAGTATCTTGTGGGTTTAAATTATTGATGTAAATCTATACTGTAAAGCTGTTGAGTTTGTGGTTGTTTGGTTAGCTAGGATCGCAGGAACTACTGGTCCGATTAGAAAAATTCTTTTAGCGTTGGATAGGCCATTTATCGAGGAAGGCTATATTACATCGCGCTACGGTCGATAGGAGCTGAGCAGTGGCCAAATAAAGAATGATGGGAGCGAAGCACCTCGCCTTCTAGTTGTGTTATAATTATTAGTTTTTGTACCGAATTTATCAGTTGTATAAAGACGTTCTGGTGTTTTTCAATGAGTGTTTATAGGTTTAAGAGTTGTTGTAATACTTGCTTGTCATCTTAATTTATTTTTGAAAGACTGTTGTCGTTCAAGCCCTGAGTCGCGGCAACAAACATTCACGGCCACGAAGTACACATAGAATCGATATAAGTATGATAGGAAACGAACCGACGACGACCCTCTGGCGAGGCGACTACCTTTACGACTACGTTATAGTGGCAGTCAAATTAACAGTGACAATTTAAATATAATAAATATTTTTTATTTATTTATTTAAAACTTTACGCACATTAATTGTACAATGGTGGGCTTAATGCCAAAGGCATTGTCTACCTGCCAACCTTAGGGTGATGCAGAGAAGAACATGGTAGGTGCAAAATTAAAAGAAAAATACTGACTTGACCTTACAATATATAAGTAGTAACATAGAATAAAAAATATCTAATACACTAGAACGTGGTGATGCGTTACATATAACCAAAATATTTTTTTAAATACTCAATACTATTAAATATGCTCGCTAATCATGAAATCAAGTTCAAGCGTTTGTTTCTTTGAACATGCAAATGCCAAGAACTGCTAATCTGATATAGAAAAACAGTTTTTCACTGGATAACCTGTTTGTTGACAAAACCTTTAGGCTTTAAAATATCACGCTGCAACACGTGAGAGTCGGGCAGTATCAATTGTAATAGGTCAAACTACGGAAAAAAATCTTAGTTTTTTTTTTCACAAATAAAGTAGGTGTGTAGATAACCACAAGACAACTGTGGAGTATGCATATTTGTAAAGGTTAATAGTCTGTAGTACAATAGAACGGGAGCGAGGTTGAAAATATCAGTTGCGATTAAATACATCATTAGCAACCGCTTCCCAATAGGCACATCATTAACGAAGGTCCCTTCCTAATAGATGAGGTTTTTTGATGCATTCACTATCAATTAACGAGTCTAAGGAGCAATACTAGAGGTGCTCATGCTTGAAATATATGTGCGGATGCAATTATGTTAAATCTATTTACAGCTCATTGTGTAACCTAATAAAAAATCCCAATACGGTGTCCTCAATTTCTCTCTTTATTTGATGAGTGATAAGTAGCTAAATACAAATCTTATAGGTACAGTAGAGTTCATTAATATATTGGCACTATCAAGGATTCAAAATATTGTGAGCGTTGAAAAGCTCAATAAATCATGAATGGTTCAATAAAATATGCTGTACATTATGCAACAAAAGTTGTAGTCACCCTTTTCAACACCCTATTAAGTCCCACTGTTGGGCTCGGGTCTCCTCTCCTCTAACAAGAGAGCTAAGAGGGTTTAGGCCATAATCCACTCACGCTGGCCTAGTGCGGGTTGGTGGATCAGACATACTCATAGAATTTCTTCTAGTGTATGTGGGTTTCCTCACGATGTTTTCCTTCACCGTTAGCAAATGGTAAGTCACTTGACTTCTGCTTCGCTTAGTAGGTATTCCATCGTAATTCGTGCTGAGAGCAAATCTTGCGACACTAGTGTGAGAAGTTTTTTGACTAGCTATTCTCTCTTTCTGAATTTAAGAGTTATATATTGTCGGTGGAATAACTTCGAACATCTCTGCATTCTGCCTTAATATCGTCATTAAATAAAATGCGATGGTGGCTGAATGGATAAGGGACCGAGTTCGATCCCCACCGGCAGCACCAATGTGGATTCCACTTTGTGGAATTTATATGTACTAATCAAGTGACTTACCATCTGCTAACGGTGAAGGAAAACATCGTGAGGAAACCCACATACCCTAGAAGTAATTCTATGAGTATGTCTGATCCATCAACCCGCACTAGGCCAGCGTGAGTGGATTATGGCCTAAACTTTCTCAGCTCTCTAGTTAGAGGAGAGGAGACCCGAGCCCAGCAGTGGGACTTAATGGGTTGCTGATGATGATGTTTGTCATTAATATACGACCAAATCTTGACTTTTTAATTTAGGTATTTCTCTAATTTACTTTATTCTCATTGTTTAAATTATAATCAAGCTACCTTTCCAAACGTTACTCTCACTCACGACTATCTCAAGTTATTTTCACTCCACTCATCACGTATTTACGTTGCTATTAGCGACGGATACCTGTTGAATTATAAATCACTGTTGTGAATACCTAAGCAGAACATGAACTGTGTACCAATCAATGAATGTCTGAACAATGCGAAATTTCAATAGCTGAAAACTAGAAAATCTGTTAAAATTTTAGTGGAGGTATTTTTTTAAATACCTACAGAAAATGGAATATGGTCTGATATGTTTTGAACTCCAAAACTTATGGCCATGAATTAAGAAAGAAAAATAAAGGTATATGTTGAACAACACCGAACTATAGATCACAAAGTCAAATTTTAACTTTGAAACTTTTGTCATATTTTATTTACGATTGCATTATATCCATTGTTTTGTTTGACCTATTGACCTTGAGGTTTGAGGTTGTTGAGGTTACATTGACCGTGGTCACAAGCTGTCAGGAAGCGATGACGGTTATGGCTTCGTTTGTGAAGAAGATTTATTTATTTAGGTGTTTATAATGCTTCTGACTAATTTAACCTTACCTAATGTAAGCTTCTAATTATAATACCAAACTACCAACGCCATACAAAATCCTCATTCAGTAAAATCATATCATATGAGAATCAGAAATGATCCTTTTCTTGATGACGTACACACGAACAACAAAGTTCATTGTGACTAATTATAGATGTTGCTCTGACGTCAACAGATCATATGTCTGACATCGCAGGATTATCGTATCGTATATCGTAAATTAATGATGAGAAAAATTTTAATGCCTGGAAGGTTTTAAGGGTGGGATAAGGAACCATATTAGGGACTATGTTATACAATTGAGTACGTAAACTGATTGGGAGAGTGACCGACAGTTCCTGAAGAATCTGGATTCGGTGTTGTGAACCTCAAAAGAAATTGCTGTCTAAGAATTTAAGAGCTTCTGACACAATATTAATCCTGTATTCATGCCAACATGATCTTTGACAACCTTTATTATGATTTTATTTTAACTGAACACTGTTATCTCCAGTGTTTTCTTTGTCTGTGGTTTCAAATGTTATTGTAACATAGACCTTTTACTGTCTGTGTGATATAATGTGCTGAAAAATATGTTGAGATAAATAACTTCCTTTTAAGGGTGTTGATATCCAGCTTCTACATAAAGTGTTGCTATCTTAATGTTTAGATATAAAAATGTATTAATATCTTTATTGTGAGATTTACATAATCTCACAATTATGTAAATCTCTAATTTAACTTTAAAGTTTATTTAGTAAAAACGTGTAATGCTTTTAATCCTATACGCCTAAAGACGATTATTCAATGAAAAAAATGTGTTATTGACAGATTACTTCTAATTGACGTCTCTGAGTGCGGCAGTTAATCCTTAACTTGCAATGAAAATAAATAACTATGTAGCGCTCTTACAACAGCGGTGTAAATTCTTGATGAACAATACGTAACTGCGAACAATGATCGTTGGGGATAAACATGAGATGGCGTAAATTTATACAATATGTCCCGATAAAGCCGGATCACCTTGTACTGTAGTGTTGGCGAGGAAACAGCGAGTGTGAATCTTTGTCTTACGTTTTTATATACGAAATACATCGTTTAACTAAAGCCATTCATGTTTATGATTGTTTGCGAACACTGACAAATAACTAACATGATGGGTATCGCTATTTTAGGGGTTAGGTTAGGGGGCCACATTCACACAGCGCCATCCACATCACATAGTCCCAAATTAAGCAATTACATTTGCTTGTGTTATGGGTACTAAAGAACTGATATACTACTTAAATACATTTTTTTTTGTAAATACATACATATTATAGGTAAATTACACCCAGACACAGAACAAACCTTTATGCTCATCACACAAAGATTTGTCCTGGGTGGGGATCGAACCCACGACCTCCGGCCCAGCAGTCAGGGTCACTAACCACTAGACCAACAGGCCTGTCATATTTAGAATATATATTATATATATATAGAATATATATTATATATAGATAGTCGAGTGTTCTTATATAGAGTGCTAAAAATATAAGTTAAACACTCTTTTAGTTGTATAACATAGGTTTGAGTTGAACATATACTAAACTTTGTGCAAAGATACTCCAAAAACAATCGCCAACACAAAACATAGGTATCATACAGAAATTAAAATAATTACACACACACACTATTTTTTAACCTTAACAAATTATCTACATGACCATCACTCCTTAGTGCCTTTCTCTGTCATAAGTAACAGTTAACTCATTTAACAAGAGAGTAACCAATCAGGTTTCCACCACAAATTAGATTGGTTAAGTTTCAATGTGTAGTTTCCCCACTTATGTTTAATATTGTATTGTGTTTGTGGTATTACATCGACTTATGAGTGTGAATTGTATTAAAAAACTAATATTGAAAATTTCTCTGAAGCAAACCTTCCAATGTTTCGCATCAAGTAAGGTAATGATAGTAAAATTGTATTAAATTAGTGTGCAGTCCATAAGGCGCTTAAATACGAGAAATATTTCTAGTACATGGCGCTTTTCGATTAAAATAGAATAAGCAAGATTCGAAACAATTCAAGAAGATCGAATTTAGTAACTCTTCTGGGGATATACTTCCGCCTTACAGAAGACGACAGTCAATGCCTCAGTAGTGTTCTATTTCATCTGGTGAATACTGGCATTTACCTAAATTTTATTTGTAGTAGGGAATAGCTAGGTTGACTGTCGGGTTCGAGAGACTGAGGATAGATCCCCACTCTCAGTCTCAAGTATTTTGCATCTGTCACCACAAATCATGGGTGGTTATGTTTCCCGCCAAAAAGACCACCCGCTCATCAGTATAAGTAATCCATAAAATACCTACAATGTCGCAAAAAACATCTATTCATGAAAAATTCATTTTCATTCGATTGTTTATTTACACCAAGCCATCAGGAAGCAAACAAATAAATCCTAGAACCAACACAGCGGTATCGAATTAATCCAACGATCAGTGTGTCAATATTAGCGAGTTCGTAAACCCGTTGGTCGCAAATTTGTTGGCGCAGACCCTTTGTGCCAATGTTTGTGTCGGACAAACAAGTAAAGCTGGGTACAATGGCCACCGTGACGTCAGAAACGGGTGCCTACTTAATTTTTTATTGTTTTGCTAAAATGTTCTTATTGATACAAGTTAAAAGTGGTTGTTAAAGAGATAGCGGCATAACATGACTCGTCGAAATTTTGGAAATACCTTTTCTTCCTGATGGCTTCTTAGCTTCTGGCTCTCATATAGAATATTTCATACAGGCTACTAATACCCTAACACCATGAGGTACGATACCATTTTATATAAAAAGACCCACAAACTATAATTCACTTCCTAATACCGACCGCTCACTTTCTGTGTCAGCAGATAGTGTGCTTACTCATTGTTTTATATCATCTCAAACATTTCTTATACTTTCTACCCTCAATTCTGTTTGCATAATATGTTACGAAATGAAAACGATGATCCGAACAATGGTGCCCACTGTCCCCCATTCGGTTCATTTCCTGCTCGCTTATAAAAATAAATAAAAACAATGCTCCGATTGTCTGTAGTTTTGTTTCTCATCCGTCTAGCTCAGCTGTTTTTTTAGTCTTCTTTGTATTATCTTAAATAAGTTGCTATATGACCTCCTTAGTAGTAAACGTAACCTCTATGCTTGTAATGCAGCTGACTAAAAGAAGTGGCATACTATGTCCAATAATGTCCATTGTACTTCTAGATGTCTCATTCATTCAGCATTTTTTGATCATCTACAGGAGCATGATGTCCAGTATGTTTCTTTTAATAAAATAATTTAAATCTTATTGTATGCCTACATGTTATTCTGTAGCTGATTTTAAAATAAATGTTTTTTCTTTCTTCTTTTCTTTCTATATGAAGAGCATAGCATTACGGCTTTTTCCTAAAGGAATCCACATGTCGCTAGCTATGGTTGATCCCAAATAATAGGAGCGAGCCTATTGTCATTAACCGGGCATATTCCTCTAGTCTCCGTGCTGATACTGATAATTTCATGACAGAAAACCCAATAATGTTTTTTGCCCCTCCTGGGAATCGAAATCGTGACCTCTTGCGCAACCGTCGTAAATTCTCCCGTCGTAGATGCAGTCTCCGCTGCTGTTCATGACTTCAAATAACTTTTTATACACAGTACATAATCCATCTATCGAAATCAAAAACGTTTAAAATAGTAATTCTTTAAATTTGTTAACGACTTATTTTGACATTTTACCTCATTAACAACATATTTAAATATCAAAAACATTATGCAAACGCTCGTAAAGATACTAAAGAAGATTGAAACGTCACATTACACAAAAGCATATGATTAACGGTTGCTGTACGGCTGCGCGTCTGTGCCACCGCTGATCGACTATAATTCACTGAGATAACAAACATTAAACAAGCTAAAAGTGTCAATTAACCTTAACGCAGTCTATTTAGTGCTCTTATTGCATGTCTATAAACACAGGCTTCCTAAGAATAGACGTCGACTTTCTCCGCCACGATTGTTACCGTTTTTTAACCTTATCTCATTATCAATGGGAGTCACGGTATAATTAAGACCTTCTTTGATAAATCTACACGCGATATAATTGGCAATTTGCATTGATTATGAGATTGTTACATAGAGAAGCGTTGACTGTTTCATTGCGTGATCAAAAAGTAATTACTTTTTGTTCGCCCTCGACGTGAATTTTGGGTTTTTCAGCATTATATCTGTTTGTCACAAAAGGTTGCTAGCGATCAGAATTCACTGTAGTAGGATACTTAAAGTGGCATGTTTTTTTAGTTTGTTTATCGGTTGTCGGTTCTCTGTATTATAATTAACACATCTCTTTAAAACATAATGTAAGTAACAGTGGTTTTATACATTTTTCCCGACAATGCAGAGGCACAGTCAGGCAGAGACAAGTACATCTAGACATTTGATAAATACCTTCTGATTGTTTCTTACAAAATCAATGAAGTCAAATATTCATCGGAAAATCAAACTTGTAACCAGTTTGAATGAGTAGCATCAATAGAATATATTATAATACTTATCCCCTTTGAAGCATTACCAAGTAATTGCATTACCAATAGGTATAGATGATTCGTTAAATTGAACAAGATTCTAACGTTGCGTTATCAATAAATAATCACTTATTATTGTGTCTTCGTTGTTTTGCAACAGTTTTTTACTGTTTCGAAATTGACGTCAGACAGACGTAAGAGTGATTCGTTCTGTGGTTCAACAGACGGAGGCATGTCTTCGCATTTTGATTAGCATTTTGTCTCGAAGCGTATCGACGTCGTACGCGTTCGCCGTCACTCCGGTAATGTACCACACAATCAGCATAATAATGTCGTGTACTTGTTAGCTGACGGTGGATTAGTTCTGGTCTTCTTGTTTGTTATTCTTTTGAATTTTTCAATTGTTTATTTTTATAGATGAGCTGGGTACAGCGGGGTTAGATGGTTTTCGAGACATCGGGTACTATCTATGGGAACAATTTTCATTTATAACACATCTCTTCTTCTCCTCTTGCCTCTTCTTTAGTTGTTGTGGAGTTAGGACCTAAGAGACCTAGTCTGCCTAACCCCAAAACATCTGTGCCATCACTATCACTACTTAGTATAAAACAAAGTCGCTTTCTCTGTCCCTATATCCCTATGTATGCTTAAATCTTTAAAACTACGCAACGGATTTTGATGCGGTTTTTTTAATAGATAGACTGATTCAAGAGGAAGGTTTCTAGGTATAAAATACATACCACGCGGGCGAAGCAGCGGGCGGAAGCTAGTTTACAATAATTTCATACATGTTATTTCATAAATACCCTACCGTGCTGTTATGACCTGAGCTATTTCTGTAAGATTTCGCAAACTCACATAAAACCATTGAGTTTCTTAACAACACAATTTGAATTTCCAACTATTCAACTTAAGGTTAAATTGCCTGTAGCATCCCTAATGCAATTATTTTCCAAAGGGGGTGCAATTTGTAAAGGTAAATAAACTTAAGAATTCCATTGCAACAAGTTCAAAAGGTTAATTATTAATGTAGAATCGGCATTAGACGAGTTATGCAAATGTGAAAGGCATTCGCGATATTTTTTTTTCATCATCTTTATATTACAGATGATGACAACCAACCGTAGTATTATGTTGTTTCTACACTACCTATTGGCAATAATGACACGCAAATTTGTTTCTACATGCCTATAAAGTATACTATTTGTGGGTTTAAAAATCTTGCAGTAGAGGCACATATGTTTGTAATTATTTAGCTGCGTATTGATGTTTTTTATTTTTTACTCAACTTCAATAGAAAATGGTATCAAGTCTATATTTTTGAAGACAATTTCTGCACTAAGGAACAAGCCCTGTAGCGTTATGAATTATATTGTAATTAATGGATCCAAAACACATCCAGAATCAGTACTCAACTAATTTGTGGACAAGTATTTGTCTTGTGTGGGAAGAACCCACAACCATGTTGAACAGTCTTCTTATAGGTACTTCGACATGTGCGCAAAGGCAGTCCACGTTACATCAGCTGTTGTAAATCTATCGTTCCTTTACAAGAGTTCTCTGACAAAGCTTAGGTAGCCTATGCTTAAATTGTAGAATGTTTCATTTTCACTACAAGGAAGAATCACAACTTCATAAGGCAACACATCAAACTAACAATAAGTAAATCTACTCGAGGTTAGATTCGGACACGACAATGCCTAGTCCATATTAGTATATACAATGTTAAATGAGATCAAATCTATTTGTTCAACGGTCCATCGTATGACAGGTTTATGTTCATCCTGAATGACTTCGGCTATTGTGTACGTGACCCGAAGTGTATCTACAATCTTTTACCAATTACTTTCGACACCATACACGGTACAATGAGAACACGGTTGTAAGGACCGTGGAATTTTTTTGATGTATTTTTTACCGATCAGGCTTGAGGTAGGCCATAATGTAGTATGAGAGATTATCATAATATTCAATAGTGAAAGCCACGTGGGGCTTGCTCCCGTCTTTGTTCCACTGCTCAGCTCCTATCGGCCTTAGCGTGATGTTATATAGCCTATTCTCGATAAATGGGCTATCCAACACTAAAAGAATTGTTCAAATTCATAACGTCCATAAACTTCGGTTACCGTTACCACAGACAGCCAAAGATATGAAAATACAAAAAAATGTTGGAATTTTTCAAACCGTCCAGAAGGCCTAAGTTTGTTAGTGATTCTTAACAACATACACAGAGTCACATGGGGCTTACTGAATTTCGACATTCGACTTAGTCGGTTTTGATGTCGTTGTCAAATTTTTGAAAGTGACAGCGACCATATATAAGTTTCCTTACATTTGACAGCGACATCAAAACCGACTATGTGAATGTCGAAATTCAGAGTAAGCCCCCTGACCACTGTAATGAATACCTACAAAGATACAGGGGGTGCGAAAAACTCGGGTCATTGACCTTCCTACTCACGAACCAGCTGAATTACTTCTTTACATAATTTTTATTTAATACTAGTTTCCGCCCGCGGTTCTGCTCGTGTGGTAAGTCGGTAAAAAGTAGTCTATATGCTATTCCAGACAATAATCTATCTGTGTGCTAAATTTCATACAGATTCTTTCAGCCATTCTGGCGTAATTAAGTAACCAACATCCATCCATCCATCTACCCAACTTTCGCATTTATTATATTGGTAAGATACATTTACAGTACGGCAAAATTATATTTGATTTTTTTATATAAATCAATTATAAACGGACAATGTTCAATAATAAGTATAATTTACAGAGGTTAGTCGGGGTCACTAGAATATTATATTAATTTATAATAACCGCTGTGCATCGATTGACCTTAGTATTTCGCGAGCATCTAAAACGCATCTTTTGATTACAAAATAAGACCTAGATTACACAAGTTGAAGGTAAGTCATGCGTTAACAGAACGACCTTGCGTGTACTATAATTAATTCACGAACCATCTCTCTTACTTAATGCCTTCATTTGTGAACAACAATAGCTCAAGCAATTGTTATTCGAGTACACGTGCATTTATCTGTCATTATATTGTAAGCAGAGAAATATGTTGCTTTCCACAGGTTTTCATGGACCATAAGCTTTTTATGTTATGGATTGGTTCACTTTCGCCAAGTGAATGTTGTTTTCATACTCTAGTATGAAGTGTTTGTAGCGCATAGAGGTGTTTGTTGCGATTATCGAGGTTAAGCAATTTGGCCAAGGTCGGTCTATAGATAGGTGACCGTTGGTCTGAACTTCTTTGAACTTCTGAAGGCTGATAAGTTGGTAATTCTGTTTCTTGCTAAGTTGTGTGATACTTTATGTCCAAGAATCGAATAAAACATTACTCAGGTAGTGTATGGTAGGGTGTAGTAGTGCTGTAGAATAATTATTCTTAATCAGAAGAAAAGAAAAATTTAAAGTGGATTTTTTTATACCACGACGCCGACGGTGGCTAATATACGTACGGCTCGCCTAATGGTAAGTTGTTACCATAACCTATGGAAGCCTGTAACACCAGGGGGGACATCACGAACGCGTTGCCGATCCTTTAAAATTCATTCCTTTTTTGAAGAATCCCCATACTATAGTCTCATAGAAAACCCTCGTTAGGGAGGGAGTGCATTCTACTTCCTGATAGTGTTCAGGAGGAAATTCCTCTGAAACCACATGGTGATAAACCATTTAGGTTCTAAGGTGTGATAGATAGATAGAGAGATAGAGAATGAAAGATGGGATGGTAAAACCATGGGCATCGTCTCAAACATATAAAATATGGATATATGGATAAAGGGCTGTATAAAATTTGTATTGTGAAATACCCTAGGCATTACATATTTTACCATCTTCGTATTTTGCCGTATACCGTCGTAACGTTAGGGGAGGTCAGACTTTAATCAGAAATTTATTTCTAAGAAAAATGATATTTTTTATACTTTTTGTAAATAGCTTAGCTGTTAATATTATTTACAAAATACTATACCTATATAGAAAATATATTATAACATAAATGTATTTAGCTGTATCGTCTGCTTATACAGTTGCCTTTAACGGCTTTAACCTTGTTAAATGATATAACTATGCAATAACAAATGTTGTATGTTATCATAAAGATGTTGTAAGAAAAGCAAGCCAAGCCTTTCACATTTGCACAACTTGTCTCTTGGCGATTCTCTCTATATACATACATATATGTGACCTTTTGAACTGGTGGCTGATCATTTCGTACTCCGTGTGTACTTGGAACAGCATATTTAATATTGAATTCCAACCTTGACCTAAGAGGGGCGGATTACGTAAAATTAAATCGAAAATAATGCTTCATTATAATATAATTGATGCAGGCCGCAAACAACCGGCCCTATTGGAAATCTCTTGAGGAGGCCTATGTTCAGCAGTGGACTTCCTGCGGCTAATATGATGATAATGCCATTCCAAGTTTAGCAGTGGTAGCCGTATGAAAGTGAAGATCCGGAATGACTTCGATATCCGGCCTAATATATCGCTAAGTGATATTATATTTCGGTATGGTACTTATATGAATTTCACAAAGTAAATACTCGGAAACATCTACTAGCGGTTAAGCGAAACATGAGGAAGTCTACGTCAGCATAAATTATAACCTCTTAGCTGTGTTAATAGTTATGTGACTAGCTTCTGCCCTTGGTTTTTGCCATCGACCCGTTGCATAGGTTGGGAATAAACCTATAATTATCAAAAACAAGCTTTTTTTAGATAAGATTTCTTGAAGTAAAAACTATATTCTTATAAATGTTATTTCTTTCTTTCTAGTTTTATGGGCGTCTGTGTACACGAAGGCCAATTACACGCGCTGACAGAGTACATGGAAGGCGGTTCCTTAGAGCAGCTGATCTTGAGCGAACCGCCTGAACCCTTGCCGCAGCCCCTCCGCATCTCGCTCGCTGCCGACGTCGCCGACGGCATGATGTACCTACACTCCCTCGGTGTCTTCCATAGGGACCTTACTACTAAGGTCAGTACTATCACCCGCTTTGATATGAAAAATAAATGAAGTTTTGCCTGGTATTCCAAAGTGTAATATTATAATCGTACCCCTACTAGAAAAAGGCATGAAGGGAAAATGAGTCTAGATAGCAGTTTCCATCTTATCCTCTGAAAGTTGAAGGATATTTTGACATATTAAATATGTGTCATCTATAGATGAGCTTCTTAAAGTTAAAGTGATTATTATAATTGTTCAATAAGATCATCTGTATGATTCTTAGAAACACCAAACGAAATTAAATAATATCAGCCAGTTATTCAAAGAAAATTCGTTGTCGAAACAAAAAAATTGTATTAGATTTTGGAGGCGGTGTGAGTCCCTATTGCTTTCCCGTTCTGAATATAGACGCGATCATTGAAGTACATGTTGTATTTATATGTGACATAAGGCTTATTTTTCCTAATCAGTTTATAATGTTATCTTTTTTTTTAATTTTCAGAATGTATTATTAAGAAAATATGGTGAAGGCGACTATATGGCCGTTGTTGCTGATTTCGGTCTCGCCGCCAAAATACCTCATCCCGTGTAAGTAATTTATAAATTTATTATCCACCACAAAATAATTAGACATATTTAGTTACAAACATTTCAATTTTATTTATATAAGTTTAGTCTTAAAATATTACAACCTTACATGGGTAGGTAACATACATACATAACAACAATTTCAATTGTCCGTATCGTGGCATTTCAAAATTCATTAAACCATTAGATTTAACAAAATTTCGCGGCAGTACCATCACATCTTTATTGAATATCTAACGGTATTAGTTCAGTACCTCCAAAAACAATCGATTTGAAACGCTTCTAACATAGTTACGAGTGTATTACGTGATTCTACAATAAAAGAATTGTCAACTAGGTCTTGTCTGCGACTCTACTAAACTCGTCTAATACCGATTAATGAGCTTGGGTACTTTAATAAATGCTAACAAATACATAAAACCATTCCTTTCAAACGATGTGTGAAAACAATAAGAGCAAAAGGGATAGCTACCTGCTACTGCTGTTATATTTAAATTTTTTTTAATAATAGACCACTGTTTCTTACCGTGATCTTGCTTCATCATTAGAATTCATCCATGATGTGTTCATCAAAGTGGTTTTTTTCCTTTAACAGCTATCAATGCATATTGAACACTAGCTTTTGTCACAGAATAAGAGTACTAACATACTTTTGCATATCTACATGTTCCAATCAAAGCCGCGTGGTCGGTTCTTCAGCAGATATTGCCAACCTTATGCCACTTCAATTGATTGATTTGTTAATAACAATAAGCCATTTACTTGACATCACGTTCCGATTACTGAGAGGTTATACAATCGCTGATTCTATTTATAGTTTATGTCACGTGATCAATGTACTAATTTGACATGTCGATAGAATAGATAGATCGAATCAATTGCCACTTGTCTAGAGAGGCTGATTACAAAGAGTAACTATCTACTGAATCCTTTATTTCAACTTCAATATGTTGATTAAAATTCTAAGCGCTATAGTGGTATTAGAATAGCGAAGCGCTTTTTTTTGGCGCTTTTTGCAACTAGGAGTGCAAGTGTGGTGCCATTCCTCAGACAATGGCCCACGTGTTATCGTGCTCTGCGCGCCAGAACAACTGCACGCAGGAAGATCTGATGAGCGCAACTGACGGTGCAGTGGCCGTGGGCCAATTTTGGTCTGACACAATTTAAAACGATTTGCTGTTGACACGATAACAAGAAGCGCTTTAGTTCTCCGTCTTTTTGCAAATCGAGTCGTTGTCATATAGTCAAAATTCAAATGTGCGTATAAAAACGTATATTCGTCAATTACACTGTCATATATCTCGTGCACGCTGCGAGCGCACACGCAATTGTGCGTGCGAACCCAATAATCGTGATTAGTCACCTTCCAATCATTATTCAGCAAGTACCAGCATGCAAATTTGCTGTCAAGTAAATTACTTTAGTCCCCTTGAAATTTCATATCGTTTTAGGTCTTAAAACAAGTCAGCGTTCCATTTTAACCTTACAACTTATAACACCCTTCGTGTTTGAAAAAATATCACGTAGACCAAATCAAGTTATGAGATTTTGTTAACATAAAAATTCAATCGCGATGTTTCTGTTTATATAAAATTATAATAAAACAGGCCTGCTTTTGAATATTTAATGGAGTTGATACTTCTTTCGAAAATCTAAATGATATTCGAAGAATTATATCCAAATATAACGATAATGTTGGAAAAAATGAGCAGTCGAGGTAGGGACAAAAATAACTCAATTTTAAAACTTTCTATCTTAAACTGAAAGTTTTAAAATGTATTGTTTTTCTTTTCACAATAATTCTAATCGCGAAAAATGTTTCTGCTTATAATTGTCTTCTGTGCTTATAATCTCAAATGGCTAGATTCGAAATGGGTTTCGTCAGCCATGTTTCGAAAAAAAATCGGTCTCGAATAATTTTTGAACGTTATCGACATTACTCCTTTTTGATTAATTAATTATATTGAATTTTGTTGTTTCAGTAACGGGTACAGATTGCCTAGCGTGGGTTCTCCGTGGTGGATGTCCCCCGAGTGTCTCCGCGGTCGATGGTACGACAATCGCTCTGACATATTCTCGTATGGAATCATACTGTGCCAACTTATCGCCAGGGTACGTATAAACCATTTCCTCCCCTATTACAAGGTAGTTTTTTTATAGTATCTCCCCAGGGTTACACCACCCCGGGAAGGAAGGAGTTTATTGCGACGCAATGCGCTGTTATCTGCTATTGAATACAGATTTGAAATGGTATTACTTATAGATTAGAAAATTGTTTATATTATAAAAAATAATAAAAATTGAATGTTGAGGATGTGAGGGTGTAGTCGTGTGAGGGTGTATCTTGGGCATAAGACGAACTGGGCTGATCGTTGCATTTGCAACAATTTTAAATTAGAGATACAACTTCTAAACGGTTGCTTTAATTGTGAACCTTATTTTGATACTATTACAATATTATTTGCATTGAAAAATATGCACTCTAAAATCTCTTTTGAATGTATATGTCTCTTATAAATTTAGAAACACCAAACAATTAAAGTGACTATTAAAATCCGTGTTCGATTGAATAATGAAATGTGTAACAGGATTGTAGACTTTTATTCCTTATAGAATGGTAGGAAATCCTGTGAAAAGGATATGTAGTAATGGTAGATATATGTGTGTATTGTAGGTGGACGCCGATCCGGACGTGCTGCCTCGCACGGACAACTTCGGCCTCAACTACATGGCGTTTGTGGAGCTCTGCGAAGAAGACACTGTGCCAGACTTTCTCAGGCTCGCGTTCAATTGCTGCATTGTAAGTTATTAAAAGCCCATTTAAACTATGCAAGTTTTGTCAGGCAATTCTCATGCCTTCTCTGTTTTTCTCTACGATTAAAACAAAGCGAGCACGAAAATTGGCATGCCAAACCTGCACCGTGTAAAAGAGCCTTAACATTGATCTGAGCTTATACTTTTGTAAAGTGTGATTACTGTACTGTACGGTGTACGCTCCACGATCTATTAGCTGATGTTTTAGAAGCAAGAATGTAATGATTCTTGAACAACTTCATATTCTGAAAATACAATGTAATTTGAATTTGCTTTTAACTTGACAAAAAAAAAATTATGCATGTTGTAAGATAGATCCATAATCACGAAAAATAACTACATTAAATTGGTCGTAAGAGCTATATTATAAAAATCTGCCACTTCAACCTAATCACGCCTAAAGCTTTACAGTCTGTCTAGATAAAATAAAATAATTCGTTTCAGTACGAGCCAAAAGCGCGTCCGCTATTCCCAGAAATAGTGAACAAACTGGCAGAAATTAAGGAGAGCTTGGACGACGCGCCCTGGGGCTCCCACGGCGCTATCAACAACTATGAGAGGTAGTAGACCCCGCATTTATTTATCCAAGTTATTTTGGACAATGATTATAATATAACTAAGTATTATTATCAACTACGAATGAGCCTATATTCGAATACGTTTTACGTATTGCAGTGAAGACGCGGACTCGTCAGGTCCGCGGTCGTGTCCCGGACTGTCCGCGTGGCGCCGCCCGCAGCGGTACAAGTCCGAGGGTAGTCCAAGACATCACGACCACGACCAGCGTGAGTACCATATCTATATATTGTAATATTTTGGTATGCGAATATATAAGTTTGGTGAACCTATGGATCGAGAGGTCGGTAACTGGTTAAACTATGATGTGTTGATCTGCAGTGCAACACCGGCGCTCTCTGTCGGAGCTGGAGTGGGGCGCCGCGGGCTTCGACACGGCGCGCGGCGTGGCGCACCGCTCGGCCTGGGCGCTGGGCGCCGGCCCCGCCGGGCCCGCCAGCGTGCCGGGCCGCCTCGCGCGCCTGCACCGCCTGGCGCACATCATGCTGCTGCGCGACGCGCACGCCGCGCCCGCCCCCGCGCGCCGCGCGCTGCACACCTTCCGCGGCGTCAAGAAGATCCTCGAGCCGCCGCCCGGCTCCGCCTCGTGCGCCGAGCTGGCGTCGCCGCCGCGCGCCGCGTCCCGCGCGCTCGACCTGTCCGACGACGAGCCGCGCGCCGCCTCGCTGCCGTCCTCGCCCGCGCTCAGCCGCCGCGGCTCGCTCGACGCGCGCCCCACGCCGCGCCGCCGCGGCTCCTGCGAGAGCGGCATCTTCTCCGTCGCCAACGAGGAGCTGTGCCCGATGCGCGCGGCGCCCGGCCGGCCCTGCGCCGCCGTCTGCCCCTGCTCGCTCGTGGGCTGCCACCGCTGCTGGTGGTGGCGCCGCGACGCGTCGGAGCGCGACGCCGACGAGGACTCGGCCGCGCCGTCGGAGGCGCGCGCCACGCTGTGCGCCGAGTGCGTGCGCGCCTACGACCGGGCGCTGGACGCGCGCGCGCCCCGCAGCCGCGCGCCCGACGCGCCCGCCGCGCACGCGCCGCGCGACGCCATAGACTCGCCCTTCCTGTGCGGCCGCGCCGACGCCGAGCGGCCCGACTCGGACGCGTCGGACTCGGCCGAGTCGGTGGTGTGCGAGTACCACATCCTGGCGCGCTGCTGCTGCGTAGAGCGCGCGCGCTGCCCGGACGAGGACGGCGGCGGCCCGGACGAGGACGGCGGTGGCCCGGCCCGGCCCGCGCCGCACGCGCTGTCGTCGTGCAAGCGCACGTCCAGCGTGTACACGGACAGCTCGGAGGACGTGGCGTCGCTGGCCGGCTCGGACAGCCTGTACTGCGACGAGCGCGTGCCGCGCCACGTGCGCTCGGCGCAGATCAGCAAGATCGTGGAGTACTTCGAGCGCAAGGGCGCCGACTTCACGTGCGAGCGCTCGGCGCGCGGCCACTCGCGCTTCCGCCGCGCCGAGCGCCCCGACGCGCGGGGGGAAGCGCGGCGCGCGGGGGGCGCGCAGCAGGCGCAGCGCCTCACCGTGTGCGACGGCGCCGTGCGCTCCAAGCTGCCCCTCTTCGACAAGAAGTCGTAGCGACGAATGACGTCACCCGCCGTGTGTCCCCCGTGACTACCTCTCCTCTGTCGAGAGAGCCGAACGTATACAAAGATAATATTTTTACTGTATCGATATTGTCGTGTTAAGTATGTACGGCGCAGAGTCGTGACAGTATTCCCGCGGCCGACGTGGCTCCCGCTGTCGTCGAACGAGTTTATTTGACTGATTGTAACTTCGTACTTTATTTATATTGGTAACGTGTGAGGGCGAGAAGTAATTGAGATTAAGAGCTAGTAATCGATACGGAGATTAGTCGAAATTGTCGGTGATAGTCAATGTGTGTTTAAATAGTCCTTTATGGTGGCCTATCCGTATATTATGAAGGCCTTTAGTCTTTTTAGTCTAAACGTAACGGGCGTGTCCCTTACGTGCGAACTCTTAACGCCCGGTGGTAACGCGAAGTGTAAATAATAATTAATTTTAAGTTATGTTTCAATAACTTTATAATTTATTTGTATGTTTCCAGTATTAAACATAACTTGCCAGTTTACAGCTAAATTAAGTGTGTAAATAATTTAGTATAAATTAAGTTTGTCGTCATAATAAAGCGGTTTTAGTTAGCTACGTTAGTACTGAACTGTAGTTACGTCAGTAGCGCTCTACTGGTTACGTTTACAATTATTTTTATTTTAACTATACAAAGATTCAATCGCTATATTTCGTTAAACTTCGACAAAGTCATAATATTATTTAAAATTATTATTTACTTTGAAAGAACATTTTATATTAACAAATTATATGTATACTCATAATATACGGGCCAATGGCGTCCTCAGAATATATAAAGTTCCAACTTGAGCGGCACGTTACTAGTCCTTCACAACGCGTCACTTTTGTCGAAATCCGTCGAATTAATTAGCAATAATAAATAGTGAACTACTTACACTACAAATAATATAATAATATATCACGATAATAGCGCGCTATAACTATGCAGGTGCACTTTGATGACACTCATAACATGGATATAAACTCACAAGTTGGGGCATAATTACATACATCATACGATACTCCTTCGTCATCATATCAGCCGTAGGACGTACATTTATTGGACAGAAGTCTCTCAAACTGATTTCCAATAGGCTCCACGCAGCTTGCATCCAGTACGATCTTATGGTTCCGATCAGAAGCCTACGTATATGATACGTGAGACATTTGACCAAAATAGTCACTTAATCAAAGGATATAAAGTAGTGTTTCCTACTAATTATTGGGACATTTACGTCTAACGAAATGATGAGCTTTCATTTTCAGACTGTCGTCACAATGTAATGTTTAATCTATGTCTAAATAAAAAATCTAAATGTTATGTGTTGATAATTAAAGTGTACTTGTATAGTTTGGTCTAGATTCACAGACCAAGATAACCTCATAAATTTTAACAGAATACTGGAAGACGAAAATTGAAAATGCGTTCTTATTACTTCGAGAATTAGTCACATTTTTATTTACACGCAATCAACATTTTACACGGTTTTCTACTAAAATATGAGGGATGTTGCCACTAGATCATGTTCTGTGAATCTACCAAACGTGCCTTCCAATGAGTTTCCTCTAACAAAATCACAATGTACAAATATGTGTCAAAAAATCAGACCGAACTATAGAGAAAATGTTCGTGTTGCCAGTTTGCTTCAACTTAGTGAATGGTAGAATTAAATATTGTTGCTACTAAATTAGTAGGAATTTTCCTAACGTGGCAACTTTAATCTTAAGTTGTAGCTTGAGCTACGAAGTTATTTTGTATGCGAGTTAACTGGCAACACCTACGATTTTATAATTATATCATATTTTTGTAAATACAGTATTAACATGTATTTAAATATCATTGTCATCTTATAGTATATTTTACTTTAAAATCATGATTATATTGTTAAAGTCAGGGTATTGATGGTGTAAATAAGTGTTGAATAAAATATGTGAATCCGTGGTTCGTCTGCGATTTAGATATCAGTGCCAAAAAAAAGATTATTTCATTAAACAAACTTTTAACCCACGCCTATTTGACTTTGTTTTTTCAATCTATCATGGTTAATGTAGTTCAAATGAGTACCTACCCTGCTTTTTGTGTAATACTGAAGGAAATTCAACTTTGCAGCTGCAATTCAAAGGCCGAGTTTTCTTTGGCTAACAGTTATGAATATAAAGTCGAGTTTGTTTACAATTTGGTACAAGTTGAAATGTAATAGTACTGCTTTAATGAAAATACAGAGTCAATGCCGGCCTTCCAAGTAACGAATTAGTGTTGAAACACTTCTTAATTTATATGAAAGAGCAATTATGTGTCCGTCCATAAATAGGCGATGAAATGCTTTATATCCGTGGTAGCTGTATCATCTCTAATAAATACAACGATTTTGTACCCAGTCGTAATAGATATACGGTTGCAAATCCTGTATTATTGATAGATGATACGATCTAATGTTACTCTTGTACCTATTAGATTGCATTTCTCGAAGCTCGCTGGTCACTAACACGTATCTTATACTTGTATGAAATAATAAGAAAATGCTATTTAAATCTTATAGCCTTAGCACATAGTGTATATTTGATTGCAGCTTCATTTGGATCATAAACATTTAAAATGTTTCAAATCATCACTGTAAAATTAACCTTATTTGCTGTCATTAAGTTTATATAAGTGTTAGTGACCAATGATCACTACTTGGACACTAAGACTGATAGGGAACTACTTAGCAGCTTAATTTGCAGCCAAACTGTCAAGGACAGTGCACTACTAGCTACAGGATAGGCGTAGAGGGCAGCACAGGTACTTATGTCACTTAAAATTGACTTTAGCGCCCTCTACGTAAGATATATAGAGGGCGCTACTATAATGGACAAGTAGTGTCTCTAGTGTGAAAAATGGAAAGCTAAATTTCAGTTTTTCGTTATGCCTATCTTGTACCTATGTAGTACTTATCTTTCATTGTAGATAATTACGCATCTTCCGTGGAGAATAGCGTTAAGTTAACAATAAATTTCAAGCAGTTTAGAGCCATATGATAAAATACATAAGGTGGAAATTAATTGCGGAGTTTTTTACGGAAGGCGCGTAGTCACCATTAGTACTGTCTAGATAAAACCGTTGATGTAAATAAATACATTGTTAATTAGCCCATTCTATTTAGTTCAACTACTACATTGAATATAGAGTTAATGTTACGTATACAATTAAATCACGATGATTTTGTTGTCGATTGATAGTGAGAATACGTCGCTACAATGATTTTTATAGATCAATTTTCAAAACAATTAATTTAATAAAATAGAACAAATTTTAACTACTATGTTGAACAATATTTCTTCAGTTTGTATAACCGTTGAACATGACCATTCGCGATCATAAGTAAATGTCGCTTTCAAATGTCGAGATGGTGTGTTGGTGTCACAATGCCATGCCGCAACTAAATCAAATATCACAAGAACTGGCATCCCAGTGTGCATGCTACATTTTTGCCACAAAGTATACAATAGATTTATTAAAGTGAATTTTACTTACGGCTCGCGGATTGGGTAACATTTATCACAGTAACAAAAAACTCTGTTGTTTCATTTCACACGTTTACCAGAATCGTTAACAGCACAGGAATAAAAAAATCTTTTTAAAGCCACGAACTGACAGCTAAAATTTGACATGTGTATGCGGGTTTGGTTGAAAATCAAGCACGTATACGGTCGGGTGGCAAATACTAGCGCTTAAAAAGCCATTGCGAAAACGCTGTTCTGTTCTTCTGTTTGATAACCCTGTCGAATGGAACAACGATTTTTTTATTACTACATGTGCGTCATATTTCTAATTAATTATATTGTGTTGATAGCAGCTTTTTGCCGCTCAAACATTATACTGTTAATGAATTTGTAATACCAATTGTTAATAGAGAATTTTTACTTGTACTTCCAAACTTATAGGTCAAGGAAAAATGTACCTAAGGTAAACTTAAATTACTTTTTTCTTGAATCTGTTATACAGTCGTATTATTTTTACTCAGTAATAAACTACTTATCTCGTACGAAGCAATTGAAAATAAAGTAACAATGATTGTTATAATTGTAACTTAACTTGGTGCGTTATATGTGCGTGTTAAACAGCCAAAACAAATTCGATCATGTTATATCGATTTAGTTATGGCATATTAACATAAATGTTAATGATATGCCAAGTGAAGTGCCATATTAGATAGATGACAATAAGAAGGCCTAGCCTTAAATCGGACGATTAATCGATACTTTGCTTTCTTTTGAAGTGTTGCCATGCCAAATAATTATTTTTGGTAGCTTCATACGAGATGCGTAATACATAGTTACAAATTGTGTTCATTACTGAATTTGTTAACAAGAAACGCATCTATGAAATCATGTTACATGTGAACTAGAAAAAGCACTGATGTAAGTGTATAAATATATGCGAAAATCATTTTTCATTGACAACATTGTATTTTTGAAGTATGGTAATGTAACTAAGCTAAAAATCTACATTTGATTTCACTCATTGTGAGTTACACATTAGGCGGTATTTTAAATGCGTAAAAGAAATATAGTATTGAAATTGTCATTTATTTTTGAAAATGTGTAAATGTGTGTAATTGTTTGTACATACATAATAAGAATATTTTTGTCAAAAATTCAACCAAAACATTATTTGAACAAAATCATTGTTATTTTTGTAAGTTGTAACACATATGCCCGGTTTCTGAACCATCAAAGAAAAGTATAAATGAATATAAAAGTAAAACAATACAACTAGTTAATTCATACAACTGTCATTTTTAATTTGTTTATCTCATATTTTATCCTATCAATAACTTTTATTTGATGATTCAGAGACCGGGCAAAAGATTAAATAAGTTTCAGCACTAATACGATTCAGTATTGCTAGTTAAAATAATTGGCTATTCTTATAAAGAGCAATATATTAATGGGGCAAAGTTACACCACAATAAGCATATCAGTGTCAAACATAGGTAATTATTAGTTATTTTTGGTAAATATAAGTTTTAACAAGATTGCGAGAATGAGTGACATACCAATATGGCTATACTTTAGTATTGTGGCTTTTAATTTATGTTTTAAAAATTATGTACCATTTAAATGTACCGGTTATAATGGGATGAATAGAAAAAATATATTGGTTATGTATTGAAAATTATTTCGTTTCACAAAGTCATTTTCATCGTGATAAATTACGTCATTGATAATTTTGTAAAACAAAATATTGAACAATTCATAATCCTCATAATTTCTATTCACCTTTCAGTTTTAATTCACCAACTAAATACTTTAATCAACTGTGTCAAAAAGCTTTTTCTCATTATTTTTTTAATATAAGAAGTAGGCAATAAATTTTATGTCAGTTCCTTGAACTAAAATTAGCCTAAAGTAAAGAGACGAACAGAGTTATCCTGTAAGAGTTCCTTTTTACTGTTAAAGTACTACGTTATCCTACAATGTAATTATAAGACTTCCATCAAATAACAAAAAAGAAGCAAGACAGACAACTTTTATATAAGTACCTAGATACAAAGTATTTTAATCAGAATCAACTCTTCGCAATAATTTTTTTATCCATGTCCATAATTAAAAACCAAGCCCCTTTTTCTTTAAAACAGATAAGGTCGAATCCTCCACAAGAAGGTTTTCATTGTAAACAGTTCGTAGAATTTGATAAATATAAAGAATAAAAGAAGACCTACTTCATTCATTTATCATTTCTTGTGTAGCGTTATTAAACTCAAATGAAGAATAAGATAAAAATATTAAGTACCTAACACAGGAAATCATTTATTTATATGTTAACATAAATAAGGTGGCCATTGTCAAAATGTTATGTGTCCATTTGTTCCGTTTTCACTGCTACACTACTTGAGCTTTCTTGATGAAACTATGGTGAATTGAAATCTGAGAATTTAAATGTAAGCCACAATCATTATATAGAAAAATATTTTATTGTTAATGGTCGCTCATTACTCCATCTAGTTATAAATTATAAGTTTGTGTACATAGCTCCTAATGTTCCTTGTTTTTAAGGCACTAATTGTTTATTGTAGAACATTTTCTTATACGGTTGTGTCATTTACAAACCCAGACTTATTATAGTTATAGTTGAGAGCCAATTGGGCAGTTACAGAACGAGAAATTTGTAAACTGGAGGTCGTATTAAATATATTTTGTTTCAAAGTCGAGTGTTTTATTTCTATCTATCTTATACCAACCCTGTGTTCAACGGGTAGCAGCTTTTAGTGTAGGTAGGTACCTAATTATTTTTTTGACCTCAATATTAGGCAGTGTGTCACACGAATAAATTTTATGGCGACTATTAAGTTTAAACTTCCATGTAGGTATGTATAATCAGTGTGGGATAACCCCAGTAAAATGTTGTGAGTTTAAGAGGTAATTAGTGTCGTATAGACTAATTTATTTGCCTATAGCAAAAAATTGTTTGCAGTATAGTTTTAAAGTTATTCTGTTTGCTGCAGTAATAATTAGACAAAAAATTCTCCCGCGCACTGAAAGTCGAACTGCCCTTCACAAACGGAGCACGTGACTCCATCATTGACTTTAGCTTCGCATCTTTTGTAGGTAAACATTATTAACTATTGGATAACACAAACATTTGCGAAATGCAGGTGATCTGTACCGGCGCCGGCGTCGCGGCGAACAGGGTAAAGCGTACGTACGTACGGTCCGCTATTAACCGGGTAACTAATTCTACAAATGGTTAAAAATAATTTCATCATCATCATCAATATCCCTCTACTGGGCTTGTGTCTCCTCTCAAAAATAGTTTAGTTTAATGAAAATATTAAATAAGTTGTCTATTCAAAATCTATTGAATAAAATGGTAAACAATAGCCCCTTTATTTTAGTTTAGTGATGTCCAGCTACCACGAAACTACGATTAAAATGCGAATAAATTTTATTTAGTACTCGATTTGATATTTAAAAATAAGTAGGTAACTGTTAATATTTCTTTAATTATTTGTTCTTCATGACTCGTAAACGCTGTCTAATAGTTAATTCCAGCCAGTCCAATATAATTAATTTATAATACTTTCTTATTCTAAAAAATCTTTCTTATCCTGTCTTAATCAACATAGTAGGTAAATAATTAGATATTACAATCAGTCCCTATAATTTTATTTTTTGACGGGCCTGTTGGTCTAGTGGTTAGTGACCCTAACTGCTAAGCCGGAGGTCGTGGGTTCGATCCCCACCCAGGACAAATCTTTGTGTGATGAGCATAAAGGTTTGTTCTGTGTCTGGGTGTAATTTATCTATAATATGTATGTATTTACAAAAAAAAATGTATTTAAGTAGTATATCAGTTGTTTAGTACCCATAACACAAGCAAATATAATTGCTTACTTTGGGACTAGATGGCGCTGTGTGAATGTGGTAGAATATTATTATTATTTATTTGTATAGTTGAGTTACTGAGTTCATTTCTAGAGAATTGCTTTAATTATTTATTTTACTAAAATTTTAAATTATTTAACTTAACTATTGTGTGCGTACTTAGATCACTACTCAGACCACGGAACAGAAAAAACAAATCGTACCTTAAATCGTCTCCAGTCGTGTTTTACATCAAGTCGAGTCAGTCTTCTTGTGCCCTGCTTTGTTTTACGTGATTTAACCGCAATTGTACCATTTTGCAGTGTATAAATGATAGTAGAAAAAGAAATCTAAGAAATGGAGGTATCTCATACCACCGATAACGAACGATATAGTAGTTATTGTAACAAATCGTATTGTATTTCAATTAATAAAAAAAATAAATATAAATCTCGAATTAAAATCAACCTATCTTATTAGAAATAAAGATTGTTTTGGATTACACAGGCCATCTTTATAATTCTGAAACATTCCGAACATTACATTCGTGGTGAGGTCATTGACATTACATTCACAAAAGTGATGAGGTCAAATGGGATGGCAGTTTTATCCATATCTAAATTTTATATTAAAATTCTCAAAAAAATAAGTTAACGATTGTCGAATGACCTTTAACAATATATTTTGTATTGAAAATACCTTTAGATTTCCCAAAGACACTGCCGTAATAAATTGTGTTAAATGGATATTTATTTTAATAAATAAATCAAAATCGGTTCAGCTGACGAATAGATACTTAAAATAGCTTGAACTCTATTTTATTGGGTGCGCACCGTGCGCCATATATTATAGATAACGATGAAACGATATATCGAATTTTCGATAATATCGATCTTGAAATATCGATATATTAGCATTGCCGATATGATATTATCATATCGGAAAAACATTATCGATATAATTTAAATAGTTGTTACATCGGTGCCAGTAGAACGACTGTTCTCGAAGGCAGGAGCTACTGTTATGGCAAGTAGGAATCTGCTGCTAGGAAAAAGACTTTCTAAACTGTTGTTTTTAGGTTCTATTGATAAAATTTATTGGGAAGTATGAAAATATAAAACTTCTAATATTAATTATGACATGTCTTCTAATTTTGATTTTTTAATAATAAAACTTTTATATGACTTAATTCGTCTTAATTTTTTCAAATTCATTATATAGAATATCACCTTGAAACGACCGATATTATCGATTATCGATAATATCAAAATGAAACTGTCGATATTATTGATTATCGATATTTTCAAGGCCTCGATATAAATATCGATATTCATATCGATATTTTCAACTATTTGCAACCCTAATTATAGAGAGATCGTGTTTTATAACTTTTATATTATATGCGTTTGTAGTATGCTGAGCCGCATGCAAAAGCTAGTTATCATATAAACTTGTATTTTTCAACTAGTAGTAAAGACACATTGAAGGAATAATAATAATAATTAATGTATTATTTTGAACATCAAAGTGTTTAATTTTACACTTCTTTAAATTACCAGTATTTTTAATCACAGTAACTTTTAATCAGACCCAAAATTGATAATGTTTTATTTTATATTATGTTGTGCCACCCCTCCAGCTACTCAAGCTAATTATAATAATGTTTTAAGGCAATGTCATCCTTATGACAATGGAATTAAGTTCAATATAAATTTACCTATCTATATATTTAATATACCTACCCTCAGTGATAATTCATCATTCAATGAAAACAGACGTGCTCATAAGCAATATTATATATTTCAAATAATAGTGACCTCCTTTTAATAGTAATGTGTAATTAAGTTTTTGCTTAGTGTGTAGTTTTATGAAACAATGGACAAATAACTTACAATATATGTTTTAAAATAAAATAAGTACGTAATTAATATGGATAAAACGCCTACTGGCTCGCCAATCAAAAGTTTAGATCTGGATTGTGATATCGTGTCTACGGCTGAGGTTCAGAGATGGATGTCAGTGATCGAGACGCATTTAAGTGAAGTCTGCACTATTGCCTCGGAGGGCAAGCTGAACTCAGAACAGAAGCTCAAAATTTCAAATCTTTGCCGTAAAATTAGCCATGGCTCCTCGCAAATGGCTGTTCTTTATCAATCATTGAAGCAAAAGGCATGTCAACTGTCCAACTCGATGGCAGACCTTAAAGATAAACGTGACCTAGCCGAACATTTTTCTGAGCTGAAGCAGACCATACAGGAGTCCAGTACTGAAGGAAAATCTTTTGCTGACATGCTTAAAAAGGGTACAAATAACTTTATTCAGCCTGCTAACCTAAGTGCAGTTGCTATTTATCCCACGGACAAACTAAAAACGAGTGAAGAAACGAAGATCTTGGTCCAAAAAATATTCGTCCCGAGCAGATAAAACTACAAATACGCGGAGTCCGCAAAACTAAAAATGGTGGAGTTATTATAAGTACGGAGACCAAAAATGACGCCGAGAAGATTAAGAAAGCAGTCGCTGCCAGCGTTTCGGATCTTCTTACTGACGAACCGTACAAAAGGAAGCCCCGCATTGTGGTTATTGGAGTACCGTGTGCTATGTCAGAAAAAGAAGTTTATACATGTATCTTCGAGCAAAATGTAGCCGAAAAGTATCCTTCAATGTCTCTTGACTCTTTTTTGAATTCGCTCAGATTAAGTCATAAATCTGGTAAAAAGAATGCACCAACATGCAATTACATAATAGAAGTGCCCGCCAACATAAGAAAAGCCCTCATCTCGCAATCAAGACTTTTTATAAATTGGACTGCCTGTCCAGTTAAAGACTTCACACTGGTAACAAGATGCTATAAGTGTCATTTATATGGACATGCTGCGAAATCATGCAGAGAAGCGACACCTATGTGTGTACACTGTGGTGAATCCGGGCACTTGATATCTGACTGTACTAAGAAAGCTTGTCCGCCAAAATGTGCTACATGCTCTCGATTTAAGAAGCCTAACGATCATAAGACAGGAAATGTTGAGTGTCCTGCTAAAAAAGCCGCAGAACAGAGGTACAACAACTCTGTTGACTATGAGTGTAGAGTGTAAATCTAGTTTCGCACGTTTTGATAATTATTAGTTTAGTTTTAAATATGTAGTATAAAGTTTTGTTTTAGTGTTCTACGCATTAAAATATACTTTCATAAGCATAACATACTTATCTGGCAAAATAAAAAATACTAAAATAACTTGACATTACAATTTCATAAGTCTAGATATTAATGCTGATTATTATATTTTCCGTACATAATGTTTAGTGTAATTAATAAACTGCATACGTAATCTTAACATACCAATTTCACAATAAGTATTGTTTAATTTATTTTCTGCCAAGTGTTACTTAATGTAATAAATAATTTAGGCTCTTCATAATAGATTAGTAAGCTTATACTTAATATCAATTGTTTTCATTTTTAATGTAATACTTAGAACTATTTGAATGTATACCTTTAACTATATATTTGTACTTTTACCGCCTGTGATACAGGATTGCTCCTAGTACAGGCATTTCAAACTTAAGCACTTATGTATTATTATTTTTAAGACTCTCATGAAATTGTACCTTTTTAAATTGAATAAACATCTATTATTATTATTACCTAAAATACACTGCCATCTCTTGTGGAATGGCTGAATTTTTTTATGGAAATTGATACGTAATTTTGCCCTATCGTACTTCCACTTGTTTTTTCTGTTCCGTGGGATTCTGAGGTTTTCACTTTGACTGTTGACAGTTGACTTCGATTTAGGTCGAAGTTTCTATATACCTATACGTTTTTTTTATTATGAATCTTCTTTTAAGTGATATAAAAAGTGAACATTCAACAAAATAAAATATAAGAAATATCTGTGAATAGGTTGCATGGTTGTTAGTAAGTAAGTAGGTATAATAATTTTTTTTTTACATTACTAGGTTAGCTACAAAAAGAGAATAAATGATTGGACAGAGATAAATTCAATTCAAATTATTTTTTATTTGTTATATATAACAAAAGAATGATGCGCGCAGTGCGACTTGATACATGTCCTGTTACGCAAGCTGTCAAGTGGCGTAACTATCGTTTCAAGATCAGGCACAACGCCCCCGATTGAGTAAAAAAATTAGGATCCATTATCCATATCCGTGGATCTTGACACCAAATATCTGTATCTGGATCCGTATTCGCTGTTATGCATTTGTAATCCGGCACATCACTATTTCTTAAACTTGTATGTTAGACAGTAAAGCAAAACATATTATGTAATCAGGTTTAAGAAGAAAACCTATTAGTGATGTTCAAATTAACATCGTAGTTACCTACCGATTCAATGTTCGTTACAATTTCTGTACCTACTTACAAGTTTTAGAAAAAATCAATGGAATTATGTGCTTTGACTTGTACTTTTTTAAATGGATTCATTATACCTAGGTACGTCACTACAAAAGAAACAAAGTACCTACTTATAATTTGAGAGTCAAAAACAGATTATATCACTTGACCGTAGGTAAGTACATACGTATAATTAGTTATCTATCGCAATTGCATTGGTTTTCTTCAGAAGGAGGTACAGGTTTTTTTCTATTTTTTATATCGACGCAGTACGGGGTGCCTGGAAATCTCTGAGAAAACAAAAAACAAATTACTTATACGGTAGACATTGTCCGACTGCCGTGCTCACTGCTCAGAGACGTTACTTAACTTTAAAATTAATTTAGTAAAAACGTGTAAGTACCTAATACATGTCTCCGGCAGTTAGTCGAATTTCATAAAATAACTACTTTTAATTTCACCAAATTCACAAATGTACAAGAAATTTTAAAAAGGAATCCGACAAATCAGAAGTGTTTAGAAAATTGTGATAGGTACCTATACAAAACAAAATACTCACGACTTTACTGGAATGGAGTTGTGGGCAGGGATCACAGTAGGGATTCTGCGGCACGAGCCATCCGAGACCAAATATAGTGAGGAGTCTTCGAAGATTTTTACGACTCATGCGACGCAGCGTCACGCCGATAATTAAAAATACGACTCCCGATACGGCGAGGATTCTTCTCTTTAAACGTCCCGAACTGGAACTAAACCCAGAGCAAGGCACATAATAAACATATAAATAATTACACAAACTATGTACAGAGATTGATCTACCTGTAATATGTGAGGATCAAACCCTTTATCATAGATCTATTTAGGTACAGTCTACATATTTTAGCCAACCTCGCTCAGAATACTTGGTCGGTCCAGCTGTAAGTAATAAGTAGCATAGGGCGATTACTAAACACGTGTAAGTCCATACGAGCCGAATAGGGTTAAAATCGACTTTACGTGATTTATTTTTCAGTTCCATAGGTGTTATGACGACCAACTCCCAAACTTTATTGAAAGTGTTCATACCACCCCCAATACACATTTAAATAAATATTTTGTTCTGCACAAGTAGGGCTGGCCATACACGGACTCCAGCAATTAACCAGTGATCAATAGCTGCCATTAATAGCCGTCTGCTTGTTGCTGCAGCAGTCGGTATCAACTACGAACTTGACTAGTCACAATTTTGAATAATAAACAAAACAAGACGATACTCGCGGCGTGGAATGTAGAGAGTAGTATGCTGAACTCGAGTCTCATCTCTTCCATCTAGAGAGCTAGGAGGGTTTAGGCACGTTTAGGGCATAATCCACACACGCTTGCCTCCTACAGGTTGGTGAATTAGACACATAATTAGAATTTCTTTTAGAGTATATGAGTTTCCCCTATGATGTTATCATGTGACTAGTTTATATCAATTCCACAAAGTGAAATCCACATTGATACTATCGGTCGGACGGGCCGGAATCGAACTCGGACCTCATGATTCGCATACCAGTCAAACATTCGGCATCATCACAGAGTGCGTAAGGGCAGTAGACGACTCGAGTGTCAGTGTTTGCCTGGCGGCTTTCATCATTATTTGCCGACCGCCCGAAGCACTGGCGACTGCTCGAGCAGTTCCATGTTATGTGTGTAAGTCTAAGACTGTAATTTGACATGCAGTCACCGCTTGAACTAGTCGAGAAAATCGTTGCGGTCTTTTTAACAGCTTTTGCAAATGGCCAATGGCGTTAGATGGCGCCAACCTAAAATTGCTTCTTGCTAAATTTAAATGATTTTAGGTCAACGGGAAGGTTTAAATTCCCTTGCGATCGTCAAAATATCTATGCGACAAAAATGTTTAAGCAGCTGTATCTTTTTTGCGTTTAATTAGAACTTTGATATTTTCACTGCTTCAAGGGATTGTAGACCCAAGTATTTGAATTTTATTTCAGCTTAGTACCTCGACGCGTGCGTCAGAAAATGGGTCTTGACAGATTAACAGATAGACAGAGGGACAACGGAGTAATCCTTTAAGGGTTCCAATCTTTCCTTTTAGGCCTTCAGCACAGGAGGTGGCGCGGCGGCGCGGGTGGGCGAGTGGCCTCGGGCGGCCGTTGGCAGCTGTTTTGTTTTAGTCCGCGCCACGCGTTCTATAAATTATAATACATACTTTCTCAGAAATACTGACAACCCGCCCCGCTCCGGTCCACACCGTGGGCTGAAGGCCTAAACATAACGTCGAAATCGTTTAACCACTCGCACTAGGTCCAGTAGTTCCTCTGTTATTGATCCTAACGAATCCTATTGGCTTACGTGTCATCGTCTTCTCTTGCTGCCGCTGCTGCCAATCTTCTTGCTTTCTCCTCAGCGCTACGCAAAAAAATTATATAAACAACTACTATACACATGTGTTATTCCTAAAAAACATTCCTCCTCACACACTTAAACCGATGGATGATGCGTTAGTGCGTCACTGTCACGCACACTAATATATGACTCACTGGCTGATGCCTGGGGCTTTTTTTTTGTGGACACTACTCAGCTGCTATTGGTCGGAGCTTGGTGTTATAAATGTCGCAGCCATATCGTATAACACGCCGTATTACGGAACTACTGTGAATAAAGGATAGGCGCGCCCAATTAAAAACGTGTTGTGTCAATCTCGATATTTCAAATAGTTTGTAATTTGTTTCTGCCATACTTTGGGCGGATCCGACATGGATAAGTTAGGTTAGAATGTTTATTTCTTTAGATGTTTTCATTCTCTAATGAACTAATTTTGGTGCACATTTACTAAATTTGGTGAATATTTAATAAATATGGTTTGCAAATGTATTTTTTTGGTGTTAAAATTCATAATTTGATTAACAAAACATATATAAATGGGTAACGTTTTAGTATATAATAGGGTAACAGATTTTGAATAAATCCCATCAAAATCTGTAGCCTGAAGCACTATAGAGTGCTTCTTGCTGACAATAAAACTAAACGTTTAACGTCGCATAGTAGTAGGTATGTATCGACACCACGATCCGGCTGAACGTGACGTAGCCGCATTTCAAAACCGCGCCTTTTTGTAATACGGCGAGTTATACGTTTTGGCTGCGACATAATAATAATTATATATAGATAAATAGGCTATTCAACACAATTTTTTTTTTCTAATCGTCTATTGGTCCGATAACACAGAATAAGTAATAGTAGGTGTAGCTACTACCCAGTAGTTCCTTAAGTAAGCGCATTTTACCAAACAAACAAAATTAAATAAACTCTTCAGTTTTATAATATTGAGTAGGTATACCTAGATATATACACCCGAAGGATCTTCCATATGATGTGTTAGAACCCTCATGACTACAGGGGTGACAGACGGGGCAAAATGCCATCGGCCCCCGGCCCAAGAGGCCCCAACAAGGTTAGTATGAGATTCTTTAAAACTAGTACAATGCCTAACTTTTTTATGGAGAGGATGGATCCAACGGATCCGTTACAGGGATGTCCGATGGACCTCAGCTAATAGATAGATATAGTGACGCCACTGACCACTTACACTTACCAGTCACACATTGTTGATGTCACGTATAGTTAAATTAGTTATCCGGCACTGTTCATTATTTTTTGAAAGTTTTTGCCATTGTAGTGAAATATATCTATAAAAAGAGTTGGTAAGCAAAGCGTGGTTCATATAAAAAACGAAAACGTTTCACTATAATTTTCCCCATTGTCGTGTGTTTACTATATTCTTGTTCTTGACGTTTAACTGACGTCTCGTGTTCTTTTCATAAAAGACAATGTTGTGCGTTCATACCAGTACTTTATTGGCCACTAGATATAAAATAAAAAAATAGTTTTGATATCATCATCATCATATCAGCCCAATAACGTCCACAGCTGGACATAGCCTTACCTAATTTCCACAACAGTGAGCGATTGATATTAAATATGTAATAAAGAAATACCGTAACATGGTTACGTAATAAATAAATAAATAAATAAAATAAAATATATTTATCTATTTATTTCAGACCTTTCGATCCATAAAATTATACCTAAATAGAAAAAAAATAAATTATTAATAATTTTGTTTAGTATTGGGTTAGTAACAAGATATCACTTATAGTCTATATTAGTATTGTTAGTAACAAATACAAGATTATAATAAATAAAAACATACACATACACAGACAAGGCTTATTGTGGCAGCACTATAGGTATGTGTTCAATCATGTACACATACCCATAGATAGCTCCACCCAGTGCCTCTGTATAGGACAGTCCGGCCTGTTAGCAATCATTTTCAGGATGCCATTCCGACTGTTACGCAAGCGCTGTAGCAATGATGTCGCTTTTTTACGCATGATGGCGTGAAAGCCATCTGTGCGAGCTTCGGCGAACATTCCCGATGCGCTACAACGCCGCGGCAGCCGCAACAGCATCCTGCAAGCGTTGTAATATTGCACGCGCAGGACGTTGTAGGCTTGGCTCGTATATGACACCCATAATACAAGCTCAATAATAATAATAAGAAATGAAATTTATTGGTTAAAGAAATATGTATAATAATTTTAAAATTGAGGCGCAAATTCACTAAATGCGTCATGAATAAATTTAAAATAAACCCTACATTATGTACTTCTTTCAATATAAATTTGAACTATCAATTATCCAAGTGATATTTATCTGGAATTTACATACTAGTAATATTTGTGAGCACAAAATTTTCTGTACAACTATTATTTACTAATTACTTATGTACTACAAACGCCGGCATCGCGGCGCGTCTGCGTCTTTGTATTCGTTGACTACAGTCCGACTCGTTGACTACAGAAGATAACGCAATATCAGAATCATATGGTACGTAGTCCAGTCGCAATCTAGAACTAATATGTGGCTGACACTGGCTTGGCTACCATCGGGGATTTTGATTTTGATTTGAATTAGTCGAAATTAGTCGCCAATTAATAGAATTAGTCGGTCAGTGGTTCAAAAGCTATTTATAAAGTTCTAAATTTCGGCTCTAATGTAGGTAAGGATAGAAAAATAATAGTCCCGTTTTGAAATATAGAATTCTTCCTAGACTCGGCAGCCAAAAGTTGCAAAAATACAGCCGCTGTGTTTGTCTACGATATACCGTCTGGAATAAGCACATAAGTGAAATTTTCTCGGAGTTTGGTAAACAAATGTTCCCGGTTGATGACAATAGGCTCGCCCCCTATTTCATGGGACCAAACATAGCTGGCGAAATGTGGGTGTGAAACACCTCTGCCTACCCCTTCTGGGAAAAAAGCGTGATGCTATGTTATGTTAAATTTTTAGTTACCTGCTGTAAAATGACTGAACTAAAGCGACCGAAATCGACCAATTAGATCTTCGCTAGGTGTCCTAGTTTTTGAGATATAAATCTGGGCAAGCTGGGATGACTCTCCCCTCCCCAAATCGGCCAACTAGAAACGCTAATAACTTTTGAATCATTGACCGAATACTTTTAATATTTGACGACTAATTAGTGAAAACATTTTTGTGTTATCAAAATCAAAATCCCTATGGTGGCCAAGCCAGTGCCAGCCACAAGTTTTCGTCAAGGTAGGCCTTTCGCTAGCTGTAGTATTTTTTTAATTTACAAAGTTTCTAGTACCTCGTGGACGTCGTAAATCGGAATTAAGATATAAAAAAAGTTATTGTATTGCATATAACAAAAAGTAATAATTTTATAGATGTAATAGAGGTAACTAAACAGCAGCTAAATCTGAATAAACAGTCATTTGACAAAATGGAGCGTGTAGAGAAATTGGTTTGACGATGTTGGTTGGTCCTTAAGCCATTATACACTAGCCGCCAACTTTAGGGTGATGCAGAGAGAGGCATTGTTGATGAATCCACTCCATTGATGAGCAAAATAAATACGGAAATTAGTGTTATTTATTTATTAAACATATTTATAATAGTTTTGTAGTCTAACATGATTATTATATTTTAAAATTATTTATGTGTCCTAATCTAAACTTTTAACAATAGTCCTATATTTTCGTACATTCTCGCAGGTTTAGGGTACTCCTGTCTGCCTTTTCTTTAAAACGTCCTAGATTTGATCCTGGAACGTTCTATGTTCCCTCTTCTCCCTTCTAAGGTGCTCATTCATTCACACTGATTGTATTTTATATATAACTAGCTGACCCGGCGAACTTCGTACCGCCATATATTATTATTCGTGATGGCTTTTCCGGCAATTATTCGAATTTTTCTCGCCGTAAAAACCATCCTTGAACTTCAACGAGCATTTTAAAAAAAGAATTGGCCAAATTGGTCCAGGCGTTGTTGAGTTATGCGCTTACCAACACATTTAGCGATTCATTTTTATATTATAGATTATGTATCTGTATTGTCGCCCTTCCTTCAATCATTCTTTCCACATGCACACAAGATTTTTTGATAGTTTAGTAAAGTTAAAAAAAACCTCACATTGCTGCCGGCCTAGGATGTTACTATTTAATTTTTTTAACTTGACTTTTATTGATTTAGCCCCGTGCTTATTTAAATTTTCGTGACCACTGGAATTTTCCATACATAACACATGGCCTTCGGGATTAATTGACGCACACCCGGACACGTATTTCAAAGGTCACATAACGGATTGTCATGAAAACTTTAGAATTATGTTTTATGATAGACTTACTATAGATCTATGCGATCAAAATTTACTTCTTGTTGTTAGGTAATAGACTTATGAGATCAATTATCACAAGTATTTAAAAAAAATAAACGCTCTTATTTAATTATGTGTGTAAATATCTAGCATTATATTCAATAAATTCTTGTGGAGTCAACAAATATTTAGCGACCAATTTATATTTAGTAGGGTCTTCTAAAACTTCCATGAGAGGCACCAATTTCCTAGCATATTGGTTCAGAGTTTCTCTGGATACACTTCCAATCAAATTGTTCCCTTGGTGCCAAAAGTACGGTATCTTGCCAATTACTAAAGCTTGGTGAAGTTTGGCTACCATACGTTTGAACAAAACAGCGGGGCAGTTATTCCAGTACGAGATGTCATTGATTTCAATGATCTCCCAAAAAAACAGGGTTTTGATATAGTAACTCGCTATCTTATCCATATTCTGTGAGTTACGTAGTTTCTTTATCTGAAACAAGTGAATTTAACACTGATAAACAATCGCTCTTCTCCAATTTTTCAGCATGGATGTGTGTGTTTAAGAATTTATTGTTGAAATTATACATTAAATTCTATTTTAATTCATTTTGATAAGAGCAGGTATTTAATATTTATATCGCGGTAAATAATAATTATAATAACTTAACACTCAACAATTAGACAAATAGTTACAATTTATAGGATAATATTCACGTCAATTTAAAACTACTTATAATGTATTAGGTACTCACGAGACGTAAAGCTTGTCGTAAATGATTCGTTTTATACAACAATTCTCTTTCTTGATTGTGAAGCGCTATGCGCCATGAGCGACTCTGATCTTGCACAATCCCGGATTCCTTATTGGGTTTCGGCACAACCATCCAGTAATCCTTTTTACAATCTGGTGGAATGTTTCTATAAGATCTGCTTACAGGCCAACGATTCTCAGGAAACTTGAGAGCGGGTACCAAATCGACGTCCATCTTGAAGTTTCTAGACTCATTACGAATGAGCAATGTCTTCGCCGGACCTGATTCCGACACATGAATGATGTAAGGGACCCCTGCCACATATATTATAGGTCTACGGTGATTGTCTGTGACCTCATATTTGTTCAGCGCCCTAGTCACTACACTTTTAAACCAATCAATAAACTTGTCTCGTAACAAATAGTTACAGCCGTCCTTCCATTCAAACGCTGCTTTATTGTTGAGCCACTCTTCGTTGTCTCTCATCGGTAGCCGTTGGAACTGGGTTCCCATTTTGAGCTGAACAAACCCTGGCGCTTTGGCCTCTAGATTGATATCACTCTGAGCTGGGTTGAACATGTCTGAGTTAATGTTAAGAGGAAGACCAATCACTATATCCATGTCGAACTCATCAGGCTTTTCAATGCGTAAGTTGTCGAAGTGGCTGCCAGCAAATTGGACCTACAAATAGAATTAATAAGATTTAAATTGATATAGAGAAAAATACTGAAGGAAATTAACAACGAACAGTTATTTGCATTACTGCTAAAGTCGTTATCAAATCTAGAAAGGTTAACATAAATATAGTTCAGAACAAATAGACGTTTTAACTGAAAAATGACGGAACCTAGTTATAGTGAATAGGATTTGAATTATTCCGCATTTTTTGAATTGCATACTCTCTAGTCTCGTGAGTACATAATTTCATTGCTAAAATGTGAGTAGATATTTCAGTTGTTTGGTTTTCACGAGCCCCTCCAACGAGGTACTTTCTGTTGTGTTAACCGTAGTTATAAATATAACTCACCGTACTAGCATACTTTCGGTAATAAGGATCCACATCTTTCATCTTTTTGTGAAGGTCATTGAATATGGTATCAAATACTTTATAGTGCAGAGGGAACTCCTTGAGCTTTATGAACCTCACATGAATGTCATCCAGCAGCGAATTTAAGTTAGTAATCACTGGCTCAGGTAATACATGTTCCCCTTCCTGATTACAACTTTGAGTAGATACGCTAAGAACCCTAAAACAATAAAATTATTAGGCTGGTTTATAAATTACTAGACGACGCGCGGGGCTTCGCTCCCGTTGTTCTTTATGTGGCCTCTGCTCAGCTCCTATTGGCCGTAGCGTAGTGTTATATTACATAAGCAGACGCATCACTAATGCATAACATATATTTAAATGTGTTTCTATAGTAGAAATGGAGACATGGCTACTAAAAGGTGGTAAAATACAGCTCAGTGGCTAAGAAGTATGCGAGAGAGTATATTTGTATCTGTTTCTCTTTGGGCGTTTTACGTAGAGTGAGTAGTCTATAATGTCTTTTGTTTATGCTCAATATGTCCGCTTTGTACACTAATAGTTACAAGCTCCTTGCTCATTTGCCGGAGTGGTCGTGATCGGCACTCTTTGATGGTCATTTTTACTAAATATCTTTGTGTAAATGGTAAATACCTGGAGACCATATCAGTCAGGAAAGATGAAGCGGAATCATTTCTTGGGTTACTTTCAGGTTCGCTGTCAGAGGTTTCTGGAGCGGACAGCTGACTACGGGATTGGGCAATGGCAGGAGTATGCTGTTGTGCCTGTGCATTGTTCCTACCGCTGAACAGATACGCTCCAAGGCCGATAGCAGCCGCCGCCGCCGCGCCATATACCCAATTTGATGTTGATGACGAGTGCGGACTTTCATTCCTTCTTCTATCATTATTCGTATTGTTATTCATTTTTCTGTAAAGAAATAGTATAGATTTTTAAACATTTGATTTGTGTAAAATTGTAAAGCACATTTAGTCGCACAGAATCGCACTTTTCTGTTTCATTCCATATCCAGCACGGGGTTTCGCTCCCACCGTACTTTATTTGGCCACTGCTCAGCTCGTATTAGCCGTAGCGAGATGATATATAGCCTGTAACCTTTTTCGATAAAGGGGATAAGCAACTTAGTGTTTTAAGAATTTTTCAAATCGGACCGGCAGTTCCTGAGATCATAGCGTTCAAACAAACAAACTCTTCAGCTTTATAATATTATAAGGTATAGAATAGATAGCAAAATGCCAGTTACAGCTAGTTCTGAAGCAATCCTAACTAGCGTGCGTAGTGTTGGTATTACAAACTAAGTTTAAAATGATAAATTCATCATCAGTCTGTACTGCTAAGTCCACTGCTGGACATAAGCATCCGTATTGCACGCCACTGAGCACGATTTGCGGCTACTCTCATTTACTAGCCACCCTGCGAAGATCGTCACTGCACCTAGTCTGTGAGTGTCTTACAATTAAATGTAGGTTGCCGAAAAATATGTTATCTAAGTATATGAAAAAAGATGTTGTAAAACTACCAGGCAGCTCGCTCAAAGGAAGGAAAGGAATGTACTGTATTGAAAACTTTTTGATTAAACTCTTTGCTGTTTTGTAATGTATCCACAAAGCAGTGACCGACGGCTACCTGCGGGTAGTTTGATGACGTCAAAAACGACCAATAGTATTTCTAAATCATTATAGACTTTTTTCTGTCAAAGTTTTAAAAGTCGTAAAGCAATTAAAATTAAAACAAATGGATTTCAACAAAAAGAAGGGGTTTGTCCCAACATATGGTGTTGTCTCATTGGATAAAAACGGGCTAGGTACTACACTTACAGCTTGCAAACAAAAACATCTTAAGATGCCGTAATATGAAAATATATATTAACTTAACCGTGTGTGATAGTTCATAGAAAATATATAGTGAGCGATATTGTATCTTAAGATGAAATATTATAGCATCTTCACCGTATGTGACGCCCTTAACTCTATCCTTCAAATCTAAACTACTGATAGGTGTTCTACACGCTTATAAACTTGCGTTCCAACAGAGTAACCTTGGTGGGAGGTTGGTTGCCAGCCGCGTAGTTTGTATGAAATTTGGTTTACAACAACCGGCTACACGGTTGGAATCCACCAAGGGCACCTCTGTGGAAGGCAAGTTTATAACCATGTGGCACGGCTTTAACTGAAGGATAAGACTAAAAAAAGAACCAAGATGATTTTAGTGCTGTAAAATACGATAGAAAACAGAAAACTGTGCGCAGCCTGTATATCTGCCTTGGTGGCACACCCGTATAGTATACGGTTGCTGTTTCTGAATCGGAATTATTTTTTGCATGATCTGCAAAAGTTTGTTTCGGAGTTTGGGTGTTTTCTATGTATAATATGTATGTATTTAGAAATATTATATATGTATGTTTATCAGAGGGCTAGGATCCCATAACACAAGTTTAGTTAAGCTTACTTTGTGGGCAAGATGGCGATGACGCTATGAAAAAAAAAGTCATAAACATGATAATTATTTACGTGGTCATAGGGACCGAATTCCACACTGCAAAACTATCAATCTCTAAGCTATCAATTTATCTTTAATAATTAAATACCCATGTTTAACTAACAGCTAATATTTCATTTTATTATTCATTTAATAATTCATAAACAATTTTTGACAAACACCAACTAAAAATTTATAACCAAAACAAATAAAAACATGCATCATTATTAAATTGGCCAAGTCATTGCAAACAGTAAATTGAATTATTTAAAAATACCGACAAATTAAATAAATTATAATTATGTGTGGGTACCAACTAAAATATTAAAGAAGTACAGTAAAAACAACTAAGTATCTTCCATCTCTGCTTCCATGGAATGATAGCAAACTAGACAAAAAGAATAAGAGAGAATATTTATTTTTGCCAAAAACATGTTTACTGGTTCTTATAAACTTAGTTGTAAATAGTACATCATGTTTTACCGCATAATATTACGGTAAGTATACAAAAATACACAACATACTTAGAATTAGTAATTAATTAATTATATTTTAACGAAGGAACAAAAACAAATGAGTTATTTACCCCGTATGTGTTGCACGCGTACACTTTATTTCACGAACAAAACTGCACTTTTGCCTGACTCAACCAATATCATTGGACTCAAATGTTGTATTTAATAAAAATCCAAATCCAAACTGAGATGCCGCGCCACTAAATATTCTAATCTATGGACGCCACTGTCTATTTATAGACACCAACGCGTCGTTGGTGTCACGTGTTCCAAATACGTATCAGTCAGGGGAATAACCTGCCATTATCAAATTGTTGCCATAATAAAATAGTCAGTACCTACTTACACTTTACACTATGGCAGGTTGTGGACAGTTCCTGGACTGCCCCCTGATTCTGACTCGTCGGATTACTCCCGGATCGTAAACTTTTACGAATCTTAGTACGACGTATTTTTACGGCTTAAGTTATTTAATGTTAGAAAATAGTAGTAGTACCTTATACTTAGTACCGTATAGAAAATTAAAAACTGATTAATTTGAGATGTTTTTCTACAGACATTTATTTCTTTAACATTATTTTATTTAACTTTAATACACTGACATTTCGGGCCGAAAAATTTCCGACAGCTCAGAATTAGGGGGCTGGTTAACAATTCCTTTTAATTAAAATAAATAGGTCAAGTCTTTCAGCTTTTGATAGCATTTCAACAACAAAACTGTATTTCTAGATGACGACGCCAAATCATATATTAAAGGTCACTTTCTTTATTGAAGTTGATAAAATGAATATAATTGTTTAGAAAAGAAAATAAGAACTTTATGCATGCGTGTGACTTTAAATTGCAAAAATATTTTTATTAAAAAAAAAACATTTTTTCTATACTTACTCTTTTAACAAACAACAAACAAAGGTAACAAAGGTCGTTTGAATTGTTTTGCCTGCATCTGAAATCCATATTTATTTTGATATCACTTCAAACGTTTTGCCTGCACCTAAAAATAATAAAAATAAAGTTTGAAATGTTCTCCTCTAAAGTTATATTTTTAATTTATTTGTATTAAAAGACATATACTCATATACCAGAAATTAGAAGCCTGTATTTGACATATAATTTAATGTAGCCAATGGACATATTTTATCCTATTTATTTTATTTTCTTTCTACTATTATTTCTATTTACTATTATTTTTTGTAATTATCTGTATTAGTGTGTAACGATATCATAAATATTTATCGGTGAACAAATGAAGCTTATTCTTTACTTCACTCCAAACAAAACCTGAATTAATTATAATGTGCATAGGTAGGTATTGATAGAAATTTTCGTTAGAAAGTAGTAACACTGACGTTTTCTTTTTGGAAATCCCCAGATTTACTTTAATTGAAAAATAAATGAAAAAACAAGAAACAATTGATGTGTTGGCATATAAGCAATGCACTTACATAATTGGAATGGTGCGTAAGCCATTTAAATAGGTTGTTTTACTTTTTAGAAGGTAGTTATAATTTATTTCTGTGTAAAATTGGTGAAAAGTTAATTGAAGTAAGGAGGGATAAGGACATCACGGGTATGTTTCTGGTTTCTATCAATAATTCATGCTAGGAAGCCGGCTATAATTTTTTTAAAGCCGACATTGTCATACGAACAAATCAAATAATTATATTGAGTGTTAATGTTAGTTTGTTATAGCTTCATTGGTTATCAATATCTGTAGTACTGTCATTGATAGATAAATCTTGATGTGGTTTGTTGAATTAAATTATTTTGTAGTTTTATCTCTGTATAATGACAAAGCTGATGCTGTAAATAATTGTGGAGGTAAGTACTTCTTTTATAAATTTTAAATTATTAGTACTTGTGGAAGCTCTTTCTTATTTTAATGTTACTGTTCACCAAAATACTTAACAAAAATCTATCGACTACTGAACCTGATCCCTCATAGGTTAAGCATAATTATATTATACAACTGCTACCACACTGGCCTGATGGATGAATACAGGGTTTAATTTGAGTTTATCTTCTTTTGTTGTATTGCGTTTTGTTCCTTTGTCTCTTAAGACATCCTGGTGATATAAATCCGTTGCAAATTGTATTTTTACTCCGTCACCCAACAGAAAACATAACTTACTCGATGTATAAATGCAAATAACAATTTACATTTAAAACCTAGTCTTTAAAACAGTAAATAGATTAGGTACTAACAATTCAATGTTTATCATCATCATTCCAACCCATAAACGTCCCACTGCTGGGCACGGGTCTCCTCCAAAGAATGAAATTCAATGTTATTCATACTAAATTTAAAATATTTAAGTTAAACAGATATATAAAAATATCTTCACAAAGACTATTGCCATATGAACAAGAGTTAATGTAAAGTGTTATTTATATTCATGAGAAAACAACTGACAGAAGATAATTTTAGGTATTTCTTTGTTATTTATCTAAATAACTAATTGTAATTTGTTCGGAGTGGCGGGATTTAGGTGGGGCCTATATTCAGCAGTAGACGTCATTGGCCTGATATGCTGATGATGATTTGCAAACTGAAAAAATATACCTATTTTAGAATTATAAAAACTACAGTGAGTGTCTTTTTGGTTACTTTAATTGTTTAATATATGTTTATCAAAAAATTACAAATAATCTGTATTTATCATGGGTATTGTTATCTTGTTAAAATAATTCCTTCAAAATAATTTATACCAATGTATTTTATTTTTTATTTTAAATATTATGTGTGAATTTAATTTTAATGTCATAAATTGTTACCTTAGCTACTATTTGGTTGTCGGACAGCAAGACAACCAAATATAAGTCTTTAAGTTACATTGTTATAACTACTTATTTATTTTTCAGTAAACCATGTCTTCTAAAAAGAAAAGCCTGGATCTATACCTCGGCGAAGTGTTCAAGCAGTTCATATCCATCAAAGATGATGATTTCAAGCGTTCGCAAGAAGTCTTCAAGAGTGTCTTCGACCAGGTCAAACAGAAGATGGAGGAACAGTGTAATTATTTCAAGAAGTATAGCAGACAGGTTAGTTTATTTAGTAATGTGTATAATAATACACGATTATAATAATTAAACATTCTAAGATTATTAAATAATTTGGTACGTATACCTCTACGGTGAGTGGGAACTCTCTGCTCTTGCCGCTAAACTAGTTACGCATCAGTGTCCAATGGAATATGAGCGCTAGACAGCGGCGATACCTAAGGTTCAATTTTGTTTGTAAGCAAGCGACGGTCGTTAGAGTAGGTAAATAGTTGTGCCTAATTTTATTCGAAATTGATTCTTCTGTAGGTACGTAGTACTATTACTTATTCTGTGGTATTATGTCTCTCATTAAGTATACTACAGTCGTTAGGTTCAAACTGGCACATTGGAACCTCCGTGCCAGTTGCCTGCCAGACTTAATCCTGTTAAATACGATCAGTAATCACATTCTTCCAATTCAATTGAGAACACTCATATCAGTAACCAGGAATCGTGTAGACAGCCAGTTACTGAAATGTTTCGTATCATCATCATCATCATATCAGCCCAACGACGTCCACTGCTGAACATAGGCCTCACCTAATTTACGCCACTGCGAACGGTCCTGTGCCTGCAACCAAAGTCATGTTTCGTATATGCATTCATTATTTAGATTATTCTAGACATGGATTGTATCAGTGCGAATGGGTCAAACATATACCTATATTATTTTCCCCCTTTATAGGTGATGTACGCTGGCAGTGTATACGATGGAATCAAAATATCCAAAATGGACGAATTCGATATGGACATCGTAATCCGTCTGCCGATCCACTATGGAGACGGCGACAACGGCATCATTATTGAAAATGAACAGCCTGGCTTCGTCAAACTGAAGATTATAAATGGCTTTGATCATTTAGACAAGCAGAAGGGATGGGAAGATTGCCACAAAGTGACGCGTGAATGGCGGGACCCTGACAAATACTTCCTACAGAATAAATTTCGCCGTTGGCTGCATGGTATCGTGCAGAAGGCTCTGAACGTGATGGATGGCAAGGTGACTGTCAATGGAGTGGTGTATTTGCTAAAGTACAAGGAGTCGGGGCCGGCATACACGTTGAATATAAAGAATGATGTTGGTGCTGAAGAGTTCACGCTGGATGTGGACCTCGTGCCGGTCATCAGGTTCATGTTTCCGAGGGCGCCGGACGGTTACAGGTTAGATATACTTTGTTGTCATTAACGGCCGATTTCTATAATCTTTCTATCTATGGATTTATTTTGGACTAAAGTTGACATAAGCTCCATACAAAATATGTCAATATTCTAACTTTAGCCAAATCCTCTATGGATTTGGCTACTAAAGTTAGAATTTTTAGATAGATAGATTATTGAAATTAAATAATATATAATATTTTTTTTTTTTTTTTTTTTTTTTTTTGTATTGTCTGTATTTTATTTTAATTTGCTTTGTATGTGCTTTTTTATGTGCTTTTTGTTTGTTCTTGTTTTGTATTGTATGTTTTTGTTTTATGTTTATGTACCTACTAACGTAGTTTATAAGTGATACTAACAATGTATGGATTGTAGTCCGAAATAAATGCCTTATTATTATTATTATAATATGTGTACAAGTCGCGAAAGTTTAAAACATTTTATTGAAATTGGGCACAAAGGGTTAAGTCGGCTTCTATCTGCATGAGCCTTGTATTGGATTCATTGCAGTGAATTGGATTTGTACTATCCAACATCGTTATTTAATTGCATAAAACTCCATTTAAGGATGATTGAAGGACTTCAAGCAAAAGACTGGTTGGTCGTTCCAAAGCCAAACAAGGCTATGAGCGACAATGGTCTGAAGAATCGCTGCTGGCGACTATCCTTCCAAGAACAGGAGCGAGAGATTATTAAGGGCTGTCTTGCGTTAAAGATGACTATCAGATTGGTAAGAGTTTTAGTTGACTCATCAAATCCATTTGATTCTGTTCTTATAGTCATACTTTCATTTAATAATTCTCATTATTGCGCTAAGCTTGTTATACATCTGGCCTTAAACTATTAACACACGTTCCGATTTGGTTGGAGCCGACTACCCGACTATAACCAAATCAAAACGTGTGTACAGAGTTGATTCCGTACCTACCCAATCGCGTCTCTACCCGTGTTGTATTTCGACAAACAACTTATTTGTAATCCATACTTTAATCAATTAGGATGGATGGATGTAGTACAATCCATCCATCCTAACTTTCGTAGTTATAATATTAGATGAATTTTTTTGAGAATGATTGCAATCTTTATTTACTTATTTTTTAATTTCCTTTCAATTTTACAGTTGAAAAAATTACGCGATACACTCGAAATGAAAGCGATAGCCAGCTATTATATAAAAACACTATTTTTATGGAAAGTGGACGAAATGAAGGAGAATAAAACTTACTGGCAGGAGAAAGTGAGTGTTCTCTTTCGTACGATGGTAGAAGACTTATATTCAGCTATACAGAAGAAGGAGATACCATTCTTTTGGAACCGAAACCACAATTTGATTGAGGCTCTAAAGCCGAGCTTACAAAAGGTGTATTCTGATAAATTGAAGAACGTTCTCACGGCTATTAATAACAATGATCCGGACAAAGTCGTGACTTACTTGCTGACGACTCAAGAACTTCAGGAGTTTAAGAATTCAGAATTCTACCAAAAACAATGTGAACTGAATGTGACTCCACCAGCTGATGTCGTGGATGATTTTAAACAATTGACTTGTGAAATGGATGCGATGCGTGCTAAATACCCGAAAGACAAGAAAATGGCTGAACTTGAAGCTAAAATGGACGACTTAGCAGATAGATTAGGCAGAGTTGAAGATAGATTAGCTCGTTTAGAAAGACTTGAACGGGACCAGCATAAATCTTTTACAGACTCTGAAAATTCTATTTCTGATTTGGTTGGCGGCGCGAGGTCTTTGACGTTGAATGGTAGATCTATTTCGCCGTCAACAACTAGACCTCTAATTGACTTGCTGACACCGCTTCAGGATTCCGCTTAAAGAGTTAAGGAAGCCGCGGGAAATTTGGTCACAAGGATTAGAATTTTTATAAATGAGAGGTAAACTTTTTTCTGTTCGAAATATTTATTGTCTTATGGATGTGTAGAATCAGAATATTTGAGATTAGATTGATAGGGTTTTAATAATTTGAGCAGGCAATATGGAATATGGATGGATTTTAAATTTACTTAAAATATTTTTATCAGAAGCATTTATCTTGTAAGTAAGTACAATATTTGTGAATCATTTTTTTTTATATTAAGATGAACTCTACATAAATATTTTTAATGAATTTATACTACCTATCCTAGATTAAGAAAATCAATGTCACAAAATAATAATATTAATATTTTATTCAATATTGAGACTTAATGAATTTTGTTTTGTATTGTTCAATAATTATTTACTCACAGGTTTTTTAAAGAATAGTTTTACAGGGTGACGTAGAATTAGCAAAGTATGCAAATGACGCTAATCTATTTGTTTTTCAATCGCCTCATTTTGGTGCGTCATTGAAATTTCTTTTAAATGTTCTGTAATGTGTTTTCGTATTTCAACAAATTACCATGGCTTCTCTTCACTATGGACAATTACAAGCGATACTAATTATCCCACGGTTTTGATGACCATGTCGTGATGTACTTCTTACTTTAGTCAGTCTTACGTAACTATTCCTTTGCAAAAAATCAGGTTGATCCGTTGCAATGTGAAAGAAGAGTTAGAAAACAAACAGTTTTGCATTTATATGTGTATGAATTAGGGCCATAGCATAGATCGGCAATTTAGTCGCTTTTAAAAAGTTAAATGCAGCAGTGGCGTGCCTAGGGTTTAAGGATAAGGCAAGCCCGATATACCTACCTACCTATGCTTTTTACCTGACTACTCCAGAATAGGCAGAAGGCTATTTTTGTACCTACTTAAATATAATAAAATGAAAAGTGAACAAACCTGACTGCGCTGGAAAGGCAATGGGTCTAATGTTTTTTTATGGATTTTGTTCAATTTCTCTTACATGTTGATAGAGGATCGCGCCGCGCGCCGCCCCGCCAAATCACATTGAAGGTACCTATGCTAGTGCTTGATTGAATATACCTAATAAACAATCAGCATTGCATACATTCGGTGGCTTTGAAAAAAGCCCTTTGGTTTCCTTGAGTGAGTAAACGAAGATAGCTAAGTTAGTAGGTAGTTGCCTATAAGAAAGGTACCTACCTACCTATAAGACTACCTATTATTTATATTCTAAATTGAATCGTCTGCCTTTCTTGAGAAATGACTTAATTACGTAAGAATAAAATGTTGGTGAACGTTTTAATTCTGGGAACAACTGCTTTTCAATAGCTATCATTGATATTATTTCTTAGATAAGTATGAATAGGTACCTACGTTTAAAGAGATGAAAATGCGCGTTCAGCGAAGAACTACATAGCCGTAATAGTTACAATAAGATATGTTAACTTTATAAACTCGGGCAAGGCAACTTCGAGGTTATTCTCATTAATAAAATCAAATATAAACAAAGAACAAAGTTCAAAAATTTTACCTTTTCTTCGCCCACCAAAACTTGAACACATTTTAATCCTCACAAGGGACAATAATTATTACTTGCATTGTTGTATAAGTCACTAAATACAATAGAATCACTTTAAAATCTTACAATTAACAACTTTTAAAGTACCTAAGTAAACATTAAAACCAAAACTTTTCGTCCTGTCAAACAAATGAACTGAGTGAAGTTAGTAGACGCGAGTACGCATGCGCGGCCGCGGCATTTCACTTCCATAGTCGACAACTTCATACATAAAGCCCGGCTTATAATTTCATACTGATTGATATATAAATTAACCTAGTTATATTTCAATAATCGACAGTTTCTCTATAGGTTAGAAAGAGAGATCCGACGTTGGTCAAAAGCCTCATAACAAGCCAGTGCGGGTGAGCGAGATAGAAAAAAAAGTTGTTCTCTCTCGTTCTCGCTTATGCTTCATCACTCACCGAGTCACTGCTCTCGCTCGCGCATAAGAGGAAATAAGCGCGCGAATTTTAAAATAGATAATGGTTTGAATTAGATATTTTTGATCGAGCATTTTAGTAGGGCAAGCCGGGCTTTTGGGCTTGTATGAACGTACCGCCACTGAAATGCAGCTATCAGAATCAGCAGAATCTTTAAAACACGCGATTTTAATCTTGCGATGGAATGAAACGCAGAGAGTCGCCAAAACGCGATTCGGTCGCAAAATTGCCGATGAAGACTAAAAATAGCGTGAGTGCTATGGCCCATACGTGGTTAACACTTTAAAATAATAAGTTTTAGTTGTAAGGAAATATTATGAAAATGAATTAAGTGCCTGTTTTTATATTGTAGGTACCTTTGTATTCTTCATTGGCTTTAATTTAATATAAATGTTATCAAATTAATCCAAAATGTATCAAATATTTTAATCTTTAAAAAAGATTAAATAAATGTATCTATTCAATATTAAATCACACTTTTTATAATTTAACAAAAAAAATGACGCTGTTCCCTGGCGATAGTCATAATTTTATCTTTTTAAAATAAGAACGAATCTAACGCCCTCACAATGAAAATTTATCTACTTTGTTCCATTCGATAACGAGTTGATTACACATGATACATTTATACATACTAAAACTATATAACAATCACAGTGTGACGTATACAAAGCATGTTAAATGCCACGTACTCACGTGGTATTGGGAAGTGACTCCACTTCCCGGTAGCTATATATTTGCGTCTTAATTACGTGCTTAACTTAAATGACTGTGATTCTTTGTAATAACGAAGTGCCATGAAATAATTAATTGATCTTAGTTGTTGCCTTGTGGGCTGCTTAGCTGCTTACCAAAATTGGGCTAAAGCAGGGGATCCCAATCTTTTTCACTCCGCGGCGCTTTTTTTAGGCACCAATACTTAAAGTGAAGATTTCTGACTCACGGGCCACGGCGCCCCTCTACTTTCTACGGCGAACAGTTTTGAAACCTCTGGTCTATAGAATAAGCTAATTGGTTAATGGTATTGATAACCAAAAGCAGAATATTTATTATTGAAACGTTATCAAAGCTGATTATAGTTTGATTAATTTATGTGTGGATATCTAATATATGTATATAAATATGCGACAAGCACCTCATTATCAGTCGACGATACTTTGTAAATATTAATCTTATTGATAAGTAGTAAATGTACCTATTTATAAACAGTTGCATACCCACCGATGTTTTCGCTTCCTCCGATATTAGGTACATTCGTTCCTAAACTTAACCTGGGGCTGATTCTGAGCTGTCGGAAAGTTCCTATACGATAACTTATTTATACAAATAAATATCATAAAAACGAGCCATGATTCGAAAAAGTTTACGATGCTGGAGCATTACGAGGGCTTATAATCAAGGGTGATGCCGCACAGTGGGTCGAAACTGCTATAAAAGGGACATAGGATTATTTTTTACAAAATCCACTTAAAAAAAATACCTATCGAAAGATCTTGTCATTCTGATCAATAGTTGTTATTACACGTTTTTCTCTAAAAGTAATAGTTTGCCTGGAAAAAAATATTTTCTCTTTTAGTTGTATGGAATGAAACAGAAAGTCCTAAAATTTGGCAAAGTCTTGAGAGGTCTTGCTTTAAAATTATTATAGGCTTATTCTTTGGGTTGTTAGCTATAGTTCTACGCTTTCAGCGCGCACCCATATTTGCCCGTTCAAAAGATATGAGGGTCAGTAAATCGATAAAAAAAAAAAGTAAAAAGTACTTTGTATTGATAATATCATTCATAAATAATTGTGTTACATTATAATACTAATTATTCAGTAATATTAATAATTTGGAACGCATATTTTATGAGAAAAAGTACTTACAAAAACACATTCAAAAGTTATGAGGTTCAGTAAAATGAAAAAATAAAATAATTTTGAAGTATTTTTTTTATAATATCATTGCTAATATATGCCTTATTCTTATATATATATATATATAATGCAATATAATACAGCACTTTGGACTTTTACCCATCGGGAAACTATCGGAAGAAGCATCAGAGGCTCGAAATAAAAACTTTCGTAAATACAGAGAGAGCCATTCTAGAAAAGTAAGTTGAACAGCAACAAATGAAGATATCTTGCATAATCTTCTCTTGTCGTCTGATCCAAACTGACCTTTCTTAGGCCAAGAATGCTGAAACAACCAAAAATGGTTCTCTTACCAAGAGCAGTCGAGCTTTTGATATCTCTTCCAACTGACCCTGAATTAGAATTTATAGATGTACATACTTTATGAGATAGTGATAGTGAATAATTTTGTTAGAGTAGAATTAGAGTTAGTTTTATAATTAGAGTTATTATTATAGTAAAGCCATTTGTTTTTTATGTAATTTTTTATATAAAAAATTATTCACTATCACTATCTCATAAAGTATGTACATCTATAAATTCTAATTCAGGGTCAGTTGGAAGAGATATCAAAAGCTCGACTGCTCTTGGTAAGAGAACCATTTTTGGTTGTTTCAGCATTCTTGGCCTAAGAAAGGTCAGTTTGGATCAGACGACAAGAGAAGATTATGCAAGATATCTTCATTTGTTGCTGTTCAACTTACTTTTCTAGAATGGCTCTCTCTGTATTTACGAAAGTTTTTATTTCGAGCCTCTGATGCTTCTTCCGATAGTTTCCCGATGGGTAAAAGTCCAAAGTGCTGTATTATATTGCATTATATATATATATATATAAGAATAAGGCAATTATATTAGCAATGATATTATAAAAAAAATACTTCAAAATTTTTTTTTTTTTCATTTTACTGAACCTCATAACTTTTGAATGTGTTTTTGTAAGTACTTTTTCTCATAAAATATGCGTTCCAAATTATTAATATTACTGAATAATTAGTATTATAATGTAACACAATTATTTATGAATGATATTATCAATACAAAGTACTTTTTACTTTTTTTTTTTATCGATTTACTGACCCTCATATCTTTTGAACGGGCAAATATGGGTGCGCGCTGAAAGCGTAGAACTATAGCTAACAACCCAAAGAATAAGCCTATAATCATTTTAAAGCAAGACCTCTCAAGACTTTGCCAAATTTTAGGACTTTCTGTTTCATTCCATACAACTAAAAGAGAAAATATTTTTTTCCAGGCAAACTATTACTTTTAGAGAAAAACGTGTAATAACAACTATTGATCAGAATGACAAGATCTTTCGATAGGTATTTTTTTTAAGTGGATTTTGTAAAAAAGAATCCTATGTCCCTTTTATAGCAGTTTCGACCCACTGTGTGCCGTAGCCGACCGTGTCCCTTTAACCCAGACGATAGGTAGGTAGAGTTGCCAAATTACACTAATGCAAACAATTTAGTAGTTTTAATTCTAGGTACATTTGTCTACTCAATATTTAGGTAGGTACCCACTTGATAAAAAATATGTGAGGCCGGTAGTCAAGCGTGTACCTACTTACTTGTTCCATAATTATACAGTACCATTGAACACCTATTTTCTCATACAATTTACTATGTTATCATAAAATCCGGGGTTTGCTAGAGGACACTGGGCACACCCAGCTATCAGCAGCAGCTGATCTCTTTAGACTGAAATTATAAATCTCGTTGTTTTATGTACGTTTGCCCAGCACGGCCCCTCAGAATTTGCATTTATGGTGTACACCATTGCAATGTACTCGCCTCTAGCAGTATATGTACCGATTTCTTTTTCAATGTACCTCTATACTTTTGAAGAAATATGCAAAAAAAGGTGGCCGTGCCAGCCAAACGCTTTCAGCACGGCCCCCCATGTAACTTGAATAATACATACCGTATTAACAAATGTCTATAACTCAAGAAATGTACTCTATTAATACGTTATATGTGCCGCAACAGTTATTGTGAATTCATAATAACAAATAATATATAGATGTGGATAAGGGGCCGTGCTGGAAAAAATCATTTTAAGAAATATCTAAAAAAGACAAAACATACTTAGCCAAAAACTATTAAAAAATAATTGATGTTTAGCAAGTAACATATGTACCGCATTGATTTCTCATACAACTTGTTATATTGTGAAAAATAAATCTATTTTAGTTCATTCAGCACGGCCCTCTATAGTTGCCTATATCTTTTTAAATAAGCCGTGTATGTTTACAAAATTCGACTTCCTGAATAATATATAGGAGTACATTCCTTTCAACTAAATTGCAATTCTGCTGTATCAATACTTTAGAAGATAAATTCAATCTAAAATATACATACATTAAAACTGATGGGGTGACCATGATTTCATATATTTGGTAGGTAGGTACATAAATGTTCTATATTTATGTACTTATATTAATTAAATTATGTGACTACATTGAAATAAACATTCTTTTTACCCGACTGTACCAGAAGGACGGTAAGGTTTTTCGAGTGAATGAATGTAGATATGTAGCAACCTTCATTTCTTTGGCACGCTTTGTAGTCTAAACGGCTTTATTAATTTCAACTTGAGAGATGTCGTTAGATTCGTCTTAATTGTGAGAATGACACAGGGTAGGTATATAAAAATAAAAATAACTGATTCTTGGCGTCAAGTAGGTAATTAATCGTTTTCTTTTCCTCAAAGCCTATCTAGTGGGATAATATATTAAATAAACGAATTTCTAAGTGGACTAGCTTTAACTTACGGTTCGGCTCGCGTGGTAGAAATAAAAAATATATAAAGCGTGCTTATAACCTTCCCCTAGAAAAAACACAACTTATAATATGTACTCAAATAATATGAATATTCATATTCATATTATTTGAGCAGTATTTATATTTACTACTGTCTGTTATGCGCGTAGAGATGTGACTGTCAATAAACACTCAAGCGCAACATGAAGTAACCGCGACACCAGCGCCACATTAAAAATTACGGTAGCGTCAGTGAACTAATAGCGATCGCACACGACAAAATTAACTGATAATATATTATTATACTTAATGATTATTTTTTAAGATGTAATGAATAAACACATAATTATTTAAATAAATTACCCAATAGCGGACAAATTTTAAACTTTGAGAAACATTGAATATTTTGTTTTTTTTTAGCATTTCTCATTCTGAATAACATTTATTTAAACATATTATAAGTTGTGTTTTTTCTAGGGGAAGGTTATAAGCACGCTTTATATATTTTTTATTTCTACCACGCGAGCCGAACCGTAAGTTAAAGCTAGTCCACTTAGAAATTCGTTTATTTAATATATTATCCCACTAGATAGGCTTTGAGGAAAAGAAAACGATTAATTACCTACTTGACGCCAAGAATCAGTTATTTTTATTTTTATATACCTACCCTGTGTCATTCTCACAATTAAGACGAATCTAACGACATCTCTCAAGTTGAAATTAATAAAGCCGTTTAGACTACAAAGCGTGCCAAAGAAATGAAGGTTGCTACATATCTACATTCATTCACTCGAAAAACCTTACCGTCCTTCTGGTACAGTCGGGTAAAAAGAATGTTTATTTCAATGTAGTCACATAATTTAATTAATATAAGTACATAAATATAGAACATTTATGTACCTACCTACCAAATATATGAAATCATGGTCACCCCATCAGTTTTAATGTATGTATATTTTAGATTGAATTTATCTTCTAAAGTATTGATACAGCAGAATTGCAATTTAGTTGAAAGGAATGTACTCCTATATATTATTCAGGAAGTCGAATTTTGTAAACATACACGGCTTATTTAAAAAGATATAGGCAACTATAGAGGGCCGTGCTGAATGAACTAAAATAGATTTATTTTTCACAATATAACAAGTTGTATGAGAAATCAATGCGGTACATATGTTACTTGCTAAACATCAATTATTTTTTAATAGTTTTTGGCTAAGTATGTTTTGTCTTTTTTAGATATTTCTTAAAATGATTTTTTCCAGCACGGCCCCTTATCCACATCTATATATTATTTGTTATTATGAATTCACAATAACTGTTGCGGCACATATAACGTATTAATAGAGTACATTTCTTGAGTTATAGACATTTGTTAATACGGTATGTATTATTCAAGTTACATGGGGGGCCGTGCTGAAAGCGTTTGGCTGGCACGGCCACCTTTTTTTGCATATTTCTTCAAAAGTATAGAGGTACATTGAAAAAGAAATCGGTACATATACTGCTAGAGGCGAGTACATTGCAATGGTGTACACCATAAATGCAAATTCTGAGGGGCCGTGCTGGGCAAACGTACATGTTGTTTTGAAAGGCCATTCGTATTACAAATGTTTGCTGTGAAACTGCAATCACTACGCAAACGATTGATATATTAAACAGACATTGGAAAATAAGACAACGATTTCAGTATAACTGTGCATGTGTTATTTAATTTTATAGATAACTTTACCTTTATGATCTTACGTAATAATAATAATAAAACAATTACATACCTCAAATAATTGTAACAGCTTCAAATACTAGGTACGGCTTTCACCAAATAAAGACTGGAATGCAATGCGTTACGCACTGTGCGTATACTTAGCTGATATTATTGCATATTAAGACTGTCAGTTTCCATATCTCTAACTTGAAGAATACAAATTTGTGATCAACAGTTAATTTATTAATAGATTTTATTGTCATAGAAATTCATTCGTGTGCCAAAACTTGATTAGGTTTACTTCATTGGTTCATTATCCATTGTCATGCCTGCCTTGTTCACGTTACATCTATTATCCATTTTAACGTATGTGCCAGAAATCAAAATATTTTACTGAAAAAGGTTGTTTCTAAATATTTTTGGACCTAGGTACTATCAAATTTACTTAAGTGTGCGCGGTAATTATCTTTTTAATTGATGTATTTTGGAGTAAAACTTCAACAAGGATTGGTCCGTTACACTTTAAAATTTATAATCAGATACGATAAAAGATAAAAGTGTCGCTTACGATAAAAAGCGGGAAGAGCTCCTTATAATTTTCCTGTAGTCGCTGGAAGTGTGTCTAAGGCTCCATTCACACATACCAAATTACCAAAACCAAAACGCAACCACGTGGTTGCTGCAGCCAAAAGTCGCAGCGAAACTGTAGACACGTAACCACACACCGCGTGACTCAGTGTGACCGTGTTGTCGCCAATCTGTGTGGTGTGGTTGTGACTGGTGGGCCGTGTGAAAAGAGCCAATACTATTTTATGTTATTTTAGTTTTGTAATTTTCTTATTAAGTGTGTAATAACATATCTATATAAATAATTCAAGTGACTGGTCATTCAGGAACTTTTCCCTAAATCTTTGCGTGATACAAAGCAGAGAATGGTCAACATTTTTATATTAGTAACACGAGTCTTGGTATGAATATTTTAATAAGAACCATGGCCCTTATTCTTAGCCATAGGAAAGTTCCAGCATCGGAAGGTTTTCAAATTTAAGAATGAGCTGCATTTACGGCTTAGTTTGTTTATCGGTAGAAAATAGGTTTTCATGTCTATATAAAGTATATCATGATATTTTTTTTACAACATTAATATATGTTTTACCGTGAATGAAACATGTTCTCCGATGGAAACATTCCGACGACCTAACATCAGGGCCCAGCTCTCCTTAAAATGTTAATAGGTACCTATTATTGAAAACATTGTACATAATTGATAGTGAATCAAATAACAAACTATTTTATCACCTTTATTATAAAGTGCTTTATTCGTTGATTGCTGTCGCATAATATTTCAGCTCCATGGTAAAAACTTCGTTTAAAAACTATTTGAGATAAGTATCTACAGCAATACAAACACCTTTCAGCAAATTATTCTTTAGTATTACTAAAACAACGCCTTTTAAAATATAATACAATTCCAAGATACATACAATTTTAGACACCCTAACGTCAGTGTTGCAATAACTTTGGTTCCATAGTGCCATTTAAAAAAACTTGTATTGTAACTAAAAACTAATTATTGAGACTATTAAACCTTTTTACGTAACACCTCGCGCCGTTCGACGAGTGCCTACTACGTCGTATCTATAATAATACAAGATTTAACTATACATATATACACCCCTCTTACGTAAACTATTGTAAGTGCATTTATTGAAGACCATACGATCATCTGCGGAGATAGTAAACTGTCGTAAATGATATGCATTTACGACTCCAGATTCCATAAATATGAAGAATACACGAACATAGTTTTTCGTTATTAGCGTGGCGGTCAAAGGGTTAAGACGTAATCTATCGTATGATTTAGGAAGAACTTAAAATAGTTTACGGAGGACATAAACTATCGTAAGTTTATATGATTTATAAAGCACTTACGATAGTTAACATAGAAGGAGTCAATATATAAAAGTTTATAAACATAATGTGCAATTGAAGCGAGTTATTTTTAATTTCAATTAATTATACATCTAGTGACTCTTCTATATTCGACAAAACATTGCTGGTATGCGAGTAAATACGTTGATTTAATTATAAATAAGTATTAGAGTTGGACCCCATACATCTGCACACAATAACTTTGTCAATGACGTACACATTTTGGCTATTAATCACCGATCAGTTATAGGTATATCTGAAGTGCCCGGAAATTACGACAATTAGTGATATGACAGATGAGATACTGTCTGCTTTCCCAGATGGAGCAGATGTTTTTAGCATACGCCCTACTTACTTACATGAGTTATCTAATTGGATCTATACAACAATACCGCCAACCCGCCAACATTCGAACGCCTCCTAAGTTAACTATCGTAAGTACATATTAGATCATTATCTAATATAAACTAAGACATATACTACCGTAAGTTTATTAGCTCATGATATGACATGTACTTACGATAGTCTACGAGGGCTGAGTAAATTTTTCGGTTGTTAAACAAAGGTTGAACGCGGGAGTGCCGCCGGTCTGTGTGGGCGGGTAAGTTGCTTTTGTGTGTAACGCACTTTATGATCGTTTTGAGTAAAATTAAATGCAGTATATTTCTCAACAAGTTATGAGCAACTGACTATATGTAATAGTAATGCATGCTGCGTGGAGTCGAACCCATAAGAGCGTTTAACTTATGAACGACAATGTCACAATTTAGTGTCATTTTTCGTGGTTTTAAATTATTTAATCGAAGCTCTATTGTAATATGTTCAATAAACATTTTAAAATTATGTAAACATGTATTAAAAATTAAGTATCCGTAAAACTTTCAGTTATTTTACCATAAAAACAACGCCTTGCAAGTTCCAATGTTATATGCAATGACCTTTTACACACTTCACCTAATTCTTAAAAGTGTGAACATATTTCTAAAATATAGCTCCGAATAATAAAAATTTAAAACCAAGAAGTATATCACTATATTGCGACGTTTCCGTTCATAATTCTAAACACCCTTAACATTCGTTAAGTCACGAGCACACTATTTTATCAGTCACTTTGATGTATAAGAATAGATATATAAGATACAAGGATGGTAAATAAAATAGTATGTTCGTACCTCTATATTAGTATATATATTTCACAAATTTATACATAATTCACGGATGCATTGTTTCATGTTATATACATTATTTACCTAACGTTACATAACAACAGAATTATTCGCACACTAGTTAATTTTTAATCTTATTTTTTTAGCTAACAATATGAGATAAGTATATTTATAATATATAACGCTAGTAATATTAAGGAATCTAAATAGACTAACATAATGATACTGCATCTAAAGTATAGTTACGGATAGATGATATATATCTTACAAATATCGGGTATTTGATATGTCCTGGTCATTAAAAGACTCGACTCCGCTAAATGGGAGATGATAAGGGAAGAGAGACGCGTTCTAAACAAACGAAAGACGTTGTTTTTGAGTGATGTCGTCTGACAGCCTATCGGAAATTCTAGTTAAAAATCGATATTTTTAAAATATTATTATCTATACAAACATAATAAAATTGTAACGGGTTCATGTCTGTACATTAAAGATATTGAAAAAAAAATAATGTAGGGGTCTTTTTTACAGCCACAGAAGCCAAATCAACAATTTTTAGATTTTTTTGTCTGTCTGTATGTTTGAACGCACATCACACGAAAACTACGGCATGGAATTGAATGCAGTTTTCACCAATGTATTGCTTGAGGTCTAACTTAACATACAGGCTTTCTACCGACATGCCAAGCAGCCGTGCCGCGGGCGAAAGCTAGTTTTTCATATAAAATCAGCCAGCGCGAACAAATAATTAAAACTACTGTAATGTTATGAGACTAGATACTTGTAAATGAAAAGAATTAATTATTTAACATAAGCGGCGTGCGCATTATAATATAAATTGTAAATATCTATTGCTTATAGGTTGTAGTTGGCGAAATGTGTGATGAAACTCTGCCCACCCCATTGGGGAAGAAGGTGTGATACTATACTGTTATATTCATGCCTATTGCTTGTTTACAACAGTTCTCTCTCTCTAGCTTAATTGGGAGTCGAGACCTAAACCCCCTTATTAATATGGACTAAGTATTAAACCAGGTTTAAATTGTCATAAGCCATTATTTTAGTGTCTAAGTTGTCAATTTAAACCTGGTTTATTGCTAAGTCCGTAATTTGTAATAGCGTCGCAGCCAGAGCGACCGCGAGGCATAAAGACCTAGTTCTTACTTCTGTAGACTTATTTAGCTTATTGTATCAATGAATGTAATATCACAATATGGGTCCAATTGTTATAGAGAAGCCCTGGGAATCGACATCACAACCAATGGCCCACACATTCTTTACACTGGTATGTTATTTATTCTGAAGTAAGGCAAAACCTGGCGTGTTATGCTGACAATAAAAGTCATGTATTATTCAAAACTCTCAATCTTGTAAACGAGCAACATTTTCTCTAATAGCATATATTGTGTGCTTTGAAATTTACACCTAAGGCAATTTAGAACTCTATCATATAGGAAAAAAGGCACATTTACGCGTACAAGTCTTGTAAGACGAGTACGTTGCCGTCTTAGTCTTTCTCACAGTGTAAGACAGAGATAGCATACTTTACTTACAAAACTTGAATAATGTAAATGAGCCTTTATTCCGTATATGTTTAAGGTTCTAAATTTAGAGTAAATGGTGCGCTTGGACAACGATTTAACAGATATGCAAAAATGACTTTTATTATCTTTAAAACACGCCTCGATTCAGAACATCTGCTGCTGCATCAGATGCTTTTCCCTCTGTATCATTGCGTCATAACGCATGAGCATGAAAAAAAGGGTGATTTTTAAATTTTGTCCATAACAGTCCGTTACTAAGTATTTGTTTGGAGTATACCACTAACTACGGCAAGCATGCATCAGTTATTTAACTCAAATAATGCAGAAAATCCGCCCATTTAGTGACGGATTTAGAATACATAATTCATGTCACTACCCCATTTCAAACCGTGGGTGTCGTAAAAGGCGACTAAGGACCTAACTTTAAGCAGACCAGAGCACTGCGAGAAAAGGAAATTTCGAAACAAAACCCTATACCAACCCGTCTGGCAGTGTGGTATAATAGGTCAAAGTCCCTCCAAAATGATGACCCAAATACATGATATTTTTACTCTATTTTCGTTCGTTCAAGTATGAGGTGTCGCCATTGGTTATAAGATCTAAATAGGACATACAAAACTCATCTAACAGAAACTATACTTCAGGTGTGCTCGTACATTTTCTTAAATGACAACATTATCTTTTCACGTGTCTAAAAAGGCTTACATTCAATAAATATTTCAATTAAAAATTATAATACAACAAAATTGCAGCTTGGCACCATTTGAAAATAAATCTTGCAAGCCAACTGTCGTATTGTGATAAGATAATTTGTCACATCTTGTTTAGAGAGTGCAAAACTCAAGCTAATGTATCGCGGCTTAAATGATATTGAATTAGCTTTATTTACAATGAATTACGTGTTAAGGCAAGAATAATACAACTTTTTTTATTTAACAAGGCGTAATCACAAGATTGTTTGAGGAAATCACTCGAATCGAGGCGTAAATTACAAGAAAATTTAGATATTACTCAAATTGAGGCGTAAATCCTAAAAAAATTAATCAAATTATTCGAATCGATGCGTAAATCACAAGACATTTTAATAAAATTGCTCGAAATGAAACGTAATCACATTATGATTTAGTATGTATTTGGGCATGTTTACATTTTAAGCGTCTAGAACAATAATGAAACGAGAATGCCTTTGAATGCCCACCAAGAAATATAAAATATCCACTAATTTCAACACTCCCTGTGTTGAAATTAGTGAATATTTTAAATCACGAACTTCACGATTCTGAACTCACTTAGTAACCGTATTGTCGATTGTTAGTTAACATGATTGAAAATAAACTAAAGGTGAAGACACATTACCGCAGCGTGGCGCGCCAGAGACGCCCCTGGCTCATATGTTTCATACATTTTGTATGGTATGGTATATATATATATTTTATATTATATGGTTCGTATGTCGTGAGGCCACGACACGACACTCAAATGTGTCTCTAACCATACTAAATCTATGAAACCGATATGCGCCCCACGCCACGGTAATGTGTTTCCGCCTTAAAACTCCCATATGCTTTATACAAATACATCAAGCAGCTTATCATGTTGTCTCTGTCAGACAAACCATGAAAAAAAAGATAGCATGTCATAATTTAATTGCATTCCTCAAAAAAACTCGCCTTAAAATTAAAAATGAAACGTATACTCATTGTAATAAAGCACATATTCTAACGTCATTATAGTCGCAACTTACATATTAAAGATACAAGACCATCTACACTATTTAAGGCGCAGTTATATTCTGTCAATTTAATAATATAAATAAATATAAAATTGATTATTTCGGAATGTTAATAAATATAATTTTTCAAACGTTTAGAAGCGACCATAAACCAATTATGTAAAGTACTTAATACACCTACTTTCTTACACTTTTTGAGCCTTTATCGTTAAACGAAAATGTATTATATTATTAATATAACATGAATATCTGTATCAGAGATACATTTTCGGTTATTAGTTCATTTTTTAACCGCTCATAAATAACAAATAAAATACACCCTATTGTTTAAGCAATAACCGTACTTTTCATTTGTCAGTTTAGCGGCCATCAAATCAAGTCTCTATTGACTTCCATGTGTCCTTCACAATTATGTGACAAACACCCAATTTCTGCTATTACGTCACGTCACATGCCATTTTAGGCTCTTTAGAAGTACATCAGTCTCATGTCTGCAGAAATATTGTATTATCAAAATCACCAAAAGAATTTCACAGCCCTAGCATATTAGATTGTCTCCTCCGTCTAACTTCTGATTAAATTCATTGACTGGGTGTATGGGTTCCAAGGATTTCCCTAGGACTTCCGAGCTTCATAGCTCGGAGTTCACAAGAGTGTCTCATCTTTAATGCTGGCTTACAGACGCCACAGGGACAACTGTGCTGTATGGATGTCCCGTAGCTCTAACATGATTATTACACTGGTATTTTAATATCCATTAGTCGAAAGATAAGTTAGGCTTAACACATCTCATTTTCACTTATTACGAGTAATAAGAAATAAAAATATCTACGTATATCTAAGTGATTTTGATCGTTTAATAATAATTGCTCCATCTCTGTCCCCCTATTACTATGCAATAAGTGAAAATGAGATTTAAGTATATAATGCCTATAGCTAAGTGGGGTTGAATCTTTATTCACAACAGATATTTCAGACAAGTTTTCAGGTAATCCGAATATTCTATCGTAACCTAGTTTTCTTCATAGTAGATATAAATAATATAGTAGCAGATAGAGAGACTAAGGAAAAATCGAAAATATACAAATGAGTAAAGATTTATACGGATATCACGGATAGAATATTAGGACCAGCCATAATTGTACAATAAATTAGGTATTTAACATTAAATACTTAAAAATAAATCAATTTTATCGATAATGCATACAATATAAAATTACAAATTTTAATGTTTTAGACAGAGATAGCGCTAATAATATGACGTCATTAACTATCACTAGCTTTGTAGAAAAGAGAGAAAATTCTGCCCTCACATCTTTAATGTACATAAAGCTATGGTAAAAGAACCTTTAAATAGTTGCAAAAGTGCAGAGGAAACTGCGCCTTAAGTGCTATTAACGTCTTGTATATAAAGTAGAGAGTCATGTGCGATTAACGCGAGCTACCAGACTTACTGTGCGCAATGAGCCATTGTAGTGTTATATCGATATTGTCCTTTTCTTTGCAAGAGATTGAGTAGCAGCATATCTCACGGTCTTGGATGGCTGACAAGTTCCTGAAAAATATTACATATTCATATATATAACTATCCGAAATCTGGTGTTATTGGTACTGATACCGGTGAGTAGGTATCTTTATATATATAATTCTTCTATATGTGTGTTGACAGTGAACTCCTCCTAAACGGCTGAACCGATTTGAATTACTTTTTGTGTATGTGTTCTAGTGGATTCGAGGATGGTTTAGATTCATAAATAAAAAAAAAAATGCAATCGATAGGTATATCATGCAGGACAACGTCTGTCGGGTCCGCTAGTTTAAAATATATTTTTTAAGAGCGTTACCTCATTATATTAGTTGCCTCATCTATTTATTTACGTAAAGGAAAACTTACACATTTAATTTTGTGAAATTATATAATTATGATACATACATATTATGGCCAATAAAGTTTCCACTATGATATAATCATCAAAATTATCGCAGAAATATCTTTAATTTCCTTCTTTACATAGAAATCTAAATAAAACCAGCTGGTTTGAAAAGATCATTGATCCCAACTTTGGACATTCATATCTCTGTAGGTAACATGCACTCCTGGGGGCTTTTCTCCAACAGGCTGTGCAGCTCGTTGTTCGACGCCTCTGTTTTGTCAGAGTCTACAAGCTAGACTTACATTCGCTCGATGAGGCCGTGCTCGTCGAGCGCGTGCGGCAGGTCGCGCTTGTTGCCGAGCACGAGCACGGGGATGCCGGTCAGCTGCTGCTTCTCCAGCAGGCTGTGCAGCTCGTTGTTCGACGCCTCTGTTTTGTCAGAGTCTACAAGCTAGACTTACATTCGCTCGATGAGGCCGTGCTCGTCGAGCGCGTGCGGCAGGTCGCGCTTGTTGCCGAGCACGAGCACGGGGATGCCGGTGAGCTGCTGCTTCTCCAGCAGGCTGTGCAGCTCGTTGCGGGACGCCTCAATCTTGTCAGGGTCTGCCGCGTCCACCATGTACCTACGGAACATAATAGTGGATTATTGCACTTCACTTTAACTTTAAATGAGTTTTTTCATAATTTAAGTCAAAACGCTGCGACTTTTATAACAGCATTTTTAGTCAGTTTTAAAAAATGCTTATTATAAGAAGCACCACGTTGCGATGACGAGGCAGTTAAACTTAACTCATTAAATATTAAAATACATACACAATAGCGTTAACTCCTCGGCAATATCTCTCCCACATTGAACGGAACCTGGGCTGACCACCGATATCCCATACCTGGAAAAATATTACACATATTACTGCGTGAACTTGTCCAACTTTATGAAAATAACAGTGTTATGTGGCTCGAAACATTTAATCATGGCCTCGTTAACTCTAAATCCTCTAGTGTCAATATTTAGAAATACAATTTATCCATATAAAAAGTTATACGTAACGTCATGATCGAACGCGTTTCGCCACTCACCAAAACACGCACTAGGCGCTCAGGCAATCGGAAAAAATTTTAGGCCTTCGCGTACGACCAGTTCCATGACAAGGTAGAACTATAAGAAGAACTGATGAGGAATTTAGACAACGCACGAACAGTCCACACGCTCAGTAAGGCGCCGTCCTATTGCCATCGCTGCGTGCGATGAAAAACAATATGGTCGCATCGCGATCGCATGATCGTACGGCCGTCAATAGGACATTACACAGTATGTTTAAATGCACGTCGGTCGCAACGCATCATCATACGAGCGACGACAATAGGACGGCGCCTTACTGGCCTTACTATCTGACTCACGAGTACTTATGACCCGTCGTTGCACGCTGTGAGCGTTTAAAGTTAAAGAACAGAAGTCTTAATACCAACTGGCGTTTGTGGCACAACCCTAATCTGCTATACGTTAACTAGCTATGTAGCCATAAGTTTCTCTGTGCCCGAAATGAATAGGTAGAGATTCAACGAACAACAAAATACGTATAATATATATTATTCAGACATTAAACAGCCACAATCTCACTACCCGCATTTGTTGGTATAAATTTGTTAAAAAACTAAAAAGCGGGTGATTCTCCAATCAATAAACAAGCAAAATAAGGTTAAAAATTATTCCGGCCCAGAAATGTTTAGAGGAAATAATTATGTAAATAAATATGTACAATCTACAACCATAATAATATATAATTCAGATGTCCTCCAACATCTGAAAGGTAAGGTTAATTAAGGTCCCTGGGATTTGAGCTGTGTGACCTTGAAATTAAAATTTAAAGCTGAAGTCGAGTATAGAAAAATGTCTCGGTAATTCTGTAAATTTACATAATATTTAAATTACCTATCTAAATTAAAATATAATTTAATTTTCAGCATTTATGTAGATAAGACAACGCTAGCAAGCCGTACAACTTACTTAACGGGCACAGAGTACACCCAGACTCAAAACAACTTTTTATGAATCAAAAAATTATTTGTCACATCTGGAAATCAGTCCCACGTCACTCAGCAATCGGCATGGCTTTGTTATCGAGGCGACCACCCTAACCGCTATACAACTGTGACAACCAACTCAATTTAACCAACATAAGCTATCATAGAACGCTACTTAGGCAAAAATGTAATAGTTATAACTTTCTCTTATAAAATCCACCGCCATTCACCGTAAGTACCCTTGGTAACACTCACAACAAATAAGTTAGAAAGTTATCACGTGTACTACAGTTAGTGGCACGCGAATATACAAACCACAAATAGGACAGGGTAACCGAACTAACATGGTCACTGGTAACTTTGTTTATTTACATAGGTATTCTGCCTTGCTAAGAAAAAAGGCGCAGTTGCATTACATGAGCTACGGGAAAAACGCATGTTAAAGTTACCTCTTAATATTACTTATTCTGTGCATTAGATACAATTTCCCTTGCGCTTGACATGCAGTTATGCCGTTCTTTTTTGGTAGGACAGTATTGTAGTTCTGAGTTTTGAAATATCGCATCCCGCCCCATTCGATTAACGGGACGGTTATGTGCTCAATGGCCCGAACATGGCAGAAGGTTAGCATACCCATAAAACCTCTCTATGCAACAGCGCCTCGTTTTGAGGTGGGCCGCCGGAATCTGACACGACGTACGTCAGAAACCGCCACCAAAGAGGCCTAAACCTTGCCTCGTTTTGAGCCATTAAAGTACATTATCAAGCTATTTGTTGGTTTTTACTAGGTACTACTAGTTTGTCTATACTTCTATGGTAATACTAAGATTATTAAGCCCCACGTCACTCGGCATGGCTCATCTCATCTCAGAAACTACTGGTCCGTATTGAAAAATGTCTAGTGTTGGATAGCCCATTTTTCGAGGAAGGCTGTATAACATCACGCTACAACTAATAAAAGCTGAGTAGTGGGAGAAAAGATATACGAGAACGAAACTCCGGACAACAGCTATATTAAAAAAAAATACAGGCAATCATTGTTACAATAAAAAGAATAAAATATACATACCTTAATAGTAACATTTCCTTTGGTAATTTTGCGCATATTGAAGCCAACTGTAGGTATCATGTCTTCGCTGAACTGGCCTGACTGTAACCATAAACATTTTAAATTAAATAAAGTAATTTAAATTAATGCAAATGATTGATGATTTTACCTAATATTTATAAAGCTCCTAGACTATACCCTAAAAATTTAACCCGACCAATTCTGATATTTGGCGACAAAATTTCGACCAATTAGCGACTAATTTTTTGCATCATCAAAATCAAAATCCACGATGGTGGCCAAGCCAGTGTCAGCCACACCACTGCTAATGTTTATTAAATACATGTATAAGTACTCAATAAATCTGTTCCCAAATTAAATGTGGATAACATCGATAAATATAGTTATTAACGACCTTGATGTAATTTCATGTGTAGAGGTACATGTCCAAAAATAATGAGTACTATTACGATTTGTCTTGTTCGCTACACCTGCACCGTTGCGTAGCAGTTAAAGTGCTCGCCTCGCCACTTACATAGGTGAACCGAGTGATGTGAGTTCGATTCTCACACGAGACAAACTATTTGTGTGATTTTATATATTTGTTTCCAGTCTTGGTGTACTTTGTGTCCATTAATTGTATGTTTATATAGGCCCCCACGACAGAGAGCATGATCTATAGAGCGGGCGTAGTCTTTAAAAAAAAAATAGTAATGTTATAAATCGTTGTTATGTTATCAAGAGTAATCGCTGAACTTACTAATGGGTTCCATTGCCAAGCATCAGAACAAAATGGGACAACAAGGGGCAATTATACATTTGCATGATCAGAACCCTAAAAATATTTCTATTAACCTTTTGACCGCCGCATCAAATCGGTATCGCCGTGCCTTGAGCGCCAAGCTTTTAAAATACAGTAAATTTTTGACGTGCCATGCCGTCATTGGCGTGGTGAGCACATTTTAATTTTACGTGTATAGACGTCTCTGGCGTTCAAAGGGTTAATGTTAGCATGCTGCAGAAGGGTACACAAACTTTTCTTGTTTTATTATAAACCTGCCCTCACCAGGTTTATGTATTACACATTATTTGTAGCCCATACTATGTTTGTTATTGAATTTCTTCCTCATACTGTTGCCAGTGTTAAGGACATAGTATTTAACTAATAGGTATACTTAACCCGTGTGGTGACGGGATTCAGAATAAATTATGTAACCACTCCCTTTCGTTCCCGGGATGTCGTAGAAGGCGATTAAAGGGAAAAACGCGCCATAGCAACTGTGAGGCCTATGTTCAACAGTAGACGTCATTGGGTTGATAAGATGATGATGACGTAACAATGTAACAACATTGTTTTCAAGCACATGCAGTTGCAGTTTCAAACAATAAGTATGCGTATAATCGTATATGATAACAAAAATTGCAAAATAATATTTATCTAAGCCTTTTAAGTAGATAATTAAATGTAGGTATCGTCATCATCATCAGTATCAGTCCAATTTCATCCACTGCTGATACACACACGTCCACTCATTAGTGGTATAAAAAATAAAAAAAAAATAAAAAAAAATAAAAATAATAATTAGCATGATCTTATCTTGTTAATTTTATATGGACATTATAATGCATGTACATAATAAATAACTTTAACCTATTCACTGGCCGACCCTCCAAATGTAGCAATCAAAAATGTATTCTATTACCAAGCAACAAAAGCATATTTTATATTTCAAATTGTTGCATATTTAAGAGGCTGTGAGTAATGTAAAGTATCCCAAAAGAGATTTATAAATATTGATATTGTTGTTACATAATCATAGCTAGGAACTACATAGTGATTGTAAATAGAATAAAAAGTTTAAAAATCTGTACAACAGATAAGATAAATGGCAAATGAACTTGTACTGGACTCGATCATTGTCCTGACATTGGAATTTGACATTGATAATGATATGTCAACTGAAAAGAGGCATATTATAGTATAGGTAAGTACAGCAATTATTATTACACAAGTATAGTAAATATAATATTGAATTATTATCAATAATTATCTATACTAATATTATAGAGTTTGTTTGTTAGATTGGTTGGACGCGGTAATCTGAGGAACTACTGGTCTGATTTAAAAATTATTTTAGTTTTAGATAGCCCATTTATCGAAATGTCTCAAGGGCTACCGATATTACAGATATACCGCGCCTGTAGCCGTGGGCGGAAGCTAGTAATTTTATAAATTGTCAGAAAAAAGTCAGTATTGATTTTTTTACATAGATTTATGAATCAAGATTATAATGAAATGAAATCTCGTTTATTCATCTAGGTTACAAGGTAACACTTATGAAAGTCACAAGATAAGAATGTAACAGGTTATCCGAAAAGTAGTGTCAGCAAATTTGCCTACGACCAGTTCGCTGACGGGGTGGAGCTATGAGAAGAACTGGCAAGAAACTATAGACTGATGACTCATGAACCCATTACAATTTTGTTCCTAGGGGGCGTCGATAATGACCTGCCCTTTTCTAAAACCCCTATATCCATTTGTAAATTTAAGTTATTTGGAACACATGCGAAAAGTTGTCCGCCTCAGTAGTGTAGCAAGACCTAGAATTGCAGGGCAAAGTCTTGAGTCCCATTCCAGGGACGGGACAAAAAGAACATTGGGTTTTTCTATCATGAAATTATCAGTATCACTCTAGTCTTGAAATGGTTTTACATCTCTGTCTATCCCATCATGGAAAAATGTGTAAGCTATGCTAAAAATATTATAAAAGAATACATTTTCCTGCCTACATCCTCTGAGCTCAAAACATTTATAAATGTAATATTAGGCCAAAGCAGAATTAAATCAACATTGACATTGAAACCTACTTTTTTATATAAATTTCTTTTCTTTTTTTTAAAGGCAATTAAAAAATTGTATCAACCTTTCGTGAATAGTCTAAATCTGCAAATCTGAATAAAAAACTAATTAGCATGCTAATAGGTTTGTCTAGCATTGGCTAATATAATGAACCCTAATAGTTGTATTTTTTTTTAGTTTAAATCATATAATATTTAATTTTAAAATTACAATTCTGTAACCAAGCCAGCCAGCATGGTAGACAATCTTTACCAGCTATAAGTACAGAGGTTAATCGTAATACTTACTGTGACTATATTCTGATGGATATTATTTTAATTACTACATCTACAGACAAACCTTCTCATATGAAGAGAAACTAATATTATACTTATTATAGTTTTCAATATATATTATGTATTATATTATTTTGCTCATTATAGTGCATAGAAAAAAAAATATAATGCAAAATTGAGGCCAGTGTTCACAATAACAGTTTAAAATAGAGATCCAGTATTATAATGGCTGCATAGTATCTGTGATAAGGGAACAAGGGAATGATTCATGATACAGATGGTTTTATCATAATCATAGGCTGAGGATGCAGTAGTTTGAGCATAATTATTTTACTATGTATGAAAAAGTATTATTAAAATATCAATTTATTATAATATGTTTGTCAATTTATTATGTATGTGTAGCACATTCAAGTATATGTTGTATTGGGCTTGATTGACTTTATAGTATTTACTAAGGTAAGCTTTCCTATTGCACTAGCCTTGTTCCTGTAATGATGAGAATGAGAAATAAATTTCTAGAACTAATCTTATTGGAAAAGGTTATTTTTCTGCAGTAACCAACATTTCAATCAAGTACAGATTTTCAAGTATTATTTTTTTAAATATGATTCACAAGCTAGCTGTAACATTAACTTCAAAGTTTGAGCCTTTTTTATGCTAATTAATTGTCTTTCACCAAAATTATTAGTGAATGCAAATTTAATGTAACTGTAACTGAAGTACAATGAGTTTTCATTACTTTTCTCTTTGTTAAGAATGGTGCGGAAACACAATAAGAACAAACAAAAACAATGAGTAATATGATCACATAATGCCATACGTACCAGACAAGCGAATATTCATCGGAAAACTATTCATTACCGTATGATACTTATCAGCGAACGAAATTCGATCGTCGGCTCGTTCACACAACACATACAACATTACAAAGCTATTTTATACCGAAACAAAGTGAACAAGAAAGTTAAAACATCACAAAAATATTGTTTTAAGATAATACTAACGGCAATGACGTTAACAAAAGTTGTTTTTCCCGAGTACTGCAATCCGACTAGTGTTAGCTCCATCTCCTCCTTCCAGAACAAGCTTTTAATCCAATCAAGGATACGATTGATTAAAGCGAGCATTTTCAAAGATTTCACCACTGTTCTATACGCAAAAAACGTAAATTAATGAACGCCTCTTCCGAAAATCTGCTGTACAATTTGATTGACAGATATCAATTTACGTTTCGCTAACACTCCACGATGACGTGTTAGAAGTCATTTTCCTTCGTTTCAAATCAATTATTTTAGAAATAAAAATATAGCAGAATTAAATCATTAAAATTAAACAGAATATTTATTACTTTCAAAATAATTTATTTTACATTTTTTTATAAATTTTACAGTAAATCACATTTAGATAGTAATGATTACGTGAATGACGTCATAATTTCGATGCAGCAACTAAACGTAACGCACTGTCAAAATTATGTTGCCATTATTATTATTTACACCAGCTGTTTATTGTTTTAATGTTTTAGAACGTTTTTGTTTTTTATTTATTTCTAAAATAGAAATACCACCTTTCACCTTTTGCAACATATTTATTTACATTGTTTCTTTTTTTACAAACCAACTTTTATTTTACAAGATACCTACAATGAAATGTTAAAATTGTTCTCACAGTCACAGAAAAAGTAACAACGTAACAACTAAGTAGGATCCATGAGTTAGGTACAGTTTTTTGAATTGATTATAATCTCAGGATAAGGATTACCTTATTTTTTGCTTGGTAGGAAAGCGGCAAAAGTCAGCCGAGCGTTGTATTGTATCTCGGGCCGAAATCAATGTCGAATGTTTGTAAACAAATCTCTGTCAAATAGTTCTGGGTAATGTTTATTAAAAATGATTAGGGTAGGTACATATAGAACTGGTTTTTTATTGTACGCAGTGGTTCGATCTATGGACCATTCAAAACAAAAGTTTGCATTATTCTCAATCTCAAATGGTGAAAGTAATCTGAATACTGGAGATAGATAGTTTTACTCAAAGGAAACATTATTTTATTTTTAAAAAGAAACTAAACTGCAATTAAAATATTTTCGAAAATTCGGTTGCAATCGAACCAGCTAAAATCCAAAAAAGAACATTAAGTTCTTTTATGGCATCGATCGATAGAGTCAATCATTAGAATAGAACCTCTTAAACAAAAGTAGTAAATTGAATAAAAACAGAACCCTAAAATCATTATTGTGCAAATGTTTGCATTATTCCTTATTTTTTAAAGATTGCATACAAAATAAGATCGAAGACCCAGGTATGGGTTGAGTTGTGGACTGTGGTACTTGTCGTCTTGCTTGCTAAAGAGTAGATTTTATTACTTCAGCATTTTAGAGATTCAGCTTTTCGTGGAATCATTGTGCGTACGCCCTCTCTAGTATCTAAAGGTTAAAATCATATGGACGTCATGTAGTCGTTTCTTATTTAAGTAATTATATAAAAACAAGTTGGTAGGTATAGTTAGTGGTTTACAGGTTACATACAGCGTCATAACGATCGCCGAGCAAACTGAACCGCCCGCCTGAAGTATCTCCCACCATGCACCCTACAGAAAACCTCACCCATATTAACATTAATGTTGTGCTCCTTGTCCTCCTGCAGGAGGAAAGAGAGGAAAGTTCTAAAGAGTCGGCAACGCACATGTGATGCTCCTGCTACATCAGGAGCATCACATGTGCGTTGCCGACTCTCTCTTTTTCACATGTCCATAGGCTACGGTAACCGCTTATAATCAGGCGAACAGTTTATTTGTTAGGACGCTTGTTTACCACCATCGTGGTTTAAAAAATATGAACTCTATAAATTGCACTATCCATAAGGAATAACCATGAAAGGGTTTGTAGATGCAGTAAATAAAATGACTACCTACATCGTTTTATGACACTATTAACGTCCGAGTGCACGCTGTACACGCATTTGTGAGTCATTTCTTGCGAAACTGGCTATAAAAAGGAACCTATTATTACTACATAGTATAACAGTGATAAATTATTTCAAGTACCTACTATCACACATACATACTTATAGATCACGCTTCTTTCCCCACATAGGGGTAGGCAGACACTATTTCTTTCCATCTGCTACGATTCTACCAAACATCATTCTCTTCTTCAACATTCATTCATCTTTTCATACATTCTTGCCGATTTAGGGCACTTGAGATTAGTCCTCAAGGCCAGATTTATGGCAGGGTAGGCGGGGCGATGGCCGAGGGGCCTCCACAAAGGAGAAAAAAAAATTCAATGGGTCAGCAGTTATCGTGTTTTATAATAGATTTTTTCGCATTTTTACTAATATGAAAAAATTAAAGAGATTCCAAGAAAGACTAAATTATGCAAGCTTTCTGTGGTCACCAGTATCACATCCACGAACTCAAAATATAATGGACATTCTTGTGTTTTCGTTTTATATTTGGAAGTAACTATTATTTGGAGCACAAAATTCCGTGGTAGGTATGGCGTAGTCTGTTCTAATCACCTGTTGATTTCAGATCTACTTATTCCGCTATACTCTGCGGGACTCATTTGGTGCAAAATAATCAGCTCTGTAATATGGATCAATCATCACGTCAGCTCCTCATTTCAAGTGAAGTATTAATCAGACCGTCTGGCCACTGGCCATTTGAATGCGTAGTCTGAATCTATCAAATAGGGAATAGGTATTACACATTAGTATTACTTCTAGGTAGTGAGGTATGTATCATTATTAATTGAGAGGCCATGTGGCTAGACTAAATTGAAGACAGAGCGAACCGGTTTGCTTGTTGAATCTCAAGCGTATACATGATACCGCCTGATACGAAAACGGAGTTTTCAAAGAGACTTGAGCTCTGCTTAAGAATTCTCGGACATGCAATTATAATTGTTTGTAATAATGTTATATTATTTTAAGTCAGGTAAATGATTATATTTGAATGCGAATTAAAAATTCTATTTATTGAAATCGCTTCAAAAATTCTCCTCGTTATCATGTTAATGGATCATTGTTGTTCACGCTCTGACAGATTATCGCAAATTTCTGTCCGCCTATCGTTGTTTACACAGCTCATAAACCAAAAACGATACAGTATACCGAAGCACGAAGCGTGGTGTGCGTGGTGCGCGGGGGGAAGCAAAAGTCACGTCATCGCGGTCACGTGCGAGCAAGCGTGGCTCGAGGCGGGCTGACGAGGCGCCCGCCGGACGCACGGTCGCGGACTTATTAAAACCTCTATTCTTTGTATCATGATCCAATTGAACAAATAATCTACATATTCATTGCCATTGAAAACAATACAAATCCTTATTCCGAATATAAACTGAGAATTTAGAATATACGGCACGAGCTAAGGAATGTGCCTGCGACATTCCAACGCCCCGTGCAGTACTATGTATTTTGACGCCACCGCGCGCCGTCACATGACTTATGCCGGCCGGTGTTTAGTGTACATCCGCTCACAGTGGCCGCGAAGCGCCTAGGCTAACGACGTCTGTGCCACGCTCCCTACATGCAGATAAATACGATATCAACAATTTACATTCGCTGTGATTGTTTGTTGAAAATGGATTGCGAGGACCTTACCTAAGTGCTTACTGTGTTTAGAGTTGTACCTTCATCCGTTTACGGATAAAATGTAAACAGATATTTTTAATTTTAAAGAAGTGATAGTGATACAGTGACCTGTTGTTTTTGTTGTGACTGAAAGTGAATATGGAAACAAGAAATTATTGGGAGGAGAACGGACATTCCGTTAAATATGACAAGTAAGTAATAGAAAAAGTTCACACAGATATTTATAATGAAACTATCAAATCAATAAGTGTTTATTATTGAGTTTGTCAGTCAGTTGTTAGTCAAAAGACTAACAAGTAAAATTTGTGTTTTGTTCACATGGATATCGTGTCAACCAACTGTTCTAGCCACATCGAATCCTTAAAGGACTACTTAAGACTACATTTGTAGTAAACATTATAGACTCATTACACAGGCTTTACTTACCTACATAGGATTCGTAGGTAATGGTCAATGACATCTGTTTACAATATGTCGTGAAAATTGGATTTAAAAAATATTTCAAGATCTCACGTAAATTGCATATTTGTTCATATGTGACCAATGAAAAGTTTATTGTAATTTATTTTTTAACATTCCTTCGATAGGACGTGTGTTGTGTTGGATATTGAAACGCGGTTCAAATTAATCAGTAATGGATATAAATTTGTACTGTGTTTACAGTCCACAGTATTTTTCACTGGCTTTTGCCCGAGGCTTCGCTCCCGTGAATCTTTGTACGGCCTTTGTTTTAGTAGCGTGATGTGACATTTTTAATATTAGTTGGAAATGGAGATCGAAAGAGACTTTTTTACATCGTAAAATGTTCCCATAATCTTATGTGACCTCGTCCTACAAAAACGTTCAATTTATTCGCGAATACCGTTTATTCAAGACTTTCTTCCAGATATTTATTACTTATTCTGATAGTTTAGGCTACTTTGTCTGTTTCATAAACTTTTGATTACGATGTCATGAATTTTGCGCATATATTTCCATATTTTGTTTAATGAAAAAATCTTTAAATCATGTATTGGAATTTCGGCACCTACTTACCGACAGCTCTACATTTGCAAATCAAACAAAGTCGACTTTTGACTCCATTACTCATAAATTTATATTAATGTAGACATTTCTCCCGCCATTTCATTTTGTTTCCGATGAAATTTTAATGATCAAAAATAGCTCCATTTTCCGATCCATATTTTTATCCTAGTCAGTTGAATTTTGTTCGTTAGATAGGACTTCACAGAACGTCAGCAACATCAAGTGGGTTAAAGTTGTCAACAGGTTATTAGATACCTACCTCCTTATATTTAAATCCAAATAGTATGGAATAGGGGGCCAGCAGCAATATCAAGCGACGCGCGACGGTGGCCGAATGGATAAGTGACCGGTATGCAAATAATGCGGTCTGAGTTCGATCCCGAACAACAATGGTACTACTATAGTCAAGTGACATCGTGGGAAACCGTCATACATATCTATCCTAGAAAAAATTCTAAGTGTAGGTATGTCTGATCCACCAACCCGCATTAGGCCCGCGTGTGTGGATTATGGCCTTAACCCTCTCAGCTCTCTAGTTAGAGGAGAGGAGACCCGAGCCCAGCAGTAGGACATTAATGGGATGCTGATGATGATGAATACCATCTAGCTCTATTTAGGTCATTATGAAATGAACTTTACAGAAATACAATTAATTTATTAGTGGAAACGAAGTCCACCCATTACATAGCGATCCAGACTCAGAATAAGTACCGATTTGTGGACTACCTATACAAAAATGGTTCAATTTTCGGATCCAACTTCTTCGTGTTAATCCATAGGTAAGAGTATGACGACCATTAGACCAACCACGGGTAAGTTTACATGGTCCTACCCGCTTAACATTGTGTATTGAACAACGACGTAAGTATATGTACGTACTTAGGTTAGGTACTTATATTCTTTCAATTCAATAAATAAATACCTACCTAGTTTACTTGTCATACAGAGAAAATAAAGAGTTATTTGCATAACTAGGTCATATTTTATCGCATTGTGATAAAAACTGTAACTATATGAATCGTACTTTACTTACCTACTTACTTTCATGTTTTGCAGTCTGCACTTTATCTTGAGTTGTCTGCATAAACACAAAGCTCGATATTTTTCTATAACATCATCTTTAGTCCATACTCTATAGGAACGGTGAGATTTTAACATAAACCTATGAAGTAGTCAGATTGAGAATATGATTGTATATCTTCAATTCTTTTCTTCACGAGGCCGCAACACTATTATCACTGTAGAAAACTAATTTTTCGACAAAATTGCAAAATTCAGATTGATTAGATTAATTCCGTCTTTCAGATCCAAGAATTTTTAGCCAAATGCTCTCTATTATTCACCGTTCAGCCGTTGCAAATGCCAAGTGAAAGAAGAGATTATTATGGAAACTACTAAAAAGGAACTATATCCATCAAAACCGCACTGGGTCAACGTGTGTGGATAATGGCCTTTAGGCCCTCCTCTCACTCTCTAAGTAAAGGAGAAGAGACCCGATTTCATATTAAAGTATTAAATGATCAGGTTAGTTGGCTCGTCTGCATATATCTGTTCTTTAACAAAAATTTAAAGAAATGTGCAAGTAAAATAAAATATTCGTAGGTCTGTCTTAAAATCTGCCTGCATCTCGATTGAGCTATAATCAACATTATTATATTCATAATAGAGTAGTCCTAAGGCTGCGGTAACTGTTACCACCAGGCGGGCCGTACACAATGATATTGTAGGTATGTTAAAAAAGGCATACAATATCATTGGCCGTACATCATAAAAATACACAATACATATAAAAATTACTCATCCAAGCCTCCTCTTACCATCGCAAATTTAATCTTTAATCCTGTCCAGAATTCAGATAAATGATTCCACCAGATTATATAGTCAATAAAAACCATGTAATAATAAGAAAATCAATTTAGTTGCGTTCCACGAGTTCATGGGCTTGCAAATCTATGCCAGCCAGCAGGCTGCAACATTCAATTCTGACGTCATTTTGTATCTACTTATGTATCACATATCTATTTATACTCGGGAGTTCAATGCTAGCTGCTTCAGCTGTATGTGAAGTAAATAGGTGACACGTGTGGTCAAGTTAAGTTTCGCACTGGTTGCAGTCTAAACTAAACGTTTGTAATTTTGAATTGAGGGTAGTCTTGGAAACTGCTATTTAATTGTGATGATGATATCAATGAGTCAATAAAATAGTGGTCTTTATAACTAATTTAAGGAAAGGGAGAATTAGTACTCTGGCTGAGAGGATGAATTTGATTTTAATTTGAACAAGATACGATTTGCCGAATGGATGGATAAATTTCTAGGCCAGCGGTTCGCATTAAACGTCAAGTGAACGATTAATATTCAGACACCTGCCTCCTTCATGAAATAAGAAGAAATAAGTGGAGTGACATTTTTCAAGTATTTTAATTCCTCCAAAAATAACAAGAACAATCGATTAAGTATCTGAAATTACCTAGAATATCGATCCAGCTATGTAAAGTGAATTTTAACTTGAAGATTTACTCGATCAATAAGGATCAGTCAGTGAATTATCCATGTAACATACACTTACACACGTGTCAATTTTGTGTACAGTAACTATTATAAAATTTCATGTAAAATACATAAATTCACTTAGCTAACTACAATTTATTGGCACCATGACGACAAATTTCAAGACTGCAACAAAGGCACTTCCATTTAACCTTTATTCTGTTTTGCATAATTATATTATAATATTATTTAGGTATTCAATTTTAAACTTATTTATTTACCACAAGTTATGCAAGAGGATCTCTCTTGCAATTTTGTGGTAGATACTATGACTAGGTATTTCACATTCTGACACGGCTGCGCTATTTAAAAAAATCATAGTAAGTAAGTACTTACTTATGAAGCTAAAATTATCTTTTTCATACTACCCCACATCTCTCTCCCTCTCTCTCATTTAAGAGCCTCACTCTTGTCTATCTAATCGCCTTCCTTCTCTATTTGTCGTACTGTTTTTTACTTATTGATAATATGACAAGGCTCCTTCACTCACTAGATGAAACTCCTAACTCAATTTTTACCAAAAAGTCATAAAATGTAAATGGGCATGGAATAACAGTCAAAAAAAGGCCCGATAATCCATCTAGATAATATTGTGATTTGTAGCGAAAGCGAGGCGAAAATAACACCTTAGTCCAGTAGTGGTAACACGTGACAACCGTGCGGGGGAGGGGTGCAGTGCGGTGGGGGGTGGGGAAGCTTGCACGCGCAGCCGCCGCGTCCTCTACACGCCGCGCGAAACGTGACCGAGCCCAGACGCACACATCGGTGAACGTTGCACGTATAGCACACGCGCACATACACATAGTCGCTCACGTTCATGTCGCCTGACAATTTGTGGGTTATACCCAACTGTTTACGAATTTAGGTTTTTAGCTATGTATGAAGCACAATAAGAGTACTATTATTTAGTTTTGTACCTATGAATAATAGTTTGATATACATACAATTCTGTAGTTAGTAACAATATTTGTTTTTGAAATTTTTTATTGTCACGTAGCCATATCTACAGGCTAAGTACGTCACAAATCGAAATTTGCAACGAATACGGTTAAAAATAACTTTAATTTTTTTGCTCCTTGAAAGAAGGATAGACAAACATACTTTCACTTTTGTAGTTATATTAGTTACAGACTGGATTCATCATCACTGTGTGCTACTTACCTATTCGACCTCTGATAGCACAACGGCCGCGCCTCGTGCAAAATTGTGATAAAAAAAATATAGCAAACATGACGTATAGACAGACTGAATGAATGATTAAACAAATCGCACATGGAATACCACGTGAAACCTAGGGCTGACACCTTCACAAACCATAAAAAATTAGATTAGATAGCCCTATGCTCATTTATTTATGCTTCTAACATTGCAAACATCTCAATCTTCTTGTAAACTGCATCCACTGTTTTGGTTAGTTTTTTTAAGTAGGTATGCGTCATTCCCCAGGTTATATACATATACATAACACAATAATTTGACACTATCTGAAATTTTTCCTTTATTATCAACTAGCTTCCGCCCGCTGCTTCGCCCGCGTGGTATGTATAAATTTAATACCCATAAACCTTCCTCTTGAATCACTCTATCTATTAAAAAAACCGCATCAAAATCCGTTGCTTAGTTTTAAACATTTAAGCATACATAGGGATATAGGGACAGAGAAAGCGACTTTGTTCTATACTATGTAGTGATTCACTGAAAACTTTCAACGCCAACAAGACACATTTTTATCTACATAGGCATTTTCTTTTTGTCTAATTTTAAAAAATATCAAAATCCTGTGCGTTTATCTTTTCTATCCAGACGTCCAACTAAATTGGTCGATCCGCCCAGCTATTTGATTTTTAGACTTGACAACCCTACTCGTACCCAACTGCTGAATGCAAGGAGAGTAATGATTTTTTCGCGATATCATGTTACGTTTATTACGCAATTATCGATTACGCGAAGTGTAAAATAATATTCAATAATGACTCGAATCGCTTATCATTATTTTTTACGTAAGTAACTTTACGTTGAGGATAAATCTGGTTTATTTTAATGTAGTGAGTGACTTAGTAACAACCTATGATTATTAATTTATTTGGGTTTTTAGATAACTACTTAGGTAACTATTGTTTCCGTTTGATAAGTGGGTGTTCTTACTCCTAAAATATAATTAGGCAGGTAGATTCTGTGACAGTATCGGTAATCAATAAATTTTAAGAGAAGTTAATCTTGTGAACTTTATTGATTTTATTGATTAAGTCTAAATTAGCACATAGGTTTTTTATCTCGGAAAAAATTTGGTAAGTACTTACCGTTCCCGTGAGTTATACTTCTATTTATTTTTTAACAAAGCAACGTGTTGACCAATGCTGTGGTTACGGAAATCTTAATTCAACGCAATCGAAGCCGCGAACAACAACTAGGTAGTTTTTGTTACTGAAACAATGTATCACTTCTCTCCACAAAAGACCATAGTGACTCATCATCATTATAACCCATATAATGCCATAAATGTCTCACGGCTGTTCACGGGTCTCCTCTCCTCTATCTAGAGAGCTGAGAGGGTTTAGGCCGTTGGCCATACACTGCATACACACGCTGGCCTAGTGCGGGTTGGTGGACTAGACACCCTTAGAATTTCTTCTAGAGTAATGTGGGTTTGTTTCCTCACGATGTTTTCCTTCACCGTTGGCATTAGCAGACGGTAAGTCACATGTCTAATACCTACATAAAATGAATTACACAAACTGAAATCCATATTGGTACTGGTCGGAATCGAACTCGGATCGCGTATATAGCAAGCCTCGCCGGTCACTTATTTATTCGGCCACCATCGCATTAATCGGCCTTGATCGTCGGTAATTATTGAGCGTGAATAGTATTGTCAGAGCGTCAGAGCTCATTCCATAATCGTCCTTAGGACCCATTGTAGCGAGATAAAATAGAAGAACAAATTCGCATTCCAGTATTAAATATGTCGATACCTAGTCTTATTAGGACTATGGAGAATAATAATAATAATATTCTACCACATTCACACAGCGCCATCTAGTCCCATAGTAAGCAATTATATTTGCTTGTGTTATGGGTACTAAACAACTGATATACCTACTACTTAAATACATTTTGTTTTTTGTAAATACATACATACCTATTATAGATAAATTACACCCAGACACAGAACAAACCTTTATGCTCATCACACAAAGATTTGTCCTGGGTGGGGATCGAACCCACGACCTCCGGCTTAGCAGTCAGGGTCACTAACCACTAGACCAACAGGCCAGTCATATATATAATGCTTCTACAGGGTGTATACGACGATACGACATTAAATGAAACCACGTGTAGCATGTGATGTTAGAAGGCTATACCAAAAAAATTAAACAGAAATTTGCAATAGTTTAGACGCAAATGTACTTTCTATATGTCACAGTTGTTCACAGTTTTAAACAACCTGTAGGTATTTACGTTGATCGTATGTTGTCATTACGTCATTCAATTCATTTAAATATCTCTGACTCTTTCATATTATCTTATCTCTTACTCTGTTCCGCACAATTGTCGTCGTCATGCCGAAAACGACATGATAGAAAAATAATGTGTAGTTTTATATTCTTAAATTTTTCGACTTTAAATAATGTGTAGCTTTTTTTTTTTTTTTTTTTCTTTTTTTTTTAATAATTTATATTAGAATATGTTTATAAGGGTTAACACTGGCTACCTTGTCATTTAATGTCGTATCGTCGTATACACCCTGTATATGAACCTACTCAACCTACCTATCAATGGTCAACGTACCGTCGCGTCGTCCAGTGATTAGTCATGCTACATCTGCACGTGTAGCGATGCAACGCGATGACACGTGTTTAACTATTCATTGAATAAATAAATATTGTGTTATTCAAATAACAATGTTGCTGTTGTCTCAAGTGAGCAATAACTGCGTAGATATTTGTATTTAATTGATGTGTGTATCAGTTAATTATTGTCTTAGCTAGGGATTGTTCTTAGAGCGGGTAGCGGGCAGCGTCCAGATTAAATACCTCTATGCTTAACTTAAAGAGTTTATTTGCGTTAACGCGCTAATCTCATGAACTACTGGTCCAAATTGTAAAACAAAATTGTTAAATAGCACATTTATCGAGGAAGGTTATATTTGGTACCGACTACTAATATTAAAAGGCTGAAGAGTTTGTTTGTTTGAACGCGCTAATATCAGGAACTACTAGTCCGAACAGAGAAATTATTTTAATGTTGAATAGTCCATTTTTCGAGGAAGTTTATAGTCTATATAACTTCACGCTACGGCCAATAGGAGCTGAGTAGTGGCCAAATAAAGAACGTTAGTTGTTATGCTATAATCTTCCGCGATAAATGGGCTATCCAACGCTAAAAGGATATTTCAAATCGGACCAGTAGCTCCTTCTTCAGCTTTATAAAAGTAGTATAGATGACATAGGGGGCTAGGGGCCACAATAATCATCCACTGTAGATACGTTCTCGTACACGTACTTATATAATTATGTCGTAGTTAGATCATAGAATTGATTATTTTTTATAACAACACCGTTTCGTAAAATAGTTACTTCAGAAAATTATTAATTATTCTACTATCTAGCTACGGCATGCATAACATCAATTAATATAAATAACTAGTAAGCAAATACCCGTTAACACAGACTTATCACGGAACTTGCAAACAATACAAAAGTCCACGTGTACAATGACGTCATTCTAAAACAGGTGCAAACATGGCGTATCTTTATATAAACAACGTATCATATATTTTAGAACACACGTTCCTTTTAATATGCTTATGGTAACATTATGTTTCGCTTCCTATAGGTACTCTAAAGTTTCGCGTCGTCACAATTAATTTATGCATACTTAATCAACTTCTGATAAAATATTTACACATAACTTAAAAACATACACAGCTAACCTATTAAAAGAAAAAAGAACCAGATACTCTATTTACAGGGAATTCCTATAAATAGAATATCTGATTAAGATCAGATTCCTGAGGAAACGTACCCAAAAGGCTAGCCACATTACCGCGTTGGATAGCAAGGCTAATGCGTTGCCCCAGGTAGAGGCCAGCCCTTGGATCATGTGATACCTCAGAAACATGCTTACAAATTTCACGATAAAATTTGTGAGCGTTTGGCCCCCAAGGTCCAAGAGTTTCAACCCCAAAAGGCTCAAAAATGTAAGTCTCACCAAGACTTTCATATTTACGCCTCTTGAGGCACTGCAGAATTGGCAGCAGAACCCGCTTTAATACCAGTCCGTGAAAGATGAGATACCGCCAGTGTGTCAACGCAAGTAGCATCCCACACCAAGGGCTTACCCATCTTCCACGGAACGAGAGTCATGCCGTCGGGTCGCTTACCATCGCTACGCACTAGGCCATTAGGCTCCAAAACGGACGGTATACGCGCACTGACAAGCGCCCGGCGAATGACATCGTTTAAACTGGCATGCCGCGAAATTCTACCAGCGCTTCTGAAACAAGACAGACTTCTGATTAAATTCGTTGTGAGTTTCATGACAGTATGTTAAAGGGGTTATTACATAGTATTGTATCGTCGTAATATACTAATAGACCAGTGGTATATTGCATTACTTGGAGAAGGTCACTTAAAGGGAACCTGAAAACGTGTTGTGAAATAAGTCCTTAAGCTTTCCCTGGAACTGCTGAGTCTCAGCTTAGTATTTTAAGGAAGTCTTAGGCATATAGAAGTCATAGTACTCAGTAATAGGTGTGGAAGGATTATCTCGATGTGCATGCTTATTTATACAAAACAAGTTATAAACTAATAAAGATACCATCAAAGATTGACCGACATATGACTCGATACGCGCCAGTTCATCGCATACGACTATCAAGTTTCTGACGCGGTAGTTGAAAATTCAATTTAGCCAAGATTGACATTGGTTTAGATAGCATTGTAGCTTCTGAATCTGTCATTATAAGCGCTTCTGGTAAGACAAGAATTTCGACCTCCAATATTTATTTAAAAGCAAAAAGCAACAGGCAAATTTGGACAAAAGTGCGTGTCCATAAAGTTTGTTCTCTTACGTATGACGCTGTGTATAGGTACTAATTATTAGCAAAATTGATTATTTATTTATTGGTATCATGGATCGCTATCTAGAGTCTAGACTGACTCCACCTTAAAGTCACAAATACGACCAATGCAATACTACCTAGTAGGTACCTAATTATTCGTAAATTACTCAAACCGGCTTCACTTTTATTTCAAGCATACCACAAAACAATGTGTTATGTCGTGACGTCACCTTATGTATGTACATGTGAGTTGTCGAGGAGTTTCCACTGAGAATAAACTAACCAATCACATAATTACTTACGTGACTAAGATGTTGTGTGATCGGATGCAATTGTTTTATTTAGTCTAGCTCAGCTTCAGTCAGAAGAAGTCTTGGGAAATGTTATTAGGCCTGAAAAATATTACTGGTTGTTTTTTTTTCTTCCTGATTTTGCTTTTCTTTTTGAGTCAAACCTAACCATGCCTGTGCCCAATTTTACTATGCGAGTCAAATAAACAGGGGACTGTCAAGACAAGACGCTTTTGTTTACCATTTGAAGACAACTTCATACTAGGGTATTCAAAGTAGGGTTCAAGTAGGGTGTTCAAAAAACGAAACAAATTACAAGTACATACATGCTTTTTCGGTTTGAAGATCTTTATTTTCTGAATAAGTATGTACTGGTAGTAAGTAATAAAAACAACAATAAAACTACATATAACAAAAAGAACAAGAATAAAAAATCAATAACAATTAAATTAACACTTGTAACAAAATAAATAAGTTAACGAAACGAGAAAAATTGTTTGCCTATTTTATTTCTGCTAGCTGTACAAAAATGTGGACATTCGACTGAAGTTTGCGGCAAATGCTGACAAGTGCGATCCCTATTTTATTTGATTCGCATAGTAATAGAAATTTTGACCCAGCAAGCAAGTCATTGTACAAACGTAGTAGGGGTTTCTTTACCTTTATGCTTCATTTACCTTCCTGATGAAACAAGATCTGGAAAAAAAAGATTTTTTTTCCAGATATTCATCTACGTACAGTGGAGACTCAATTGGGCATGAGCTATTGTTTTTTGTAACGTATGATAAACCTTAAAGATGGCATTTCACATTAGACCCTAGACCTACCCAAAACTCCGAAAAGCTAATAACACCTCCACGTTCTTGTGTGATGATTGAGCAAACTCTACAAGGTTTGATATTGTTATTTCTTTTCTTATCTTTCTCTAGAGACTAAACACGTGTCGTGTGTGCCATAATTGTATTGAGATATTGAGACGTCAATAACCTCATTTCATTAGTATTACCGATTTGGATCTGTTGTTTTGAATAATAAAAGGCTTAGGTAGTTATTTTAGGAACAGGGACAAGTAAAACGATCCTTATAGATCCAACAACCCACAAAATAAAAAAAGGAATGAAATCGTTTTAGAATCTGTGGATATTTTTTATGAATCTTGTAAGAAATAATTCCAAGCGATGTGTCCAGCGACTTAAAAATAGGTACATAGAAAACCGCACTGTGCAACAATACCCTACACAAGCGGTTCCTAATTCGGAAAAATCTTTATACTGGAATTTGTAGATAGAAAAGCCCAATACCATTCACACCCGACCCGGGAATCGAACCCGGCACCTCTTGCGCAGCAGTCGTACTCTTCACGCTGCGCCACCGAAGCAGTTTTTAGTAGTGTACTTTACCCTGTTTACCCGTGTAGGTAAATATTCACAGATTTGAAACCCATGCTCGAGCTATTAATAATAACTGTCTATGGACCAAACTTCCTTTCAAAGAAGGTTATAATGTAAAGGTTTAATACCGGCCCGTTCTTATATTGGATGTATTCACACGTGCCATGTTATTGATTACTGTTTCACGAGTTTATCCATGCTTATATGACGTCATCAAAAATATCTTAATGTATGACGCGTTTTGTTTGAGCTTTTCACACGTGTTTTTTATTATTGATTTATATTAATTTAGATTAAATAATTATAAGTCCACGAATAAGCGAATAAATAACGAATAGGTACGTGGAGATAAGTACCTTACGCCGACGGCTTTGCCTGTGTGGTATAGGTAAAGTAGCCTTTCTCCAGGCAGACTGACTGGTAATTGTCAAGAAAATCTGATGAGCGGTTTAGTTTGTCAGTTTGTAAGTTTTGGATGACCCATGCATCGAAAAACTAGCAAATTCACTTAATAATATGTCTGATACGGCTTTCTGTGCAGTAATGACGTCATCTATGATATTATAACAATAGGACAGCATGTTTTAGTTCCATATTCATGTCAAACTATAACAACTTATAGATTTATTTAAAAAAATGTCGGACCATGCTCAATGTAGGATTCCGCAGCAAAAGATTCGAGCGTATCTTCAATTCTTCATAGCGCTTACGTCCTTTTGTTGTGAAGCGCAGTTTTTCAGCAGTAACTGAAAAACGGTATATACCGATCATATTCATAATAATTTTGGTTGGAGGTATTTATTATGCGTTATCTTTGTGATTTTTTCCAGATTTTTAGAAAGTGTTCTTAAAATCATTTACAGATCGTAAATAATTTCTGTAAAAAAAAAATTAGCTTCTGTTACAGATATGGAGTGCCGTCCTTATTAAAAATTTAATTTATTATTTAAGTATAAGTAAATCGAGTAGTTTTTGAGTAAAATGCGGACGGACTTGACGAAACTATAAGAGTTTAGTTTTTGCCATTTTAGCCACGGAAGCCTAAAAATAATAATAGTAAATGTATTTAAATGTAATAAATGAAAGCAGTGTATTTTTTTTTAAGGTGAATAATTTCTCACTCCACAGTCTTGATCAAAAGATCAGATGTACAATCCATAGTCGAGCTCTTATACAACATCCCTCAAAAAAATGTCGGTTGAAAAAAGAAAATTAATTAAAAAAGAATAGGAATATTGCTGAAAAATTGTTGTTAATTTTTAAGGCTTCACTTGTCGAAGAAATACAAAGGTAGATATAATAATTAATTAAGGAACTCTCGTTTCTAAAAATGACTCCTTTGTGCCAAAAAATAAATTGGAACGTTATTAAAGGTCAACCAACATTCAATTGAGGAGTCTATTTTTGGCTCGTCAGTCATCACTTTTGATAAACATGTTTAGCGAATTTATGGTAAAGTACTTACATAATTTAATTTCACAGGATTTTAATTAATTTAATGGATAAATGTAAGTGTAGGATTATAAGATATATTGGTGTAGGCAGAGAGAGGCATTCACTGAGACTATTTGTAGACTATGGATGCTGGGAAATTACTGAAGACAGAAATTACATGACAATTTTATGGAAATAGACTCATATTATTAGGTTTTACTGTTTAGAAGATAGAGGGGGGACACAATTTATACTATAGTGTATAGTCTATAGTGATTATACTCGTATCTGAAAATATTCACTTAATTAAAAAACTTTCTTAAGAACCTTAAAGAATCTTTTAAGAGATATGTCGAAGTATGTGCCATTCGTAGATGTTTGCTGAAAAAAAATGCCCCGCTTCTGTTACACGTATGTGTGCCCCTTATTTTTTTTATTATTTAACTATTAAAAGTAATTTTTTGGCAAATTATTTGGCACACACGTTAGGTTATGCATGACGGTTTTGACCCATCAGGCACAACCGTCATGCAAGCCCTAGCGTGTGTGTCGTAACGTACTGACGGTTATGCCTGAAATCTTGCCGCATGCACGTTAGGTTATGCATGACGGTTGTGACTGTTAAGTCAAAACCGTCATGCATAACCTTGCCGTGTGTACGGCCAGATTTATCAATATAATACATCTAGTAGTTTTTGAGTAAAATTCTTGTGACATATAGACGGACCGATATATAATTATTAAGTTTTGCCATTTTGGCTATGAAACCTTTTAAACCATTTTATTTGCTTCGTTTGTTTAAATATCTAATGAATGATGCTATCATCACTCTGAGCCATTTCTATTATGTATTAAATTTTGTTGTAGAGATACAAACTACAAAGGCTTTTAGGTTAAGCGTGTACAGTGTGTTATCGTCTGACAGTTACGTCAGTACGGGCGGTTAGACCGTTCTGTAGTTTGCGCAACAAGCGGCGGTGGGCTGCAACGTGACGGAATAGAGACACGTGGCCGCCCATGCTTGTCGAGCACCTACTGATTTTATTAATAACCGTCCTTTCAGAATTTAAATGTTAGATCTTTGTTCTACATTTCCTTTTCAAACACATTTTGAATAATGTATAAAAAAATAGGCGTACAATGTTTGAGATAAAGAACAGGAAGATTCCATTGTCAAATTGTTGTCCCTCAATTTTTAAACGTGGAATACCTAATCATTTGTAATTGGAAGCTTTTCCTTGTCAAATGAACGTGGTTGGAAAATCAACGTAAATGAGTTGTAATTCGACCGTATTTTTTAAATTACGAACCTAGTATTCTAACTAACGCAATTGTTTTATCTAGTCAGGTACCCATTTACTGTGGTATTAGAACATCAAAATGTACAGGTATTATTTGTGGAAAGCGATAATCATGACGTGTTTCGAAATTTTATCATTCAAATTTACTATAATTCTTGCGGATTTCGTGATTTCGCAATAACTACCCACCTGTTTATTTATTGAATTGTTCACCCACCGCATGACTTCATTTTGTAAAGTAACCTGTCTAAATAGATTTTTTTTTGTGAAAACCAATCGTGGCCTTGTTGTCTAATGAATGCCTTCAAAAATGGCGGACACGATAATGTTTTTAGTGTCACGTTTTCCACCACGCGGTTGTACACAGCTAACAATGCCTTATTATATCATGCTATAAATAGCCCTTTCTTATTTCGGGACAATATCCAAAAATGAAATCGGCACAGGGGCAGATTATGACGTATTTCTAATGGTTGGAAGCGTGGGTTTGAGAATAATAGCCGAAAATAGAAGTACATATTAAAGATAGCTTTTGACAGATAGCGCTGTGTGTGTGGCACGTGTAACGAACTCAATGTCAAGGATTATTTGAGTGCGAGTATACTGGCAGGCAACTGATATGAAAATGTGAATACTTTTATTGACTGATAATAAATTAAGAGTGACTCAAATAAAAAATGAATGAACATGAGTAGGCCTATTTTTTTTATTAGACTTTTAATTAATATTATCGTCATCACCATATCAGCCCAACGTCCACTGGATATGTCCAGCAGTGGGCGTCGTCTATACCTATTTGCCGCCATTCCGAGCGATTTTGTAACGCCTGCAACAATTAATTGATTGTTAAAAATAATTATAACTTGTACCTATGAATGTAACAATATACCTACTTACCTATTTCCTGTATCAGTCATTTGTGTTAAATAGTTAAGTATTAAGTAGATACCTAGGTCTGTTATTTTCTGGCACGGTTCTTGTATTTATGTGTTGGGTATTTGCTAAATTATTTTTAATAGCAAGTAGAAGTTAATTTCTATTAAGTAATTATTGTATTTATAAACTAAAGCAGGTCTTAAAGCAATTAAACAATAGGTAGGTAGGTGGGTAGTAGTGACACAATATAAAAATCAAATAAGAAACATATCAAATGTAAGGTTACTTACCTTACATTTGATATGTTTCTTATTTGATTGTAAGTAAAAAATGTAGAGCAATACATACATACAAACCTATACGTTAACATAGGTACGATATTCTAAATAAGTACTTGGTAAGTTATAAGCAGCTTAGTATTTCAGCTATTATTAAGTGCCTATATTTCGTATAAATAATACTGTTTTTTTTTTTTTTGCTGTCTGTACCTAGCTTTCTGTTATAAACATCACGTGAAAAGAAAGCGTTATCAAATGAAATATTATCGTAATAAATTTATATCAAATAAATGATAACGTTTAGTTTCGTGATTTTAACACGTGACTACATTACGTGACATAAAAAAATCGAATAGGTACACTAAGAGCCTCCGCACACTGAGCCACTAGTGGCGGCCACTAAACGCGACCTCTAGGTACTTACTACTTAGGTATCTGCTTGCCTAATCATTCGCACACACGTTAGGTTATGCATGACGGTTTTGACCTAACAGGCACACCGCACAACCGTCATGCAGGCCCTAGCGAGTGTCATGTGTGCCATAAAACTGTTCAGATAAAAGAACAATGGAACTTGGCTATGCCTGACGGCTATCCCTGTTAGGTCAAAAAGTCATGCATAAACTAACGTGTGCGGGGGGGGCGAACCACAACGGAATGGTACTTATGTTGTTTTGCAGGTGCAGCACAACGTGCAAATGAATGGTCGATGACAGAATAAATACCTACTTAAGTACTTACTTACCTTACCCGCATTGCACCTCTATTTACCTGTAGCGCCTGTAATAGGTATAGTTGATCCGCTTGCAAACCTTTATATCTAACTGATTGTGAAAACCGCACTAAAATCTGTTGAGTAGTTTAGGAGGAGACAGGGCGACTTCGTTTTATATTAGATATCCTACTTGTACAAGACGGTGCGGTGCGGTGCCACGTTTAGAACAAGTTCAAAGTCTTCAAGAACATAATACCTACATACCTAATTAGCTAGTTATGTTCCATAAAGGTTCCATAAGACCGCCTACTTTTGAGTTCACACAACCGACCACAGAATAAGTAATGGTAGGTACCTACACAACGTTTCCCTTTTGATCAATATATTATTTTATTTTATATACCTAAGCTTAAACGCAAGATGCCAATGACGGCGTTATTTTACTTGACGGCCTCGCTGGCCATGTAATGTGCAAAGTCACAATTCTTTGTCACTACTGAGCGAACGCTCGTAAAATCACTGCGATGAAATTAGGTCAAAGTTACATTGTATGTCTATAATATTTGCGAGATAAAAGTGGGGTCAACAACCGCTATTGCTGTGCTCGCACTCGCACGTGCTAAAGTTAGCTGTTCGCTTTGAGCATTCCGTTGTTTATAAAATGGACTCTTCTTTGAAGACATCATTAATGTACCTACGACGTTCTTTCCTCACAAAAGGAAGATGTTACTTGTTAGGGCTACTGTTAGGTCGCTAGAGATAGGTTTGGTATCATCACTTCATCAGCCCAATGACGTCGTCTACTAGACATAGGTAGGTAAATGCAATGCACTGAACGACCAATACAATGATGGATAAGGTAGGTACCTAGGTAGGTATATCTTTTGGTTTCAGATATTCATCATGGTTTCAGTCCATGTCTCACTATAATTAGGTAGGTACATATTAGGTAGGTACATATTATGTAGATAGATAGGTACTAACCTACATGTATTTTACTCAAATACACGTGTATTCAATTTGATAAAAAGTACAAAGTTTAATGGACGATAAAATAATATATTAAGTTGAAATGAGTAGGTAATTTAAAATTGTAAAATGCCTAGCACGATTATCAATAGGTACTTTGGCAAATTTTCGTTACTAGACTAACTTCGTAATGATGGGTAGGTATTTAAGTAATAAATCTAGTTATATTTATAGGTATGTAAGTTCGTACCTATCTATAGATTTTTATTGGCTCAGTTAAATTAATGGGAAGCCTTGAATTTATTTGTAGCACATAAATAAGACATACTTACTCATTTACTCATTAAGTACCTAATTTTTTTAAATATGTGAAAAAAGAAAATACCTACTTACCCCCATTTGTAAGTTGTAACTGGCTGATAAAAGTATTAACTGGGCGTAAGCAGATCCCTCTGAATACCGAAAACTGGGATTATGTTACCTGATAATTTTATTATACAGGCACAAAATCAAATGATGTTAACATTAAATATCTTTATTTAATATTCTAGTCTACAACAACATTGAGAAATCTGAAGGCTATCAGCTGGTTTGCTCGTTAGAAAGTCATTGACCCTAACTTTACGCGTTTATAACTCTGTAGGTATGTGGGCTCTTTGACCTTGACCCTGCGTTAAGGATCACTCAATCCTACCTATCTCCAATTTTTCGTTACCGAGAGGTTCTACCTATCCTTACTTCCTCTATAGTAGGTAGGTACCATTATTTATCTTTGGGTAGTTTTTAATATGCTATGCTAAGAAAACTAAGACAATAAAAAAATATACTTATGTATTAATCAATGAAAACTAAATACTTACCTACGAGTACTATATAAATGCCTACCTACTGAAAATCATCTTATCTTTACCTACTGAAGTCTTTCTCAGCACCTAACTTTAGGCACTATGCAAAATGAATATTATATAGGTACTTACTCAATATTTTATCCAAAACTATTTTCTAATTCCCGCCATTTTGTCACGTTTATCGCTTCACGTGCAGCGCGTATCATAAACAAGGGGGTAATGAACTTTCAGTTCAGCACGTTTGTAAATCAAGTCTAGAAGCCGAGATCTGCCGTGCGTGAGTGCCGTGACTAAAGTGCTTTTCTATACAGACATGGGACTTCTAAAAGTATTAATGGATATAACGAAATTAATAAAGGTAGGTAGGTATGTGCATGTGCCCCGTAAATTAAGAAAAAAATCTAGGTATTTTATTTATTAAGTAGGTATCTATACAATATATACACCTAAGTAGTATTTATTAGCCGTTCAATTTAATTTAATTTTTAAAAGCCTTCTGCCTTCTATCTTAACTTATCCATGTCGATGTCGAATCTTTTTTTTTTTTTAGATAATCCGCCCAAAAAGCTCCTTTTTGGGCGAATTATCTAAAAGAAAAAAAAGACTTTTCACGCAGGTATCTAACACAAGATTGTTATCTTCTTGAAAAATATAATTTAAAATAATATGTAATTTGCATAAAACTCGGATGAAGCTGGGCTTTGAGCTAGAGCTTTCTATAGAAGAAATTAATACTACAATCAACTTATTATAGCTTAAAAAATCATAAAGCTATCATAAAAAGATTCGTTTTTTCTTTATAAACAATCTATTGCGCAATTGCGCCGAAGATATCGCGTCAAGTCACGCGACCGGAATATTTCTGTCATTTATGCAATAATGTACACTAATTACTTTGTAATAAAGTTTAATGCTCATTATCAGTGAGACGGCAAATACGTCCGTCTATCATTGTTTACGTAACGGCACGTGACTAGACTATTCGCGAACTTATCTATCGTGTACGATTATTGTATAAATTTTCATTTATAAACAGATTCTAATATCTGGTACACTGGGTTCATATTTAAATGCAGTTTTTGTATAACACATACCTATTCCGTCCCCGTTGACTTGAATTATTTTGTTTTCAAGTCGAAGGAGGAACCAAACCTGAAGGAAATTAATTTGAATTAGTTCAAAATACATTTAATATTTTATTAAATCATCTTGTACCTACCTAGTTAAACTTGTCACATTCCGAATTATAAATAAACAGTAAGTACCTACCTAGGTACAGATGTACGCATTTAAAAAATGAAATGTTTTGAATTAATTAATCAAGTAAGTACATAAAAAGTATACTTTCTATATTGTATATAATATAGCTTCTATATTGTATATTCACAAAATATCAAAAACATTCGGAGCATCAAGCATTAAGTTCGTGATTAGTTAATTAGTTAACTAGGTACCTAGGTGCGATCGATATGAATGCAAGGCCCTGTTGACGTTGTTGTAACCCAGCCAAAGCAAATTTGGCAGAATACGTGCGTACTTTCTCTGAATAACATTGCCAGCCCCACCTCTCTTACCAGTTTATCAAGAAGCCAGCTATTCACCGCATTTTCATTACCATGCTAAATTTCGTACACCTATTTTAATCGGCTGAAACTGATCTCTTTGATCTTTATACCGGCGAACGGTCAACTCAATTGGCAGATTTATTGTGCTTATTATTATGTAGACATTACAAGTCTTCTCCAGGCGAAGGCCCGGAGAAGATTTGGTCACTGAAATATGCCATGATGAAGAAGGAACAATCACCACTTACAGCCAAAAAGAAGCTTTTACCTTACTTATTAGGTGAGAAAGAAAGTATTTCACCGAGCACTGTAACGAACCAGGCACAGGCATCATATCTCTATCCCAATATTTTGTCCCACATTCCAAAAAATCCCTATACACATGACATGAATATGAATTCTAATTCTATGGGGCGAATTTTCTGTTCCGTGATCTATGCAGATAAATAAATAAATCTTGTTTTTGACTTTTAGTTCTTTTTGTCACGGGCGGCAGATGCTTTTGTAATAATTTTTGATAATGATGATCATAATATATTATTATAAATTAAATTACATCTAAAAACAAACAGTAAAAGCCGTATAAATACAGTAGGTATAATTCAAGTTACAATAGTAAAACATATAAGTGTAACGATTAACGTTAAAAAACCTGATTCCGGTGAACATTCTTTGAAGTAGGTACTGAGAACGCGGCCGCGCGGCACGTGATCCCATAGAGTAAACGTGATCGAGTGACGTCACTGTACTGCAATTGCAACGATGATAAAGTAAAATGAGCGAAAACAGAGCGTTGAACTCATACTTTTTGTGCCGAACTCGTTTTAACCTCATTTCTAAACAACGCATTTCTTTTTAACTTAACTGATGAGTTAAAAATATCACTAGGTACTATTATATTATTATGTCATCGAAAAAACGTTTTGCCAAAGATACAATTTTGCCTTTTCGACGAATAAGTATATATTGTCCTTGATACAGTAGGTACCTATAAATAAACTGACATGAAATTGGCAATACAAATATTAAAATTTTAGATTGCAGAAATAACAAAATCGATCGATCAAATTCGACTATCAGTGTAACTGACTTTTGGTACTCTATTAAACATACAATAATGTTGCATAATATTTTAAACATAGGTACTCAGATTGAATTTTTCCGTCGTAATAATGATGATGACGACAAAATAGTGATATGTCATCGAGGTAACGTGGTTGGGACAATAAGAGAACACGTTGGGATGGGATAGTCAGTAGTCACTTGAGTCGATATAAATATTATGGCTCACACTATAGACTCACAACTTACACATGTAAGCGTGCGGCAAGACACGTGCTGCCGATACAGTGACCATATTCACGTATCGAGAAAATGGGACAATACGTCATTATAATTGTACCGAAATCTCGGATAGTTTTAAATAAAACAATTATTTTATTCTTTTCTATTTCCTGCTCCCGTCGTTGTTTATTTGGCCACTGCTTAGCCTTTATTGACCGTAGCGCGGTGTAATATAGTCTATGTTACTCAGTGATAATGTAACTTTCTAACAGCAAAAGAATTTTTGAAATCAGTTCAGCAGTTTTAATGTTTATTCGTTACATACAAACATACAAAAATTTAAATCTTTCGTCATTATGATATTAGTGTAGATAGTATAGATTATTATGTAACATATGTACATACATACGTATACTATCTATGATATTTTTATACTTTATTTATTTATAAAATAATTGGTATAGATACTGATAGATATTTTTTTGGTATTCTTTTTCTAAAGAATTTTATTCTTCTACTAAGTAGAAGAAAAAACTATTAAGAACAAAAAAAACTAGTACAATGTACGGATGTGTGACCACTGACCACCGTTGGTCTGAGTTTTGTGGGTCAAACAGTCGCGTATCTTTGAGCATTGAACTCCGGAAATATCTTCATTGAGTGTGGCAATGTTAATGTAAATGATAAAAAGAAAATAATACAGACCTCTCATACTTAATTATAATTTCGACTAACATTAAGTATTTACGAGGGGGACATCGTAATTATAAAATTCTTAAGTTTCTACAATTTCTATAGCATTTCTTTAGAAATAATTTAAAACGATGAATTGATGATTTCAACGATGCTTTATATTTTTAGAATATTTTCCCTTAAAATATTGTACTCCCATAATGAAGGAAAAAATTAAATTCATAACCTGTATATTGTTAAATAAACCTTGGAAGTACATAATATTAGTAAGAAAAATAGTAATTTAAGCTTTCTTATACAAAGTTTCATAAAATTGTAGACCCACGATCTTAAATATATTTGCGCTTAATTTATAAAACTGTACATATATGATGAATATTTTAGGAAACCTTCGACAGATCACATGATAGTTGCTATACATACAATACGTGATCATTTATTATTTATATCTTGTTTACACAACTGTTACCTTACATTATATGAACAGTACTTACAGACGTCGGTTTTTGTCTATAAATTATCGATGATAAACGTGAGTGAAATGCACGTGGCTTGCAAAGTAGTGTTAAATTTATTCTTGACTAAAATTTATCATAGAAATAATTTACAGAAAGATAAAACCTTTCTGTAAATTACAGATAGGAAGAAGAAACTATAACTATAAAATGATTGAATGATTTTCTTGACTAATAAAATAATTATTGCAGTTTTATTATTATTAAGAAATATAAAATAATTTCTAGTTGTGTTTAGTCTAATTACTCAACGAAAATAAGAGCGTCTAATTATTTAATGTAACTAAAGCTCTAAGGTACCTATTATTTTAATTCCCAGAAATTCGAAAACGCACGCAATACATATTTACAGTAAACATTATCTTCCTTCAATGTTCCAAAATATATATGTATATTAAATTAGTATGTATCTAATAATTGCCCTGACTATCCGATATAAACGTGATTGTGGACACACCCTATCTCCGCCGTTCAACTAACAGATTAACATCGCATGTAGTGCGTAGTTGACGTGTGCTTACAGATCAGGGAATTTTAAAGGACTGTCCCTTATTTGTGACTTTTATATCGAACCTACAAACACATGTAGCGATCGGTGTCTCGTTGCAATCTGTCAGTAGTTACAGTGGCCATGTTCTCACCTGTCGCGTTCACTAAATATTTGTGATGAATGTGTTATTGACGCCGTTTTCGAGGCCCGACCCCTGTGTGTCTGACCACTTGCCTGGATTGTTGGCGTGAGTCGAATTTGATTTTTAAATCATATTATATTTGTTATTTTTTTGTTTACGTCAACAACGTGACGAACTTTTTCATGTATTTTTTTAAATGTCAAAGGGAGGTAAAAATTAGTAATTCACTACGTATTACTCTATTCTGTTCAGTGTACCTAACTACTATTTTCTACACTAATTAATATAACACAACTTTTTTTACGTCGGGTGCTTAAATCCAAGTTCAAGATAAAAACACTCCAATTTTTTTATTTAATAGAATGAAGTCTATTTTGAAGTAGTTTTTATTTACGAAAATCAAAGATTATTCATAAGACATTCAAATTCCATCATTTTACAGAACAATAGCGCTACGCGAAGCAATCTGTGGGAACTTGGGAAGTGAGCATTTGATTAAAATTCAATTCGATGCATTGACATGTCTGAGTTAGTTAAATAAAAAACAATGAATCCAGTAATATTTTTTTGTCTCTTTTTGCAACAATGGTTGAAGGTTAACTTTGTTTGATTAACAAAATATTTAATCACGTGGCTAAATATGTTTAAATCATAATTACCTAGGTAAAGGTACAGAATACTTCTAGAACTGAAAATTTAAGTACTACTCTTAAAAAATATTCTACAGAGGAAAAGTAATTGTTGTCGTTTGGCTTACGGAAACTTTTGCATTAAAATAAGGACTGTGAATAGGTATCTAGAGCCCTAGAATAATTTCTAGTACTTGTAAATAGCCCCCTACTAAAAATATAGACAGATTGTGTTTCATAGGTACTCTTTTCTCTAATGAGGATTGTATCAATTAAAAAAGCCTACGTATAGTTACTTATTTTCGATTGTCCTCTAAGTTTATCTTTGCCTATGTAGGGCAAAGTTTACATAGCCTTCTGTGAAAAAATAAACTCATAGTAAAAACTAAATATTCTTATTTAAATAAGAAACATAGTTAATTTAATATTGTGCAACATCTAGTTGAAAATCTCACGTTGTACCTACCGCACTCATTTACGGGGAACGTGGGGTTTATGCGAACTACTGTAATTTGATAATAACTAGATTCTTATATAAATAAAATAGCTTCAAGTAGGTAGGTACTCGTTTCTTAGAAATATTGGAAATCTTTGTATGCTTATTTTGCTGAGTGGAATTTGGTGTCAGGTTCAGCAAATACTTGCCAGGGATATGGCTGTTCTACTCACACTGTTTAATTAAAATGAAACACACGTTTAATAGGTAAAATTCTCGTTTATTGGGAATTATGAGGTTGAATGATAGCACTTTGTTGATTCCATTGCAATGTGGACTCAAGATGACAGTTTTCGGCCATGCATTTTCTTTTCCTCTTTATTTATTATTATTATGCTTAAGAATAATTTATTATTAAGGTAAGTATTTGTTATCTGCATAAAATATGTGTAATTGTGTCTTAATAATATTAGACACTCAAGGATGACAACTTAAAAATGAAATAAGTATTCACTTTTGAGTAGGTCACGTTTAAAAGACACTAAAATAATAATTTATCTAGGTACTAACAATTACGTCCCTATATTTTTGAACCCGTAACGTAGTTTTAAATAACGTCGTTTACGCCAGTTGCAAAACAGATATTTAAATCGGTTAGATACTCACATTTTTCACAACACGTTGTTCATGTTTCGATATGTATAAGTTGTTCTAAATATAAACCGCACGTGCTCACCCATCGCCGCGTCATATCACTCGACTCACGTGAGCGAACAGAATACATTACTATCGTGAGCGCCTCGCGGGACGATTCTTATCTCAACTAATTCACCGCAGGGGATGAATGCGGGGTGTTACAGGATATGCGGCAAGTGTACCGTGTCCCGGATATAATAATATATTATTTTATGGTTTCTGATTTAAAACAGTGAATTCCGGAGATAAGTAGTATTAACAGGTATTAATTAGCAACATCATAAACAAATAAATAGATCTAGTTCAATGGCCGCATAATGAAAAGAAATCTAATACATTCATGAAAGGTATCTATTTACTCTATTTAGTATTTTACAATTAAATAGCTTTAAATTATTTCTTTTCTAACACCTATGTATTTACCCATATTTGCTAAAAAAAATAAATTTTGAATTTCAATAAATTTTTTGCATCTAAATTATTCATTATTTTCCTTTATGTAAATAACATAGATGTTGAAAAAGCTTTAGAAGAAACTGAATCTAAGAACAGTAACAAAACCTCTATGGAAATACTAATTATGTCTAGATAAATCATCGCGGCAGGAGGGCTAATTTAGTAAAAGAAGTAACACAACTTGATACCACGCCGCACGACAGCTATTCTCCATAATCAAGGCAATTATGAAATAATGTACTAAATAGTTATTATAATTTAGTATCAATTAACTTAATTTACTCTCATTGTGAATATTATGTATTATATACTCGTATTAGTATAGTTTATAAGTATACCTATGTATTAAATTATTAATAAATAAGTATGGTAAAAGGTTACTTTAAAACATGTAAACTGTCGGGTCATTCTTAAATTATTATCTAACTATGAACAGTATGTATATAGGTTAGATCGGTTAGATATCTATAAATCTACTAGAACCATACTGTTGCAGTCAGACCAGACGGGGCGCAAAAAACTTCAGTGCCAGACTAACCTTGTAGCGGCAGTAGCAAGTACTACGTGGCCTGCGCTTTTAGGGGCTACAAATTTAAATTGTTACCATGATTTTTAACTGTCGGAAAGGTTCCGTCCAGAAAAGTCAGTTAATTTAGAGGTAAAATACATAATGGTAGAAAATAGATTATAAAAAACTATACCGTAAATATAGCTTCGAAAAGATTACAATGTAGGAGTTGTTGACGACTGTTCAGAATTATCAGAGCCCTTAGTTCCTACTCGGATCTCGAGTAATCTCGACATTCGATGTAGTCCAATATGATATCGTTTTCAACAAATGACGACGACTATTTCAATATATGTTGCGATTTCGAATAGGCCCTGTGTCTCGATCCGAATGGGCCCTGCCTGTGTCAAAATTACTCGAAGCTTTTTATCTGACCTCTAGCGCTGTCTAGGTACAAGATTTTAAACTAAAGAAAACCTTACTTCAATAAATATATGCATACTCTACTCGATTATCGATTCCCCACTTTTTTATTTGAATCAACATTATTATGGATTTATTCTTCCATCGCAAGGACCTTCAAAATTGCATAAACTGGAATGAAATCGAGTTTTAAAACGCATTAATATTTACAAACCATTTTCACTGTAAACATATATTTATCTGTAATAATTATCACTACTATACTATGTTCAGCAGTGGACGTCGTTGGACTGATATGATGATGATGATACTATGTTAGTTATGTTGCCTAATTAATTTTGAAACATCAATATTTGCTATCATCGTTGGTCTGTAAACAGTAGGTTTTAGATTGAAGACAGGTCTTAAAGCAGAAGAGCAGGGGCCATGAAGTTTTATCTGTTTTTCTTATAGATTTAAGAAAATGAGGCTATGAAATAAATAGTGAAAAACCGGTTAAGAGTATGTCGGATGGTCCGACATACTCTTAATGGAAGGTAATGTAAGGTTCCACAGCAAAAGAGCGTATCTTAAATAGCGCTTACGTTTTTTTTTGTTGCGAAGTGCAGTTTTGCGCAATAACTCAAAAACGGTACGTCCGACCATGTTCAAAATAGTTTTGGTTGGAAATATTTAAGAAGCGTTTATCATTATGTTTTTTTTTTTAGATTTTTAGGTTACTGTTTGGAAAATAGAGAGGGGACACAATTTTGCCTATTTCCGAAAACATTCAGTTAATCAAAAAAAAAATCTAAGCAACCTCAGGTGTCAGGTCTCTTTAAAATACCTGTGTAGTATGTGCCACTCGTTATTGTTTGCTGAAAAAATAATCAGCTTATGTTACACGTAAGGGGTGCCCTTTAAAATATTCATTTATATTATTTAACTACCAAACTAAGTAGCGGCCTATACAAGACACCTATTCTTTAAATTTCATCAATATACATTCAGTGGTTTTTGATTAAAATTCCTATATAAACTACTTCTCTCTGCATTGGCTGAAGTTTTAGCGCAAAGATACATGTTTAAAATAACTACAACATAGATAGGGACCAATTATTAAAATGCTCAATACGCTAACTGATCGTTTGCAGTCGTTCCTGTTATTTTACGAATTAGCGCGATTATTCATTTTTCCCCTACGTCCTTTAAGTTGTTCCGATCACAGATTGTCCAAACTGGACTTTTTTAACTTATAACTTTTAACTTATTTTGTTTAAAATAAAATTTTGGAGTAGGTATTTTAGTAAAAAAAAAATATGATACTGAACTTATTATTAGGTACCTACCAAATATTAGTTAATAGGTTTCGTAATCGTAACAAAACAATGGTATCCTTGTGTAACTAAACTGCATTGGAAATAGCCTCTTGGTATAATTGGTAGCCTTATATAAACGATGTCAACAAGAACGAGACTTGTATCGGCCTTGAGCGTGGACAGAGGGGTTTTGTAGGTCACGCACGTGGTCCAAAACCTACCGTCGTGAATTATTGTAATTGATTTGCTAAATTATAATAATTCACGACGGTTTTTTAACGTACAGCTGGCAATCATTAGCTGAGATGGCAACCCAGTCTGAGACAAAACAAACTGAACTTAATTATAATTTTGTTATTGTAGTTTGAACAATTAAAATTTCACAAAGTTTTAAAATTCAGGCCATCACCTACTTACAAACTTCGAGTCTTACTCTAGTCCCGGGCTTAAAATAGGAACTATGGACCTCGTGTTAGGTAGTCTAAACAGGCGAGAATGTATTAAAAAAAAAGATTGAAGAATGATGAAGAAGCGAAAGATGAAGGTATGTCGGAATCGTAGCAGGCGGAAGGAAATAGAACCGATATCTTCTATCATAGTTAGGTTCCAGCGATCATTCCTCCTGCGTGCCGGCTCTGGGGCGCTATAACACGTCCATCTTCAAACGAAGTTTGAAGAGTTATCCTCTCTAGGTAGGAAGCGGCATGGCTGTGCCCCTAACATTGCCAACGTCCATGAGCGGATGTAACCGCTTACCATGCATGGTGGGCCGCCTGCTCGTCTGCCACTTCGGGCAATAAATAAAAAAAAAGCTCTGTCTACTCCCCTGCTGGGACAGAGGCTTTATCTATGTATATATGTATGTTATTCAACACAAATCACAATCACTAAAGCGGAACTAGTAGACAATAGTGAGTGGTATCGACTTATACCTGACCACAACTACATACCTAACTACAATAACCATCATCATCATCATCATCATCATCTCAGCCTATTGCATATTATTATTATTATTATTGGGTCTGACTGGATGCGGAAGGCGGAGGATCGAGTGTTATGGCGCGTGTTGGGAGAGGCCTATGTCCAGCAATAACCATACCATATAATAAAAAATAAAGAAGTTTTTTTATCTGTGTAAAATTGTAAATGTAACGTGGCAATACTAACGCGGCAGCTCATTGTAAAGTTATTGTTTCTTCTGAATGACCTTGTGACCACGTTTTGTATTTGTACTCACATGTCGCCAAATACAGCCTTGAGCTTATACACCTACATCATACGTTTCCTTTTAATATTTACTTAGCTCCCGGCTCGATACTATACATTTACTATTTTATTTTTATTTAGAATTATATTATAATGTGTTTATCTATTATTATTATTATTTTTGAAAATTTTATGACATTCTTATGTATTTATATTATGACATTTTATTTTGTATTATATGTGTGTGTACGTTTTTATGTAATTGAGCCTCAGTTGCTTTTGAATAAATGATTATTATTATTATACTCGATACTCGATTTACGATATTGTTTGAATTACCTATGTAGGTAGGTAGGTAGGTACTATTTCGAACTATTTCGTGTCGCGGTCAAATTGTTAAACTTTCTAGTTAGGTACTTCGATAGACTTACTGGTTAACATTACTTTAAAAAAATTGTGTTAACTATTCTATTATAGGATTTTCTTATAACTCGATTATCTGATTCAGGTCTAACTTCATAGCCAATCAATACATACAACACAAAAGTTCCCAATTCCGAATTTAAAAACATTACATTACCCTCCTTCTGGGTCAGTCGGGTAAAAACGAGTGGGAGAAAATAGGTTTTCTTATAGAAAATTGAAAGTAATAAAAGTATTTTTTAAACGACTTCAAAAAAGGAGGAGGTTATATGTTCGACTGTATGTATTTTTTTTTTTTTTATGTATGTTCAACGATTACTCGGAGATGCCTGAACCCATTTAAAAAAATATTTTTTTGTTTGAAAGGGTTTACTTCCGAATTGGTCCCCTATTCATCACGTCAAGTTCTGATGATGGAATCTCTGGGAAATCGAAGGCAACCCCCAAAATTTTATAGGTACACGTTACGTGTTTCATATATTTTTTAAAGTTCTTCAAGTATTTACGTCTGATAGTCAACATCTCATGTTGATGAGCTGGTGATGGAAGGTATAACTCCTTAACTGTTAGGAGTTGGAGGATAATTCTTTCGACATTATAGGTTCTTATAAACCAATAGTTGTATTCTTGTAGGTTATTCAGGTGAGCTGTCAGTAGAAGGTATAACTCCTTGACTCTTAGGAGTTGGAGGATAATTCTTTCGACATTATAGGTACTTATAAACCTATAGTTGTATTCTTGTAGGTTATTTAGGTGAGCTGTCACTGGAAGGGAATCTTCTTAATGTTTAGGAGTAAGAAGATGATTTCTTTAAATATCACATCCATGTATAAACCTTAAAGTTGTATTATTTCAAGTGTCTGAGGTGAGAGCTCTTGATGGAAGATAAAGTTGTATAATTCAAAGGAATTCTTAGATGATATTTTAAGTTTTCGATATAGTATTTAACCTGCATTGTATACCTATACTTGTTACCTGTCGCATTATATAGGAAAAAAGAAAGACATAAAAAGCTGAGAGTTTTGAGATTCCTCTATTCTACAATCAGGTTGTGTTGTTAGAATATTTAAATGGACGTTCCCTTCTATCGAAGATTCTTTATTTCGGTTTTCCGTCTTAGTTTGCCAGCCAGTATTATTAAATCTGCTAGATAAAAAGTACACTAAAAATGGAAAAATAAACTATTTTTAACAAAAAAATATTAAAACGACTTCAAATCAGTACTAAAAAGCGAAAAATAAACTGAATTAGATATTTAATTCCAAGCTAAAAAATACCTACCTACCTGTTTAAAGTATAATACCCTATTACTAATCTGTTTGAAGTCGGTGCCAACCTAATGAGGTTGTATCACTCAGTTTGAGCCGTCCACTAGGTACGATCACACGCAAGTGCGAGGTGGTGTGAAGTAGCGAGCGGTAACAGATGTACAGTACTAAGTAGTACATAGCTTAACAAACTCTTTAGGCTTGGCACCGACTTCAAACAGATTAGTAATAGGGTATTATACTTTAAACAGGTAGGTAGGAATTTTTTAGCTTGGAATTAAATATCTAATTCAGTTTATTTTTCGCTTTTTAGTACTGATTTGAAGTCGTTTTAATATTTTTTTGTTAAAAATAGTTTATTACATATTAAACATAACCGTCTATTGTATGTAGGTACCTACTTAGTTTACCTTCATCTCTTCATCATCATACCAATGTCCCACTGCTGGGCTCGGGTACCTTTACCTACCTGTAAAAGAGCCTAGTGCTCTGGCGGAAACTGTCCAACAGTTCAGGTTCAGGATATTGAGGGAAAAAAATAATAAAAAATTATTGATATGATAGTACGAGATCCCATTAAGGAATATTCCTTAATGGGATCTCGTACTATCATATCAATAATTTTTTATTAGGTTTAATTTTTTATAGGTAGTGTCCGAATAATATTAAATAATTAAATTTCTAATATTTATTTATTTCTAATATTTATTTATTTATTATCCGGGCACGATTTAACTAGGCAACCTATTTGTAATAAGTCAATGTGAATATTATCTATCGTTTATTTTATATCACTAATAAATAACACATGAGGGTATATATTTCTTAATGGGATCTTAGACGTAACCATTTACAATGACCAAACCACGTATCACCTGTCATATCATCATCATCATCATCTCAGCCTATTGCAGTCCACTGCTGGATATAGGCCTCTTCTGTCATATACCATGTAGGTATGTTTGGTTACCTATACATTATATAACTTAAAAAACGTTTGACTCTTGTATTTATAAGTACCTACTAATTTAATTACTTTTTTTTTCTATTCCAGTTATAATTCCAACGACGGCTTCGGGCGCGTGGGAGGAGAGCAGCTCAACTTCGCAGCCCCGTCTGAGGACGAGGCGGAGTACCCGACTGGCGCTTACCTCAAGAAGGGGAAGGTCTCGAGGGCAAGTTACAACTGAATATGCCCGATTTATATCTTTTTATATTAGCATAGTTAGCGGTACTACCTACCATAGTTATTCTGAGTAGTTTGCGATTTCAGATTAGCGTTTAAAACGCTCGTACTTACTTACCTACTTTGCTGTAATCACGCTTTTGCACTTTCTACCAAATGTAGATATGTGAGTAATAAACGCCTATGTGAAAATGCAGTTACCTACACGTTCGAATTTTTGTATCATTTTTATGATTGACTTGCAAATTGGTCGAGACAACCAGACAAAATTAAATGTGACTGTTATACTTACAATCATGATTTTCATGATACAAAAAGCTTAACGCTCATTAAATAATGAGTTATAAAAAACAAAGAAAGGTCATCCTATTCTGAATTGATTAGAGCATTAAAATAATAAACAATCAAAGTTCTTAATTCCAATTCCAAATGTAATGAGAGAAAGGAGGCCCCTATCTGCGAATGGTAGGTACTAGGTACCTACATCATATTAAAATTTGTTATATAAGTTAAGTGAATATAATATCCAAAACAGACAACATTTTTATGATTCCCAATGTTACACAGGAAAAAGAAAGCATTTCATTTAAAAACGAAATAAAAAATATTTAATTCATTCTCTACGGTTCAGGGATTGACTACCTATGTCTTATGTCATTGGACAATCAATGTCATAAAATAAAAAAACCGCGGCAAAAATATAAAGTTCCTTTAATTTCTGCAGCAAGATCCGATGTCGCACCGCATTATTGAGAAGCGTCGTAGGGACCGCATGAACAATTGTTTAGCGGACCTATCACGCCTCATCCCGCCAGAATACCTCAAGAAAGGCCGTGGAAGAGTCGAGAAGACAGAAATCATTGAGATGGCCATCCGCCATCTTAAATTCCTACAAGAACGCGCCAATGGTACGTAAGCGAGTCTGTTTAATGTCATAAGCCAGTTTTAAATGTTATTAGACTAGATTTTTCTTTTAATAACTCCAACGTATTAGATCTCTGGTTTGTAAAATTGTAACTTGCCCTACTTGCATAGTATTGCTAATTTAAAATATAAATTTATAAGTCTTTGTAGTGTGGCTAGTAGCAATTTTTTCCAGTCTATATATATCACGTTGTCACCACTCTAAAAACGAGGAAATTTAACGAAGCTGCGTAAGTAGGTCTAACAGGAAATCCATTTAGTGTTTTAGTATTTTTTTATGTAGTCGTAGTATAAAAAAAAAAAAAATGTAGTAGAGGTCGTTGCTTTAGTTGGCGATTGAATGTTCCAATATGAACGATTGCTTTACTGGTTAGAGCTTTTTATACATATAATATTACAGACCAGATTAGATTCTAATTGATTGGAGTATCTATCTATTGCTAAGAAACCTTAAATTCATTTAAATATGTGATAAAGAATCGATTTGAATTTAAATATTGTCAAACACTACTGCTATAGTCGACACGGCTTTCTGTGCAGTAACGACGTCACAAGGAGGGAGTTACTGTGCTTCAAATGCTATTTAATATTATAGGGCGGCATTTAGTTCCACAGTCCACTGCACACTTAGTCGTGTCAGACTATTAATTTATTAGAACTAATAAATATTTTGTTATTTTTATGAATAAAAGGTTTCTTTACTAAATTACATCCATTATGTCCATCTCTTAACCCCTTAGCCTTAGCCAAAATTAAAATGGATGTCCCCAAAACTTTTGGTAATTTAATTAGAAACAACAATCTCTAAAATAAAGTAGGATGTTATTCAGATAGGATACCGCCAAGACGCCAATTACAATTAGTTTTCTTCAGCTTTCAAATGTTTTAAGATTGATGTCAGAATACAGATAGATGAGACCTAAAAAGTATTTAATTAAAAATATAGGTTTTAGTATTCCCACAATGATCTCTGAATGTTTAAAGTAACGCAACGGTCCAAAGCCAAGTCCTATCCTAAAGAAAGAAATCTATGGATAGATTTTTCTTAAAATACATTTCGTGTTTATTCTCAGTTTCGTGAGATTAAACTTTACCTATATGAGGTAGAATATACGTTAAGAACAAGAAGCATTAGTCTATAATTTTGGAAAAAAGCATCGCTTTGTAAGTGTTAATATATCTCGACACAATAGTACAAGGAAGTTCATCAAAATTGAGATCGATTGAGACCGTTCGAAAATTTAAACAGAGGGAAGGTTATTTATTAGTTTGGTTACAAACGATCAATGCGATGTACAAGTAAAAGCATAGTAGGTAATTCTGGCATAAAATTTACAAAATAAAAACACCATTGGAAATAAAAACTTTTTGAAAATGAATTAGCAAAACCAGTTGGCTACAATAAAAAAAAAACAAATGGTTAATTAAGAATTTTATATTTAGAAGTCACGTTTGAAAAATGACTGCGATTTTTATTTCGCATTATGATTGTGTTGTTAGAATATTAATAAAAGCCCGCGTGGCAACTTATTTTATTTTATATATTACTTAAATAAAAAATAATTGATTAACATACATAGGGTCTTTCGTCGTTTTAAATTTAAATTGTTCGAAACGATAACCTCAAAAAGGATCCTTCCCGATTCATCATCCGTGGGGCCGTGGTAAAAACCAGTGCGTATAAATCGACGAAAGACCAATTTTACGTGGGTACCGACATTTTTATTTTGAAATATTTTAATCTAGGTATAAAAACAATCATGTCAAAATGTATATAGCCAAAATATTTTTAATAGGCAACACGGAAATTATTTAGTACTTATAGGTACATAGATAATATCTTACATAGAATTAATATCACTAATCAATACATACAATGTTCTATTAAAACGTTAAATAAATCATTTACTCGTATTTGTAAACGAATTTGCTTTATTATCTACTGATTTGATGCTCGAGAAAAATAAAATTATTTTCGCCTTGTTCTTGTAAAAACAATAAAACGTATGCCATGATATAAATAAAGAACTAAGTATAATTTATGTTACTATTGCGAGTTCCAATTAAAAAAATAAAAGAAGTCAACAATTTTAATAGTGACAAAAAACCAGTAAACTACATAAAATAACATACTATACTAATTCACTTCTCATGGTTTATGGAGGAACCTACCTTATTCTCCGCATCCTCATATCCTCAACCATGGCTTAAAAACGCGCCGTTGGCTTCGATCAATGATCGAAAACCGTTGGACTGAAGAACGCTAATGTTATTGGAAGTCGCCCAGCGGAAGATGCTCCATCTTCGCGTGGGTTATGTTTCAGCTGCTGATCGTCAGTTCGGAGAAGATCACTTTAGGGCAGGGTACCAGGAAGCCGTAGCAGAAGTACTGAGGTTTCTCGTCGAGGTGCAGGGCTACGAGCCTGGCGATGGACTCTGTGTGCACCTTGCAGCGCATATGCAGAGGCATTGCGAAGGCCCTCCAAAAGGTAAGATTGCATGATTTGTTAAATACGAAAACTGTGTTTCGAAGACCCACGGTCACGGTGGCGTGGCGGTTAGGTGGTCCCCTCGTCACTAACATACAGTACCTATTGTCCTTGGTTCGATTTCCATCCGAAAAAAAACTTGTGTTCAATAAATCAGTTATCTAGACTAGTATCCATATATTTGACTGGCCTGTTGGTCTAGTGGTTAGTGACCCTGACTGCTAAGCCGGATGTCGTGGGTTCGATCCCCACCCAGGACAAATCTTTGTGTGATGAGCATGAAGGTTTGTTCTGTGTCTGGGTGTAATTTATCTATAATATGTATGTATTTACAAAAATAAAAGTATTTATGTAATATATCAGTTGTTTAGTACCCATAAACCAAGTAAATATAATTGCTTAATTTGGGACTAGATAGCGCTGTGTAAATGTGGTAGAATATTATTATTATTTATTTTAAAAAAATGTGTGTAAATTATTCTCAACCATATGTTTTAATATAATGAGTTTTATTTATTTATTATTTTCTTTTATTTAATGTAGTCATTTATTGAATCCATAAAAAGTTTTACCTTTAAGAATTAAATTAAATTCTATGGGGGGACAAACAGGAAAAAAAAGTTTGATCTGTCCCACCGTGAGCAACGGTGGGACAGATCGAACTTTTTAGCAGTGACAAAAGTTCGATCTGTCCCACCATGAGCAACGGTGGGACAGACCAAACTTTTTTTTCCGATCTGTCCCACCGGGGGACAGATCGGTGGGACAGACCGGAATATTCCAATATTATTATTCATATACAAGTATTAGCTTAGTTTGGATTAGATGGCGCTGTGTGTGAATTTAAAAATATATATATATAAAAAAATACTTAAAACAAAAAATATCATTTGTTTATTAAGTCCCCGCGACACAGGGATTTGTGTATCTAGTGCGGGCGTTGTCTTTTTAAAAGAAATATTACTAGCTTTCGCAAGCTTCAACTTTTGTTGGTATTAGGGTAGGTTTTATTCCCTTAATTGTTCATAGATTACCTATTTACTATATTGGTTTAGTGTTCTTAAAATAACTAACTACCTACCTACTTATTTTGTGTAAATCTATAGATATATTCGAGATACTTAAATATTCAATAAGTAGGTATCTATATTGTAACAAGTGTTTAAATAGAACACAAGAATTTTTCTGAGTATTAATGGTCATAAATTATCGCAGTCTGCTAAAGGAAAAGAGACGAAAATAAGTTGTGTTTCAATTGGTAACTCTGTGCTAATGAGGATAGAGTAAAAATTTTCAAGTGATTTAAAAATAACATCTTAAGCCGGTTGTAGACCTACACATTTATATTGTAAGTACTTACTTTTAAACGACATGAGTTGCCTCAATGTCTACTTTAACGTCTGCGTTACAAATTTCGCTGATAATTATTTAAATAAAATGACACAGATAAGTGTTATATTAAAATACCCAAATTTATTTATCTAAACCAGATGATCTTTTTTACCTCATTAAACGTTTTGAGAAACCAGGACATAAAATAGCCTAGCATCGCACCTTTTTTCCTGTAGGGGTAGATAGAGGTGTATCGAATCAAAATTTCGCCAGCTATGTTAGATCGAACGCTAAAAACGAGGTGTGCTACTCAATTTTAATTAGAAGCCTCTAGTGTTCTTTTCCTCCAAAAACAAGCAAGAAAGAAATAAAGGAATCTCGTTTTATTATCTAGGTTACAAAGTAACTTAAATGAAAATCACAAAGCTAAAAATGAAACAAATATAATCCAAAAAAAGAAGTGTCAGCCAATTTGTCTACGACAAGTTACTTAGCTGACAGGGTAGCCTTAAGAAGTAATAGTAATAAACAGCAAATGTCAACTTTTAAACTTTGTCTATTTATTTCGCCACTTAGGAGAGCCAATATCCCACGAGATGCAGCATTCCCATCCCGGCTCATCATCAGAGACGACGAGTTCGTCGAGTAGCTCCCATAGCTATATGGTCAAGTCCAGCGTGATCGCACAGGCGCCGCCGCCCGCGCCTCCTGCGTTCGCCAGCGAGCCTTACGAGGAGAGACCCCAGGACCAGGCATACACTATGGATTGTGATAGAGGTATGTACTATCTCTTATTAAAGGCCTATTTACACTATGCAAGTTTTGCCAGTCAATACATCAGGTATACAATACATCTAGCGTTTAACAAAAACAAAAAATTAATAGGTTATGATCCTGGATAATACAGTATGTATTTTCCGAGCTAGCAGTACTTATGTTACATTTTTTTATTGATCCATAGACATAGAGAGAATAATAATTATACAGTTACCTACATGACTTTAAAATGCATTTTCTTGGGAAGCCTGCTGTGGTCCATGTGTCCATGCGAAGATCGAATCCCCGCACTTAAAACAATGACCATTATCCCCTGTGAATCTAGCTTATCTATTTGCAGATATATGTAGCACACGTTTCTGAGTTAATCGAATTATATTAATTTAAATTTCTTTTATCAGTTTCAATACCGCAAGCCCCTATGGCACCAGAGTGTGAAGTCTTACCAGAGGACGAGCCTCTCCCACTGGACGGTCGTCGCAAGCGAGAGCCGACACTACGCGCCGTCAGGAAGCCAGAGCATACTGAAGACTACCTACATTCTTACAAGTTCAAGAACTGCATAGAAAGGCGATTTTCTAGGTCACAGGATACTGAGGTAAATATCAACTTTTTAACCTTTTGAACGCCAACGCCATCTATACTTGACAAGCGCAAGCGTGCCCTGAGCGCCGATGTCGTCTATAGATGACAAAACCCAGGTCCAGAAAAATACAAGATAAAGATACTAAATCATTAGTTCTATGTGTTTTGTTACCAAATCTTAAAAACTGAATTTTATGGCTTGGCGTCCAGGGCACGGAGATGCCGATTTGACGTGGCGGTCATATGGTTAATACACTATTTAGTCGAATAAACAGCGGTTTTGGCAAGAATTAAAAGCATCTGATAATAGGTTAAGGAGACAAAACTCCAGCAGTGCAGACTAAGGGGTGATGATGCCAATAAATTATAGTGGTAATTATGAATCGGAAAGACTGACGGTAATATTAACGACATTTTAAACAGCTGCACTTTTCTCTTCAGGCGGCAGATTTATTAGCACGAACGGCACACGTGCACGGTAAAGTGTTCTCACACAAGCGACGACGGGCCGTGAAGCCAGCGCCCTCTACGTCCACCTCCGCATCGGGATCTACTGAAGAAGCAAGAGATACCTCGCCACAGGTATATAATTATACTTTTAATGAAAATACCTAACGGAAAATATTAGAGTAATTAGTCAAATCACGCATGTGGGTTGTCATAACTAATCTTGTTATTATATCTGGCACCCAAAAACTACTAACCATCTTAGGACAGACTCAAGGTAATGTAAACACTGTCTTTGTAAGCTTAAGCACAGCAAAAAACGATGGAATTAAAATCTCCTCCTTTTTTGAAGTCGGTTAAAAAGTCAGTTTTAATCACATAATATTGTTTACAGGACACGTCAAGTGAATCCCCTCCGCGACACAATCATTACGACAAGCCATCTCCGCAGTCACAGTTCGTGCCTGTGTTCGCACTCAATCCAGTTGGTGAGTACTTCCTTTTAGTAATAAATAGTGAATTAAAAGTGTGGATAAGACAGACAGATAGGTTGGACTTGGACTGTATCATGTGATACTAGTATATTATACAAGACAATTTTTACAGAAATTTATTAATGAAGTAAGTAATGTGTTTTTTTTGTTACTTTCAGGAAAGTACTACGTGCCGCTAAGCATCGATTCCGCGTGCCTAGCAAGGCACCTCGGGCCATACGACATTCTCGACGCAAGATCAGCCCACCTGTCAACGTCCTTGCATCCAGTCACGATACACGTGAACTTCCAGCCGTGTCTCAACTACCACGTCAAACGTGAACCCAACGAACGTGAATGGCGAGCTGTGTAAACAAAAGACTCGTGTCCAGTGACTAAAAAACTTTGTCGGATCGCCATCTTAGAATGGCGCCAACATTCAAATGTGAAAGTGACAGCTAATAATAATTTGTTAAATGTAAATTTTAGTGCAAAATAATTACGTAGAAATGTTAAGAGCCTTACGTTATAGCAAAGCTATTTTCCTAATTAAAGATAAAGATTTTATTTCTAACAGCTGAAAATTTGAGATTGGTTCAGAATCAAGTAAAATGAGCGATTTTTCTAGAGTATTTTTTCATTAACGACTCTTTCGGTGCCAAGAAATTTAAGCAAGAAAACGCTGAAAAAATATTGTAGGTATTCCTTTTAAACGCCACGGCATAACGCGGTATCTCTGTGCCCTGGAAGCCAAGCCATGAAATTCAGTTTTTAAAATTTAAGTAAGTAATAAAACACATAAGAAAGTATGATTTAATAATAATATAATAGCAGAGTAGGTGGATGGGCTTGAAATTATTTAGGATCCCCATCATACCACACGTGGGGACAGAATCATGGGGTTCGTTGGGAAAATCCCAATCACGATCAGGGCACGCTTGCGCTTGTCGAGTATAGCCGACGTTGGCGTTCAAAAGGATAAAGACAATTTCAAAAATATTTTTTTAAATAAGAAAAATTCAAAATTATTTTTGTTTGTATCTATTCATGCATAATCTTCGGCTGTTCTAGTCAAACTGAAGTTTAATGTTACATGTAACATTAATATAAATGTAAATAATGCCTATCCATAAATCGCCAACAAAATATTTCGTCTTCGGGTTTAATAAATGTGAAAGGACATTAATTATAATAATAAGTTAATGTACGAACACAATGCACGCCCATAGAAACACAAAAGTTGTGTGAAAGAGGTCGGAGAAAAAGGACAGCGGACAGTGTTCTTAATTACGGCTGTGATATAAATGTAGTCAACAAACAACTGAGTGCTGCGGTGTATTATCTATAGAGTGAGGATTGTTTTACATTTTGATACTTACTTCAATGTCGCAGCAGTACCTACTGTCCAAGTTTGTTTAATAATATGGTATTTAGAAATTGGTTGTAGTTATAATATCGTATTCAAGTACTATAAAGTATCAGATGTATATTTAACCTTATCTGCTGGTAAAAGCTGCTAAACATTTGAAACATTATTTTGTAAGTTACCCAAGGCCAAGCTAAATTCTTGTTTAATTTAAGACAGTAAACATTATTTTTCCCACCAAAATTCTTACGGCCCAAAAGCGTTTCAAAACCGAAAAGCTGGTACCTAAATATTGTTTCATGTTTTTACTATAAGTGTTTGGAGGCAGTGGTTGAACGATTTGTTAAGATGTGGAGTCCACTCTAGTGGACAAGATAAAGACTGAGGTTTTTATTTTAGAGGTATAGTTGATTTGTTTTGATATTGAATTCTCACCTATTAAATGTTCGTTTCAAAGCCAATAATAGTTGCGTAGACGCGTGGGCGGGGCAAAGTTATTGATCACTGAGCAATCAAGACCGCGTCCGCATGTGACAAACATGTCACATACAGTGGGCACTCGCGGTGCGCTCTTGTGACCACGCACACGGCCGCAGTATATTAGGTGTACGATTTCATTTATTCCCTCGTTTTCGGTGAAATTGTCCAATATGCCCTGCTCGGTCGTCTGCGCGGCTCTATAAAGAATAGTTTTATCCTCAGATAGTTACATTTTAACATACATTCTGTGAAAAGTATGTCAACATTTTACTATGTGGTGTGGTCGAAATAAAATCGATCATAAGGTTACAGGTAAGAATTCAATGTAGGTACATGAGGTGTCAAATTTTTACGTAAAGTTAGTTTATAGATAGAGTTTAAAGGTAGTTGATAATGTAAACATTATATTCTAAGTACATGTATAAGAAATAAATGTTAATATTTTATGGCAGCTTGTGTATTATTTCTTTCAGGTTTAAAGATTAAAGGAAAGGCGATACATTCAAACGAAGATTTTATGTAATTAATTATCATAACATCTTTTATTCTCTAGTATTATTTTAAATTTTACATGCTTACTTCAAACATTGAGAAAGAAATAATAATATTTAACATCTGGATAATATACAGCTTTTTCTATTTACGATCACTTAGCGTTAAAAAAATTATATTAATATATATATTGCAAAATATTCCATTGTTACATCGAATACCTTACATAAAAATATCCAAAGAGGGAGCGGGACATGCCGAAGGTGGGTGCGATCACAAGGGAGTCAAATATACCGATAAACTAGGTTCACACATAATATGGCAAACGATAGAGAGTGCGCTTTTTGTTCACCATAACAAAATATAGCTTTCACTTATTCATAACTATTATAATATATACACAGACGCATTTCTACGGGTTGATATAATTAAAAACATTTTATCACAAAGATTTTCTTCTAATATACTACAGAAACATTAAAATGTACGACTACGTTTTGATGTCAAGTGTCTGTCAAATGTCAGTATATACAGTTTAAGCTGCCATTTTTCAACTCACGTTCTAGTTGCTGTGTCAAATTCGATGTATTTTGACACCATGTCGTGTGAGAGATAATATTATATTGACATTAAAACATAGTCGCGGAGTTATTAAGCAATAAATTTACAGTTTATTAAAACCAGATCGAAATATTTACAAATCTATTAGACATGAGACTAACATTGTCGTGCTGCGAGTTTGCTGAACATTTACACTAATCTACATTTGATTTAATAGAAAAAGAAAATCATAAAAAGTCAATCGCATTTATACAATACAAAATTAATAAAATTGTGAATTAAAAATAAAGCTGTTAAAAATATATTTTCTGTGTGTTAATAATAACTATGTGTATTTCGCCTTCAAGGCACAATTATTGCAACATATTGACTAAAATCTAAGTTACGATTATGCATAAAACAAAATTGAAGGAGGATGGTTAACACGTACGCATCCCGATCAACTGGGGACACGACAGACATCTGTAATTGTTCAGGTCTTTCTAAACAGCTGCACTTTTATAAACAAAAGAAAATTTATACAACATTTAAACGACATCCCGATATGTACTTTTATCCGAACAGCTCTCATGACATCAAACAAAATCAAGATTTTTGAAAACAAACTAAACGAATCCTCGATAATAAATAATGACACGTGACAACACTGAGGTTGTAATTGACATGTGAGAAGCGAGTGTTGCCAGAACATCAAACTTCACATACCGCAAAAAGCACACAATCTAATTACACTGGGGCTCCTAAAAGATAGAACAATGTGTGGAACCCTTGTTACAAATTTTGAGCAACAATTTGGATGAAATGTCAGACACTGGGCATTAATTAAACGTAGTTTAACTACATAAAATTATAATTTAATCTAAATTGCAACAATAATGGTGTTACCTAATAGAGGTTGGGGCACATACGTCCAATAATAATAATAACATCGAACATAGTTACTTCTATTGTCAAAATATCGACTTATTTTGAAGTACTTGCACAGAAAGTCCATCAAAAACCTTAAAAAAATAAGTTTCTTTAAGATAAGATTAGCATTATTGCATAGTAGCTAATTATTGCGAAAATTTACAGTTTTATAAAATTGTCTAAACAATTTCGATAAAACATGGAAGCAGCGATGTAGTGGACCGTCATGCGACGATGGACGACGACGCACAGCGTATAATACTTCGTTGGAGACTCACTGAGCATCAGACTCGTTTGTACCGACCACAAGTAGCATTACAGCGACAAAAACTAGTTATTTAAACACTACCATAGCAACGTTTAGGCTACACTCATACTGCAACTAAAATATCGCCTTGGACGCATTAAACTCGTCCCCGGCCGGAGCTAAACTTGCTTAGTATTCTATAGTAAAGATGTAAACTAAACTAGAGTCCCTACAGAGCCTACCTAAATATAACAAACAGAATATTTTGCAAGTATCTGCATGTTTAGCTTCCTTTTAAATCACTGGTTGCTTGTGATAACTCTAATTTAGCCCGAGGTTACTCACAACATCAATTCGTTGTTATAATATAATAATTATAATAGTCGGGGAGAGTATTAGATTATAATAACAATTGTAAAATTATTATACAATAACAGTAAGCAGGTTCTTACGAAGTTTAACACATCAAGTTAATTGGATCATATTTTTAACATATTGTAAAATAGTTAATTGGGAAACCGATATGAATTAAGGATATTAACTAATAACAATAAGAATTCAGTCATTATTCTTGTGTAAAATTCAAAATCTGAACAATAATAATTGTAAAGTTGCATAAATAATTATCTACACCACAATATATTTTCCATTTCGTTTCATATTATGAACAGAGTCATAAGGAGTGGCGATATGAGAGATGCAGAGATACTGTGGCCATGTTAATTAACTACTAGGAAAGATTATATTGAATGATTGGTCAGTTAAAACGTTAAACGTAAAGTCTACTATGTATTGCAGTTTTAAAACTGTACAGTGTTTGTACTGCAGCCTGCAATCTAAATATTGACAGATAACCTAAAATTGAAGAAATTAAACGAAACATATAATTTTACAATTGCTAATATGGTGGTACAAAATGCACTTTTTAAACAACAATTACGAGACAAAATGTTTCCCAATACAAATATCAAATGTTCGCCGTAATGTACACAGTACACAAAGATTATATATTCCTAAAATCCTAGCAAACATCTGACATTCGTTATTGTACACTGGGAAGAGAAACAAATTATATTTAACATAAAGCACGCATTATTTAAACGTATTCAGTGCATATAGATAATTAACTTTAATTATTTAATGTGTCCAAACAAATAATAGGTTTATTTAATTAATAATTAGTACTAATGTGATTGCAATTAATGTCAGTCAAAATTATTCACGACCTCATATATCCAAATTGGACTTTAAAGCCACTCTATAAAGCTTTAGACCATGGCACAACTTTGCAACTCTGCATTATAGAACAATTTATTTTGTACGAACGTTTGAGTTCATTATAATACTTTAAATATATTAAATTTATCAATAGAGAACCACTCCAATAGTGCAGTTTTATTGTCGTAAAGTTGTCTCATGGCAAGTTCCGGACCTCGTTACCGATCCAGCTGCTGAACGTTCGTCCTTGTGATGATGGATCAAACTAAATATCTTTGCACTAATATGCTCCACTTAAATAATAACACAGATTAAACCTCTACAAATGGCTAATCCGTATCTGTATCGAACGTCTCTAATTACACGTGAAACATCTAACACTAACAAGAGACCTAGACCTATGACGAGTCCTCGGACCCCCTATATATGCTAGAAAAAAAAACATAAAACAAATCATTAAAACAACTATAATTTACTTAAACATTATGCGTACAAAAATTCTAGCCGTCGTTCCCTAAACGCTCTATCGAATAAATCGATAATAAATAAATATATCAATAAGATACATAAACATTGTACATATATAAAAAATCTTTCATACCATTATACATATATACGTTACCGAGTAGGTTCCCTATAGAATATCTTAACTCTCCTATATACAATATGTACAAAGGGAAATAAAAACAATTTGTACTTGCAGAAAACCGTGGAAAATAAAAACTTAGACGTGAAACGGAAATATACACGCACTGGCACGTAACGTACACTCATAGAAAAGTACCTTTATACTAATTATTATTATTATATAATACAGGCGACGGAACCATTCTCACTGGCCCGACTGAGATTTACAAAAATAATGTCTTATGTGCACAGTACAGTCTCTATCTGTCGCACCGCTTCGCACCGCACACGCCATCTGCCGGACAAACCAACAACCAGCTTTAGAAATGATACCACAACTTAGCATATAACATGTTTATTCAAAATGACAACAACATCTATGTACATAAAACATTTTGCCAATTTGATTATGAAAGATAAAATATAATTATTATAAACAACGATAAAATAAACATAGGATGTGGATACAAAACTAACACTTGCTACTGAACGCTAATGCAGGTAAATGTACACCAATACAAATTATTGTAGAACCACACCTAACTATTGTATTCACATAATACATATTTATATACCTCTACGACCCCACTTGAGACCTTTCGGACCGGGACACCTATAAGAAGTATACCCAATCTCCTCAAAGGGTATTATATCACGATTTGTATTTGTGATGTACCCTACAACGCCATTATTATTATTTCTATTATGCGTGGTATAATGACCACTAGTGCAGCCTACAGCGGTCTCATCATAGATGAATCCATGGTTAGTTGTCATGGCTACACCGGCGCCCGCGTTGCTGTTATGAGTCCAATGGTCCATACCAGTGTTTTCGGTAGGCGGTCTCGCTTCCTCGTCGTCGGGTAAGGCGAAGCCAAACTCCCGCCGTAGTCGCGAGCTGAGGTTCTCCCGTTGCCGCTCCGACGCGGTAGGCTGCGCGTCGAACACACCTGTACAAACAACACTATTTGTTTACACTACATATTAGTTAACATGTTACAGGTACATCGTGCTTGAGTTTTGAAAAAGGAAATAATACATTGCAGGGTGACAGTGTTTCTTAGCGTTTCTCTATAAGTATCGGGTTTTGAAGAAATACCAAACTATACTTGTATTATGATGTAATACAATGCAGGGTGACTTCCTTAGCGTTTCTCTGTAAGTATCGGGTTTTGAAGAAATACCAAACTATACTTGTATTATGATGTAATACAATGCAGGGTGACTTCCTTAGCGTTTCTCTATAAGTATCGGGTTTTGAAGAAATACCAAACTATACTTGTATTATGATGTAATACAATGCAGGGTGACTTCCTTAGCGTTTCTCTGTAAGTATCGGGTTTTGAAGAAATACCAAACTATACTTGTATTATGATGTAATACAATGCAGGGTGACTTCCTTAGCGTTTCTCTATAAGTATCGGGTTTTGAAGAAATACCAAACTATACTTGTATTATGATGTAATACAATGCAGGGTGACTTCCTTAGCGTTTCTCTGTAAGTATCGGGTTTTGAAGAAAGACTAAAAGTTAGTCGGGATCCGTACTTGTATATTCTGCGGTCACTGCTTACCAAAGATCGAAAAAAATGTGAAGTCGTTTAAGTTAAAATATACATTGTGTATGTATAATAATATAAAACTTTAATACACAATAGCTTGCAAATTTTCAATTATAGTAATCAACGCCGAATTGTTTACAAAATTTGTTTCATCTAGATCTAGAATACAACGCAAAATGGACTGGCGACATCAAATTAGAATGGTAATTGAGCTAACCGATCCACTAATAAATAATACGAACATAGCTAGCGTAATCCCTAAACATTCTCAAACTACTAAAAACAAAACAGAATCGGGTCCGCACGTCACGTTTACGTCGTCTAAAAATAATCTATACGGGTACATGTTACGAGCCGATTCACAGCAATTACATAGAGTATAGGTTTCTTCGATATGTAAGCATCTCAAAGATTATCTCATCACTGGCATGTGCGAACGTAATAAAATTATAAAACCTCAAATGAATATTGTTTGAATTCTCAATTCTGTGGCGCAGTAGTGTTTACACGTAGTCAAGGTCGCGCTAGTAATGATTTTAGTCTTTGTGGCGAGCAACTCGATCGTTTTATGCGCTGTGCTACTGTTGTTTCATACTTTTAATAATTTAAAACACAAGTTTTTAAACAATTTTAAAGTTATTTGTTTGATATCACGTTTTTCTTGCGAGTAATATACGCTTATTGTGTGTAGGGACCTCAAGGTCGGAGGCCACTAAAATTGCGCAAGTATACGTACTTCATAATGTACCAACAAACATTTACTAATAATACGGAATGTAGGAACACGGCGCTTATAATATTATAATTTCAGTTCACTGCAACAGATAGAAAGAATGTTTTAATTTCTAATTGATGAATGTGGCAGTCGAGTTTGAGGCTCACTCGATGAAACAGCTAAGGCTCTGCCAAAACTTAATCGCTGGCTAGCTATTTCTAACTATGATCCGCAGACCACGACTTCCTAACATAAAGGTTTATATTATGTTACTAGAAATCGTTCTTTACTTGGCCAGTGCTCAGCTCCTATTGGCCGTAGCGTGATGTTATGGAGTCTATAACCTTCCTCGATAAATGGACTATCCGACACTAAAATATTTTTTCAAATCGGACCAGTAGTTCCTGGGATTCTAGCGTTCAACCAAACAAACTACAGCTTCATAATATTAGTATAGACTCTGGCTCTTATAGTCTGTAGAATGGAGATACTTCTCCAGTTCAACTCTCTTTGAGTGAGAAATCTCAAATTTTGCCATTATAACTATCAATCTATTGTAGATTATTTGTTTGTGATACACCTAACTAACGATATGTATATGTCGCAGCGACCTGGTTAAATCAGCCATTTCATTGACTGCCTAGCGGTTTTACTAAACGGAGGTGCGGTTTTTTAGCTTTGAAATACCTTTCAAATCGGACATGGATTGGTTATGTCAGTAGTTAGGCTAGGGAAAACACTCTTCACTCTGTTAAATTAATGGCCTAAGCATTAGCCAGCCAGTTCATTAAATGTAGCATTTAACAATCCGGCTGAATTTCATTTAGGCCGTTAGTTGGACGGTGAAACGGTGGCCGTTTAGTTAAACGGCTAGGCAGTTAATTGAATGGCTGATTTAACCAGTTACTGCGACATATATAATATTACTCTTATGTTGTTAACTATTTGAACTAGCAACAAGAACGATAAACTCGACCTGAGTTGAGTCGATGGTTGCATAACGTATGGCACATTATCTACGCCGATGCGATGTAAGTAAGCACTTACTGTAGGTACATAATTACTGTTCATCATTGCGCACACTGACGTATGTGTGCATTCATTATCTCGTGTGCTAGGTACTGACATAATTATGTTGTTGTTTTACACAATTAAATATTGGTTAATGAAAATATTATCGTTTTATCAGTGCACAAGTATCAGGTTACAATGATATATTACTACTAATAAAAACTCTACGGCCGAAGCTATTGATTGCAATGTAGATCGCAACTGCACTATTAAATTGAATTTCAAGGAATAATGACTATTAATTAAACATTAATTTTCAATTGATTCTGATTCACTCAGCACCAGTGGCGAAGAGTGGATTTTTACCTTCCCTGCAACAGCCGGAACGTGTAGAATGCAATGCTGTGTGGGTATTAACCACTCTAAACGTCTGGCCGTCTTGGTGACGCAAAGACTTACGCGTACAACCAAACTCTTCAGCTTTATAATATTAATATATTATAGGCTAGAATTCGCGCGGGGCTTCGCTCCTGTTGTTCTTTAATTGACCACTGCTCAGCTCCTATTAGCTGTAGCGTGATGTTATATAGCCTATTATCTTCCTCGATAAATGGGCTATCCAATACTACAAGAGTTTTTCAAATTGGATCAGCAGTTCCTGAGATCCTAGCGTTCAACTAAACCAACTCTTCAGCTTTGTAATAATATAAGTGAGTATAGATTTATTTTCTGCGGCAAATTACTTATTATAATAAACTCCATTTTACTCTGCTATTATTTTTTCTGCATCGAATTGGATGCATTACGGAACAAAATCTCTGCTGAAGTTTAAAATCTTCATCCAATTTCGGAATAGCTTACTAATCTATTTTTGGTATATAACTGTATCCGTGTGCAGTCTGCAGGTTTACGAAAGCGCATCGCGAGAAATAATAAGGCGTAAGTGTGAACGCTAATCAAGCGTGACAACATGTAACCACGGCGCGGGGTGCGGGCCCCGCAATCGCATCACCGCACCACCGCACCAATTCAAACGAAAACGTGCCTCACTTGACGGTGTAATTGCTTTACTCGCCCGTGCACTTTAATCATATAATTTTGTCGCGCACATTTTATTTGTTCATACGAAGGCACGCTCATAAATGCTGGTTTATAACCATTTATTTTTTATATAGCTAAGTTCTATTGTATGATATTGACCGAACATGAATTGTTTGCATTAAAAATATTGATTTGATATTTGATTTTATAATTTGATTGCTTAAAATCGCGTATTTATTGAACAATTGTCGATATGGTCTATTTAATCTCTGATTTTGAAAACAAATTATAGATTTGTTTGTGATTTTATTATGGTTATTCGGATGTCGTTTTTTTATGGTATTGATGACTGTTTTGTTTTGACACTTGTTCTTTTAGTTAATTCTGTTGTCTAGAACCGTATGCCGACAGTTCTCGGTGATGGTATAAGTGCGAATTTATAATCGTACTACAAATACAAACACTTCCAATGTTACATAACACAATGACGTTCATCCACAATTAGTATTGTAATAGAGTTGAATCTGTAATTACACTTTGACAACAGTAATTGACTATAATCTATTACATTTCGTAACAACTAACACATCTGGCATAAGAGCCATACAAACAACAGAGTAACTACAAAATATATTGATGGCTTAAGACTACAAATCTGTTTTACTATCTGAGATAGATAGATATTTTAATCTTTTATTTATGAAACTTAAAAAAAAAATTATTTGTAAAATTATAGCCTCAAACTAGCTGCAGCCCAGAAGTTCGCTTCCGCGGATATTTATTGGGACACTACCTAGCTCCTATTGATCGTAGATACCGTGATGTTTTATAACTTTCTTGAATAAATGAGCAATACAGCACTAAATATTTTTAGCAAGCAAGCTTTATCATATTATGTAAATCATAGACTATTTACACTCCATGCAAAAAATATCAGTTATTCATTTGTGAAATTATATCCTCAAATGGGATAAATCTGTTGGAAATAAATTGAAAAGACGATAGTTATTACCTTTACCTTTAGGCATGTGCGACGTGGTGAGTTCTCTGTGCAGTCGCTGCTCTAACTCATCGGCGGCTGCTGCAGCGGCGGCGTCGAGCCTCTGGGGGGAGAGAGAACCGGCTCCGGACGACTCCGAAGACCATTCCACTCCCCCCTCCCCCGGGACACCTTCCCCTGCCTCGCCCGCCTCGCCACCACCACCCTCTTCGCACGCCACACCCTTATGCCGCTTGCGGTACTCGGTTATAGAGAGCTGTGTACATAAAATTGTCTTAGCACCTATGTAAACTATATTTAACCCACTATACTGTGCCCCTATGAGCCATGTTCTAACTGCAAAAATGGATCTAGATGTGATCTTCCTTCCATCACTTCCTTACTAAATTCCAAATAGTAATAAACTGATTACTGATTTAGCTTTTATTTTAGAAATAATACGCCATCAATAACAAGCAAATGCAATGTGAGGTTTGCGCAAAGCTCGGATAAATATTACCTTCGCGCTGACACGTCGCTTGCCTTCTGACATAATGGCATATAATATACATAGTTTATTATCTGTGCTATACAGAATTTTGGTACAAAGAACCACCAAATCTCATTTTTTTGGTCCTATTATATTGGGACATTAAAAATCGGGTTATAAATTCATGTAAGAAAAAATATCATGCGATGAAATTATCAAAAGATAACAAATATTAACAAACACCCACACTGGATTAAGTAGTATTAACAGGGCTAACACTTATCATTATTAAGAAGTGACAGCCTAGTATTGGCTATAAGGAAATTAGTAGAATACCTGCCAACCCTACTAGCAACAAAATATGAATGCATCATCTTATCTTAGCACATAAACCTTTATCATAAGTGCTTTCGAAATTTTACCTCTACCTGTCTATACAAACAATGCGTGTGTGATCCATACCGATATACCCGAATCGGTCGATGCCTTCGTTTCGTTTGAAATAAGTTACAGCAAACATAATATACCCAATTATCCACTTTTCATTTTATTAGTTTGAAAGTCTGTGCTTAGCATGAATGATACAATTTCACTTTCTGTTGAAGATTAAAGCGAGTATTTGTGTTAACATGTAAATCAACAATTGACTTGAGTAAGTAACCTTATCTAATCCGAGGCCTTGGTACATGTGGCAGTCTCAGTGAAGATATTAAGCGCGATGTTTACAAATGTGACGATAATAGGAAAATACGGCATTTTGGATTTTTTGTTAAAATACATAAGGTCAAAATTACAAAGACTCGAAGTTCAATGTTTTATCAGTATTTAGAAATAATGGTATGATATTGAACATATAAACTATAACATGTACAGTACGCATAGCTCTGTTTATCAAATAGGATTAGTGATTATCTTATAAGTCAGATGGAGTTAATCCTTATTGATTATACTTCCAATACCATTCATGTTATTGAAGTGAAAGTTATTATATTACAGTCAGGAAAAACCAGTAAGAATCAATTATTTTTTAGAACCATAAATCACATTACAATTTAAGTTTATTATTTTGCAAAGAAAGAAACTATCTGTATGAAATAAATAAAAAAAATAATGTACTGACCTTCCTTCTAACTGGTTTTGGTTTTTCAACAGGCGGAGGATTCAGTCTGGGGTCGTTGGTGCGCGGGCAGTACGGCTTACTGAGAGGTTTGGGCGACGGCGCCAGCAAACTCGCTTTGTTCGAACTACTCAACACCCCCGATAATATCACACTGTTATTTGAGTCCATATTGTTCACTCGCGTCAATATCGCTTCCACACTCTTCAACTCGTCTGCTGGCGTAATACTGTCCTTCTCAAACAAACTACTATCTATTATTGTAGTCCTATCTATTGCACTCTTTATTATAGACATGTTCGGTACGTTCTCATTTATTGAACTGTCCATATTGAACGACTGAGACATGTTACTGAAGATTCCCGAGAATAAGCCGGTTGAACTGAAACGCGACGAAAACGGGAGGGGAGAGCTCTCTAACACGGACGGTCTGTCGATCGAGAAAGGTTTTTCATGCTTTTCTATCACAGGCGAAATCGGTCGTATCGTTTTGACCGGCTTCAAAGGTTCTTCTGGAAGAGGGATGTTTTCTGGTGGTGGCACTATCGCCATCGGACTCGGTTCTTCTGGCAATGGGATATTCTCTGGTGCAAGAATAGGTATCGACTCGACCGGCGGTAGAGGTATGTTCTCTGGAGACACGTGTAACTTGACATCGTCGTGAATAGAATTGCTCAAATCGTCGTGAATGTCACCATTAACCTCCAGATCCCTCGAGTTTGTATCTTCTGTTCTTAGCTGAATACTAATTTGATCATCAACCATGTTGAGATCAAAGTTCAAGTTTACTTTCTTCCGTTTCTCTTTTGGCGGTTTCTTGTTTCTACTTTTAAGTATTTGAATGTTTTCTGTGTGGAAAGAGTGTATTTTTTTCTGGATGTCGTCCATTTCGTCGCGTTGCGGTGACGAGTTACCGCTAGTGTCCGCCGACTGACAACTGTTCAGCTTATCATTTGGACTCTCAATTCCTTTCGGATCGATATGACTGACGTCCACAGACTCCTGTATTTTCGGCTGTGCTGGTATCGTGGTATCTATTTCCATGGGCACCACTTTATTATAATTACTCTCTTCGTTTTCAACATTATTATTATTGCTCTTAATGTCCTCTGGCTTGGGTATTTCAGGCGGTAGTTCTTCTTCTGGCGTAGGCACTCCTATTATTCTTCGAATGTTTTCACTGTCGTGGGGTCCTTTAATGTTCATGTTTAGCACATCATTGTCTATATTGCACTGATCGTCGGACCCCTGGCCGCTGTCCGACCGAGTTCGATCCCTACCATATATACTATCCATTATGTTTCTCACTTTGTATTGCCGTGTCAGAGCTTGAGTGTCGGCTTTAACTGGAGAGTCTTCTGACGTTAAAATAGGCGACGTTTCGTCATTACACTGCATAAATGAAGAATAAATTAGTTTTTTTTTTAACATGACTGTAACATATTACTTTACTAACAGTAATTAGTACTTACAGGCACAATAGTATTCTGTTCGCAAGATAATGATTCTCTTGCTAACCGCCTCTTCTTCAACGGTGTTACCATTTCGTTGGGCGGCGATTCTGAAACAAACACATCTAAATTTCAACATAGTAATATTATTCTCGTTAAAAATTACCAAGTTCTATAATATATTTTAGTTAAAATACAAACCTGCGGAGGGAGAGTCGCTCTCTTCGCTGATGGCTTGCCTTAACCATCGTTTTTTGGCACTGTGTTGCGGTATGGCCGGTTGGACTACTTCAGCAATCTCCGTAGGCGGTGTACTTCTTGTAATCCTCTTTGCTTTCTTCGGAGGCCTGTTCCGATCCCGTCCAGGTGTTCTGGGCGGTGATGCTCTAGTGTCGTCCTCGTGGTCAATGTCCTGCCCACCACTCAAGTCTCCGATCATAGTCGACGCAACTCTGACTAAACTCTCTAAAGATGGTGCTGATACTAAGGCAGGTCTATAAGGCGACCGATAAGGTGAAGGCGTACGTTCCGGCGACCGACCTATCCATTCCGTCGCCATAGTTTTCTTTGTTTTTGGCAATTTGAAGGCGGATTCGACCGATCCCACGGCCGCTTCTACTAATAAACATGCTGAACTTAGACCGAGCTCCTGAAACAACAAAATTGGTATAGAACAAAACAAAATAAAATGGTTATTTGAGTAATATTTCACTATAAAACAATTAGTTATAATTACTAAATAATTGATACTCCATGGAGTAGTCCATAAGTGCATTGTTTAAACTTACCTCATTAAGCCCATCATTTCTATCATTGTCTGGCGGCGGCAGCGCGCTGTCCCTCCTGTGTGGCGGTATGGCGCGGGGAGGAGTTAGAGGCGCATGGGGCGCCTCATCTCCTGACGTCACCATGTCGCTGTCGGCAGAGTTCAAACGGCGACGATTCGACTGTGATGTGGTGCGGGCACGGCCTTTGCGCCTGTTCAAAGTGATAATTAATGTAATTTTTTATGTTAATTGAAGTAAAATAAACATTTTCTAACAGACTTCTATTTTCTAATTGTTACAGATTTTGATAATATTTTTAATGGCTCTTAAAAACAACATTTAACCTCAAATACTGAAATTGGAATTTTGCCAAATGTTGAGAAATAAAAAGCTAGTAATAACAGATACAATGAAAATAGCCAAAATACAATGTTTACTTACTTTTTCCTCTTCTTAGACGTGTTGTGTACTTCTTCATCGTCATCTTTATCATTAGCGTTAGGGTGAGGGTCTGACTCTCGACGTTTCTGTCTCTCTTTCACCTCCTGTTTGCGCTGTTCCGCCTTCTCCATACGCTCAATCGCCTTCATTATGGCTTCCATCTTACGTTCTTCACGTGTCTGTAATGGAACCATATTGTTAGAATATGTTCTATTCCTACTTCCCATTTTATTCGAGTTTGAATTCGAACTCACCATCTTTCTTTTATCCTTCTCTTTGGTGGATGTCTGTATTTTATCTTGGGAGTCATCAGTTTTATCGTCTAAAGAGTCCTGGTTCACGCAAGTGGTGCGACTGGAGCGTGAAGATCTGTCGTGGCACGCGGACTTTGCCGTCAATTCCCTCGTCACTGGTCTTTCATCTTCAATTTTAGGCTCCTTTAGTGCTTTGAGTTCTTTCTTTAATTCTTTAAGCTCTTTAATCTCCCTAATAAGCTCATCTTTATGCTTTTTCTCTTCTTTCTCAATTTTCTCTTCATCAGAAAAGATTGGCTCACTCTCTTGTTTAATAATCTCTTTTTCTTCCTCTTTAATTACAACAGGTTTTTCAGGTACCGGCTCTTCTTCAATAGGTGCTGGTGGAGGAGGTGGCGGTGGTGTTATTTCACGTTTAATTTCTTCAAATTTCTCATCAAAGGGATCAGCTTTACAGAAATCTGGTTCATCTATATCATCAGGTTTCATTTCTTCTTTGGCCATCAGATCAATTTCAGGTTTGATATCTTCAATTGGTTCAGATTTTACAGGTTCATCAAAGTTTAAGGCAATTACTGCCGATTTGACAGGTGACAGAGGTGGAAACTCATGTTTAATTTGTTGTGGTGACTTCTTCTCTGACTTTATTGATGCTATTAGTGGCGTGTACTCCTTGATTGGAGTTGTAACAGCTGGAGCGAGTGGTGGGGAGATTGGTGACGAGGCACTAAAGCATCTATTTCTGCTTCGTTTCTCTCTAGGCGGGTAGTCCACGCTCTTTCTTGGCGGTAATGTATTCAAACCATTCACCTTACAGTGCTTGGGATTCCCACAAGCACACGGCTGTTTACTACCATCAGTATCGTGGCCAACAGTAATCTCAGTATTAGATTGGACTACTCCAATAGTCACTAAATAAACATGTAATGCACCCTTAACTATACAATGCTGCAATTCAGCGTTAGGTTTACACGATCTCCGAACGAATCTCGCTTCATTACCATATGTTCTCGTATCTATACATATCTGTGTGTTATCTTTTGGTAACCTGTAGAAGAATACAAATGGACCCGGTTTCTGACTGCCAGCTCTTGCAGCATTCTGAAGTTGCGGCCTGTGTTGGTTAGACAGCATGTATTTACCACGTAATTCTATAACAGGCGTGTTTTCTTTCAAATCCTTTGTTGCAATTAAAATCTTGCCACCAGCGTGGGGCACGGTTGTACATAAATGCGCGTTCATAGCATACGCCATGTTTGGTGTATTTCCTAACTTACTGCTGTATTTCATTATTTTAGCCCTTAATTCCGGACTATAATGATTTGTCACAGCTAATTCGTATGAATCTTGGAAGTGCGATTGGTTCGATAGAGCTGAGCTATATTTATTTCTGTTCATCAACATCTCCTTCTTCCGCTTCACGCGTTTCTCAGATAATTTCCTCTTTCCACTCTTTCTCACTACTTCTGGTTTTTTGGATCTCTTAGGGCCACGTTTAGGTAATGTAAGTGACGGTTGTGGCAAAGGCGGCAACACAGGGATAGTTGCATTATTATAAGTAGTGACACATGATCCACTTGTGTTTGTGTAAGTAGTGACTGTCAATAACCGTTTTCTTTTCTGACTACCAGTAGCTCGACCACCTTCGGACGAGTCGGAATCTGACGCGCCAAGAGCGCTGAGCTCCTCTCGCTTCCTTAACTGTATGGCACGCGCATGACGTCGGTCTATCGGTCTTGGCAAACAAAGTTCACACATATACGCATCTGGAATATTCTGTCGATCAATTCCCATGCAGTCGACGTGTTGCCACTCGCCGCAACGGTCACAGCATATCATGTACCCATCATCGTGTGTAAAGTCGCAAATGCAGCGAGTTTTGCCTTCTTCTTCTCCTTCAGGAGCAGTTTCCGTGTCACTACCACCTCTGTTAGGTGGTCGTCTATCTCCATCTATTGAAGATATTACAGAAGCTGCGTCATCGTCTGGTGGTGGTGGTGGCTGCGGCTTGTACGTTATCGGCGTCATTGGTATAGAAGATACAGGTATTGGTGTTCCAATAACACTGGTAGGCACTGTCGAAGGCATTTCGTACGACGCTGTGGACATGATAACTGGCGAATTTCGCTTTAATGGGCTCATGGGTGATGTGGTGATTGGTGGTGAGACTATAACAGGTGGGGGTGCTGTTGAAACTGGTGTCGTAGGCGTTGTAGCTGCAGGTAGTTTCTGAACAGGCTGGGCATATGTATGGTCTAACATCACAAATGCTAGTGACTGGAACGAGTACCTTCTCAGTTCTTCGGACAGATTAGGTCTTTCTTCCATACCAATAATATCATCCTCCGTTAACAATGTAGATTTGTCACCACTGAAACAATAGAAAAAGAAATTAAATGTCTGTCTGATAGTAACATGTCTATTCATACAATATAGATATTATATATTATATACTTACACAACTATCCTTTTTTGATTAACTGGTTTAATCTGAACAGGTTCTTCAGGTGGAGGGGGTAAACTTGGAATACTATGATTGACAGGTGTTGGACTCGGCTGCAACATCAACTTGGGTTGTGATAATGACTGCAATATTTGTGCAGTCAATTGTTGGTTTGCAGATACTTGTGATACTGTGGATATTTGGTTATCAGCCGAGCCATACGTCTGGACGTATCGCAAATTAGGTGTCGACCCTGACTGCACATAATGTGGTCCTTTAGGTAAACTCGTACTGATTGGTGCAGTTGATAATAAAACTGGGCCACAAGGTGACTGTAATACTAAGCGCTCCCCTTTAGTTGGGAACTTTGAAAGCGGAAGTGATTGGGGTTTGTGTGGGGGGGGGCTGCCAACTTTCTGAATGATTTTTGATGGATTGGAGTCAACTGATCCGTAACTTGGCTGCTGACTTTTATATGTAACACTGGCAACAGGCCAAGACTTTCCTTCAGATTTGTTAGCTGATCCAGTCTGCTGTATTATTTTTATAGGCCTCGATTGATTCTTTTGATTAGACACTTGCCCAGAGTTCTTAGAACCCTTAAAAGTATTGACGGATTTCCTTCCTGAATGCACTGACATCTTGTTAGGGCCAGAGACAACACGAGATAAAATATGGCATTGTGTGTTGCCAGAGGAGGCAGCAACCATAGCATTTAAATTAGCACCATTGTTTACCTTATTCAAAGTTTTATTTAAATTTGTGCTTTTAGTAAATGTGTGACCATAGGGCACATTCTTCACAGGACTGTTATTCACGACGTTTGGTGACAGAGTAGAACAACCAATTAGAGATTGACTTTTCTGGGGTTTAGCAGACAGTACGGAGTTGCTAAGTTTGTAGACATGGTTTTGTGTGCCATACACAGATGCTATTTCTTTGCCAGTTATGTATTGTTGATTGTAGTTTGGGTTCTTAGGGATGGATATGTTACTTAAAATTTGGACTTTAGATGTCTTCGGTCTGCTTAAAAAATTAGTTTCAGTAACAATATTTGCTCTTCTGCCAGACTGATTAGAATCATTAACATAACTTTCGCTGGTGATGATGATTTGTGACACTCCAGCTTGTGATCTATCATCATCTATCTTAGTGTCATTACAGACTGGGGCACTGGTTGCTAGTATGGTGGTGGGTAGCCATAATGTTTGATTTCCAGATACATCTTGTACATTTTGAATAGATGTAATGTTTCCAACAGCTGCATCAACGTTAATGGTGAAGTTTTGTGGCAATTTTGTGACATTTTGAACAATTGCCGTATTCAATGGTGCTTGTATAAGGGTTGCAGAGTTTTCAATATAATTACCATCACTAGAATCTTCAGCTTCTTGCAGTATAGGATAAGCTATGCGTCCAACATTATCAATGCCATCTTCTATTCTTACAAGGCCAGAGAAGGAATCAACAGACATATCTGTATCACACCTTTTTTCTGCAATGTGATATTCTACTTCTTTGTCTACTTTGTGCACAGATTGAATGATACTTTCAGGATTTGTAGAGTCAGGTTCAGGATCACCTTCAGTGGGAGACAAGGGCACAGCCCTCAATACAGGAGTTCTCACACTTTGTACATTCATATCTGCTAGTTTGTGATCCAATACATGTTCAAAGACATTTTCACTGGAGGTGGTCGGCCCGTAATCCTATAACAAAATAAACACAACATTAGTTTCATAAGGCAGGCAGACATATTATTAACACAAAATTTCTTAGTTATAATGAATAAACATTTAAAACTATACATACAATCTTGTGTGACTTTGCATCTCTAGATGTGAACAGTTGATAGTGTGATGTCAGTGGCATAAATTACAAAACAACACTTCAATACATTAGAAAACTCTATACCTTCCACTTAATTAACTATAATATATAACAAAAGCAGTCACCGCTCCCTATACCATGAATTTATTATCATACAATCAACATATATTGCACATATTACCAACAGGAATTAAGGAATGAACTATCATATCAAATGGCCTCATTATGTGACAACTTCCTCGCTAAATTAATTTAAAACTCACTACTCACCATGAAGCTAAACTAAAACTTAAGTAAAAAGGTTCAATAAATACACTTTTCTTTTAAACATTTTATTTATTATGTGAAGGTATATGGTTGACAATATCAGTTATAGATTAAGAGAAAAACACCTAAACAAACATTCTTGACCATGATTTTGTGATTTCTTTGTGAATTTAATACCTCACAGATATGTTTTTCTAGAATAGAACAGAACCTAACCTAATATAGTGGAAGCATTATTAGTAAATGGAAGCAAAGTTTTATTAAATTGGTGGACTGAATAATGATGTAGGAAGCAGGAAAACACAGTAGGAACATGATGTTATTGGTTACAAAATCATAATATTTACAAATATTGTGCTAAGTGACTGGTTTAATGGCCACCTATGCAGGACTAGTTGTGGACCTCTGTGGTGGGTTTTATGTTAGTAAATACGTGGTACTCACTTGCCGGGCCGCTGGTTCGTATTCTGATGAAGCTGACATGCTGTATATACTATCATCTTGGGTCAAACCCGAGATGACGCCTTGGAGTGCACCTCGGCCCCCAAATTTTATTTCATGTGACTGCAACCGAAAATCGACTCTTTACCCATATATCCTCGAAATCGTCACGTATACGTGCAATGCACATCATAGTGTTCTTGGTAAAATATTTATAGTCCACAAATAGGATAGGACCGTCGAGGTCATTGTTCCACAAAACTATTCGAAAGTCACTTTATTTCGTTCCCTACGAGAAAATATAAAGTATAACACAAGAATAATGCATTATAAACGCTGTAATGGAGCAATAAATGCGTAAAATAAGCGAATAGGTTAATCCACTGCCGCCATTATTGTAGCACGGAAACTGAAATGTCTCACTAATAAACATCAAAAAAAGTAAACACTAACCTAAAATGAGAATTTAAACAGAGATACATCAGTAGTTTTATCAATTAATGAAAATTTCGGCTAAAGTGCAGTGACTAAATCCGCTTAGTAACAAAGACGTGAGAAATATAAGTACATAAGAAAATGAGGTTTGTATATTTATATCACTTCCATAAAATAATACTGAGTTAAAAGTAGAAATTACACAAATAATTAGGGTTTATTAAGTTGAAAATACCAAATATTTAGAGAAAATGACAATATCACAATAGTTAAGCAGTACGAAATCCAGATGTAAACACTTTTCCAGAAAATACTGAACAAAACTTATACAAACCTGTATATGTGCAATTTAACAACACCTAGGACGTAGCGAAACTATTCCCGTCAAATAATTGCATAGCACGTATTAAATAGGCCTCAAAGTATGAAACTACGACCAAAACATTCACAAGAGTCGAAGATGGCGGCCATTGCATTTTCTTGATACAAAACAACGGGGGTTTCATGAAACATGTCGAACTACTTGGACTTCCGGTCAATTGAGTAAATATTAATACAATATTATTTACAAAACCCTACTAAGAAAGTAGATATTGATGAAACTCTTTTCTTTTTTATTTATTTTCAAAATAATTTACTGTTTTTAAAATACTGAATAAATAGAATTAATTAGAATATAATAAAGTTACTCAAAATAATTACAAATTGCTTTTGGCTAGAGTTAAAAGACATTTTTTTGTTTTTTTTTTAGTCCGTCTGAAGTATAGACAAAACATTGTCTTTTCCTTGCTATTGATGCGTTCCAAGATGAGAATTAAAATATTATATGGAAAATCTTTTTGAATGGAACAATAAGGACCACTATAATTAGATATTGTCGAGCTTTTAACCTTGTTAGGTTAATACCTCTTTGCTACACGGCTTTCAGGGTCCCTTTATGGCACCTCCTGAACAAGGTGTCGGGTAATAAGGCCTTTTTGGTACCCACACATTTGACGGAAGATACGTGACGTATCATCGGTCGCGTTACGCCAGAACAGAGAAATCCGAAAGTACTGTAATGGGATCCTCACCGTTTATATCTCGAAAAAAGGAGGAATTTGGAGGTCAAAGCCAAGCCAAATCAGCGAGAAAAAACTGAGTGTTCTGAACAGGGCGAAGCAGTACTTAAAACATAAACAGCGGATTGTGCTGTACAAACCACAGGTTTGGCCGCATTTGGAGTACTGTTATCACCTCTGGGCGGGAACTCCCAAGTACCAGCTCAACCAAAGTTTAACCATTCGTTCTATCTCATTTGCACTACGGTAGAACCAAAATTGATGTATTTAGAGGAATAATTATGCAGGGAAACTTTATTTTACACACGACCGTTTTGCAAACAACGAATTATTACTACTTTTTCTGGTGAGGTAAGTACCAAGTTGCGTACCATTATAAATTCTTGATTAAATGGGCTATTTTTTTAAATAACTTGCCTAGGTTAGCGTAATACATATTTTTAAAGAAAATAGGACTCAAACATTTGAATACTACACTTTTTTTACCATGACTATGAAATTATTTTTTTTCTTCAAAATTTACACAAATAACTTTTGAATTTGTAACAGCAAACTATAGTATACATAATAAGGATTATGTAAAAAAAATATTGGCAAAATCTGGACCTATGTCATAGCAGTACCTAAAAATGTCTACAGAGTTGTCGATTTTCATCATTTTCAAAAAACAATTCTTTATGGCTGAACCATAAGACTTGGATTTTTTTTAATATTTTTCTCAGAATACGTACAGCCTATACCATCGCCCGGTAGCCGCTTGACGTTGAGTTTCGGGACACCCTGTGTATGTATGTATATGTGACCTACAATTTTGGGACTCTTAATTCAACTAATAGTAGTCTCTATTATTTTATTAGTTGGTAAATTATTTTACACCTATTTTGGTTAATTAGTGGACTCTTTTTTAATTTACTAGGAGATTTAAACGAAGATAGCAATACTGTACAATATACAAAAAGAATTAGACCCACCAAAAGAAAGATAGGGATACGTAAGTATTTCTAGAAGGTGAGCCTCTTTAGAATAATACCTCTATGCTTTTGCCATTAACTGGACACAGTGGATGCAAAATGCGACTGGTGAAACACAAGTTTTCAGTTGTATTTTGTTCCGATTTAAGTTTTGGTTTATTTTAGTTATTTGACTGAAGCTGTTGTTTCATGGGTGATCTCAATTTTTATCTATGGCTCCCTTTACGTCTACCCTATGATCCGTTGGGCGCAATCACTTTTGTATGGGGAGTGCGCGACAAGTGTTAAAGATCGAACGTTTTTATATGGATTTGACTGTTCTGTCGAAACGCGACCGATCTTCCGTCAGGTGTGAAAGGATCCCATAAGTTCATGGCCCGCCGACTAGCGATTGGTAGGTAAATTACTTTCCTCTAAGGTCACGATATATCTTCCGTTAGGTGTGTAAGAGTCCTTATTAGTCTGTGCATTTTGGCTCTGTGGTTAAGGCCATCCGACAACCACAGAGCCAAAATGCAAATGCACAAGCCATGGATGTAGAGAATAAAAACTCCTCTTTTTACGTATGATTGATGATGATGAATGGCTAAGTTCTGTTTGGGTTATTTATTTACTTAAAAAGATAATTAATTATTCAGTATATATATACTATTATAAATAACTCACGTGTATATGGTTTATCGGCACAGCGTGGGGTTTTATCCTCTTGATTTTATTCAAAATACTAATTGCATCTTCTTCAAAATGTAAAGAACAAATCTTCGAACCTTTACTTGGCTGCCAATTCAATCGACCAGTGGCGTTTATCCAAATAATTTTTACATGATTATCCTTAGGAAATCTGTTAATAACATTAATTAATTGTAAATACGTCATCCTCATGGGTAAACGCATTTCTTATCCTGGCAACTCAATTATTTATTTCATTTTAGGTTATAATAAATTTAGCAATTATGCTAATTTAAGCTCATTTTAGTCTTAATGCATACATAATATGTATCTATCAATGTTTATAACAATTAATGTTTTTGAAATAGCCAATATTAACAACCAAAATAACAACTTACGAGTGAAAAGTTATTCCTGCATCTTTTCGGTCACTGTGGCTTTTACAGCCTAAAATACTGCATCCACCCATCGTAAATCCATAAACAATCCACTAAAACACTTAACTAATTGAGTCTCTATCTCTTTACATGCACATTTATAAAAATATTTGCAAAAAACACACAGACCGCACTGACAGTTGTTTGTTTGGCTAACTTAAAAAGTTAGCCAAACAAACACCTGTCAGTGCGGTAAAAATACCGGCACGCTGAATGAGACAGAGAATCGATAACTGTGTCTCACTTTGCTTAGGGCTTTTTATATAGTTCATCTCACTTTAACATTTTGATGACGTAATATGGATGGATACATACATGGATTTAATATTTTTTAGCATCTAATAGTACTGTAGTGTCTGTAGTCCATCATCTGAGGACCGGCGCGCGATTCTTTCCGAAAAAGCTTGATTAGGATCGAATTCTAAACAATCTAATATCCATAATCGATTTAATTTTGTATTAAAATAATAATCCGTAACCGAAACCGGTATAATATTTTTCATACATCCATATCCAGAACTAGTTCCGGAATTTCATAACCATGATGATGACCAAAGTCCATAACGATAACATCCCTACAATCAAGTGTATAGCTATCTAGCGAGTTTTTGAGTAATTAAATTAAATTTAAAGCTCCATAAATTTCTTGCAAATAAATGCTATTACTCGGTCCAAGAATATTTCGATGAGAAGACATTAAAATCGTTTGACATTCTAATTTAATACTTATACCTAATAATTTTAATGTAATAGTTGCACACCAAAATGGTAACATATGGACTGGACAAACTTATGTAAGCTAACACCTATGTATTTACCCATATTTGCAAAATAAATATTTTGAATTTTGACCTAATTGAAAATAATTACTATATTCTCATCAAAGTAGGTCAAATCGAATCTCAATCGATTCAGATTTACTAGATCACTGGATGTGATTCACTATATCGATTTACTTTTGTATACGGAGTCCGCGAAGACGAACGAACGGATCATTGGTCATGCATGTACTCAAGTGTTAAAAATTGATTTCAAAAATAGACCCTTCTATTAATAATCGAATAATTAATCGATGTCACATCGCATCGCCATTCGCCACACTGTGGTCCGGGGTTCAGCTCTCAGCTCTGTCAAAATTCAAATTGTCAATCTGAGTACACGTTTAGTAGTTTTATTTCTAGGTTATATTATTGTATTGTACGGAAAGCAGAACAAGTGTTGTAATAATTTATTTCAGATATTTTAAAAACACACAATGGGTGACTTCGTTTTAAATGATTCGGACACAGAGGTTGATTCAGATGAAGATGTAAGTATACTACTTAAAATAGGTATTCCTTTGAGAATAATATTATAATCTTAAAACTTTTCTAATGCATCGACTTGGTTTTTAGCTACAAGAAGCATTTGCCAAGGGTTTGCTAAAGCCGGGCTTAAATGAGGAAATTGAAAGGATTGAAAAACAGCACATTAATAATATTGAAGACTTGAAAATAAAATTAAAAGAGTTCCAATTAAAATTACCATGGGTAGAAACACTTGAGTTGGTTACTGCCGTGGCACCCATGGCCCCGGACGTTGCTCTACAACTGCAGGAAACAGCGCAGAGGCGAAAGTATGTTCCTTATTAGTTATATGGAATAAGTATATATTTTTTATATTTAACCTTGTGGCACATGTGGCTTTAAGACTATAAATCATGATTATAAACGTCCCACTGCAGGGCACGGGTCTCCTCCAAAGAATAAGGAGGTACTAGCCTACTATACCATGCTGGCCAGACGGGTTGGTATAGGGTTTGTTTCGGAAACAACACTCGGTTGAGATGGGGTAGTGACATATATATCATGAAATATTTATGGCAAAATATAAAAAATATTGCTCAATAAGGATCCAAAACCAATGATCAAGTTTTCTTCTTTTAGAGAGTTCAAAGTTCACCAGTAACTAACTGTTTGTACTATAGATATACTTGCCAATTTTGATATCCGTGTGCCACACACAATGTATATTATCAAAATTCAACTGATGTTAAAACAATTCATTTTTGAGTAATAAAACTGGTCTATAAATCAATGCAGTAAATAAAACAATACCTATATTTTTTATTTCAGAAATCTAAAAGAGAACATTAAAGGTAAACAAGTATATGACCCAACGCAAGACCCGGTTCTGAATGAGTTCAAACGTGAGAACCTCATACATCGTCAGGCACAAGCTGCAGTTTTAGAAGGTCTCAAGAAGTTAAAGGAATTGAACATACCAACTAGAAGGTATTATCTTGAAAACTAGTATTTAAAAAAAAAAATTGTGATTGCCTGCTCTCACCAACTACTTTATTTAGTGAAGTTTTATATTTTGTAAGAAAATATTATGGCTTCGCCAGTTTGCTCTGAGGTTCGTACCTCTTTGCTGTTTAACATAGTAAATGAACTTTGTTCGGGTGTATTGGGGTCCATTTGTATCGTAGGATGGCAGCCCGAGCATTTCCGAACATGTTCTTTTAGCATAGATTCCAAATTTATGAGTTTAGTTAGAGATTCTTTCTAAGTGGACAGATTCCAAAAACTCGTACAGTAGTAGTTGTATATGTCTCTGGTACATCCACAGGCTATACATATATTTATCAAAAACTTAGGGTGCGGTTCCACTGAGGTGGAGTGGAGACGAGCTGTGCCGCAATTCACCAATCACATAGTTTGAAATCCACATCTCTTCTCCACTCCGCTTCAAAGGAAACAGCATTGGCAGAGAGGAGTGGAATTATTTAAAATATCGGGAAAACAGGCTAGAGAGGCGGAGCGGAGACGAGCTGTGCTCCGAGAGAGGAGCGGGGCGGAGCGGAGAGGGGCAGTGCGGAGCGGGGCGGCTCACTTACACGATAGCGTCATGCCCCACAATCTTCGTAATCAAAGCAGCTCCGCTGTACCCAGCTCCGCTCCGCTCCGCTTCAGTGGAAACACCTACCTCTTTTCACAGCTCAGCCCCATTCTACTCTGCTCCGCTCCGCCTCAGTGGAACCGCATCTTTATGCATTAACAATTATTATATGTGCATGCAGCCTATTGAGATATACCAACATCAGAAAAAGATTTTCTGTGTATCTAGTGCATGTCACGTAGTGTAGTGCACACTAGTGTAGTGCAAGTCGTAAAATTCGTTTAATAAGAAGCTGTTCTTATGTTTTCTAGGCCTGAAGACTACTTTGCTGAGATGGCAAAGACAGATGAACATATGCAGAAGGTCCGCAAGAACTTGATGGCGAAGCAGGCGGCGCAGGCTCGCACGGAGAAAGTGCGGCAGCTTAGAGATCAGAAGAAGATTGCTAAACGCGTCCAGGTACCAGTTTCTTTTATTTAATTTTCCCACAAAGCGACTGTTAAAAATACGCCCTTAAAAAATATTGGTTCAATATAATCGGTGGCAATTTTTGTTTTTGCTTACTGATGTTTACTTTGAAATAAAGAAAACTAGAACTGAAATACGTCATTGGCTATTTAAATTTTTGGCTCTTTTTAAGGTTGGGCAAATGTAATGAAATTAATTTTAGTAGTAAAAGCAGAAGAAATACTAAAGTAACATTTTTATTCCTAGAGAAAGTATGCAAATAACAAATGAATTTTATTTATTTATCTTCCAATTTATTCTATACTCTATATAAGTAGTGTGCAAAGGCTGTACCACGAAGACCTTGCAGGGTCTATCTGGGTATCAGCGAGTTGTATATAGATACTTACATAGTTTAATACAATGTATTTGTATGTGTATGTGTCTGATTGGTGGTAATAAACAAAGTCATTATTTATTGCCACCAATGAAATGCATGACTGATCGCATAAATTACGCTTTGCCTTACGTAGAAATATGGATTTGTAAAGAATCATAACTTCGTATGCTTGTAGTTTTTGAACTACACTGTTGCTAAGGCAAAGCGTGTCTGTTCACTTTGAAATTTATAAACACACAGACACTTGTGTCGCGCTTGCTACGTTTTAGCATGTATTATACTATGCATGCACTAACATCTTTAGGCAATGCGATATTTTTTACGTTACAAAACATATAACCAAAAAAAGATATATGCTCTGGCGAAGATACTGACCCGAGCACAGTTTGAAATACCTTCTTTAGTTTTCTTCGTTTTTTTCAGATCGACGCAAAACTAAAACAAGCCTCCGAGAAGCGAGACATGTTAGAACAATTAAAACGTGTGAGGAAAGGTAAATCATCCGACTTGAGTTTCTTAGATGACAACAAGGGTAGTAATAAAGGCAACCCTAATCAAAAGGGTAAAGGAAAAGAAAACAAGGTGAACAGAAAAAGGGCTATGAAAGATAAGAAATTCGGTTTTGGAGGCAAAAAGAAAGGTTCCAAGTTAAACACAAGGGATTCTTCTAATAATATGGATGGCTTTAATGGCATGTCTCAGAAAAGACAGACTAATTTTAAGAATAAGTCGTTTAAAGTTAATAGTAAGAAACCCAACCAGAGACCGGGCAAGTCTAAGAGGAGGAATACTAAGAGATAATTTTTGCCCACTATAAATATTAATTTCTAAATATAAATGATTAAAATACATTGTGTTTTATTATTATGAAGTTTATGTTAAACTTTGATTCCAATAAAGCAGAGACAAGAGAGATGTGTTATAATAAACAAAAAATAGCCTTGTCAGTAAAAAATAGCCTATGTTGTGTTCCAGACTAATCTGTCTGCTAAACATCAGATAGATTATTTCAGCCATTCCAGCGTAATCGAGTAACGAACACAGCCATTCTAATTTTTCAAATTGGACCATTAGTTTATGAGATCCTAACATTCAACCAAACAAACTCTTCAGCTTATAAGTATAGAAGAAGATAGATGTGTAAGTTAGGATGGATTGATGTTTGTCACTCAAAAACGCAAGAATGACTGAAACAATGAGAAAGTTTTTAAGTCTGTAGAGAGTGCGAAGGGTAAGAATAACGTGAGACACTTGGGCTCTCCAATCCATGTTGGAATCGATGCTGTATGGAATTTGGCACGTAGTTATGTAAATTATAGTGTGGATATACGACAGTGTACTTATAGATCGTTCAATCGTTTGTGCTCGCGAATTATCAATCAATCAATATGAACAGCAGCTGCCCCACTTCACAGTTAGCATTACTTCAGTAAGTAAGTATGGATGTTATTAGTATGGCTGACTCTGGCTTGAGCATAATTGGGGATATTGATTTTGAGAAGACAAAAATTTGTCGCTAAGTTGCCAAATATTAGAATTAATTGGTCAATGGTTCAAAAGTTATAAGCATTTTTAGTGGTTCGATCTGGGAGCTTGGCCATATTTATGTATCACCTAGCGAAGATCCGTTTTCTCCCAGATTTAGTCGCTAATTGGTTGTAATCAGTTACCAAATATCAGAATTAGTCGGTCTATGGTTCAAAATTTATAAGTGTTTCTAGTTGTCATTTTTGGTTAGTTCTCTTTGTTATCCATTGTTCCTACAAGTATATAAATGGTGAATAAATAAAACAACAAATAAATGATATATAAAACATATATAATGTAGGTATTGCTACCACTTGCGTCCCTTGCCTTTCTTCTTCTGCTGCTGTTTGCGTTGCCAGGCAGCTTCTGTCTGCTTCTCCACGCGCGGGCTCTTGGCAGCGGCTGCGGCCGTTGTGGCCGCGCTTGGCTGTTGTTTGCTCATATCACTGTAAAGTTACGTCATTTTGTTTTAGTATATCATCACTACATAGTATAAAACAAAGTCGCTGTCGCTGTCTGTCCGTCCCTATGTATGCTTAAATCTTTAAAACTACGCAACGGATTTTGATGCAGTTTTTTTTAATAGATAGATGATTCAAGAGGGAGGTTTATAGGTATAAAATACATACCACGCGGGCGAAGCAGCGGGCAGAAGCTAGTTATTATTATATATACAAATTTCCAAGAATATGGTACATGGTGTTCTTAGTTTATAGTAGTTTACCAATAGTCGGTGTGGAAACAATATAGTATTTATACTCAGGCCCAAATCAATGTAGAATATAGTAGCATAATTATATGTTTTTCAAGATAAATGTTTTCTAAAAAGTTTAGAAAGCTACTAGTCTCTGCTAGAAGTAAACGATACTGACTATTGATCGGTGGCGGTGGTGGACATGCCCTGGCTGCCCTTGATGACGTCACGCCGGACGCCGCGACGCTTCCTATACGCGGTGCGCTCATACTTCGGCAACCATCTGGAATAAACGTTATTTATTAATATAATATAATTATGTTGCTAGTAGCAAGTTGCAGCTTATTCCGAAAAAAAAAACTCATGACGCCTTTTCCCCTGAAAGAGCAGGCATTTATCAAGTAAATAATTAAAAAATTATAATAACCCGACTGCAAAATATCAACAGATAAGCAACGCACTAAAATACCGAAAAATGGTTGTACTTAATTATTATTCCTGATTAAAATTAAATATATAACATAATTATGTATTTATTTCTTATCTCCATTTGATTTCCTATATTTTGATAACCTAGTCGATAGGTTTGGTTAAAAAAGAAAATAAAGACTATAGGTAGACTTTTGCCGCCAAATTGTAAGTAAGTACCTAGTTACTTACAAGTTGGCGGCAAAAGTCTACCGTTTTTTTTTTAATACCTATCTAAGGACACTTGGGTTTTTGAGACGAATCTAACGATAGGTACTTAATTGTCGAAACCCAGCCAGCCGTTTGGAAGAAACGTGGGAATAAAGAAATTTACAAACATACAAGATATGCACGAAAAACTGCCCGTCCTGGTAGTCGGGTTTGGAAAAAAACAGTTACTTTGTTGTAACTTAGATGAATAAACGAGATTTAATTTCATGATAGACATATCGCGTCTTGCTACCACGCCAACGTAGGCTATACTCGATAAGAACTGGCGTGCCCAGTCTATGCGCCGACGACGGCTATAACCGACAAAACAGGTCCATAAAAATATAAAATAAAGATATTATATAATTATCAGTAAGTTATTGTATGATATAAGTGTGGGTGAACAATCCGTGGATTTCCTACTTTAAACGGAATGTACGCGTGGAACAAATCGTTTGCGTGATAGAATTTTTTTTAAAACAATTTATTTTCGTAAAATATTAATATAAATTAAATAAATAGGTTAGTTATGGTGCATTTTATTCACTAACTAGTGTTATATAATGATGTCTTAGGAAGAGGCAAGCATCTAAGATACAGGCTCGGCCTAGTTTAGTTACTAGTGTGTCATAAATATGTACATAATGTAGACTTTGCTCACATAACATAAAATGTAATTATGTAAAAAAAAAGTGAGCACTTTTATGTCAATATAGAACAATACTTACAAAAAAAATACTTTTAAGTATGTGTTTTATAAGATATATATTAATTATTTTTCATATAGTGCTTACCTCTCTGGATCCGGAGGTTTAGATAAGTCCGCGTTGGGCGGCAGCTTGGTCTTGCGCTTACGTTTCTGTTTCTTCTTCTGAAGGAGTTCTGAACCAGGCGTTCTATTTATAACAAATAAAAATATTTAGTTAGTATACCAATAAATAAAAAATAAAAAAAATATTTAGTTATAATATACAAGAGGAGATCTGAGCCCAGCAGTAGGACTTAATGGGTTGCTGATGATGATGATGATACCAATCAGACTTACAATGTAACTGTTTTATAAAGTTACTTAGCTAGCTGTTTTATTGGTCCACCACTAATATATCGATAAATTCGACCTCAGGGATGTTCGCCCGCATAGCTCAGATGGAAGAGCAATGCACAGGGAATGACAGGGTCTCGGGTTCAAGTCCCGTTGCGGGTTTGATTTTTTCCATTACTTGTTTATTATTTATATTTGTTGAATTTGCTTTTGGCCTCACTGTTAAATATAGTCTTTATAATTACCCAGGCGATTGTTCTTGTTTGCTTTGTACGGTTTTCTTCACAACCTTAGCTCCCATCATCCATTTGGATGATTCAAGGGCGTCTATATCTATTTTAGTCTGAAAATGAAGGATAAGTGTGTTAAATTTTTGGTGCAAGCATGAGACACACATATTTCATTGAGTGTACCAGATGGGACATAATACCGAGCGCAGGTGTTGGTTTTCAAACAGGTGTCAAATTTTGCTGACGCAAAATACAAAGAAACAGCTGATTGCACCAAATAGGCGCTATTTCAGGATAATGCCGAGTGCAGATGCCCAAATATTTTTCTATATTTTTGTTCATGATGATAAAATTTCAAGTCCATTTAACATGCGCGAGTCGACAGTAAAGAGTTCAATAGCCCGATAAACACAGTAATACAAGGTAAATATTTGGAAAGTGGTCGAACAGAAAGTTGTCTGATTGTACTTTGTCCGGTTTGCTCGTTCGGTGTCCTCACCTCTAGTTGATGTAGCGGCGGCAGAGTGTCGGCGAGCGCTCGTGCCCGCTGCGGGTCGTGCGGCGCCAGCGCCTTCACGAGGCGCGCCAGCGAGCGCGTGTCCGCGGGCGCGGCCAGCGCCACGGCCTCGTGCGCGGCGGCGGCGGCGCCCGCGGCGCCCGCGCGCCTGTGCACACCCGCCGCCGCGCGCCACACCGCCACCAGCGACGGGAAGCGCTGACAACACCAACATTATATCATTATATAGCAAACACTAGGTATGTATAGCAACCTGTAAACAAATTGAGCGTTTATTTTGGCTGCGCAGAACACTTATTCGTAAGAGAGTAATAACGTACGGAAGGCAAGCTACATACAAAGTGTGCTCGAACAACGCGCACATACGACGTTCACTGACACAATATTTCAATCTGTTTGAGAGAAACTGTGCGAGCTCGAGTGCCATGATGCCATCCACAGGCGCCTTATGTTTTTTGTGCAACGATGGAACAACAAAAAATAATTAACAAAACTGTTTAAATTTTAATATAAATAGGGAATTTTCGTTTTGAGCCTACCTGTTGTATGGAGAGGTTAGTAGATTTTTACTTGTATTTTAAACGCGGCATAGGACTTTATTTTTCTAATATAAATGTTGTAAGGATTTTTAACCGTAATCTACAAAAATCTGTAGCGGTTCGAAACTGTTTAGTAAATCACAAGACTTAGAGATGAGGACACAAGGATTACAACAATATAAATTGTAATCTTTTTTGAAACAGAGCCGGCGGTGGCGCTTACCTACCTATATACGTAGTAGGTAGGTAAGCGCCACGACCGCCGAGCGTAGGTATGAAAAGGGAAGTAGATCGGTACATGAGCTTGTCTTCTGTATGTTTTATTTTGTCGTGATATGGATACACGTAGAATTGAACGATACACGTCATTAGCTTTTCATTGAAAAAAAAAAAATTACAGTAGTGGTAAAAGTAGGTACCTACAAGAAAAATAATTTAACCATACCTCATCATCCTTATAATGATTGTAGACATCAGTGAACAGTTGCGAAGCCTTCTCAAACTCGTTGTCAGCACACAACAACGTACACAATACGCCAATAACTCCCGCGCGGTACTTATATTCACTCTCTTCTAACAGTTTCACAGCAGCCTTGCGATCACCCTTTAGAAAAAAAATATATCATAGGTGATATTTAATATGACAAATAATTGTTCATACGTTAAGAGCGTATTTACAAACAGAGTGGAAACGTCGCAATTTAGAGTCAAATGTCGTGGTTTAACATTTTTATTATTAAATCGGAGCTTTTTTAAAAATATGTTTCCTACCATTTTTAGAATTAGGTCAAAAGTGTGTGTGAGAATTATTTTAAACATGATCAGATACACCGTTTTTGTTTTATTACTGAAAAACTGCGCTTCTCAACAAAAGAACGTAAGCGCTATGAAGATACGCTCTTTTGCTGCGATAGTTTTTATATTTATTTTAAAAATCCCAATATGTTGTCAAGTATCTATACTAATATTGTAAAGCTGAAGAGTTTGTTTGTTTGGACGCTAGGATCTCAGGAACTCTTGGTCCGATTTGAAAAATTATTTTAGTATTGCATAACCCATTTATCGAGGAAGAAGGCTATATAACATCACACTACAACCAATACTTTCTCTCTCTCGGGCACCAGTCTCTCACAAACTAAGTTCTATGTATTAAATTTATTTATTTAAGCATACTGTTTGTGAAGAGAAAATAAATACATTATTATTATTATAAAAAAAAAAAAATAGGAGCTGAGCAGTGGCCAAATGAGAACGACAATATAATATAGTTGTTACCTGAGCAAGTAAGACTTGCACAGCGGCGAGCGCCAGAGTGCCGCCATGCTTGAGCAGGAGAGCGACAGCTTGTTGTCTCTTGCCCTCCTTCGAGAGAGAGCACGCCTCCACCAGCGCCGCCTGCCGCTCCAACCCGAACTCTCGGACTAACTTCACGCAACATTGCTTGCAGAAATCCGGCTGTACAGAAATTAGGTTGAATAATATAATATTTTTAATAATAATATTTTTCTATAAAAGTCTGAATTAAGGATTTGGATGGAAAATGGAGCCAATATTCTCAACTCACAAACAAGTTATTATACCTGCCACAGACTGACTTGTGCAAGTCATAATTATACAACATTCTTTATTATTATACAAGTTTTAAACTCCCCCTCCACACATGTTCCTGTATAATGTGAAAATCTGAGTTTGTACATGTAGAATTGAAGATGTGTGATGGGCAATTCAAATCTTTTTATAAACTTGGTGATATATTCATTATATAACCATATCTAGGCAAGAAATAAGTTAATATTTACCTGATTAGAATATATAGCGAGTAAAGCTTGGTTGTAAGTGATAGCGGAGCGTTGTCGCGAGACTAGTTTGTGTTCCAGTCCCTCCTGTGTGGCCGCCTTCATACGCTTGCGAGAGTCGAACACGTTGCCATCTCTGGCAACACAGTTAATAGATATTTGTAATTATAATTTGGTTAAGCTCAATTAAATAGTTTAGAAAGGTAAAAGAAATTATATAATTAATTCTAGTGAATTAACTTTTACTATGAGATCAGCAATCATAAAAAAAAACTGGTGAAGTGCGAGTCAGTCTCGCGTGCCGAGGAATTCAGCTTATTTGCTTGGAGGAGGCCCGTGCCCAGTAGTGGGACATTTGTGGGTTGAGATGATGAATTTACGCTGCGTGCTAAGTTCCTATTGTTTGACACCTTAGGAAGATAAACAGATCCGGGAAATCAATGAGTATCATAGACTATAATTTGTTGGTGGTTCAAATCTGCATGTGTTTTTTACCTGTTGATAACAACAATATTATTGCTTGCAATAGCGACGAGTGCCTGGTCACTTGGCTTGTTCTTCAGCACATTCTGGTAGATGGTCGCAGCTTCCTTTTCCTTGCCCATTTGTTGGAGGCAGTAGGCTTGTTGGACTCTGGTGAAAAATGCTTATTATTGTAAATAAATATTAACTCTTGACGTCATGAAATCGTCGGTGATTACAGCAACCACCTGTAATCACCGACGATTTCATGAAGTCAAGAGTTAATATTTATTTACAATAATTCTGTTCATTCAATTCTGCAAAATTAGCACACACACACATCTATAGCAGACCGATGGACCAATCACAGGGCGGCAATATGGCGCGATTGACTTAGTAAGCCAATCACAGCTGTCGAATGAGACCATCGGCTTATGTTTGTGTTAGCAGACTTGGCCCCCAGCTATCTTGTGAGGTCGATGATCTATTGCTTCAAGTGAATTTACCCTATACTCATTTTTTTATCAAAACTAATTTAAAGATTGTTATATCCTACTAGGATAAAAGTAACATTAATTTTAAATAATGTTATATAAATAGAAAAGAGTAAATAAATGAGAAACATTGCAAGGTGCTAGTCAGACAAATCTCAATTTATATCTGTTTTACATTGGCAGTATATTGGATATTTCTTCGAACAAGTGGACAATAAAAAGTAACAAGATTATAGAGGTACCTTATAATAGCAGCTTCTTCCTTTGCCTCCTCTTCAGTACCACCATCTTCGATGACACTCTCCGAGCAAGCATGTTCCGCTCTCTTCAACACAGGCAAGGCTTCATTGTACTTGCCACGCATAGCTAATGTACTGCCAGCGTTGTAACCTATTTCATACGTGTTCTCTTCGAATTGAGGGAGTTCTGATGACTAGAAGACAAATTATATCATTATTAATTTGAAACAAAAAAAACATAGCTGAAATACTTTGCAACAACAATTAAACCGATTTTGTCAGAACCTTTACTCGCGCATACCTAATGTCACAAGAAGTAACTTAGGCTACTTTGATTTTGGAAAATATATCAGGATTCTGTGAAAAGTCTGAGATTAGTTGTTCACGTGAACAAAATCGCGAGCGGAGCTAGTCTAAAATATATTACAATGTGTACACTGTTCACTGCATCACTATATGTTGTATATAACACTTCTCCCATTTACTTATTTCTGGTTTGATGTAATCTAAACTTTATTCATCAAGGTTGGTTTAAGTAAAAACTAAACTTACAGGGTTAAGTGCCGCAAGGTTGGCGACAATGGCAGACATGTTGGCTTTCCTTTCATCTTCATAGTCATCAGTGGTATTCTTCACAATATCACGGTACAAGTTGTAGCAGTCTTGGTACTGCTCTAGACGGTATAGGATTTGAGCCCTGTAATGTTTTGATCGGAATTATTTGGTTGTCCAAAAATTTTACAACTGTTGTCATGTCTTGAAACTTACTTTAGTTCTTATGAATGCAAGTGACAGCTTTTGATATATCAGCTTAACTCTTTATATGTACATTTATTGAAATTTGTCTTTTTATATATCAAAAGTTCTCTTGTAGTGCCAATACAGCATATTACACTTAAGAACCTACTAGGGAAGCTTCTTAAATTTGTAGGATGACAATGTTTGTGATTGGTTTATAATTTATACCTCAGTTCTTTTAAAGCAGGAGTCAACTCCGGAGCATTATCAACAGTCTGCAGTGCATCTTTAGGGCAGTTAAGGCGGTACTGAGCATATGCCTTCTCAAAATGCATATCGGCTGCGAGTGTTGCATTTTTCTGGTTGCTCAGCACGGCTAGTGCCTCCTTAAAGTTATGCAGATGGATCAGGCAAACTATCTTGCAGTGAAATGCCTTCTGCTCACCAGGAGCAATTTGAAGGACTGGAATAAAACATAGAAGTAATAATTTATTATAAAATTGCTCTTTTTAACCATAATTGTTATCTAAAGGGCTAATTCAAACAATATTTTAATCAAACTGGTTTAAAATGATGCATCATTGGGTAAAATTGATTGTAAATTGTCACCTATTAATCAATTTATCTACTGTTAAACAATGCAGAGGCTTTAATTGAAGGCTTTATTTAAACTGCTTTTATTTTCTCTATCCTTATTCAACTTATTCATAAAATTAATTATAGCTATTAGCTATAAGTATATAAAGGAGGTAATAAATTCTAATGTTATGTCTGTAGTTCATAGATACAAATATTTTCTATAACATATGGTGTGCTTACTAGATAAAACTTTAACAGAAGCAAGTAGGTTATGATGAGTATAAATAAGAATCAACTTCACTTTTATCAAAAATAACGGAGAAAGGAAAATAGATGAACAATTTTTAATGAGGTTGCAAGCCCAACTTATAAATAGGTGTCTTACTAAAGTGGTTAAAAGATAATTTATTTATAATTACATATAAAATGAAAGTTATCTGTCCTGAACTATAGTGAATCAAAGCTATTTAGAACATAATTGCCACGAACAATTAGTACCTAATATATTCATATAATCGGGTGAAAGATAAGAATTAGCATCACAGTAGTGTGGTTATTTTTACTTGTGATTTATTAATGAAGTATAAAATTATCCTTACGTATATAAATAGATTAGATTCCTTACCTTTCCCTGTAGCCTTTAACGCTCTATCATAATCACCACTTTGGCAGAATTTATTTAATTCTATGTAAGCCTGAACAAGGTTATTCTCCTTGTTGGCTGACATTTTTTTGACAACTCACAACTTGGAACTTGGAAATGTCAAAGTGGTGTCGTCAGTCGTCACGTCGGGTTGTAACGTTCCATTTTCCATGCAGTAAAAATATTCATTCACTTTTGCACTTTTAACTAAGTACCTATAATTTTTGAAAAATTAAATTAATTTCAGCTGAACTGACAAAATTTGGCGAGAAAAGTAAGTGCGATGACTACTTTTCTTGTTTGGAATCATAATCTTATGAGAAGAACGTGTTTTAAATAATCTCAGAATAACTTTTGATTTTTTATTTTGTTTGGTTAAACGCGGTAATCTCAGGTATTACTGTACAGATTTTTTTTTAAATAAGTATTTTACTGTTTGATAGCTATTATCGAGGAAGGCTATAGGTACGAACAATAGGGGCTGAGTAGTGGCCAAACAAAGATCAATAGTAGCAAAGCCCCGGGCGATAACCAGTTTTGTATACAATTTTATTGTGGGTGCAAATATTGTATTGGGTTACCCAAATTTTACCTACAGGGCATGTGCGGGTAAAATGTGAGTTAGCTTTACGCAAACATGACTAAATTTAAAGGCGGAAACATACTTACGTGTCGTGGCGTGTCGCGACGCGCTTACGACGAAGCTTATCGGTTCCATACATTTATGTAGTTCCCACTTCTCACGCATTAACGGAATCCTGATCTACCTATATTTATCCTGATTTAATATATTTTCCAAAATAAAATTAGCCTTAGTTATTCCTTGTGCTATTAGCTATCCAATCCGTCAGTAAAAGCCCCATCGAAATCGGTAAAGTAGTTTCGGAGTTTACCTCAAACAAACAGACACACAGACAAAAAATTTACAGTGTGTTTTTGTTATATTATTATGTATATAATCTACATACTCTCTTATGCCTACTCTTAAAAGCTGTTATTTTGATAGGTAGGTATAACAAACAGACACTTCAATTTTGTTTACCTATTCGTATAGAACATTCTAGAACAATTAAAATATTTGAGGGTACATATACTAGAAATAAATTCCTTCTACCATTGTTTGTTCATAACGATGTAAATGATTTTTTTCTCTAACTAAGAATTATTTTGAAGTGGGTACCTAAGTAGAAAAATTCCCTTCATAAACTTTGAAAGAGACAGCAGGCAGTGGGACGTTTATGGGTTTTAATGATGATGATGATGATGAAGTGGGAAATCTCTGGCTGATGATGATGATGACGTGCCAGCTGGTTAAATACGAGCATGTCATAATATAACGCAACGAAATCAGTTACCCGATTTCAATGAAATTTTATCTTATTTTAACTACATAACTTTGCGATAGTTTATAGATTAAGGGTCTTGTGAATGCCCTGATCTCTTTCCAAGTCTTAGCAGTGCCATGCATCCCCATTGGACTATAATTTTATGGGATTAAAGAGTGCACATGTTCTGTTGCACTATATGACCTGCGTATAACAATAAAATTGAGAGAGTGAAATAATTTTCTATTATTGCATTTGACAAATCTTTACTATCTTCAATCATAATTGTATCTATTTTGCGTTTTGAAAAAAATAAAGTAAAATAATAAAATGCCCCATTAAGTTCCATAATCGAAGGATTTATTTTACAAAATAATAATTAAAAAGATTGAAAACCTATGTACAAAAGCGCAGTTACCACGTTTTTACAATACAGTGTGCTAAGAAAGGGTATAAAAGGCATTGATCACGTGTAATCTTCGCATTCGGAGCTGCAGCGGGACGTAAGTTTATAAATTAATTAGTCTATCTATTGACCACTATTTTATTTTAAAAAACCACATGGCCTTCAAATTTTAATTTTATTTAATTCTGAAGATTCTCTAATTTCTCTACGTTTGGGATTAAATTTATTATCTTTTCTTGGTGATCGAAAACTATATTATTTTCCATAAGTTGCTATGTTTCAACATAATTTAAGTTTTATAGACCACTTTATTTCTCAGATATTTTTTAGTTTAATTATGTATTATTTTTTAATACCATATTTCGTTACTTTTTCCAGTGAGCCAGGGTGCCTGCCAATTGCGGCCTGTAGCGGTATGGTAAGTGATTATATTTCTAAATTATTAATCCAGTTTACTTTTCCCTTTTTAAATATGCTTCATACAGGTATTTAGTGTTCCTAATCCCATTTATGCTTAAACTCCGTTTTGTCATGGTTGTACAACCAAATTATAACTTTGCCCAAGGTTGCACTTAATGATCTGTATTATACAAATATTTTTTATTTTATTGATTAAAAAGCATTTAATTTTAAAGTATGAAGGAAGGGGCTTGGGAGAGAATTTTTTTTTTCGAACACGTGGGGTAACTAGAATTAAATATGAGCACGTGTACGTGTTCATCGGTTTGCTTTATCTTGTTTCTTAGCTCCATCAAATCGCTATTGAATAGGTACCTATAATACCATACCAATGCAATGAGAAAGCATTTCAATCAAGAACCTTCACTTTTGCTGCTGATCGTTATGAAAACATGGTCTTTTATTATATTATATTTCAATATTCGAAATGATTTTATGGACGCCACCAGAGTCGTCACAAAAGACCATTTGTTTTTCTCAAGACACTAGCTATCTGGGCAAATTTTAATAGGGAACTTTTGCAAATATTTTTCTACAATATGATTAAATCTACGTTTTTTTTTTGCAGTCAGGGTCTGTGAGCTGCCCTGACAACGGCGGCAGGCCACAGCGCGGTCCGATGCCGCGGGCGCCTACGTCAATCGACGCGGCCCGCCCGCACGACTGGCCCGCGCGGCTGTCGCAGCTCTGGCATGAGCTGCGCACAGCACAAGCGCTTTCTGTTATTCTTTTTTTACGTGAGTAGATTGTTGAATCATCTAATTCTTACATTGTAAAACACTATATATTTACGTTTTGTTTCTCATAATGCAGTAGCATTCTTCTAGGGCACACGTCAAGGTTATCTAACCATAGTCCCAAAATAAATAAGAGCAGAGAGAGAGAGGGAACCTTCTGCCATATTGCACAGTCAAAATACACTCTTACTCTTCCTATTTTTTTCTGAAATGATGGATTCAATCTACTACGTTCCACTGGTGAGCAAATGTACAGACATTAGAGAGAGAGTAGGTAGGCTTCATATTCTCTTCTCGTGGATTTAGTCTATGGACGTATGGACCCTCGAGGGCAGAATATTAAACCTACTGTTATCACGCTGGGCAGAAATTTAGGGATTTTATTTTGAGATTTTCTTCTGCAAAAGCGTATTGTGGTTTGTATGTAGTGCTAGTTGCCAATCTTACGATTTATAAGGGAGATGGAAAGGAGTGGTGGCACATTGTATTATTGCATTTTTTAACAAGATGTTTGTATTGTTTCAGGTAATTTACATGGCTTTTTCATTGAAGTAGATTAGTATTAAGAATCGGTGGAGGTTAGAATAAGGTTCATTGCATCCGTTCCTGTGGTGCCAGCAAGATGACTCGTCAAACTCAGCACTTTTCCGTACTTAACTCACTGCGTTACTGTGGTTATTATTATTATATAGTTATTACTTCATAAAGGTACATACACAAATAAGTTTAGTTTGTATATAGTCCAAGTCAACAAGTCCATTTAGTTACAAGTGAAACCAATTTCTTTTTGTTTTTTAGTGTTAGTTTTACATAGGACAGGTTTATTTAAAGTGTACATCCCATTTTGATTTATATGCACAAAGGTTATTTTTAATGTAGTTCGAACATTGTATGTAGTACCTATGACATGTTATGGATAAAATTGTTTAGGTACTTTTCTTTTTGCTTGATGTTTAAAAATAAATTTATAACGTAATATGAATTTGGTTGTTTTCTTTAGAAAGATCTACACACTTTCTACTTACAATTTCAGTGGTGTAGTAGCTTGCTATAGATAAAGATAGGCATAAATGGATTATGTATAAACATTTGTTGGGGGCCCTTTTTGCGCAGTCTAACCCACAAATGGAAGCTTTTCGACCACACTGCGTCGCGTCCGGCCGGCGCGCGGCGCTCCCCCAGCGGTCTGCGTTCTGCGTTTCGTGTTCACACTTGCGTAGGTACACAGCAACTGGCAGTACCTACCTAGTAAAGAGTTTAGAATATATAATAATATTGTATACGCTCATATTTTTGTATATTACGCAACGCATCTTCTGACAGGTGAAGGACCAATTAACTTGTGACGACGATCACGAAACCCCTCATCCACTCCGCAGCTCCTTATCTAAATAAATATAATAGTTATGTATTCAGATATCGAACAAAACGATGACAAAGTAAATTCGGTCCAAAAAGTTTTATTCAAAAGTATAAAGAAGGGGAACCATTGTGCAATTCAGCGAGGCGCTTACATCGTGTGTCGAACTCATCAAAGTTTCTGCACGGAAGTTCCAAGACCAGGCAGTTCGTTGCTAGTTTTTGAACGTCGAAATATTGAAAATTGTTGCACAAAGTTCTTAGATCACCTAGATAGTTTTGTCAGTTGTTTTGGACTTGTGCATTGGAATAGGAAGCTATTATTGTAGTTTGTGCTGTTTTTGATTGGGGGATAGAAACGGATAGGTAAAAACAGTTGACCAGAACATATGAATCGTATTCTGTTCTAATAATAGAATGTTTAAAATATAATGCGTGTTAAGTAAATGTAATGTAAAATTCTCGTAGAAGTGATGAGGAAGTTTTATAGATCTCAAATATAAGTCGTAGCTCGTAGAGGTGTTGTAGAAGTCTCGTAAAGGTGGTGTAAAAGTATTTCAAAGGTTTCATAGATGTGATGTAGAAGTTTTGTAAAAGTCTCGTAGAGGTCTCGTAGAAGTCTCGTAGATTTCTCTTGCTCGTAGAAGTATCGTATCATTAAGTTGCTTCCCTCTATATGTACGCTTAGATATTCCAAACTTCTCAACGGATTCTTTTTAAAATATCGCCCGCGCTTTATGACATGCCCTGTGTCGCGGGGGACAATGCAAAGTACGTAAACTACAGACCTGAAACAAATATCTATGAATAACACAAATATTTGTGATAGGGTCGTGTAGCTACCTAGTAAGAGGTAAAATAACTCTATTTGTGCGTGAATAAAAACTTTAGTTATATAAAAATAAGTTTCAGAAATACTTATTTCTCATAGGTACCTAACAAAGTAGCCGTTGTTGTTTCGGAAGTAATTACACGAAAATAATTAAGTGATTTTAATTTGTAAGCTGTCACGTATACATAGTAGTATTTCCTTGTCATTTATATGGAACACTGTAAGTCTTAAAAGGAAACACAACCCGGCACAAATTCTTATGTTTTTCCCATTACCAAAAGACGGAACATTCTGGAAATAAGCCAGTAACATTTCCTGAACACGATTCTAATTAATCACTCTACAAAAACAGCGTAGAAAACTTGGGCATTATATAACTGTTGGCGTCAATGTCGCAGTCCGGGGATGTCGCAAGACAAACAACGTTAAAGTAACATCTATTGTCGCGCTGCCGCCGACCGACACGACTTTTAATCGTATTACAGGAAGTTGGTGCGAAGTTCCGCACGAAGTTTCGTAGTGCTATCCAGTGGAGTCGACGATTGTGGGATCGAAAGTAATTTCTATTAGGCGTCTGTTAAGTAAATAATGTTTAATCTAGTTGTCTGTTTTCCGGCTAATGTTCGTTTGGTGATTGTATTTTGACGTTTATTAACCCGTGACGTAAAGGACGGATGTTTTAAATTAACTTGAAATTGGTGTTTGATGTATCTTTCTAATCTTACCAAAGACTTTCTCTTAACTATTCTATGTTGACGACACTATGACGGTTGACGGCCTAAGTCACTCAATAGAATATCAAGAACAATGCGATTCAGAATCAGTGAATTAGGTATTTCGGATTATTTTGGTTTCTTATTAGTATCAAAAATGCAACTGATTAATCTACTTTCTCCAACAGTTTCTAGTTTGTAGAAAGAAGTAGCCAACTTACAAGCCTTTCCATTGGCTGATTTATTTATGTTTTACTACCACAGGCGGCTCCGTCCGCGTGCTATGTCGATTTTAAATTGGCATACATGCTACATTCCAGTCTACATTCTATCTGTGTGTGTGTACCAAATTTCATACAGAACATTTCAGCCTGTCTAGCCTGATTAAGTAACAACATTCATCCTAACTTTCGTATTTATAATATTAGTAGGATATTCGAATTATGTTTGTCGGTAATTTGGTACCTACTTGTGGCGGATTTCCTCGAACTGTTTCCCGAGCACAGCTCCTTTTAGTAAGGTATTCTATTTATAGAAATTAATTAACATTTTTCAAAGAGATTACCCCTGCCTCGATTACGCAATACCTTCATCTGTTTAATTCTCGAGTGTTTGTCATACCTCGTGTCGGTTTTAATCATCAGCCAACAGACGAAATAGGTGCGACAACCGTCGCCTTAACTGTCATTCACAAAATGACGCCTACCTGTACTTCTGTCGAATTAAATCGTTTAAGGGGGAGGATCGTATTTTATCGAAGCCCACCTGATAAATTGCGCGAAATTCAATTTAAAAGGGTAATGTTTGTTCGTATTACGACGTCACTCCACGCCGGCCTATAAACTCTGTCGGTCCACTGAACAATTGAAATATTGTGCCTTCGCCCACCTTACTCCATAAAAATATTGGTACCGCTACTAAGGGATGTCGTTGGATTTTGCAGCCTCGTAAAATCTTTAAAAATAGCCCAGCGTCTGCTCAGTGAAGGTACCCGTTATGTTGTGACTTTTACTTGTAATCTTTGCCTTTTAATCAGGTGAAGTGACTTTCTAAATGGTTTTTGTGTTATGGAAATTATCTGCTTAATAAATACTTATTCATGAAATTTGTATGTGACGTAAGTGCTTCACATTTAGTATAGGTACCTACACGTTATTGGGTCCTAGCATCTTCTCGTCAGGAGAATTAGCTGCAGCCAACTATTTTAGTCAGCACTTTTTGATGGCATTTTAAGTCCGTCTTATTACCTGACGTTGGAAAATGGAATGATAAGTAGGTACTTATTTTCTGGATTTCGTCTCATAAGTATTCATGAGTAACGGTTACGATTTTCTTATGAGTTACCTAGTTCGTATACTAAATAAATAATGGGTTTTGATTTGAGTTGACGATGACATGATAGTATTGAACTATTGTGATTTAAGGAAGGACCACTGCTAAAATGCAGTATGTTGCTAGGAAAGAATGATTTGACCAAATTAAAAGGTTAAGGAAAACAGTATCGAAGATTGCTAACTTCAGAGACGTTTATCTTGAAACTTATGTCATGTTGGTAAGCGACTGCCACATGGTTGTAAACTTGCCTTCTAACAAAGGTAACCTCGTACGTAAAATTTATGAGATGCCACCCATCTAGCCAGCAGATGTAAACCAAATTTCATACAAACTATGCGGATGGCATCTAATTCCCACCAAGGTCACCTTTGTTGGAAAGCAAGATTTACAACCATGTGGTACTCGTTTTACGTTAACAGACCATTAGACAAATGTTTAAAGTATAGGTTATCTCGAACATATGAACCTGCAATGTTATGAAAAATACGAACACGCATAATACGAGTAATAAGCCCTCATTTCGCGCGTGAGCGTCCCCTGGATAATCTAATAGATTAATGTGTAAAGTTCGGTGGTCTAGCTGAGCTTAAATTTCTTCATGACGCGCTATTAAGGTTTATTTATGTGCGAATAAAAATTGTTATCAAGGGAGCGATGTTCTCCACAACTGCCAACCAACTTTATACGTAATTTGTCAATATAAATCCTCCATTCAGTGACTAATTTTTGTGCAATACACATAGGAATAACAGATTAGAAAATTCCGTTAGACTAAAAAAGGTTGACCCATTTGTTTCCACACGGGACACTTTTTTTCCTGACAAATTGACTGAAAGTAATTTTAAGCCCAAAGACAGTTATTTATGTACTTTACTTTAGCTTTATGTTCGTTCAGCACCGTATAGATCACGTAGATATTTATTTGAGTGTTTGTGTGCTGAACCGTACCTACGTATCTGTATACTATTAGTTATAAATAGGTATTTGTGTATTGATATACCTACCCACACACATTTAAATCTTACTTGGATCTTGTTAATACCTATATGTGCTTCAATAGTATCCGTTATAAATGAGTTCTACAAGATACTTACAGCTTCTATATACTTTTATCTACATATATATCTTATATAATATGCTAGCAGTTATACAAGTAATCAGTATGTACAGTCTATTTTAAAAACAAAAGAAGAAAAAGAAAACTGCAGTCCAGATTATATTATTACTGTAGGTAAATTTACAGTTCGAAATGAACTTATAACATCAGATGCATACGTTTGATGTGGTGACGCAAATTGGACAGGTGTCAGAACTGCTTCCGACGAGACGCGATCCTGAGATTCTACTCGTCGTTAGTAGTATACTAGACTTAACGAGTTTGCTTCCAGTGGGGAATAGGGTTGACAATAACAAAAAATATTGCCAATTTTTTAAGTAAGTATGAATATATTACGAAAACCTATCTCTGTTCAGTGGTTACACTGTACAGGTTAATACATTATAATTTTTCAAATTTTGAATATGAAAAAGCCTTGTATTGTTTAACTGAAGAGATGCAGAACACATGCAGCTACCCACTTCTGTCAGTATTGTCTATCTCGAAATTGGTATCAGCCCGGAGTTTGGAAACGCAATCGGCTCACGGATCAAACATAGTGAACGCACTTGCAAGCGCAGTGACGTCTACCCACAAGGTGGATAGATGATCCTGCCCCTCTAGACAAGTGACAATCGATTCGATCTATTGACATGTCAAATTAGTACATATGACATGTCGATAGCTTATGTCAGGGATGTGTTGAAATGTTTTGAAATGACATTTAAATATTTCGAATAGAATCAGTGATTTCGCATGCAACTGCTTTATTGCAAATATCTTATGTCCTACGGCTGGTATGATGATGATGAAACATAGTTAGCTAAATGTGTGTGTGCTGCACCTCTGCCTACCCCTTTGAAGAAATAAAACGTGATACGGTTATGTAATGAAGATATCTAGATATTAGGCATTTCATACACAATTCAATATTTAAATAAAATTAAGTATCAAAAATGTATGTGTAGTAAGATGTGAAGTAAGATGTCTATATTCATAAAATAAGACTGTTGTAGTAGAATTCGGTTCATTAGTACTGATGTAATCTCGTAGAGACAGAATTGGTGCAGCTAAGGGTAATTTGTTTGTGGAATATACGCTTTGATGGTTCGTAATGATAGCTCGTTGGTTCCACTAGTGTAAGAGTGGTTTGTCTAGTTACACGTAGGTACGGTGCTACTTTAATGATGTCCGTTCCGATTTAATAGCAAGAGCAGGCAGTTGCCGTTCCGAAAATTTGGTTTAGAGGGCTTAGTCAGGACCTCGCAAGAGCGATAGGGTGAAATTTTATATTTACCTGTTTTATTTCACGTTAGCGACTTGTCCAGATTTTGCATGGGTAAAATACCATTTGACTGAATTTTCACTGATTTTTCCTGTGGTCCCGATATCAATCTAATAAAATAAATTAGCCAAATCGGTATAGTCGTTCCCAAATGATGCGCATACGTTAGGCAATCAATTTAAATTTATTAGCAAGGTCTGCCAGCACGTAAAAAAAAATAACCGAATATTTTGTGCCACCGATATTATTTTTTTTGAGTTATTGATTTCATCTCGCGGTTGTATTCGGTAGCCCTATCGAAAATGAGATGTCAGTAAACCACCTCGAGTGAAGTCGACAACGATCGTTCTATTGCCTAATAAAGGCTCGGCGTATGAGATTTCAATTTGGCGCACTGAGGCTTGGTGGGCTTCGTTTTGTGAAGTACCATACGCTAATATTATTAATGCGGTGATAGAAAAATTGGGCTGTTATTTACGGCTGTGTAAATAACAGTAAATTTAATTACATCAATACTAATCAACCCAATCATCAAATTTTATAAACATTCACATCTTGTTTCTTACTTAAAACTGAAACCTTTCTTTCTAGTTTTTGAGGTTATCGCGTACACACGTGGCGGAGGACTTTGTTATAAATAAAATATTTAAAACCTATTTACATAAAAAAGTCATACGTATTTCCTGTAAATAGAATAACAGATTGAGGTCAGATTTCTGAGAAAAGGTCTCGAAAAGGCTGGCCACATTAACACGTTAGACGGCAAAGCTAATGCGTTGCCCAGATAAAGGCCAGCCTTCGGGTCATGTCCTCATGTGATGCCTCAATAACAGGCTTTAAATAAAGGTAAAATATAACGAAATAATTGTTTAATCATTGTATGAGTATGTATGATGATTCTATGTATAAAGACAAGACATCATTGTTCAGCGGTACAGATCCGTCGCAGCGTGTAGGTAATACATCAAAACGTCTGACGTCACATGTCCCGAGTTCTAATCACCGGGAGATAATGAATCCGCGCCGTACGACAAGGTGTGACGCCATTTGTCACTACTCGGCAATGCTACAGCGCTTATGAAGATGGTTTAGTACATACTTAGAATGTTCTGGAAATTAATTTTATTTGGTAGTCATTTGCAGGGTTTACATACATAGGTATCCGACATAAGCGCCAAATGAATCCTGCACGAACCTATCTGTGAATGAATAGGTATCTATGCAGCTTCTGTCCGCAGCTTTCACTAATAGTTTCTCCAGCTGGAGAGGGTGAATATATCGATTTTATAATTGATTGATTTAGAATTTAATCTTCATCATCATTTGAAAACCAGCACCGGGTTCTGTTTACTTTTTTTTAGTATCTCCCCAGGGTTAAAACACCCCGGGAATGAGTTTTTTGCGACGCAATGCGCTGTTATCTGCTATTGGATACAGATTTTGAATTACCTATAATTAATGATGACTTATAAATTAGAAATTTGTTTATATAATCAAAATAAACTAGACACCCGTTTTTAATTATTTATTTTAACTGATCATCAACTGTCGTATCTGTATTTGTATGATGTTTTATCATACAAATAAAAAATGTTTAATCATATAAATACCTGTACGGACTTACCACACGGGTGAAGCCGCGGGCGGCAGCAAGTACCTATTATGTATATAAGAAAAGCCACTTGCTATGCTAGCGACGTTTAAAAAGCCTCTCTTTCGAAGTAAATCCTCATTGGAATAGAGCCTAATAGTTCAATTATAGAGATCGGGCGCAGCTCTCCTTGATCGCCTACATCTAGATTTGATTCCTTCTAACTAGACATCACAATCCGTTTACCGCATCCGACTATTGAAATCGATTCTACAATGGGCTTACAATTTTTGATATTTTTTTATGTTATTATTTTTATGATTTTAAAAGTAACTATAAGCTTTAGTATTTCTAAAATGGTTGCACAGATTTAATATCGTTGATAAGTATGAAAATACATAAATACATGAAATCGAGATGGTTTCAATGCCTCCACTATACGTCGGCAGATGCGTCTGTGGACGTCTTTTTAAAAATGGATTTCGAAGTTTCAACATTAATTTTTTAACTGTGCGATTTGGGTCAGTTAATCTACAGATGTAAAGTCGGCTCGTGATGATTCATTTGCTGTTGCATCTATCGATGTCTGGGACGCATCTGTCGACGTGTAGGCTTTACACAAAATATAATAATCGTTGTCCAGGGACTAACTTAAAATATAGGCTACTTTTAACCGACATATCTCGTGGGTGGGGCGGCGGGCAGAAACTAGTTAACTTTAAATGATTGAAATTATTTTTCTATTATTGTAATACTAAAATATAGTGCCGAAAATTCTGTATTCTGTAAAAAATATGAGCAAAACAAAAAGACAAACGTATAAAACGTACGCAGATAAATATAAAACTGTATGCAATCTTTCTACGTCCACTGTGGAGGCACCTCGGCGGGTTAATTTGGCCGATATCGTGGTGCGCGGTGCACGTTCAGGGCGCGATCGCACGGAAAATTGGTCTCCAACGCTATTTGATTATGTACCAAGATCCCTTGCGAGAATTCAGACGATTCTCGTGAAAAATAAATTGGACAATATGGAAGTCAGGTATTTTTAAATTTCGAATCAACATTCTCCACACGAATGTCTTTTACTGTAAGGAGGTTGGTAGCATTCATTTGTCGAAATGATTAAAATTATGGCTGTGCTTGCTATGCCTGCATCAGTGGTACCAATCTTTTATTTTTGAGCCTACATTGATGAAAGACCGAATTTTTGTATATTAATTATTAGCGTGGCGTATGACGATTATAGGTTCTTTACAGTATTTTTCTTAAAAAGATCCTAGCTTGAAAACTATAAAAAAATACGTTGATATGAGAACGTTAGAAATAATGTGGTATGTATATTTTATTTAAGGGCTGGGATAAATTTCAATGGCAAGAGTTTAACTAGTAAGACAAACTTACACTTATATGAAATTTAAAGAAAAATCATAGTATTTAAATAATGATTGCCTTTTATATTAATCACAAGTAAATTAAATCAATTATAGACATAAAACAGAACCATTCCTTTAATCTTCCTTAACTGCTATGACTACTACATAACAAAAACCTGCCTATAAGCGATGGTAGTCGAATAGTTAAGTGACCAGCATGCAAAGCACGCGGCCCGAGTTCGATTTCGACCAGCAGTAACAATGTGGATTTCACTTTGTGGGATTTATATGGACTAGTCAAGTGACTTACCATCTGCTAACGGTGATGGAAAATACTTGAGAAATTCCACATACCCTGGAATAAATTCTAGGTGTATGTCTGATCGACCAACCCGCACTAGGCCAGCGTGTGTGGATTATAACCTAAACCCTCTCAGCTCTCTAGATAGATAATAGGTTGCTGTAAAACGAAAACTTATGATTGTTCACAGGCTCGACCCGCCGCCTGTGTGACTAAGCATGATATTTTAAAGATCGCCTCCTACCCCTGAAGGGGTCACATAGTATGGGTACGTCCCCTAAAAACCCCATAAACAAGGCTTTTAGTCTAAAATCAACAAGTTTATTTTTAATGGCTTTCGTCCCCAGTAATGCATTCAGTCCGCTTAATTCATTGTTGGTTTATAATGGACGCCATAATGACTGTAATGCCACGTCAGCTATCATTATTACATATTCATAAGAGAAAACAATTATTGACATTTAGGTTCCTAATTCTCTACGTGCTGCCAGCTTTTTGGCTGCTTTATATCAAATTTTCGGAAAATGAAGGAAAAAAAATTAAGATGACGAATTAAGAATATATATATAATGTCACTACCCCATTTCAACCCGTGAGTGTCATGCAACTAAGGGATTAACCTTATGCAATCGAATTGCACGAAACATTGTCTAGATATATGGTATAAAATAGGTTACCTAGTCAGTTACATACAATCCAGCGCTATTTCATAACATTACCTAGCTAGCTCAAAAGCAATAATTAAACTTCAGACCTGACAGGTGTTGTAAACAATGACTTGAAACAGTTAACAGCCGGGTAAGTTTCCCAATTAGCGGCCTGTGATTATGACGAGCAGGGAGATAAATTGTATTCACTCCTTAAATGAATATAAACTATCATGATTTGTATTTTACGCATTTATTTATGTTTTAGGTTTTAATTATTACGTACATATTTATATATGTATGTGTGGTTAAATCCATACCTACGACTAATCCGTCATTACATGGATAAACAGTTAATATATAATTAGCTAATTTTGCTTTAAAAAAAAAAATATGTATATCATAAAGATATACATATTTTTTTTATTTTTTTTTATTCTCTTCGTTTTACTCTAATTTCTAAAGCTCTTGCAGAATCACACAATGCGCAATCAAGAAAAGATAATAAATAATTGTAGCAAAATGGTTTCAAATTGACTATAATACTTATACACGAAGAAACACAAACAGTATTCTCAGTAGCCCAGTAGATTTCCGTTACCGTGAGTGTATTTCTTCCACCCAATGTAATAGTGAGATCTTCAGAATAACTAAGGTTGTTGTAAGGCTCGCCTAATAAAGGCAACTGCACACTGTTCCGGTATGACGTTTCCGGATCACATTATATCGTTGAGATTCCGGCTCGCTTGCAAACAAACTCTCATCTCCTGTTTGTAACAAGCGGCCCTTACTATGAATACTCGACACTTTACTACAATACAAACTGTTTAAAGAAAGAAAGTAAACTTGTTTATTTCTGAGCTACATACATATTTATAATAATAATAATAATATTCGACCACATTCACACAGCGCCATCTAGTCCCAAATTAAGCAATTATATTTGCTTGTGTTTTGGGTACTAAACAACTGATATACTACTTAAATACATTTTTTTTGTAAATACATACATTTTATAGATAAATTACACCCAGACAGAGAACAAACCTTTATGCTCATCACACAAAGATCTGTACTGGGTGGGGATCGAACCCACGACCTCCGGCTTAGCAGTCATGGTCACTACCACTAGACCAACAGGCCAGTCAATAACAACAATTTATTTTTTAATTATTTAAAAATGCTGGCCACATCAGAAATTGGCCACCACTTGACTCAGCATCAGCATTAATAATAATAATTATTTATTTATTTCAAGTATTACAATTACAACTCATATTTGTTAGTAAAACTTATTCTACGTGTTAGTAATTTTAAAAACTAATCTGACATGTATGTCACAGCATCTACGCATATAGGGGCAGTCCAGCCTGCCCGCGATCATGGCTAGGACGGTGTTGGTACTAGCCCGCACTCTGCGCACCAATTAATGATGACTTAAAACAATTTTGCTGTTTAATTAAGGTTTTCCTTGAAATTATTTGAAATGACTATTTACATAAACATTATTTATTATATTTGATTCGTATTTAGGTTGCACCGTATGTAGCTGCACCGAAAATCGGTTCCGTGTTTTGCCATTTTGGCTACGGAATCCTAAAAAGGTGTAAAAAAGCAAAAATAGGCTTACAATTTTCAGTATCAGTCTGGAAGTGTAATAACGAATGGTAATAGTATAATAACAATATGGGCACAAACGTGCCTCGGGGAAAGTGGGTGTGAAACACCCTCAGGTCCAAAGCGTGATGCTATGTGTGTTACATAACGCATTATTACACTACAATATCTAGTTGGCACAAAAAAAAGAAAAGGTCATGCAATGGTCTTGGCACACGCAATCGTCTAATCGCCTACATTACCAATGACTTAGGATGGCGGTTACTACTATGAAATACTTAGTAGTGTGTCAGTAATAGTATATACAATAAAACTGTGTAATAGCCACGTAGCTCGTTACAGCGCGTAGCGTAGAACATGTTGCTTAGCACGTAGCAAGCGCAAGCGCACACTGTAGACTGACTGTAGACGATACGTAGCAAAAAAAAAATTAAGCAATTTGCTTCATGTGATGGGTTTAACGACAGCAGCGGCATAGGTATGTATTGGATTTTTCAGCGTTCCAATAATACATTTTTCTAATTTATTTTATCTTATTCTCTCTCTTTATAAATAAATGATTTTCTTACAAATCGTAGTAGTGTCTCCGGTATTTCACATAACATTACAATGCATAGTCTTTTGTCACTTTAGTGTGGAGTTACTCGAGAATTTGTACAAGTTGAGCGAAATATTTGAGCAGAAATTACACTTCTTGTACACAGGAGAGCTGCTTTTGTACACAGTCTCCCGGCGAAGAATCGAATGTGTGTCAACTATATATTTTGAATGCTATGCTGTATTTTGGAGTTATTACGAATTCGATTGTTTCCAGTTTGTAAATGTAGGTACTTAATATGTTGGTATTTCGTGACTTGAAATTTTATTTAATAATGATTGGATTTGTTCGACAATGTCATCTTCCACAACTATTATTTTAGGCTAGAATAGTGATAAGAAATCAATTACTAAACAGCTCCACAATGCAATGTATAAATACTGTTGTTTCTATTTGTAAGACATTTTAGAGCCTTTTAGGTGAATTTTAAAATGACTACTAGATTTTTCTTAGGTATCCTTGTTTGCTACCATTTTATGAGCACAACTCGGCAAGTCTCCTTAGAACACAATTGTTGTTAAAAAGAGCAACGAGACCAAACAGCCCGGTACTCCGCCATTATTTTTATTTACAAACTTTTGTGCCGAACCCTTTCCAAACTACGTCTCCGTCACTACAAACAAAACCTCGGAAAGTCCAATAAACAACATTTTTCCTTAATATACCTTCTCGTTTGTAAGAAACGCTGTAAACGCGGTTGGTATTTAGATTTAGTTTACCTCATGGACCCTTGTTTTTTGGAACAATCGGGACAGATATCCAAGAAGTACTTTGAGGAAAATATAAAAAGTATTACACAAATCCTTATTGTTGTTTGTTATGATTTTTGTTGTATTTGATGGTTTTTATTGCATTGCGGGCACTACAAGAATTCTGGATCAGCAACCCGACTACGAAAGTACGGTGATAAACATTCACCTAACCGATAACCGACATTTTTGAAAATTATGGTTTATTATAATTAGCACCTCAATATATTTTATAGTTGTAAGTGTAGTAAGTGTTTGAGCTAATTGGAGGTAGGCGGAGAGAAACCAGTGGCCCACTTTTTGTAAATGATAACCACAAATAATTATGATAAGAGCTTAGAAAATCGCCCAACATGAGGCATAACGCAGCTATGGCCCTGGTACTCTACTTGTAGGCACATTATTGCGGTAGTTTGGTATCTACATAAGTTTTAATCTTTAATTCTTGGAGCAATGATAGATGGATAATACATCATTGAACGGGAGAAACAAGAAAAAACAAAACACAGGGGACCTTCGTCAACTGTCACCGGCTCGAACTCGCGTTAGAAATTTAATTTGCCGCCATGTTGCTTAAATTGAGTTGCTAGATGTGAAAATATGTTTGAAATATTGCGAATGCAATTTTCAAATTGCAGAGCTCTTCTTTTCAAATGTATGGTAATTCTTTTGAAAAGTTAATAATAGAACAAGGGAACGAAATAATAATAAGAATAGATTTTTTTTATTAAATTCAATTTGGAGCTACTGTGTATACTGGCGATGTTTTTAATTAAATTAAATGTTAAGTTTAAGTTAAGTTTTTAGTTCTATCAGACCCTGGATACCATCTAAAGACAAAGTACTTTTCAAGACTAATTCTGCAGGCTCATGATGTTGATGGAGGTGGTTCAGACTTTAAAAACATGTGAGAATCGTAATACCTACTTTTTAAATAGCTACTTTATACATATATCTTTGTCGTCAGTGTTCAGTTGTATTGGTCCCTTAGGGCTAATTGGAATGCGTGAATGGGTGAACATAGCCCGTGTGCTTAATGATTGTACTGATAATGAGCTTTTGACACAATGCGATTCATAAATTTGTATTGTCAGTGACTTTCATCAGTGGGTTCTATTTACTATTACTTGTTCAATTTTGTACGCCACTAGAAAGGCAAAACATAGTTAAGGGATTATTTATATAAAAATACCATCTACTTATATGTACCTATGTTTACAAAATAAATTATTTGTATTTGTATCTTCTTCTTCTGTGCTATTACGAGCTTCATAAATATGTTTTGAAAAAAATGCCTGGTTATTTCAGCTATCAGCTTATTCCTCAACTTATCATGATCATCATATGAGGCCTGCCATGGACACATAATTATATTGTAAAATATTTAAGTACATTGAAATACAAACCTATCTACGTTCTGCGTTGAAATGATATTGGGGAGTAGGGGGCCCGTCGCACCTGAAATATTGGTAACTAGTAACTACTAGGAAAAAGGCCACTCAAACAAAATACATTTTTTATAAGTACCTTAATTATTTCTTATATTTCCTGAAGTGAAAAATTCTTTACGATTTCATAAAAGTATAATTCAAGTGCCATTTGATGTTGTTATTATGTCAATCACAATTTTATGTTATTACTGCTGTTTTTCCACTCTTATTTATCTAATGGATATCGAATCTTACCCGAAAAAGTGGTATGAATCACTTTGAATTTTTATTTGCTAAGAAAGAACGATGTATTGCAAAGGTTACTATTATAAAATATAAATCACGTTCGTACTTAGATCAGATTCGTCTCATCAAGCCTGTTGTGCATAATCAAAAACTTTATAATTCCGGCATCACTTACGGCAAACTTACACGATATTTGCAATTTATAGCCAGAAGACATGAGTTAAATGATTGATGTAGTTTCTGAACTGACTAATGAGAAATATTCGCGCACTTCCAAATGTATTGCAGTCAGAACGAGTCGATGTTTAAATATATATCTGTTGTGCATCGAAACTGTTGTGCAGTTATATCATACATATTCGCGTCCTTCTTCGGGCTAAGATTGTTGAATAGCAAGTACCTTCTATAGACAAATAGTGTAATTTTTTTATTATTAAAAGTACAACTCCTGTTCTATGGAACATGCCCTGTGTCGCGTTCACGGGGGTTTTTTCTAACATACAATTGACGGACAAAAACTCTCACTCGAAACAAAATACCTAAGTATTTATAAATCACACAAATATTTGTCTCGTGTGGAAATCGAACCAGAGCGATTTTTATGGCAAGGCGACCACCTGAAGCGGCTATCAGTATTAGAGAATTACTCACCTGTAGAAACACAGATAATGATTGGTGTTGTTCTCTATAGATTGGAGGCTCGCCAATACTACGTAGGTTATTCGAGAAACAATATTTCCCAATAATATTATTATAATAATAATAATATTCTATCACATATTGCCACATATGGCCTGTTGGTCTAGTGGTTAGTGACCCTAACTGCTAAGCCGGAGGAGAAAATAATATAATTTAGTTAGTTTTTAAGATTACTAACACGTAGAATAAGTTTTACTAACAAATATGAGTTGTAATTGTAATACTTGAAATAAATAAATAATTATTATTATTAATGCTGATGCTGAGTCAAGTGGTGGCCAATTTCTGATGTGGCCAGCATTTTTAAATAATTAAAAAAATAAATTGTTGTTATTGACTGGCCGGTTGGTCTAGTGGTTAGTGAACCCTGACTGCTAAGCCGGAGGTCGTGGATTCGATCCCCACCCAGGACAAATCTTTGTGTGATGAGCATAAAGGTTTGTTCTGTGTCTGGGCGTAATTTATCTATAATATGTATGTATTTACAAAAAAAAAAGTATTTAAGTAGTATATCAGTTGTTTAGTGCCCATAACACAAGCAAATATAATTGCTTACTGTGGGACTAGATGGCGCTGTGTGAATGTGGTAGAATATTATTATTATTATACTGCTACGAGTGCCTCATTTCCTCATTATCCGGGTTTTAATAAAGCTATTAAACTTCATACATACATTATACTGCATAAGATACCTTTGGGACCGTGGGACTTAGTGCACCAGTACACTGCTATGTTTTCTCATAAGTGGAGATCGAGTTGTGTTAGAACGAACCATAAGGTAGTTATTTTAAGAGCTTTTACTTGTGATATAAAGAATGAGATTATTATTTAACTATTATGATTTGATGTCACGGCAGACCTCGGAAAGATGGCGAGATGAGCTGGACCAATACTCCAAAGATTGGTTCACAATGAGTTTATACCAAAGGTAGGTTACTACTTACCATCAGGTGGGCCGCTAGCTCGTCTGCCACTTCATGAAATAAAAAAAAAAATAGTATGGAAGTCATGGGGGAGGCCTTTTCTTAGCTTTGTACGATTGCTGCACAATAGGTTTGGATTTGATACCTGGATGATAAGAAATTTTCAGTATAAGCACAGAAGTTGTAATTGTGCCCAGCTAATAGCAATCGGCTCACACCATACATAGTTGGTGGAAATGTGGATGTGATGCATCTCTGTTTATCCCTTCGGAGAAAAAAGGCGTGATGCTATATAATATTATGTTTAGTTAGTGAACGTCTCTATTTATGTTTTCTACGCTAAAAGATTTGGGACGTAGGTATCATAACTTTCAGGTTCACTTAGGTCTTATGGCAAAGTTTACCGAAGGCCAAACTAAATTAGGTTATTTATCGTGCCTACTAACAGTGTCAAATAACATCGACATTTACTCTTAATCACTAACTAAACTAATTTAGTCGTATCCAGGAATTTACAAAATACTGAACTACTTGATCCAATTTCAGCAAATTGGAATAGATTTCACCGAGCGTTCTAGAAGTATTGTGTTCGAGTATTGTACAATTAGGTACTTAGCTCATAGATTTTTCTTGATTTCAAATTACGATTCATTATGATCATCAGCCTGTACTAATCCACAGCTGACATAGGCCTCTCTAGTAAAATTAAAATTAATTATTCGTAATTTTGAAATTACGATTTTTTTAGATAATTCTTTATTTTTAAATAAAGTTAATCACTGAAATCAGCAGTTTAGTTAAACTGTTTCCCCCTTGTTACAAAATGTGGACTAAGTATTAAACCAGGTTGAAATTGACATAAGCCATTGTTTTAGTGTCAAAGTTGTCAATTTAAACCTGGTTTAATGCTTAGTCCGTATTTTGTAATAAGGGGTCTGGGTTGAGCAGTTGGAGTGTATGAGGTTCTGTCGGTCGGTAGGTATTGGTATTGGGTTTTACTAAATTATATCAGCCTTAGGGCGTCCGCTGTTGAAATCTCTTTAGGACGTCCACTGTTCGGTCTTCGGGCCTGCAACCAGCACGATCCTGCTGTTAGTATCAAATCATCTGTCTACTAGTGTCTTCCTTGTGGGTGAACTTCCTACGCTGCGCTTGCTGGTGAGTGATTTCAACCCGAGAACTTTTCGGCCCCATCAACCATCAGTTCTGCGTGATATGTGCTCACTGCCACTTTAACTAATTAAAAAAATATTAAATTTAAGAACAATATAATTTAAATCTCAATCTCTTTTAATCAAAAAGTAATTTCAAAATTAGTTGTGACGTGAATCTCTCGATTTACTCACATCGAGTCAAATCGATTAAAACGCTCCTTGGAGTGTGTAATACATTCTAGATCAGTGAAAGTTATGTTGGCAACACTGTTGATAGCTCTTTTGGGAGCCCAAGTGTAATAGAGTTTAAATTGCAAGTGTTTTTGACTTTTATTTATTTGTTGGGCTGTAGCCACGAAGAGTTGTAGGTGCTTTCGAACTTTAGAGATACCAAGTTTAGGAACGTAGTACTTACCTACACAGTTTTAATTAAAACCAAACAATTGTATCAGCTGAGTATATTGAGTTGTCGACTGATTATTTAATTTGAAATTTACAAATAGTCACAATTAAGGCACAATACCGTCCATCTTAAAAACCTCTTTGTCCAGCCGAGAAAAATCGAAGGTTGTATCATTACATTATTAATGAATATGATATATATATTTTTGGTTAGTAGATCGGCTGATTGGTCCACTACCCCTCGAAACATACATCTCTAGCTATACCAAATAATAAAAAAGAATGTCATGTAATGTATACATACACTTGTTATCAATCCCATTGCATTTACTTCTATTGACATTTTGAATAACTCATTTCCAAATAAATGCCAAAATTTTTATGTTAAATATGAAATTATTACAAATACAAAAAAACACTCAACCACAAATATTTTATCGAGTGTTTACTTAACACTCAAATGGAACACAAATATAGATACGAAAAACAGAATCCCCGAGTGCGGTGGGCGTGCTCGGATATAAAATATGACTGGTATAATTACATTCAGCGTCGAGCTACCGAACTCACGTACCTACATTATGTACAGAACGCAGTTAACACCGAATTTATTTACGTTTAACGGCCTTTCAGAACCGACGCTTCTTATGAACACATCAACCTAATCTGACTAACAGATCTCAAGTCTTAACTCGTTAATTCCACACAGATTTGCGTTACCGCACAATCAGGAATTCAACAACAAATCTTGAGTTATAGCAATTACCATGTAAATTTGGGAAGTTCGCGAAATAATTTAACGCGGTGTAGTCGCCGGATTCAAAACAATTTATATGTTAATTCTGTAGATATGGACTGGGTTCTGTACACAAACGAATTAGTCCCGAATGTTCCCGAATGCTTCGAACCACCGCCGACTGGGGACATGCCGTCAATCGTCGACTACATTTATTTTATTGCGACAAATAAAACGAGCTACTGTTACACTTTATAGTTGGTCAATTGATGCTGTAACGTTTTGTAGACAATTCAAAATCAATATAGGTTATACGGTACAAGTGTAAAATATTTATTTTGTGTTTATTTAATAGTATTGGTAATGAATAAACTATTATAAACATGACGAAACAGTTCGCTACTTCTGGAATTATTTATGTAAAATCGTAGCACCACTCTATAAGGTAGTCTAATAGATAGGTACTCAGCGTATGAAATATTTTTATAATACAAAATAGCCCACAATAATAACCATAACCTCTAAATCTATTTTAATTCCAACGCAGCCTACAGTTTTCGTAGCTACGTAGCAACCGTAGCAACCAGACTGCCACGAACTATCTACGTGAAGTTTAAAAAGTTTGATCATAAAATTTCAGCTGGTGGAAAATTATGTTGTCACAGACTGAATATTTTTTGGGTAAAAAACGACTTAATACTAACTAGTTAACTAACGGACGTTTTCACGTAGTCCTTCACCACGTCGCAATGACGAATGACATGATCAATTGACCATTGCAAGAGGTACCACTAGCTAGTAACTAAAAATATCCTAGATTCACTATCGGGTAATCCAGGTCGTGACCACGTAGAAAACGCGTATCAAAATATTGTCACCGTCTCGCCACAATCATCGCCGTGCTGAATGTTTACCAATACAAGTGCGGTGAGGAGCAATCGCATTTGTAATTCTTGTTGTTGACAAAACATGTATTATCGGCACTGCTTTGATGGAGTACGAGCCTAACAGTAATGCCCGCCACACACATCAGTAGACTTGTGCAAACCCTTCACATACTCAGACTTGATAAAGTCTACTAAAATACAAAATTGCTCAGTCTCACCTCATACCACAGTAGACTGGCTTTGATTTGAACTTGGCGAAACATTGTCAGAATTTGTTATTAGTCTGACTTTGATCAAGTCTTACCATGTCTGTCTCCCTAGTGCAGCGAGCGTGAATGTGACTGCTAAGCTGTAAGTATGTTCTGTTTTATGTATGTTATTCTACCATCATGTGTGCGGCAGTAAGTATAGTATAATATTATGACGTCAAACATTAATATATTCCACTGTTGACAAGCATCGGTGTAATAGATTAACTAGTAGATACTAACGTTAGCTGTAAGACTACAACACCCGACTATTTGTCAAAAGCTTTGTGTAGTGAGCTCATCAATTTGCGTCGTTAAATTGTGTTGGTGATTGAAAATACGAGCCTTTGGATATAGAAATCGATAGCCCATAACATAGAAGTAGGTAATTAATGCAGAACATTGTAAGCATCTACTAAGTTTAACTAAGTGTTTATGTAAACTGTAAACAATGTTACTTGATAAACAATGTAATTAAATTTATTAAAATACATTTAAGTTATATGACAATTTTAATAACTACATATAATGTCACCGACTGTTGGCCATTACCATTTACAAGAAAACTCACCTGTACATGACGGCTTCCTTAGTTTCACTGACCATTATTTATTTAATAACGGGCTTTTTTGTGATACTGGCCACAGAATTTAATTTGAAATGTTTTATTGATTTTTGTGACGCCAGAACGGCTGAAAGGATCTCTATGAAATTTTCCAAAGAGATAGATTATTGTCTGGAATAACGCATAGGAGACTTTTTATCGAGATTGCACGTGTGCAAAGAAATTGGCGGAAGCTAGTTGTTTAATTCAAAGAATTACATTTGTTATGCAAATACATTTCTTCAACGCCGTTATTCCGATTCCTATAGCCCATACAAACGATCATCCCTACATACTATACAACATTTAATCGAATTCAAATCTGCAACTGCATTGCAATCAAGAACTCACTGAGTCAGAATCGATTAAAGAGAAATTTCGAGCTTAATCGATTTACTTGAATCTTAGAACTTGTCGAAGTTCTGGCGTTAGTTAAGTATAACTACGTTTGATTGTACGGTAGTGATAGTTATCGGTCTGTTATAGATGAATTTGATTATTAACCTTCAAAGATACACTTTGGAAGCTTCGGTTATTTATAGGGACTGGATTTTTTTATTACTTACTCGACTTTTTCGGGGATAAAAGTAGTCATCATTCTTGTCGAACTTTTCACCAATAATATCTTATAGAGAGTGTGAATATGGAAAGAAAGAAAGAAAGAAAGAAAAATAAATTTATTTGGTACAACCGCTACAAGAGAGATATATTATAAAACATAGGAGACATAAGTAAAAACTAAATAAAATGTATATCAACACAATGTGTGCCTCACGGTTGCGCCAAATTGGTGACCAGTTCAGCTTATGCTAAGCAGATAGCCAAGCGCTGGTTTTCAACTGGCACCTATGGCGAAAATATATTCATATTAACCCTTGAATTTATACAGCAAATTCATTTTAAGTCCCATAATTGGTTATTGAAGTTTATAATAGTATTTTTTTTCAAATCCTATTTCAATGAAAAATTTTACCTTTATAAAATATATTTAATGACATTATTGGGTATAAGTAGGGGAATAAATTAAAAACACGCGCATCTTTGTGCAGAAATACATCGCATTTATTTTAACGGCTACAGCATTTATATCACATGGGGACAAATTAACACAAGTAATTGCAAAAATATCCCCTGGAATCGTACTAATGTGCACGATAATCTAATCTAGATTTTTCTATTTAAAACTAATCTAATGCATCAAGCTACACTTAGATTTTTACTGCGTGCTGTTTAGTAATGTGTAGAAACTATAACTTGCACGTAATATCTGAAAAGAAGTAAGTAAATTACTTTTATTACAAATTAATCGACCGGTTCATAAATTAATAAGGTATTATATCAAATCGTTAATTTTCAGGACACAATGTCTCAAATATAAATACCTTACAGACTAATATATATAATATACCTATTAAACTAACATACATAAAATATAAAACTAAGTACTTCACATTGCCTTTCGATGTGTGGTCAGGTCGTATTTGGTCCCGGGAGAGTCTGAACACAACACCTTTGGCCAAAAGTTCTCGTCCACTACAAGGTGCAAGAAGCACGTCGGTACTCTTACCACAAACGAAAAAAGAGACATGACATATCTATTGGTTGAATATTATAGGATACATTTGCCCTGTTCTTCTGTCGCCACTTTGATGGCGTCGAGCTCATAAGTTAGGTACATAATCATAATAATATAATACATAAACTTACCGCAATAAAAGTGGGTAGAGACATTTCATTAAATGGTCCAGCTTTAAAGAGCAACCTTTTCTTTGTTGTAAGGCTAAGAAGTGCTATTTCTTTTTGCAGTTTTTTATTAGACTTTGGCCAGTTACTTTCAAATACACTATAACTTGCAAAAGTGCTCTAAAATAATAAACAAAAACTGTAGGCAAATAAATTAATACAGAAATATGTTTATATTTAATATTGACAATATTGTTTAGTATCATAACTTATTTATATGCAATATAAAACCTACTGATCTAAAACTAAGTGATAATAAAAATTAGGAATATGAATTACATTGGTGTTTTATACGTTCGTATGTCACAAGACAGAATCGTATACCTATGAAAGGATTCTTTCTCATGGGTTCTTTAGAGGTATATAATTTTATTACCCACAAACTACGCCGTGGATAGACATATTGAATTTCAAACTTTGTTAGTGTAATAATAACGAAAGAACAAATATCATTCATACGTTCATACCTCAACTGAAACTTCGTTACTGTACCAGTAGAACAGTAGAAGTTGTATGAGACATGCTGCCACGTATAGACAACTGGAGATTAAAGTCATTAGGTCGTCCTCTATCTGTAAATAAAATTCGATTCCACATTTTTTTAAACAAATTTTTATAATGCTACAATTATATAAATAATGCTAGGATCATTATCTAGCTGCCAGCATTGCACATTCCTAACGATTTCTTATGTTTGTACGTATGGCCTTAGTTGGTTTACTTAGTTATAGTTCTCACAGAACAGAAGTAGCCTACTCCAATCAGCAACCCATTTAGTCCCACTGCTGGGATCGGGTCGCCTCTCCTCTAACTAGAGAGCTGAGAGGGTTTAGGCCATAATCCACTCACGCTGGCCTAGTGCGGGTTGATGGATCAGACATACTCATAGAATTTCTTCAAGGATATGTGGGTTTCCTCACGATGTTTTCCTTCACTGTTAGCAGATGGTAAGTCACTTGACTAGTACATATAAATTCCACAAATTGGAATCCACATTGGTAATGCCGGTCGGGATCGAACTCGGACCGCGTGATATGCACGCCATCCATTTAGCCACCAGCACTCCAATATGCGAGAGATATTTTGTTGTATGTAGATATTCCACTTGTTACAAGCTATATTTTTTTTAATCCACAATTTTAATTCAATGAAATTCTCTTTGAAAATTCCTTTAAAATTAAAAGACTCAAAAGAATTACTCCTTGCCGAGATGACGTAGTAGGTACCTACAAAATCTACTCACCTGTACTATTTGAATGATGCACACTCCTAAGTTAGTAGATATGACGATTAGATATACGAACATCACTGGTGAGATCAAAGTATTGAACAGTTTTTGATATCTGCAACATTTCATTAGAAATAAGTCAGTACATTATCAGCACCAAAATCTGGTAGATTTTATATTCCAAGTTCTTACTTGACCAAAGTTGTATGAAAATAATGACAATTCGCTATATTTTCATGACTTTTAACTGGATCCTTAATATCTATAGTCTGACTACAGTATAGGCGAGATATTTTAAGCTGCCCCGCGAAGAAAATCATTAAAGAAACCACTAGAGTGTCCCATCCAACTACATAAACGCTCACAATGTTGCCTAAAAACGTCTGGATAGACATAGACAGATAATAACCAGGAGGTTCTTTATGAAAGGGTGTATATCCATCGAACATGTAAAAGTAGACGCTCGTGCCATTTATATTTATCTGATTTTTCTGATATGGCTCTGTGAAAATACCAAAGTTGGAGAAAAATGCAAGCGCCCAGAAAAAATACGACACCCTCCGGTTTCTTATGATGTAGAATTTAATTATTTCGTGAAGTTTTTTGTCGTTTTTCGCCAACTGGTTACGTTCTGTAGAAGAAACATATTCGATGAGTTTCTGCCAACGTTTGAAATCTTTTCGCAAGAAGCAAGACTTTAGGATGCCTAAATGGAAAGGAGCGTATTGTAAAATGAGACTTAGAGAGTCAGCGTTAAAATGAAGACAGCACTTGCAATATTGGCTCAAGAAGAATGCTACGATGATGTAAAAGAGTAATTGCTTAAGTTTGCCGACACCAGAGTTGAGACCTGAACGCCAAAGACCTATACCACTCAGAAGTTTTAAATGAGGACCAACAGAAGGATACTCGGGGTCTTCAAGAAACTTCAAAACTTGTTGCAGCGAATATTTTTTGTTCGACATTGTGTCAGCTGAACGAATGGAAATACTTTGATTTAATATAGAAGTAATCTATGTCGTATAATTGCCGTGAGAATGTACAAGTGGAATGCAATTGTTACGCGTATTTTCTGGCGAATAATAACAGGTTGTAGTCACCGTTTAGATTGCCTAAATATTAACAATTCACGACAATGACGAACGTATATAATTTTGTGATGCTTAATTTATTGTATGAAATAGAGTATAGCTGATACATGTTATTTTCCAAATTAGATAGGTATCCCTGTTTTTTATTTTATACTCGTACTAGCTACCCGCCTAGCTTCGCATGGACAATCAAAATTTTTTTTCATTGTCAAACTACATCGAAAACAACAAAAATAATATAATCTATCGGGCTGTTTTCAAGTTGTCTTTTGGCAGTTGACTTTATTTTATATTCTTACTAGCTTCCGGCCGCTGCTACGCCCGCGTGGTATGTATTTTATACCTATAAACCTTCCTCTTGAATAGCTCTATCTATTAAAAAACCGCTTCAAAATCCGTTGCGTAGTTTTAAAGATTTAAGCATACATAGGGACAGACAGACAGCGACAGCGACATTGTTTTTTACTATGTAGTGATTGAGACTCAATATATATATATTTTTGTTATTTACTATAATACCTAAATAAAAAAAATGTGTGTTGCCAGTGATGACTTATGGTACTGAGACGTGGCCGCTAACTATGGGGCTCATTAGAAAGCTCATTGTCGCTCAGCGAGCCATGGAAAGGGCTATGCTTGGAGTTTCCCTGCGTGATCGAATCAGAAATGAGGAGATCCGCAGGAGAACTAAAGTTGCCGACATAGCTCACCGAATCGCATCGCTGAAGTGGCAGTGGGCAGGCCACATAGCCCGCAGGACTGATGGCCGATGGGGCAAAAAAGTTCTCGAGTGGCGGCCACGTACTGGAAAGCGCAGCGTGGGGCGGCCCCCCGCCAGATGGACCGACGATCTGGTAAAGATTGCGGGTGGCCGTTGGATGCGGGCGGCACAAAATCGCTCGCTGTGGCGGAAATTAGGTGAGGCCTATGTTCAGCAGTGGACGTCATTGGGCTGATATGATGATGATGATGAAATAAAAAAACCGACGTGGGAAAACTAGCACATAGGTACCTAATATATATTCTCCGTTTCATTGAAGATAAATAATATTTTATGGGAAAATAACTTTAAAATATTTTACCGGGCATATCATAAATCGTAAATAGCTTTAGAATAAAATTAAGCTCCGTCGATAAAACCCAGGCTATTACTGCGATGACAAAGGAGTATCGTGACACATAAATCGTGATACTGACCAGTTATAAAGTTACAAAAGGCCGTTTAAAAGAATATGGCAATGGCAACAAAGAGATAAATAAAATATTACGAGTGTGGGGTATTTGGAAATTTCACAGTTTTTTAGATATATTTAAGCCAGTCCTAGGTATATACCTACCTAGCTACCTACCGAATAGAGAATCAATCAATATAATTGGCTGCTGGGAAAGATGAAGGTAATCTTCTTCTTTGGTCTTGCAAAGACTATAAATAAAGTGTGACGGCTATAAGTCTGTTCTTAAAAATTATCTATTTTGTTTTATTTTAGTACCTACCTACCTAGCCGCCAACCTTGGCTGTTGTTTTAAATGCATGACTATAATAAAATATATAGGTATTTTATGTAGGTACCTAGACAAGATAATGAATAAAAACAATGTTTTAATTTTACACGAATAAAATGTTAGAACATTAGAGCTACGACTATATAAACACTTATCTAATAGAAAGGAACAATGAAAGTGCGCCTATTTCCGAAGTTTTAGTAAGAAACCCGGTTGAATGTTAAGCCTGTCGTTATGTCCAGATAAGATCGCAGGCGGAAATTAAAAGGAAATTGTATTTGTTTCTTATACAGCGACGTCGTCACAATAAAGACAATATTGTTGGGGCGCTCCCTCCATAAATACATGTTAATTTTAGATTACTATTAAGTACCTACGTAGCTTAGAATAGAGATATTATATAGCTAGGTAGAGCCCTAGCTCTGACTAGTTATAAAATATTTAAGTAGGTATGAGAAAAAAAAATGCAAAAAACAAGATGTATTTATCATCATTTCAGCCTGTCGTAGCCCACAGCTGAACATAGGCCTCTCCTAACACGCGATCTATTTAATTATCTAAAAAAAATCATCGCAGTCGGCGACTTCTTAGACGAGAAAGTACCTATTCCACTGAGCGGAAGTCTGTTCTGATATATATGATAGGGGCTATAGGGACTGTAGCCTGAGGCCCCGACATATAAAGGGCCCCTCGAACCAATAGAAGACATACCTATTAGACTATATTGTGATATATAATACGGACGAACGGATGGACAGACGGACATAGCGGTAATAATAACCGTTCCGTTTTTGCCATTTTGACTACGGAACCCACAGTTAGCGAGCTTAACACGCACTTGACCATTTTTTTTATTAAATGGCAGTTAGTTTGTAATTTAGACAGGCCCTCTAGTAGTATCAGCCCAGGGCCATACAAAAGTACAAACACACGGTCCACGTCTGGTTATCATTATTTGGTTAAATCATTCCCATTGTTATTATTTTTCCATATGAATGGAGAGAACTTAGAAGCTTATAACTAAGGAGGGCGACACTTGCAGCACAGTGTCGCCCTCCTTGTAACGTCATTACTGCACAGAAAGCGGTGAATAAAATATTATTACAGTATTAAATTATATAAAACACAGTTTTATCTTAAACTGAAATCGCGTCGCAATTTAGTGTCATAATTTGTGGCTTTCAATTTTTATTATTTATTCGGAGTCTTAATTTAAAAATAATTAGTTTGCTACACTTTTTAGAATTAGGAAAAGTGTGTAAAAGGTAAGAAATCGTTGCGTTTACAGTTGGTTCTATTTATATGCAAATAAGATATTGGAAACTTGCGGGGCGTTTTTCTTAGTAAAATAACTGTAAGCATTACGTGTAGCAAAAATAATTTTAAAATAAAGTTCCCAATAAATAATAAAAATTGAAAACCAGATGTAAATATGCTCCTAATGCTCTAACGACAGTATCGCACGACTCCATAATTGCCACATCAAATATTATTTTTTACCCGAGTGCTATCATTTTAAAAAGTATATGTAAATTATTTTCTTCAGAAATAATTAATTTCCAAAGAATCGTAAAATACACCAATTGTCGCTAGTAGCTAGCGACAATTGGTACTAGCGTAGCTAGAGAAAAAACTCTGGTGCCGAACGGAACGAACCACTGACCTGTATATACCTCTGGACAGGCGTCTTTGAAACTGATGTTGTCGTTGTTTGATTTTCACCATTGTGCGCTGTAAGCAGTGGTGGAGAAGATATGAACTAAAATTAGTGATGTGAAAAAATTTGTAGATTTAACACGTACCTATCGATAGATATCATTTTAAGATTTGATATAAACATATTCTGAAATGGGAAAATAATTTTTAATAATCCATTACGAAATTAATTATTGACGTAAATTGATTTTGAAAGCCCTAATTTTAATTGTTCACAGTATCTGTTCAAATAAAAAAAATTGAAGTATCTGTTTGTAATAACAAAACAGCTTTTAGAGGACTTATTCATCAAATGTTTCGAACAAAGACAACTGACGAACATTTGGAGTCCCATTAAGGGGCGCTTTCATGTTGGCTAGCCATGATTTTTGAAACGCTGGATCAGGTTAAAATCTACAATGAAATAAAAATCTATTATTATAAAAACCTAGGGACCTAGATAATGGCTGAAAAAAAAAATGGGCAGTCAATATTATTTCATTACTTAAATGAACAAATTAAAATTTTGTTTGCAACCATATATCACATCAGACCATGATCATATTTATCGATATGACGATATGGACATCACCAACACTTTGTTTACAAAACGTATTATATACGTCAATATTACGTCAAATATAGTTTCAATCTTCTCCGCTAGTTGGTCAAATAGACAAAGAAAATTAGCTGTCATTTGTATAGGACAGCCAGTCCAGATGTATATACAGGTCAGTGGAACGAACGCTTGTTTTTTTGAAATTTGACGGTTATGAAAGATTTGAAATTTGAAGCTGTTTGCTTTGCGAACTGTGACTGTGAGTTGTTGTGACTGATGTGAATTTATTTATATTATTTTTATTGGATTGGATAATTGGATAACTACTTAAAACATTCACCTTGAATTTATTGTGACGTGAAGGAACCGTTTTGTTTAATTATTAATTGTATCCAATTTGTTCTATGAAAACTTTTGGGGTTTGCCGTTAAACATGGTTCGAATGGAGAAGGGCTCAGCAATGGGCGGACCCAAAGCGATAATACCAGCACCATCGAAGTCTGGATCAACTCAGAACATGTCAGCAAACATCAAAGTTGTTGTTAGGGTGCGACCCTTGAATGAGAGAGAACACGAGTTGAACAACCGTGTTGTGGTTGATGTGGTGGACGACAAGATGTTAGTCTTTGACCCTAAAGAAGAAATGCGGCCTTTTTTCTATCAAGGAGTCCAACAACCGAACAAAGACTTCTTAAAGCGCGCAAATAAGGAGTTAAAGTTTGTTTTCGACAATGTTTGCGATCAGAATGCAACGAACAGAGATGTTTTTGAGACTACCACGAAGGATATGTTGTCGGCTTTGATGGAAGGCTATAATTGTTCCGTATTTGTGTATGGTGCTACTGGAGCGGGTAAAACTTTTACCATGATCGGTAGCAATGAGCATCCCGGCATCACATATCTGACTATGGAACATCTATTTTATATTATGAATTCATATGAAAAAGACAGAGAGTTTGATATTGCAGTTTCTTATATTGAAGTAAGTAGTTAGATGACTTAGATGCTTCTTTTGGTAAGAATGTTTGAAGTGAGGGATAAACTTTGGCCGTACTTACCTACTTAATGAATTTTGTAGCATACTTCACACAACAGCTAGAATCAAATGTGAAATACTAATCCGTAAATGATAATAATTTGTCAGGTTACTTATTATAAAAAACAGTTGTAAAATTATAGATAGATAGATATAGATATTGAAAGTATTTTCTTTTTTCTGGCTTTATTATTTATAGTAACAATAGGTATTAGTTTATAAAATTTTAAGTTAAAACTTTATATAAATGTAACTAAAGTTACCTAGAACAATCATTGTATTTCCCTAAGGTTTCTAGTAAAATGAGATACAAAATTTGGCTAAATTTATCAAGTTTATTGGTGGGCCTATACTTTTAATACAAATAATTTAATTTTTAATATTTGTACAAAATGTTACAGAAGAAGTAGGTCTCTATGTCACATAAAGGCATGCAAATATTTAACACAATATCAAACTAATATAATTCAGTGGAAAATGTCAATTAAATCAATAAATCTGTAAGGAAATCATTAATTGTATGTAGTATTGCAGATTCAATTTCTACACAATGTGGTCTTGCCACTAACTTGGCCATACCAACTCACATGGGTTTGATTGGTTAATGACACAAATTATGATTTAGGAATAAGCAGATGTTTGAGTCAGTTTGCACTTTGTGTCCGTTTATTGCATGCTTATAAAGTCCTCCACGAAACAGGGCTTATTACCTAGTCAGGAAATTCTTTTAAAAGACTTACATATAAAATTTTTTAATAATTAAAGTTATTTATTTGTCAATTGCAGGTGTACAATGAAAATGTCTTTGACTTACTAAAACCCTCAAGAACACCATTACAACTACGGGAAGACTCAAAGTATGGTGTAATGGTAGCTGGCCTCACTTTGAACAGCATTAAGACTGCAAGAGAACTTCTGAACATGTTGGATAACGGCAATAAGAATAGGACTCAGCACCCAACTGATGCTAATGCTGAGAGTTCTAGGAGCCATGCAGTATTCCAGGTAGGGACACTATATTAATATTATAACGCTGAAGAGTCTGTTTGTTTGGTTGAACAATAGGATCTCAGGAATTACTGGTCCAATTTGAAATATTGTTTTAGTGTTGGATAGCCCATTTATCGAGGAAGATTATAGGCTATATAAAATCACTCTATGGCCAATAGGAGCTAAGCAGCATTACTCATGTGTCTGACAGTTAACAAATTACCATTACACCACAGTAAAAATAATGAGGAAACCCTAGAAGAAACATTACAGAAGTAATTTTAAGGGTATGTCTGATCCAAACCTGGATTAGGAGAGCATTTGTGGGTTATAGTCTAAACACTCTCAGCTCCTTTGTTAGAAGAGAGGTTTCTAGCATTAGTATTATTATATAATTTTTTTTTTCTAATTTGAAACAGGTATATGTAAAGATGCGGTACAAGACCTCAAGCCAGCTTCATATAGTGAAGCTATCTATGATAGACTTGGCTGGCAGTGAGAGAGCAAGCGCCACAGGCTGTGTGGGTGAAAGGTTCAAAGAAGGTGCCAATATTAATAGGAGCTTGCTATCCCTCGGCAATTGTATTAATAAGCTGGCTGATGGATCCAATTATATACCATACAGGTAATTCGTTTTTTAATTTATTGTAAATCATGCTCTTTGCCAACCCATTAAAAACCTATTCCCTAACCCTTTTTTTTTCCACTTAAAGGACACACTAGACACAAACATTTGCAATGAGATTGTTTTACAGAGCGTATTGTCTTATCCAGACAAAACTTTTATTCTTGGTCAGTGACACGTGTACGTGTGAAACAGCTAAATTCTTACTAAGATCTGACAATTTTTCCACACTATTTGCTTTTGTTCAACTCATATTTTCGTTTGTTCAGAGATTCAAAACTGACCCGACTCCTTAAGGACAGCCTCGGAGGTAACTGCAAGACAGTCATGATAGCCAACATATCTCCTTCAAGTATAAGTTACGAGGACACATACAACACTCTGAAGTATGCGGCCAGAGCTAATAAGATCCAGCTCAGTATTAAGAAGAACATTGTAGCTGGAAATTGTAGGGTATCGCAGTATGTGCAGATTACTGAAGAACTGAAAAAGAAAGTCAAAGAGTTGGAGGCGAAGTTGTCGCTATCAAGTGTTAAGACTAGTACTAAAAAACCGGATCCGGATATAGAAAGCGGTAGGTCTAGTTATATGTTTTATTTCTGTACATTTTTTATTCATAGGTTACTAGTAACCTAATAAAAAATTTAAAGAATCAAGAGTTGAGTCCCGAATTTGGGATTATTTTTTTAGGTGAGTCACAGACAGTCGCATTACAATAAACTTTGCGAACCACTGGTTTAGATGCTTTATGATGATGATAGGAGTACCTATCATCATCATAAAGCATCTAAACCAGTTAGGGACCAGTTCCCAAATTCGGGACTCAACTCTTGATTCTTAAGAGGGAAGAATTTTTATCGATGTGATATCAATAACAGATCTAGCGCGTTGCGCTATCCGTCAATCTTATTTTTAAAGACCCACTCTAAATTCACCAACCCACTAGTGGGTCGGCACTTCGGCAGGCGACCCTTTGGGAAACGCTGAACTAAACTGATGGATGGAGATTGAATATTATGATAGCTTTCCATTCTTATAAGGCTATACACAGTCACAGATGCACTGCACTCAACTCATTTGCGTGCCAATCTATCGCCAATGGCACATCGACTTTACTCAGGCTGCACGTTTTGTTTGCAGTTTTGATTTGAGTTGTACAAACTGCATTCGAACTGCTGGCATAAGGAGAAGTTATTTGTTCATATTTTTTGTAAAAATCTAATTTCTTTTTTTATTTGTCGTTAGCTAAACAAGAGTGGCGCCGACGTATAACGTCGGAGGAAGAGCTGCACGGCTCGCTGGAGAGTCAGCTGCTGTCGCTGATGTCGCGTCAGCGCGTGCTCGCTCTGCGCCAGCGCCTGAGCACGCGCGCGCTGTCGCACCTGGCCGACCTGGCGCATCGCTCCTCCACTGAAGCTATCGAACAGGTGAGTCCAACACTTCACTGTGTATCTTTGTCTACTAAAAACTAACAACAAAATTGTATAGAAAATCTTTACTAGATTGTGATACTAAACATTGTTAATTTAACATCTCATAACTTAACATAACTAGGACTGTATTCTATAGAACTCATTTAAATTATATGAAACTCAATTATTTATGTGAACCATATCTGTTCTATTATAGAGTAAATAAATCAAATAAAATAAATTGATTTAACTTCCTTGATTTTCATGCTTTTATTCCTCACACATGTATAACTGATTTAATTAATAAATTATCTAGTAACTCCAGAAATGTGAATGGACTCCAAGTCCTAATTAATATGTTACTCTGCACTGTACTTTTTAATAACGATATTAGTCTTTTAATGCCTTCTGTATCTTTATTTATTATTTATTATAAATACATTTTTAAATACGTAGATGTGCACTGAAGAAATCCCTCGACAAGAACGTGCAGCAGAGAGCTACATGAAGCAATCAGTGCAATTGGATTCCAAAGTATTCACAGCTTGGACTAAATGGGACGAGAGTCGTAAGAAGCTCTACGCTTTATGCGAACAAGCATTGACCAACCATCCCGAACTAACCGACTTTATAAAAACCATACATTTGCAGAGTGAACTGCGAAAAAGCAATGCGAGTAAAGATCTAAATCAGAAATTGATGTCCATACAATATAATGAGATCAATGCTTTTACTGAGTACATGAGCGATATGCCTGGTATGCTTAAAAAGCTGTATTTAACCCTGAAAGGTTATGATAAAGCGCATCCAGCCCTTACAGCGGAATATGGTGAAGTTATGAGAAAAGCGAAATCGGCTAAGGGCATCACATGGGCCGACAAAGACAATGAAATAGATTCCCACTTCAAATTCATCTCAACATTAGATATGCAGAAACCTAGCACTACTTTAGAGGATGGTTTAAAGAAAGAAGATGTTAATGTTACTGTGGACATTGTTACTGATAGCGAAGACCTTACTGATGCAGAGAACAAACCAGTGAAGCTTTTAAAGCGTAAAGGAACTCCAATCAAACTGGCTAATAATGAAACAATAATTATAAATGATTCCTTCGAAATGTTAGACACTACTAGGAACTTAAATTCAGCTAAAAAGATCAAGAGGGAGTATGATATCGCGTCTGATGTTGAGAACTATGGTGTTATAGATCCTAAAGATTTGAACTCGACTTTCGTGTTGAGTGGCAAAGTGGAAACAAAGAAACCTACTAAAACTGAGGTGAAAGTGGAATCGCAGCCTAAGAGAGGTTTGGTCGATAGGACGAATACTATGCAGACAAAGGCTGTGGTGTTTGGAGATCATGGTTAGTAGAATTTAAGTTTGTTATCACATTCACATTACCTGGGGCCCCATCCTGCTAAATTACACACGTCGATAGCAGACCGATCGATTAATTTCGACCAATCACAGGCCGGCAATATGGCGCGATTGACTTAGTAAGCCAATCATAGCTGTCGAAGATCTGAAGGGTCGGCAACACGTATGTGATGCTCCTGGTGTTGCAGACGTCCATAGGCTGCTTACCATCAGGCGGAGCGTAGTCACCACCATTTTATATAAAAAAATCATTCAGTATTATAGAACATTTATTTGCCATTTACAGCGAAAATATTAAAGCCAGTTGTGGGTCGAGCAATGCCGTTCAGACGGCCACCCGTTGTTGTTCAACCGATACAGAGAAGCGTTGGGTTCGGGTCTAGTGTGCCGCGGGAAACTCCTCAGCTAAGGAACGTTCAAGGTAAATAATAATATCACCTTTGTTTTTAACGGAATAAGGGTGGTTTTTGTTTGTTTGCATGTATATGTGACAAGATGTTTAGTGGTAGTAGATTTGCGTAAAATAATTAAGTTAATTTAATTTAAATATTTTTCAAAATTGATTGATTGATTGACCCATCTCAATTCACAACACAAAAGGCCAGTTTCACCATTTGTTAATAAGTGTCATCTTTAAAGGTAACTTGACTTGTCTGGCGTACTAGTTAAGGTGGTTGCCTCGCCACTGAAACTGCTGTGTCGAGTGTGTGGGTTCGATTTCCTCACGAGACAATTTTTTCTGTGATACATAAATATATGTTTCGGGTCTGGGTGTAGGTACTTTATCTCTGTTCTTTGTATGTTTGTAAAATCTGAGACACAGGTCTTCTAGTGTGGGCGTTCTCTTATTTATAGTACTATAGAAGTAACATGTAGAATTAAAACGCCCAAAGTAATACTAAAACAATTCCCTTCCATGTTCGTGTTTGTGGCGTTTACTAACAGACTCTGGGAGTCGTGGGAGGGCTAACGTAAATCAAAAATCAGTTGGTTATAAAGCAGTGAGGGCGCGGGAGCGGTTCCAGAATCATCCGTACTCAAGACCACCTGTAAGGAAATGATTGGAGAAGAGAAGATAGAGTTAAGAAGATAATGGAAGCAGATGATAGTGGGCTGTGGATGGAGAAAGGCGGAACGTGACACTTAAGAAGATGTCATTACTGCCGCACTCAGAGACATTAAATGTTTACTGCGACTCCTAATTGAAATAATCTGTACTTTATGCAACCGAATTATAATCCATAATTCAAAAGCTAAATCAATTCTTAAAAGCCAAAATGGAACCAAAATCATTAAATGTCTCCGAGTACGGCAGTTAATACAGTTATCGTGCATCTCTGTAACAATTGTGGTCATAGAATTATATGCAAAACATTCGCCGATATCGCACCATCAGTATAATAGCGTAGTAAGATGAACAATTCCAGATCACAATCATCAACCTTAATGCTTACAACACAAGGTGGAAATTGCTGAATGGACTCGTTTTTATTTATATGAGATGAGAGATACGAGTATGATCTGAAATACGAGAAAAAACTATGTAGGCAAGAGAATAATCAAGGCCTTGGGTTCTCAACTCAAAGCTATTCTCTAAAATGTTTCACATTCCGCCGTCTCACTCAAAGCCTAATTATTTTCCATCTACTAAATATTTGTGGGTAAGAAATTGTACAAAATAGATTTTACAAGAGTCCAATTGCCTTATTATGATTAATATAGTTTTAATTTGATAATTAACTTAGAAATATGTGGAAAATATAGTTCATTATTACATTTATATTAGTGTCCCTAATTAGTAACATGACACTATTTATAATAATATGACTTTATCAAATTTTCAACAATTCAAAATAGAAATACATATTTCATGTAATATATTTTGATTTATCCTTTTATTGACTTAAGTACTAGTAATTTTCCTAGCTAATAAAGCTCGGGCTTCCAGTTGGGATACTTTAAACTATTTCTTGACTTTAAAAGGATTTATAGACGAACAAATACTTTTAAAATAAAAGTTTCTTCTTCCATCTTGCCAGTCCATTGACAGTGATGTGCATTTACTGTAAAAAAATTATGTATCTAAATACGTAATTTCTTTCAGTTTAATGGTTATATCAAAATGACATACAAATAAAATTTCGACTTAGCGCCTGTTTCATCACTGGCAAATAAGTGATAAATAGTATAGAAACTTACTAGACAGATTTTTTCGTATTTTTCATATAAAATCTGTCAAAAATGTCTCAGGTATTTTATTAGACATTTATTTGAAGCTGGTGAAACAGGCCCAGTCTAATAATACTATATTTTTCAATATTTCCTTTTCTAATTACAATAGTATTCTTTTGTTTTCTACGACTTTATACTTATGAAACGCATGACATGTTTGTTAATAGCTTTAAACATTAGTTTCAAATATTTGTAACCATTTTGTATGTTATAAAAATGTATTTATTTTTTTGTAAAGGCGGTGTAATTTTGAAAATGGTTGTATGTAATAAGCTTTTCTATATATTTTAGGATTAGTTAAGGGTGGCATCTTCGCAATTTAGTGTCATATTTCGTAGTTTTCAATTTTTATTATTAAGAGCTCATACACACGAGCGGCATGTTGCCAACGGCAGGGGTAACTGCAGCCGTCGACATGCGTCGGCGGCAGCCGTCGAAATTCCAACTTCCAAGATCAGCAAGTTGGAATGTCGACTCGACGCATGTCGACGGCTGCAGTTACCCCTGCCGTTGGCAACATGCCGCTCGTGTGTATGAGCTCTTAATCGGAGCTATATTTTAAAAATAAACAGTTTGCAAAAAAGTATAGAATTGAATGTAATGCATTTCTTTTAACTAAGCTGAGTCTTAATTAATAAGAAATGCAAATAATTAAATACAAATTTGTAATACTAAAATGATCAACCATTTAGCTTAAATAGTTTGATAAATCTTAGTATCTTTATTTCTAATTATTAGAAATGAAATATACTATGTGTTTAATGATAGACTAGGACCCCTGACATTAGAATACGTACATTATTTTTAAATAAGGTGCCTCTTCCTCTTTATTTGCGTGTTTGGATCCACTGAAATATTCCGCTGAAAATTTACTTGCCCATTTTATATGAAATTGTACTAATTTTAATAACTTTTGATAATTAATTATTTTTTATACATAAATTTAGCTATATCTTTGTAAATGGCAAATTTCTCATGTATGCCTATCACGGTTATGTAGTTAGTAAATAATATATAATAATAACTTTAAAAGAAGTAACTTTAATTAAATCTAATATAATTTAGAAATAATGACTGAAATATTTTGTAGTGATATTATTGTTTTGTAAGTTTAATTTAATTATGATTGTGTGAAGGTTTTGATTAAAAATGTTGCATAACAAGTTCATGTATCTATTCATGGTGATTGATATCAAAAAGGTGCCTATTATATCGATATGTTATGGTTAATAGCTGAAATTCGGCTACAACTAGTTTTAGCCGGCTACATCTAGGTGCCGAAACATATACCTAATATTAAAAAGAACGCTAGGATCTACTTATCCAAACAAATTACCAAGTTTTTAGCCTAGGTATGTGAAAGTAACGTTACTTAATAACACACTTAGAGGCTATTTTAATTTTAAAAACAGGGTTAGGTACGTGAAAAATATATTAAGTAATGGTGTACATAATAGAAAGCCACATTGGTTTTTCCCGCGAACGAACACGGATACAGGTATTCTAAACTACGACTTGACTGACTTGGCGACAAATCTAATACGCGACCAAATTTGGAAGAAAACGCTTATAACCCGGTTGGCACGGTAGGATCTCAGAAACTAATAGACTGATTTGAAAAATTCTTTAAGTGTTCGATAACCCTTTTATCGAGGAAGATTACGTCGCGCCACGGCTAATAGGAACTGAGCAGTGTCCAAATAAAGAATCCCCGAAGCCCCGCGTGACTTCAATAAAATTATAATATCTATTGTGATATTGCCTCGGTGGCGCAGCGGGCAGTGTATGAGTACTGAGCAAGGTCCCGGGTCCGGTGAAAATGTTATTGGGTTTGTGTCATTAAATTCCAGTACTCAGATTTTCCCAGTTCGATAAACAAACGTTCCCAGTTGATTACAATAGCTGACGAAATGTGGGTGTGTAACACCTCTACCTATCCCTTCGGAGAAACAGGTGCGATGTTATGTTTACCTAATTAACACTCCGTGTCTTTTGTCATACAAAATTATATTATAGGTACCTATCTCTATTGGTACACACTTATTATAGCTACGATTTTATAATTTCATCATGATCGTAGTTGACACGTCATTCCATCCGAGCATTTATGGCACCCATAGGAAGACATTTTAGAACGTTAGCCTATTTAAAGCTAAGACCACACTGCGGAGGCTATAACTTGCAAATAATAAAGTTAATAACTTTACGATCTGCTAGGGGGTCATTGTGCATTGGCTTTTAGAATGAACAGCTCTGACGCATATTTCATCTTGTTAGGACGTCTTCACATTGGGGCGTTAATTTTGGAAAGTTAATTTAGGCGGCCTTTGCTATAACACTTAAAAAGTCTGCAATTATTGGTTTATGCCTTTATAGTAACACAATGTTTATTGGGTTCTTTGTCCATTAAAATAGACGAAAAGTTTCTTTGAAATAAGTAGTTTGATAAATTAATTTATTGGTTTAGCTAGTACAGTAGGTATGCTTGTTTGTATATTTGGCTCAAAAACAATTAAGTATCTAATAACATTTACGTCGCTTAAAATTCAAGTGATCGCAAATGAACGAATAAAACAAATTTAAAAATTTTCGTCTTGCATAGGTATCTAATAAATTTTTTAGTGCACATTGTTCCAAATTAATCTTCACAGCTAAACAAGTTGCCTTACAAGCGAATGTTAATTTATTTCATTTCGAAAGTGCACCCACTTTAGTGTGTTCTGACCCGTATGCAGACCCCATTAGATCCGCGTGCAACGCTCGGGTGTCGGGAGTCTAATTACGACGGGTACAAATTGAAGGCTTTGAAATACACCCCAGCTTTCGTGTATGTCCCTTGTACCGTGTACTGCTAAGTTCAACCAATGAGATATTTGATTTGAAAATTCGAAAGCTCATACTGGAATTTAGTCATCAATGTGTGTCGAGAACTCCAGACCATGTACCTATGTGGGGTTGATTTTCACACAAATTTGGGTTTACTAAATGTCTAGGTATATCATTGGTTACCATATCACCTATGACCTAGAGCGCTTCAAAATATTCCGATATCGGGAAAATTTTAATTTCCTTAATCTACTGTGCGCCTATGTAAGTTTTCTCCTGAAAATTAAAATTGGCATCACGTACGGTTTCATTCTGCGTCGGTCCCGAAGGTAGGCAAAACAAAAAAGGTAAGGTGTCAACAAAAACGCGGTGAACGCTGAACGGACCACAAATGAATTGATTCGAGACAATCAATTTTTTCCCGCCTTTCCCTTTCGGTGTAGGTACCTATCTACACTAATACTGTACGCAGAGATTCATTCACTCTCGCCCTGATTATCGGTCAATCATTCGGTCTCACCCTTCAGTTAACTGGAAAATTGGTAATTAGGGATAGGTGATAAAATACGGAAAGTAAGTGTGTTGTGACGAGATAAGAATGGTCAAGGTCTCTAGTGATAGGTGCTTATATAAGTACCTACATACTACTTATTTCTGGCGTTTTTACCCGATTGCGCCAGAATGAGAGATTTTCTTGCTGTAAGCAAAATGATTTTGCAGCAAATCAGAGTAGAAAATTTGCCATACATAGGTACTCGTGTTTCTTTTGAGCATTTGAGGCTCTCAAAAAAGTCCACTTGATATTTTTATTACCATTTTGAATTCTGCCGTTTTGTGTTTGAAATTGAACTCGGTAGCGAAACTAAAACAATATGCCAATCAGTATCTCATTTCGATTTCACTGGGAATATCACATGGTATCTGACATGAATATTTTGTATAACAGTTTCAGTTATTCTGAATTGTTTGAGATTAAAATAATATATTATCAGGCTAGAAGAGGGGTTCCGAGGTCCGATTGGCTGGTCTAACGGAAATCAGGCCTAACCCGGACCCCGAGCTTATTTGCATAAAACAAATTATCTTGTGTACCTGTGTTTGCTATGTCGGTGTCGTTGACAAACCTCTGTGGTAATCAACCAGTGATTACGTTGTCGAAATATAATTAATTGAAATCACGACATCGGGCTGACCTACCAACCAATTACACAATAAATATCTAAGGCATTTTGTACATAGAAAAAGAATAAAATAAAAAAATAATTCGTTATAATCGCCATTTGATGAAAAATAGTGGAAATGGCTAATATAAAATAAAGCTTTCTTGAATTTAAGCGGTTTCTTATTAACAATATACCAATAGAAGCAAACAGAAAAAGCTTGTGTTTGTAATTTCAAAACTTAATTCTGTATCTGTGAGCAAAAACAATGGAAACACTAGGTTTGTGCTAGACTAAACTATCTCGATTGGATAAAACGTACGTATACCGCTCTCTACTCTGATAAACTAGTCCCACAGCGAGCGCTGTGTGTTCGGGATAATTTAAAACTTGGTTTACTGTACAAATACGAGAAATAAGTATGAAAAGGAAATTTATTTATGTAGATAAACCTACAAGTGCACCTTGAAGTGTGTAGGTTTCTTTAGGTAAGTATTTGTTTTTCGTTTTAGGGTTCCGCATCATAAAAGTAAAAACCTAAACAGTTATAGGATCACTTCGTCCGTCTGTCTGTCATGTTTGTTTTACATCATTATCTATATTAAACGCCTTGCTTCTAGGCATCATTGCATCTATTATATAATATATGAAAAGTTATAAAGTTAAAACAAACAAAAAATGCCTGTTTATAAACTCACGATGTTTTTTGTTGGGTGGGGCGGGGCGAGGATGTAAATCCTCTCCTCCCACCCTCGCCTTGGACCCCTTGGACCAAAAGCTGGCCTATTGTACCACAAAAAAATCCCACTACATAAAAGATTTGCCATCTGATATAAAATTAAGAACACCTTAATAGTAGGTACTAGATAAAACGGTTGGTAGCAAAGTTCCCCGGGGGACAGTTAGCGCTGTTCACAGCTCACTACCCCCATCTGACAACAAACTTGCCCAACTTCCATTGTTTGGTTCTTTTTTTACATGTGTGGGTTTGTTTTTCTTTTCTAACTTCGATAGAATATACGGGCTTTGAAGGAAGTTGGAAGATAGTTTGTTCTAGTAGTTTAGTTCGACATAAAATATTGAAATAGGTGGGCAACTATCTAGTTAAAAATAAATATGAGTTCGCGTTAATGACTAATTTATTCGTAACAACGTTACATGCCTTAGTAAGTTAAGCCTTATTTTATCTAGATAAAATAAAAGCACTACGTAATCTTGCAATGTTTCAGTAATTGTTATTTTGGTTAGCGTAGGTATATACAAAAACCCCCCCAACAAAAAAATTAGCCCCGGGCCAAGCCCTTCTCCCCGCAATGCCAGGTGTACTGGTGGTCCGACGAGTTGACGGACCTACGCGCGGCGAGTATAGCCGCGCGACGCCAGTACACCCGAAGCCGTCGACGTCGTATCCGCGACGAAGCCAGAGAAGCTCTCCTGAAGGCTGCATACCAGGAGACGAAATCAGCCCTGAAGGTGGCGATCCGCCGGTCAAAAGAGGTCTCTAGGGAGGAACTTCTCGCCTCCCTCGATAGAGACCCATGGGGTCGCCCATACCGGCAGGTGCGAGGCAAGCTCCGTCCATGGGCACCACCTGTGACGGAGACTCTCCAGCCGCATATGCTGGAGAGGGTGGTGTTCACTCTGTTTCCGCACAGAGAGGAGCACACGCCTCCACCGATGGCGCCACCTTCGGCCGAGAGCCAGACCGACGACAACGTCGTCGAGGTGCCCGAGGTCACGGCAGCCGAGCTTGGCGCTGCCGTGCTACGGCTCCGGAGCAAAAACACCGCTCCGGGGCCGGACGGAATCCCGGGCAAAGCCTGGGTGATGGCCCTCGACGACGACGCCCTTGAGGGTAGACTCCGCAGGCTGTTCTCAGCCTGCCTGGAGCAAGGGCGTTTCCCACAAATGTGGAAGACAGGCCGTTTGGTCCTCTTACGTAAAGGGGACCGCCCAGCCGACTCTCCGTCGTCCTATCGACCGATAGTGCTGCTGGACGAGGTCGGGAAGCTACTGGAGAGGGTGGTGGCTTCTCGCATCGTCCGGCACATGACGACGGAGGGCCCCGACCTGTCGGACAACCAGTTTGGTTTCCGCAGGGGTAGGTCCACCGTAGACGCGATCCTCAAAGTGAGGAAAATCGCGGGTGAGGCGGTGTCGCGAGGCGAGGTGGCGTTGGCGGTGTCCCTTGACATCGCCAACGCCTTCAACTCGATACCTTTCGAGTGTATTAGGGAGGCACTCCTCTATCACAGGCTGCCTCCCTACCTCTGCGTCACCGTCTCTGACTACCTGCGAGATCGCGTCGTGGTGTACCAGGGGCAGGAGGGTCGCTGCCAAAGGCGGATGTCGTGCGGTGTTCCCCAGGGGTCGGTGCTTGGACCCCTACTGTGGAACATCGCCTATGACTGGGTGCTCCGCGGCAGTAACCTTCCTGGCGTGGGACTGACGTGTTACGCTGATGACACGTTGGTGACGGCCTGTGGGCGGGACTTCCGTCAGGCGCAGTTAGTCGCCACGGCGGGAGCCGCCCATGTCGTCGGTCGTATAAGGCGGTTGGGCCTAACAGTGGCCCTACACAAGTCGGAAGCGCTGTGCTTTCACGGACCCCGGAGGAAGCCACCTCCCGGGGCCCAGCTCATCTTGAGCGGTGAGAGCATAGCGGTGGGAGTGGCCATGCGCTATCTAGGTCTCATTCTGGATGGCACATGGTCGTTCAAGGAGCACTTCCGACGGCTGGTGCCGCGACTCACCAGCGCCGCCTTGGCTCTCGGCAGCCTGCTCCCCAACATAGGGGGACCGAGCGCGTCGTGTCGTCGCCTGTACGCGGGGGTCATCAGGTCGATGGCTCTCTACGGGGCCCCAGTGTGGGTGGACGCCCTGTGCGCCAAGAACGTTGCACTTCTGCGACAACCGCAGAGGGTAATGGCGCGCAGGGCGGTCAGGTGCTACCGCACCGTTTCACACGGTGCGGCTTGCGTCTTGGCAGGGGCCCCACCTTGGGAGCTGGAGGCCATCGTGCTGGCCAATGTGTACAGGCTGACGGCTGAGTTCCGCAGCCGAGGGCTAGAGCCCTCACCGGAGGAACTGCGCCACCTGCGGGGCCGATCTCGAGAGGCCCTGTTTCACGGGTGGCAGCAGCGGCTTGCGGAACCGAGCGCCGGTCACCGCACGATCGAGGCCATTCGGCCCGTTCTCAGAGAATGGGCCGAAAGAAGACGCGGGGCGTTGACCTATCGCCTGGCGCAGGTGCTCTCGGGGCATGGTTGCTTCGGGAGGTACCTGTGTCGGGTCGCGAGGAGGGAGCCGCAATGTATCTGTCATCATTGCGGCTCCCCGGAGGACACAGCCCAGCACACCCTTGAGGTGTGCGGGGCGTGGGCGGGTCAGCGCGCTGCACTGGCCTCGATCATAGGCGAGGATCTCTCGCTCCCAGCAGTGGTGAAGGCCATGCTGGAGAGCGAGACGAACTGGGGAGCAGTGCTCTCCTTCTGCGAAGAGGTGATGAGGCAGAAGGAGGAGGCGGAACGGCAGAGGGAAGACGATGCCCTCAGTGACCCGATCCGCCGTCGAAGGGTAGGCGGGAGAAGGCGGGCTTACGCCCGCGACCTCCCGCCGTAATAGCCCGAGAAGAGGACGCGCCCGGCTGAGCGCGTCCGCCACGCCAGGAACGGTCGACTTTGGGGAAAGTCGGCCGCGAGCGTCTTCTGGTGGCGTGTGCGTGTTCCCGCACGTCACCGTCGGAGCTAAGCTCCGGCAGAGAGGGGGCCCGTAGCGGGCCATCGTCGCTGTGGTCGCGGACGAATGTTCCTGCGCTCCCGTGACCACAGCAGAGCGCGACGAGAGGAACACCTTGGGGTTTTAGTGGGTGCAAGCCCCACATAACCCCTCGGTTCTTTCCCCAAGACCGAGGGGTATGCGTCAGGCACTTCCCCAAGTAAAAAAAAAAAAAAAAAAAAAAAGGTATATACAAAAACATAGCGTCTTGCCTTTTCGCCTGTAAGGGTAGGCAAATGTTTACAAACCCACATTTCGCCAACTACTTAGGTTAGTTCCAATGTAAGGGGTGGATGTTTCCAAACTCAGGACTGATACTGAAAATTTCGTGACAGAAAAACTACCTACCATTTTTGATCAACCCAGAAAACGAACCTGGGGCCTCTTGCGCAGCAGTTTGGCAGCAGTCATATTATACACTTTCCGCTGCATCACGGAGGTGGATAAATGGAAATTAACAGAAACACTACTAAGATATTATGTCGATACTTGATAGATTAGATAGTTGTTTTTATCCGAGTACCTAACCCTTTATTAGCAGAATCACAAACCTGACGTGGGTGTGGGGTCATAGTCTGATCCTTCGATGTAAGATGTACAAAAAAAAAATGTAGGTATTTTAGAGCGACTGTAGAGGCTACGAGTGATTTTTTACGAAGAATGCTCAAACTCCTGAAGAACGTATCTGGTGGTGGCAGAATGCAGATGGCAGAGGACAGCGAGAAGTTGCACACTATGAAAGCCCTTATATTCAGTACTGGACATCAATACCTTCAGATGATGATTTTACATATTGCTCAAAAGATCACGACAGGCGTTGAGGAATCTTAATATGCTGTACTGCATACTTTCAAGGTATTGATCTTCCAGGATTCTGGAAGCCATCGAGTATAAACGATATTTCTTGTAAATTGTCCTAAATTAAACAATAAAATATATATCTCTATCCAATAGATATCCATTAGTAGATAATAATATGTTGATTAAAATATCTATCTCGCTGACTACATAAGTATAAAAAAGTTTATTCAAAAAACAGTATAGTTTTGTAGTAAAATATATTGATGATGAAAGATAAGGAATCTGTGTTGCGTTATAAATAGAAAGATTTTGTTGGGCCAAAGTTACATACACTCATGTTTCAATTGTGGCTTAAAATCTTATAGTTCAAAGCAGGGAGTCAAACATTAATCCGCTGTCAAACTGAAATGTCAAATGCTCAATTTATAATTTTATACATGTGAATCGTATTGTGCCGCATTGTTGAAGCGAAAATAGTCAACGTGTTCAAATAAAACATTTATTAAATTGAGTCGAGCATTTATAATAGGTAAGCCATTTCAATTTAAGTTTAAACTCAAATAGGTTTTATTAATTTACTAAGTACAAACTTAAAGGTTAAAAGCATGTAAATTTTGCAAATAAGCAAGTCTTGAGTTTAACTAAAATAATTGATTTTTCAATTTAATTTTGTGTAACAATTGGCTTTCACAGTCAAAGAACGTGTGGTATGGATTTTCTAGGTTATACGACACTGGTAGCGTCATCTATTAGAATTTTCCGGCACTGTAGTTTTTCGGGACTTAAATATTATTTTTCAAAGGCGGTTTTCCTTAAATTTTGTCAAAGAAATGTTTTATTGTTATATTATTTTTTAAATATTTAGTCTAAAGTATCGGAAACGTGAATTTTAGTGTAATTTCGTGCAAATAAATATATTCTTCATTCGCCGGGTTGTAGGCGGTAAGCGTTTGAAATGCGATGAACCTATTGCATCATGTATTGTATTTATTATAAACGAGTAGAACGTGTTTGATGTCTGTAGATGTGTTTTAGGCAATACTCAAATGTTAAGTAAATTAATTGAAGGACATACCTACCCATATGTAATACATAGATAAACCAATGTAAAAAAAAGTATGTAGGTAGTATATTTAAATTATATAAATATTTTTTTAATTTTGCCTTTATTCCTAGGTAAGTTTAACTATCTGCTAATTTTCTAAAAAAATATTTTTATCCACCGAAATTTTAAGTAGGCACCAAGATTACGATGTAAATGAGGAATAATAATTATTAAATAATAATTATATTATTTAATTTTAATTACCTGCCTACCTGTGGGAACACAAATTTATTGTTCTCAAAAATGCTTTATTTTATTTATTTTGTGCCAAACAACATACGAGTATATATGTACAATTTTTTATCAAATAAACTATTTAAAACTAAATTTAATCTATCTCCTTATTATTTATATCTAGAATAATGTTTAATTCCCGAATCATATGGATCAGATAAGATTATACATGGCTCTCACCCTCTGTAAACTCTTCATTCGGACATAATTAAATTGTGAACGAAAAATCCACGTCAAATGTGCAATTTTTTCTTAAAAAAGATCTGTAAAATCTGTTTGGATTAGTGATTGATTTCTATATCAATAATTTATAGTCAAAACTAATGAAGATAATGATCTGAAATACAATAAAGAATCGAATACCAAATCTAATGCCAGCGTTGTTGCCTTTGTGTTTTATATAAAAACATTTTTCGATACCAACATAATAGCTTATATATGAATATTGTATAGTTCACACAAACGCCAGAAATGCATGAACAATTTCCGTTCATTCCTTATCATACTATTTATGTGTACTTACTACTTCATACAGTAAATACCTTTCAGATGCATTTCAACTACACTATTCATTTTTATCTCATAACGACGCGTGCAATTGACGAACTCGAATCGATTTTATGCTTCATGATGCTCGAAGACAAAATAAATAATCGAATTGTCTGCATTTAACCGACATAACTTTATGATGTCAGAAATATTTGACGATCAGTCTTGAACGCGAAAATGAACGCTTTGTTTTATACTAAGCTACAAATTCATTTGGTTAAATAGGATCGGAAAACTGCCTGCCAGCATTTTGTGCATAATGGCAATAGGTCCCTTTGAATAAAACTATAATTAGTGCTTGGTTGCGTTCCTATTATTTTACATGTCACTACGGAATAAGGTATTATTTATTAACCTATTTTAGATACACTTCTGTTGCTTAAACAATAACTATGATAAGTTACTTAAGCAAAATTAGAAGATTATAATATAGTCAATCAAATTAGAATGTAGTCCTACACATTTACATTTGGCCAGCAATTAATACGGAGCGAGCTTATGGCCAATAGCCGGTCACATTCCTAGATTCAGGACTGATACTGAGAATTACAAGGCAGAAAATCTTTACCATATATTTGCCCGACGCTGCGATTCAACCCGGTACCTCCTGTTAGACGCAAACAGAGGCAGTCGAATTAAATACAAGTAAATTATTTGGTGATAACCTAAATATTTTTATACGTCCAGCAGTGGACTACAATAGTCTGAAATCATGATGATGACGATAAATATTTTTGTGCTTTAAACTATTCCCTATTATTTCTAAACTTAACAATTATTCAGTCATTCATCACAGCTTATTATTGCTGTCCACTGCTGGCTATAGGCCTCAACTTTTAATAATTTATAGGTAGGTACATAAAATTGTCGTGTCTTATAATAGTTATTTCATTTATACTAGTTTCTTATCGTTAGTAACATGGGTGATATGAAAAATTGATTTATTTCACTCATAATATTATGTGAATGTGATTAACGAAGCGAGAAATTACGGTAAACTGACCGTCGCATGCGCAGCCCAATACACGCAATGAGATTTGTTACACAACACTTTTATTTGCTCTTTAGCTGTGCTTGTATTTGGTTACTGATCTATGAGCTATTTTACTTGATCTAGTAACAAGGCTTTTGCTTTCAAAGACTTTATATACCACCTCCAACACCACCAAGAGGATCCTATGCGCGTTTCCGAACCTTTAAATTGCCCCTCTCTCTCTGAGCTCTGGATACTTCTATTCACTAGTAGAAACACAACACTATTATGGCTGAGGTCTAATGCAAAATTATGTAGGTAGCCTTGTGGCATGGCTTATAGTACAGACATGTAATAAAGGGATATTGGTAGGAATATTTATGTCTTACACTGAACACTTTGCAGACATCTAGATGACAGAGTTATTCCTTGACAGGAGGTTCCAATAATTCATTCAATAATTTATTAAATTACAACTTATCTCACATTTTACGCTGAAGTGCAACATACCCACATTACGCCATCTATATTTGCTACCAAGTAATATTTTCAAGACAGAAAAACAATAGTTCAGAAAAAAAGTTCCCTTTGAAAAATCGCTGTGCATTATTTATTGTTGATTTCTGTGTTAGCCGCTTTCCAGCTCGTGTGGAAACAAACCGTGATATTTTTTCTAAATTCAAAGTAGCCCTGATATTTATTAGCTATTCGCCAGTCTAGTCCCGTCGAAATCAGTATTTTCGGAGTTTACCTCAACAAATAGACAGATATTCAAACAAAAAAAATACAAAGTGTGTTTTTGTTATAAGTAACGTACATACTTTCATATGCTTACCTACTCTAAAAAGCTCTTATTTTGATTCTACAGACACTAGACCACCTAGTAAAGGTTGCGGTGGCCCTTGGTTGCAGTCGGCACAAAGTCGCACCCTGTGGCGGAAATTATGTGAGGCCTATGTCCAGCAGTGGACGTCGTTGGACTGATTTGCTGATGATGATGATGAAACAGATACTTACTTCAATTTTATATGTATAGTTTATTTGTATATTTGAATATATACCTAGATGACGTGTTCTTACGTTTTAATTACACTGTTTATTAAAACGATGCTTACCTATGCACGGGTACTTACATCAACATTTCGTGGTTGAAATAGATAATGCAACGAAACAAATAAAAGTCCCTCGTTAAAATTATCTTGGTACGATTGTGGTTTAAAAATGTCATTCGCGGCTTCTGGTTAGTGATAATATCGGTTCGATACGTATGTTGAAACAACTGTTGCCAATAAGCTGTTGGTGTTTTAGTTATTTAAATATTAAGTTAATGTTGTTTGTGAGATGTGTAAGTAATTTATAATTGCCTATGTATGACTTGATGCCTTAGCTTTTTGGAAATCATTAAGGTATCTTGCAATCAGTCTGGTTGTCTAGAGCAAATATGTAGCACGATTTTCAGGTCAGTGAGTGTGCACTTTATTAGGTTTCACGGCTCTTAAATTATATGATTAAAGGCCCTATCGATGGCTGTCTAGGTGCAGGAGAAGTTGGTATCTAGCACTTCCTACCATTTCACACTAACAGTGAAAAAGAGCTATAAGACTATAAATGCAATGCGACAAACTTATTTCATCTTATGCCAGTTTAGCATTAATAGTGCAATTTGTTTAGCAGCGAGGTGGCGGCTGCCCCAAGTTTGTCCAGATGCAATTAATTAATGAAAAAATTTCAATAAAATATCGCCATTTTGTAGTGATGATCTCATACATCATACTGATGTGATATTCAGTTAAAAAGTATCTAGTAATCTAGTTACCTACAACACGTATAGAAGTTACATAATCTAGTATCTATTGTCTTTAAGAGATATATTATATATTATATGAATGAAAATGAAATAATATATAATAAAAGAAATAATCTGTTGATTACTTTTTCTGCTTCTCAAGTAGACAGTCTTGTTGCCAAGACGTTTACAAGGCGTAACACTTTACGTGGCTTAGCAACGAATGTATATTGCCTATTAGGACGTCATATACTGTACGCACGTATGCTAATGCACCCATAAATATTGTACCTATTGTCGAATACACATAAAAATGACAATAAATGCGATATAATTGTTGCATTAGAACTAAAGAATAGCAGCTGAGTAAATAAAATAATGTGTTATGGTAAATAAGTTAATAGCTCACCCGATGAAAGCGGTTTTATATTTTTAAACAAAGGGCATCATAAAATGTTTTAATCTTTCGCGAAAATATAGGGTATTTTATATCATTCAAACGTGACGTAGACCCGTTGCATAAATAATTTGAAGAGGATCATATTAGTCGCTGGTTATTAGTTCTAGATGTGTTTGAGTGAGATTTTAGCCAAATTAGTAAAATAACAAGATACAAGACAGATTACAAAAGACAAAACTATTTTTTTTAATAATACTATCGCAAGTGTGGTTACACACTAGGAGTTTTTGCTATCGATATTTCAAGAAAATTTGGCCAGTAAAAAAAGATTACACAGCTTTTTGCTATTGATATTAGAAAATCTGGTCATTAATAGTAAACATTAATGTCCTCTTTTAAATGGCACTAAGTATATGCATAATAAAACATCATCATCATCATCATCATCTCAGCCTATTGTAGTCCACTGCTGGACATAGGCCTCTCCCAACACGCGCCATAAAAATAACAAAATAAATTTACCTTTTTTATTAATGATTCCGGCTAGCAAAAGAATTACTCAAAAGCAAATAAAGCTCAGGCTTTAGTACAATTAATAATCCATTTATCTTTGGTTGATCTACGAAAATCGTAAACAAAAAATGACAGACATCAATATTGGAACAGATAAATGGTCAAATTCCAGACATAATAAATGAATGGTAGATAAGCAATTATTGATTGTGATACTTTATCAATTGTACCTTGTTCTTGTTGTCACCCGGAACTGTTCTATGAAAAACAAAAAGATATTAATATATTCAGAATTAGAGCTCCCGCAAACATACAATTGTTAGTTGGCCGACTAAATCACATGGTATGTATATAGCTATAGTGACATCATTATTATTAAGAAAGCCCGCACATCTGCATCTAAATCGTACAACTAATTAGTTGGATAGCGATCGTATTAGAATCGAAATTCACTTCAGATTACGTGCAATAAAAAGTTGGAAAACTAAATTGTAAGTGTATGCAATTTAGTTGTTAGAGAGTTGGACAACTTACAATTATTGTATATGTACGGGTGATCTTAGCCGTGTTTGACCTAGATATTTATAAATAGCTGCTTTTATAAAGTTAACGGCTGACGTTCCGGGTTCGATCCAATAAGCTTTTTGTATAAAAGTAGTCATAGTATCAGCTCTGAGTAAGATAACCTTTTTTCTTATATAGCTTATAATAATAATTTTATCGCATTTTTGCCTCTATCACCATTATTATTTTTAGTTGCCGTTTTTTTTTAAGTAGTATATTTATGTTGTGACGTTATCACACGAGGTAGTCTTTTAATTATTTATGACAGGCCTGCACTGGACTCTTTAATAATTTCTAAAATAGAAAGAACGATCAGTAAACAATATTTTTGTGGACATATTGGTAGACATTTTTCATACAAAATATCTTCGTAAACAACAAATCGATTTTTCGGTACAACCTCTCAATCAAATCAACGGCTGGTGCCATGTAACCCAATTTAATAAATGATAATAGAATTTCGGCGTATTTAACTCTCGAATGTCGTGGTCCAACCGACACTTCAATTCCACAAGTAATATTTGAATTAAACTGGAGAGTTAGAGACGATTGTACACCCCAAGGGGACAGTGTCGCCGAAATGGGGCCTGGTCCCAGAAATGGGCAGGCGGCCTCAACACGGCTCGTCTTGTCCCGTTTAATTGATTTATGTATTCCACTCCCGTAGGCTTAGATTAATAGATTTGTTGCCTAAATAATAATCCGTGATGAATATAGAATTGGTAATTTAAGTTCGGTATAGGGACGACGTTATTGTGTTTCAGTTTTATTATTCAGTTATCTGTCAAGATTTCTCTGTTTGAATCTTTGTTAATTAGTTTTTGAAGGAGTTTAATGATACAAATATTTTGAATTTGGTTATTATGGGGGTCGAGAATGTTCTGATCTATATTTTGTCCAGTGTTTTCGCTTTTGTATGTATTTTATTGGTCATCTAAATTATGTAAGTTCTATAAAATTTTTTTTTTTTTTTAGTTCATTGATGGAAATTTTATTATAATAATTAAATTAAAAATCTACTTACATATTAAAACTATATATACAATTAAATACAAACAAAAAAAAGGGAAACTAAAACGAAAACTTAAACAATAAAAAAAAAAAAAATAACCCAAAGAAAACTTGTTTAGGCATATTCGTCAGCATCACTGTCAACCGGAAACGTACCCAAAAGGCTGGCGGCATTGCCACGTTGAATGGCAATGCTAATTCTCTGAGCGAGAAACACACCAGCCACCAGACGTGAAGCGTCGATCCTCTGATCACGTGAAGCGTATCGACGCTTCACGTCTTTCAAGCCTTTTTGCCAGATCTTTAAACAAAGACCTAGCACTCGGACCCCACGTACCTAAAGTCTCGACCCCAAACGGCTCAAAAATATAATTACCAATTAAATTATGGTATTTTCGCCGTTTGAGGGTCTCTGCGGCTGCAGCAGCAGCGCCAGCACAACCCGCTGAGCTTGGAACATGGGATGGCGCAAGGGTGTCGACACATGTTGCGTCCCACACCAAAGGCCTACCCATCTTCCAGGGTAATAATGTCAAACCATCAGGTCTCTTCCCATCGTCACGTGCCAAGCCATTCGGTTCAAGAATAGCTGGAACGCCAGCGGTGACAAGAGCTCGGCGGATAATGTCATTTAAATGGGCATGCCGTGGTATACGACCTGCGCTCCTGCTGCAGGATAGGCCATGGTGACCGAGGCTATCGACGGCCTCTCCACAGTTGAAGTAAAAATGAGTTCTTATCGGCGCTGACAAGAAAATGTTTTTGAATGAGAAAATGTTGGTGTGTTTTGCATTCGTTCATTTGTTGTCCGGTGCATTACGAAAAAAAACCGGCCAAGTGCGAGTCGGACTCGCGCACCTAGGGTTCCAGACGATTAAGCTATTATTATTTTTTTGTGATTATTATGTAATTAACTTAGAATTTTGATTTTGTTTTACGCTGAGGGTTTGCATACCCAAGTATGTATATGATATTAATTTCAGCTCTACGTGTTCTTGAAAAAAATATACTTGACAGACGAACAGAAAGACAGATAGACAGACGGACAACGGAGTGGTCCTATAAGGGTTCCGTTTTTTCTTATTGAGGTACGGAACCCTAAAAACGCTCATCAGAAATCGTCCTTTCACCATCATTATACTATTATGCTATATTCGTTGTCTCAAAGTAAACCAAAGCATTTAAAACTGCAAGAGTAACTTGACTAAGTCGAGATAGTCGACTCCTCCTTATCCTAATGTTTTCGTTAATGGTTCAAGTTCCAACTTAAATTCAGTAGCTTAATTAACTCTATAACTTATCGGTTCTCTCTTCATTGTAAAACTAATCCTATCTTAGTTAGGTGTTTGTGGTGCTACATCTATTTTACATGGGTGAAGTACGTACAGTCAAATAGTTAGTGACACTCAAGGTATTCAAATTTATAGATGCAACCAAAAAGTCAATAATATTCGGTACAAGCTAAGTTTTCATATTGTTGTCAACAATTTACGCGCTTATAAGTCGAGACGCTCAAATATCATAATAGATAGGTTCAATCAAACCGCCATAAATATGGTTACAGTCATACCGCCAATGGTATCCAAGCATCCAAGTGTTCAAAAATGTGGATCACATTAGAAACTTGTACCGAAATTTGCTTGTACCCATATTATTGACTTTTTGATTGCGTCTATAAATTTGTACCTTGTGTGTCACTAACTATTTGACGCTGACTGTACCTTAATAATAATATCTATACATATTATAAAGCTGAAGTTTCTTTGTTTGAACGCACTAATCTTAGAAACTACGGGTTCAATTGAAAATTATTTTAATGTTGGATAGCTCGTCATTTATAGATAAAAGAGCTAAGTAGTGGCCAAACAAAGATCCACAGGAGCGAAGCCCCGGGCAACAGCTAGTCTTAACAACTTTGATGGATAAAAGTTATCATGTTCATTTTTAAATAGCTATCAAAATGTAATCTACGTTATCGATTAAGATTATTTGAATTACATTTATGAATATCAATAATATGGTTAGTTACGATGATTATTTAATTTTGTTGTACCTAAGTATTACATAATACTTCTAATAATTAAATATTTCGTGTATTTTACAAAATTTTTTTTTATGATATTTGAAGAACTTGTAGACTAACAATATTTTTCAAGTTGCTCTTAAGTATCAAGGACTACCAATTATTAAATAAATAAGATTTTACCGTTTATACAAACTACTATAGTTTAAGTTAGGAAAAAGTTAAGTTGAAATCTGAAATTAGCTTTTTTACAGACTTCATTAAAACTTTTTTTTGTCCTTTCTCTGTATAAGATGTCGGCAAAGTATATCCTCTTGAATAATTTCCCATCCGTTGAATTAGTAACTTGATAGCTCTCTTTTATGTTGATACCTTAATGATAGGACATTTGGATAATGATATTTGTGCGCAAACACTGGCAACTCTAAGGAGTTTGTTTACTTTAGCTTGTTTTTTCTCTTTATGAGTATATATAACACCAGTGACCCAATTTTCTGAATAAACGACTCGAAATTACAGTGTAAATAAATGTTTTTACTTTCAGTTATTTTGATTACTCGGCGTATTCCAGTAAATGTTTACATTAGTATGGATAAACGGGTATTTTGCGTAATAATTATAAGGCTCAATAAAACTCAGATATATTTATGTGTTAGTTTATACCTGTGTGTGTAGATTATATATAATATTGAAAGATTTTAAAGATTTCATTTATTTTGTTACAGGTAAACAATGTGTGGAATTTGGGCACTATTTGGTGTAAGTGAGGACGTGTGTCCGCTATGTACGGAAGGATTCGTAGCGATCCGGCATCGTGGGCCTGATGCCTGGCGCTTTGAGGCCGATGCTCGGGAACCGCTGGCGATTTTCGGCTTCCGACGACTAGCTATCGTGGACGGCCTTCATGGCATGCAGCCTATGAGGTTGCATCTCTATCCTCTGACAAACCTTATCTGCAATGGAGAAATATATAACTATAAACGTCTGCAAGAGGAACATAAATTTCCGTACGAAACAAAGTGTGATGTGGAGGCTATCACACATCTTTATCACAACTTTGGCTTAGAAAAAACTGTAAAAAGTCTTGACGGTGTATTCGCATTTTGTCTTGTTGACGGGGAAAAGAAAAAAATCTGTATCGCCCGCGATCCTTACGGAGTCCGTCCTCTATTCGAATACTGGGATGAGGAGAAAGGTATCTTAGGAATCTCATCTGAAGGAAAGGGTTTGATTAAGCTTAAACAAAACGGCAACGGTAGTTCTACACTGAGACAGTTCCCGCCGGGTCATTACGCTCAATGGAGTATATTAGAGAGCGGCAAAGTTAAGTTGGATTTCATTGAGCGGTACACGTCACCCGGTTTGCCTCCAAACTTCGTACCTTACGTACCTGCGGCAGATTTAGAGGGTAAAAGTATAGAGGAGAAAACGGCGCGTCTTTTAGAAGCTGCGTGTGAAAAAAGATTGATGTCTGATAGACGAATCGGTTGTTTACTTAGCGGTGGTTTGGATTCGTCATTAATCGCTGCATTAGTAGTAAAGCTAGCGAAGAAACACAACTTGCCGTATAAGATACAGACATTCGCTATAGGAATGGGCGAATCTCCTGATTTAATAGCGGCGCGGACAGTTGCAGATTATCTCGGTACTGAGCATCACGAAGTGAGTTTTGATGAAAATGATGTGAAAGAAGCGTTAGACAGCGTGATATATCATTTAGAATCGTTTGATATTACCACGATACGTGCTAGTTTACCTATGTATTTGCTTTCGAAGTATATAAAGGAGAAGACTAACACTACTGTCGTCTTTAGTGGAGAAGGAGCGGACGAAGTAGCACAAGGTTACATTTACTTTAGGGACGCACCTTCCGAGAATGTAGCTCACGAGGAAAGCCTTCGGTTGCTCTCAGACATTTACTTGTACGATGGTCTCCGAGCGGATCGTACAACGAGCGCGTTTAGCTTAGAGCTTCGTGTACCGTTCTTGGATATCCAGTTCACCAACCACTTCTTGAGCGTTGATCCGAAATTGCGAAGACCACAAAATGGTATCGAGAAGCATTTATTACGGAGTAGTTTTGCAAAGAGTGGCCTGTTGCCGGACACGATATTGTGGCGTCATAAAGAAGCCTTTAGTGACGGCGTAGCATCGGTTAAAAAGTCTCTGTTTACTACAATTGGTGAAATTATTGCTGAAAGGTCGGTCGATGAAAATGTTGTGTATGCGGGCGTTCAACCTACGACTGCAGAGTCAAGATACTACAGATACGTTTTCGAAAAGTCTTATCCTGGACAGCACGTGTTTACTCCTTACTTCTGGATGCCGAAGTGGGTTCATGGAGTCTCTGATCCTTCTGCAAGATTTATCAAACATTACGCGGCTAACTAATACACAGTACGATGTACACAGACATATTAAAATTTCTCCAGTATCTATACAATGATTATCTACTATCTATTATGTTTTGACTAAAATAATTAACGACTTACGCCATGATATCAGTTTCAAGCTAAAGTCATTAAAATTGTTTCTGTATGCGATTTTGCCTGACTAGTAAATCAAAGGTCTATATTATTATATAGTTCAAAGAATTGCCTACTTCTGTGTGTAAAATAATTTTCTGTATTTTGCCAACGCATATTAAATGCATTTATGTTAAAAATGCAATTTAGGATTTATGCTCTTGTCGGAGTAAACATCAATTCTCTTTTGCGTCCGTCAATAAATCATAAAAAGTTGTCGTATTAAATTTGCATAAAGCATTTTATTTTTCAGGGTTTTACTGTACCTCTACGTATTTATTCCGATATTGTAATTCTAAGCAGAAATTAAAATATAATTTTAATATCTGTTAAGTTTTATTCAGAACGTTTGAACGAAGTGTTTAGATAATTCTATGATTGTATAGCTGCTAGGTATCATTTTATGGAAGTGTATAACACTTTATGAGTAAGTTGCCACAGTTTGTTATATTTATTTGTATTTCTTAGCCCCTGTTTAACCAGCAGATAAGTGTCTTGAAAATTATCTGAGACAGCCAGATTTTACATGAAAAATACGTAAAAAAATTTCAACTAAGTTTCAGATAGTCTATCTAACAATTGCACATAACTTTCAGTGGTAAAACAGGGCTTTGTTATTAGTGCTATAATAAATAGATATATTATAATAAAATTATACGACGTTCAAATATTAAATAATTGACGTATTACTATCTGTTTTAACTGGTTCTTAAAAGTATATACGCGCGTTCTAAATTGGTTGGCCTGAAGATAATTGGGGCGATGTCATATGTGCCAAGTACTACGGGTCACGTGAGCGTCAATCATTATTCTGTATTCTTCCAAAAATATGTCTATATTTAATTCATATTTTCTCGTGGTTATCGCCTACGAGTGATTATTTTATCTGAAAATGAAAAATATTTTATCTGAATATAATTTAATGTTGACATAATTAGATTAAAATATGTGCATTTTTGTATACCATAAGAAACAAGGACGTTACTATTCCTCGTTTCTTTGACCAGCCTAGGCTTGACTTTTATTAATCTTTGAATACTTGGTTTCAAGTTCACTAAATTAAAATAAGCTAGTCATAGCTGGTACAAATTATGACCATTTAATGGCGGATAGCTGCATATTTCATAGACAACAATCTAGATTATTGTTAGAGAAAGTTTGACTCATATCCATAGGAACATGGTTCCACGAAGTAATTAATTTAAAAATGTGTTTGCTTATTTTTCATGGCAATATTTCTTGAATTTATACAATGTAATTAAAGCTGCGCTTTTACTGTCCTAAGCGGGCTAATTCTTTGGTGAGGAAAATAAAAGCTATTGGCGACTTTTTATTAGATAGTGTTTGTTGGACTCTGCTGGACATCATTATAATGTGGGTAATAAAAAAAAAATATTTGCTCGGCAGTGAAAACGCAGCTTATGTAAGTTGCGTGTAATTTATTTTTGAGAAATAAGGCAGACAATACGTATGCTGTGAGTGCAATGCAAGTATTCTTGTTGTACTAAGGTCAAAACACATTTAAACATAATGCGACGTAGTTTGGTATGACGATTAAATTGTCAACAACGTCGTATGGTGGTTTTTTACGACGCAAGTCAAAGATTTCCACGACGCAACAGAGTTTTGTGTGTTTTGGTCCCTAATTCGACGTATAACGTGCACTAATTAATAAATAAAATAAAGCTATGAAACAAGTATTTTTTTATTTAATTTAAATACATATCTATACTGGTTGATGGTATTTTTTTTTTTTTTTATTGCCTTTAATGGCAGACGAGCAAGCAAGTATCTGGTTGATAGTTATCATATTATTTTTCAACCAAAGGGAACAAACTCGCATAATGCCTATTTCGCTAAATGGCACCCGAGTCTGAAAAGGACTAATTCGCAAATGGACTAATTCTTAAAAAGACTAATTCGCGAAATGGCTAATTCTGAAAAGGACTAATTTGTCATAGGGCTGATTCTTAAAAATACTTATTCGCAAAATGGCCATTTCTTAACAACGTATGACAGCCCAAACCAGACATTTCAACGGGACTAGAGCGTGATGCGCGATTATGTTCAAGGTATTATTATTACGAATGAAATGCAAACAATAACTGAAAAAATACTTTTATTAAAAATTAAAATCACAGATTATTAACTGACTAAACGCAAAATATTTCTCATCGTAACGTTGATGAAAATACGAGAAACAAGCACTACCGAGTCCCTAGTGCGAGTTTTTAATGAATAGCCAAACGCGTAAATAGCCAAGCGATTATCTTTATAACATAAAAACTCTTTTAATGGATTCTAATAGGGAAATATTAAGAATTTGATGACTTTTTAATGCAACACATAACACAAGTAACAGGTTGCCTGAAGCCATTAGCGATTTAGGACAACATGGGGATAATACACCTGTTAAACAAATAACTTTAGAAACAGATGATCGCAAAAGCTTTGACCAAGAATCTGTATTTTTGGACGTTCTATCCACAGTGGAAAATTGGAGAGGACAAATGAAACCCAAATCAAAAAAAACTATATCAATCCATATTTTGGCTCTGTAGCTAATTCTTATGTACAAAATGTTGAAATATTTAATACTTGTGCCTTTGATACTATGTTTCAAAGTATAGCTATAGCTTATGTTGATCGACCCCATGTCAAAAAACATATTACAGAATAAGGATGCCGAAATTTGTAAAATTATTCAACAAATAGTTGAGAATAGTGAAGATAAAACCGACTTATATAGAAACAGAACTAACTTACCTATTGCTTATGCTTATTATATATTAAAGCATTTTCGGACAGAAGATAATACAATACTTACACCAACTCTACATTTCCCTGTTAGATATGAAAAGCCAAAACCTTCTTATATAAACATTAAGAGACGTGATTACTGTGAAGAAAACATATTGAAATTTAAAAACTGCCTTTCAAGCTTGTCATGGGGTGAGGTAGTTTGTGAAACGGATTGCAATAATGCCTTTCAGCTATTTCATGAAACCTTTATTATGTATTATAATTTGTTTTCCAATAAACATGGTCAAAATTAAAACCAACATTGTAACCCTATTATGTATAATAAAAGGAATTAAGGTGTCCATTATAAAAAAAAGGAAGCTAAGATATCAATGCTAAAAAGATAACTTCAAACTAATTTATTAAAAATATAATAAATTATATTATGAAAAAATTTTATCATAAATTCAAGAAAGAATATAAATAATAGGTACATTCAAAATGCAACATAATTCAAAGTGTAAAGCAGCATGGGATGTGATAGGTGACAAGGTTAAAAATGTAAAAAGTAGCAATCAAGAGATTAAACAAATAAACTACAATGGAACTTCTATTATTATCGATCCTATCCATATTGCCAATAAAAATACTATAATATAATAATGATTTTGTTAAATACTAATACAATGCACTCCAGATTACAATTTAGTAAAGAATGTTCACTCAACTATTTTTCTTTTACCTTGCTTTGAAAATTTTATTGAAAAAATAATTAAATCACTAAATGATACCAGTGCCGTTGAGTATGACGAAATATCAACTAATATTATTAAAAGAAGTTGCAATGAAATTACGGCTATACTTCGTTATCTTATTAATTCTTCATTCTGCTAAGGCATCTTTTCAGATAGGTACCCTAAAAATTTCTATTGTCAAACCGTTGCATAAAAAAGAAAATAGGGAAGATATAAGCAATTACAGACCGATCACACTCGTCCCTATTTTATCTAAAATATTTGAAAAAGCCATGCACTCGCGTCTAATTAGTTTTTTAAATAAACACGACATTCCAATTGAAGAACAAAATGGTTTTCAAAAAACAAATCGACCACCCTGGCAGCCTTCTGTTTAATCAAAAATATAACTGAATGTTTAAATAAAAGAATGCGTGTTTCAATAATATTCTTTGATATGTCTAGTGCTTTTGACTTTGTTGATCATCGAATTCTTTTGCATAAATGTGAACTTTATGGTATTAGAGGTACAGCTCTACAATGGATCGAAAGTTACCTAAGTGATCGCAAACAATGTGTGGAGATAAATAGCGTAGACACGAAACAATTTACTACCAAATATCAATCAGATTAAAATTATATAAAAGATATGGCGTTCCCCAAGGAAGTGTTTTGGGTCCGCTTTTATTTTTAATCTACACTAATATGATATACCAAAGATCACAGACTACAAGTGTACAGTACATTGTTTGCGGATGATATCTCCGTGATGGTTCCTCATAAAAACGATGAAAATATATATAAACCAGCAATAAATTATACAATAGAAAACATATCAAAATGGCTAACTCAAAATAATCTAACAGTTAATATCTCCAAAACTAAAATAATACAGTTTAGAAATTACATGGTACATGTTTCGATACACCTCCTCCATATATTTTACTGGCGCTATTGAACAATTCATTTTATCACTTTTTTACAATAAATAATCCCACTTTCTGATCATAACTTGCTTAATTTATTGAGAAAAAAAAACGAGAACATTTGACTCTGTTAATTCGTCTATATATTGTAGAAAAGTGATAAAATGAATTATTTTACGTAAAAAAGTGTATGTTCAGACACAATAGCGCCAGTAAAATGTATGGAGGAGGCGTATTGGAACATCCACCTTATAGAAATAGGTAATGAGTAAAGGTTGATGTTTCGACACGTCTGGTCCATACATTTTTGAAAAAATGTTTTTAACCCAAACGGATTACTTATAATTTAGGTTTAAGGTTGTGTTCATATTGTGATTAAAATAACTGTCAAAAAATTTTTTTTTAATAGTTTTCATTGTTTCTACTGACGCTGTGTTTACATTAAATACCTATACTTACTACAATAATTGTATTTTAAGGCCTAAGGATGTTAGTAAAAATACAAGACTTTATAATGATTAATTTACCTAATAATGTTAGGATATTAGCATGGTTAGTGCTAGCAAAGACTTGAGATTATTTTTTCGTTATTACTAATATTGTTTGTTTATAAAATACACAATTGAATTGAAATTGATCAGTTGGAATGGTTGGAACTCTGTGCATAATTTGTAAGTAGGTAGGTACAGGTACCTACCGACCTAGTTAAAATTTAATCAGAGGTCTAATAATTGTAGAAACCTACCTACGATACTAAAATAGTTAAGGATTTTAGTAAAAATACTGTTAATAATGTTAGTGGCATGGCTACCTACCTACCAACTTTATTTTTGAATGTCTTTGGAACGTCTGTAGATAACTGCCAGAGGTTCTAAACCTACTTACATGTTAGATTAAGTAGGTATTATTTACATTTTATAGTAGGTACTTACGTAACCATAAGTACAATAATATATTATTTTATATTTCGAACTGAAAGAACGTACGGTAGATAGTCACAGTGGCGAACTTATTATTGTAAATGTAAACAGCTGATGTATTACCTATTATCGCAATAAATGACATTTGATTTTGATTTTTGATTTTGAAAGATTTTTATTCTATCCTTACTTTAGAGGCTAACGTTAATAATAAAAACTCTTTAATCTAGCTCCTAGACTCTACCATAAAAATTCAACTCCTCGTATCTTTTAAAATAAAGATTCTGATATTTGGTGACCAATTTCAACCAATTAGCGACTAATTCTGGGAGAAAACAGATCTTTGCTACGTGTCTTAATTTTTGAGATACAAATGTGGCCAAGCTGGGGAGACTTTCCCCAGATCGGCCAACTAAAAACGCTTATAACTTTTGAACCCTTGACCGATCAATTCTGTTATTTGGTGACCAATTTCGACCAATTATCGACTAATTTATTGCATCATCAAAATTAAAATCCACGATGGTGGCCAAGCCAGTGTCAGCCACATCTAGTTAATAAATTTGTAGTAGATATATAAACTTATTCTTAGCTGCAGGGCAAGTATCGAATCTTATAAAATGAACAAGCTTTTAGCAGAATTAAAGACGTAAAAATTTTGAAGATATGACGTATATGGCAAATAACCTTCAATTCAATATTTTCTAAGAATGGATTCAATATCTGATGTCTAGTGAGTTGTACATTACCCATGAACTATATAACACATCTACCTATGTAGACGAGAAGTATGCTTTTGTGACCACATAGGTATATACAATTATAGATATAATTATGATCTCACCTGTCCTGTCTCCTGTAGGGCTACGCATAGCGCCAATCAAAAGAGCGTATATTTGCGTAGGTAGGTAGGTTTGTATGATTTTGTTAATTGCATGAAATGAAATGTAGGGATCTCGGCTCATCTCGGGTTCAACCTGGGCTAGGCAAAAACGGTTTTTGGTTTTTACCTAATGTCTTGAAATTCTCAATATCACCCGAGGTCTGGAAATGGTAAAAGGCTCGCCCTCCATTACATGGGACGAAACAACGGCGAAATGTGAGTGTGATGCATATCTGGATACACCTGGGCAACAAGCGTAATGTACCTATGTTATGAAATGTGCCACCTATCACAATAACCCTAATTAAACGTTTAAAGCAAATAACAAAGCTAATCAAATCAAAATCATTCATCGACTCGTTAATAAGAAAACGCGGGGAATTTAACATTGTCCTCGTTGCGGATGGGTCTCACTAAAGAATCCGGTAAGTTCCCGGAGCTAATGGAACGGATTCCTATAAAGGTCGGAAGCAATCCGGTACCGGATGCCGGCCGGAATGCCGATAGAGCGGCGTAATTAAAACTGCCACGTCTTTTAACTGATATCCTGCCACCTGGACTGTTGGACCGGGAGTTAGTGTTCTTTTATTATATATTCGGTATTTAACTTCAGTACCTACTTATATAAAGCTTACATGAATCAGTTTTGATTTTAGATAATATAAACGTAGTGAATTTTATGTCTAGATTCCGAATAGGCCCTCAGAGCTATGCTCCCTAATTTATGATAAAGTTATTAATGCTTTCTTTTAACTATCATGAGTTCTTTGTAATGGTAAAGTAGGCAAGCACCAACCTTTTTTACCAATTAACATATAAATTTGATTACACATGAATTGTAAAATAACTTAATTTAGCTTCTCATATTAATGTACCTAAATGATTATTCATTCTAATTATTTACCTAGGTCTCTAAGTATATTTAGTGAAGTATAAATGTTGAAAGAAAATTAATATTTACGATATTTACAAAAAAAGCTAATTAATTAACCGTAATGCTATTTGTAAAAGTACCTATTGAAATTACATTTCTGTTAATGTACTTAAAGGTTTTCTTAAATATTAATATAGGTAAATACATAATATAACCATTAATCTAAAACAATTTTTTTTTTATGTTTAAGTACCTGCACTTGGGTGCGTTTAGATCATAATAAATTGAATTGTGTTAAATTATTATTATGATAAGTTTAAAATGTACTTACTAGTTATTTTGTGTTGTAGGTTACTTATGTTTAATCAAAGAAATAAAGATATTTATGAAACATTCGCATGTCCCAGCTCCTGTTTTACGACGGAGTTTTCTTTCTGTAGGAATTCTGTTCCATCGAGCTACCGAATAGTTGTCGAACATTATTTGGAACAATTGTCTTGCTAAAATATATTATTACGACAACGGACATTTTTTTGAAGATCTCATGAAAATATAAATATTGATTTCCTTAAAATAAAATTTAGATAAATTTCTATTGATATAAAACTCTGTTATGTAATAAATAATAATCGAAGTAAAGGCAGCTTAGGGACACGTATAGTCTTCATCCACCTAAATATTTTAATTTAGGTAATTTAACTATTTTTAACAGTTTGTAGACAATACAACACTGTAAGTAGTATTATTGCAGAATAAATTATTTATTATATTTTTAAATAGTTTTATTTGCAATAGGCCTATCGTTTATTAATTTAAATCGAATCGTTAATGTATGAGGTCATCACAAATTTGGATACTATCAAACTGTCAAAAAGAAAATAAACGACTGGACAAAAAAAAATCAGACGATGGCTGAATGACTCTGCCTTTGCCGACAAAGAAAACGAATCGACAGAGTATAATTTAATGGGGAAATAATAAATCATAATTATGGCAACTTTATTGTTTTCGTTTGTTGACGTTTTTTGTACCAAGTAACCTTAAATTCATAGTTTCATTAATTAAGAAATGATGTTAATTCAAGTACTTACAAGTGAAAAGTGATTCCGTGAGATTTTTTATGTAGGCTACCTGTTGGTTTTACAGCCTTTCATAATTTTTGATTTGAGATAATTCTAGACTCGTGACGTACCTTCTAAAAGCAATCGGCATAGTGTTGTGTGTGAGCTTGTGTGTTTGTTTACTTACACCGGCACGGTTTAGTTGGCTTCACTGTTACTGTATGTGGTGAGTCTATTTTTTTTGTTGGTCTGGGGTTATGGTTAAAAGTATCACTTACAAAACGCATAGAACAGTTTTACGACACCTAAAAGAATTCCCTTTAGAAACACATCTACTAATAAGCGTAACCTTTACAGTCACAAGTTTTTACGCGGACGTTTCACCGCGTTACGAAGATTAGATCAATTTTATATTGTACCGTAACCCACCGGCGCGGCGCGTCGTCACCTGGCTCACTCGTAAACCATGTGTCGTATCCACTGACCGACATTTTGAAACTCTTTTATGGTTGTAGCACAAGGCTTTTTTTGCCGCAATATTACTTTAGTGTATTTGTTCTACAAGTTTTTTTTGTGTTTAGAGTTGTAAGCTCAGAATTTTCTTATTTCTCTCAACACCACGGGTCGCTGACAAAAATAGATTTTTGTATAATAATTCATTGCGTTATCTTTTTGATCTACCTAACCGTCGCATAGAGCGTTTAGTAAACACTAAATCCCGGATTCGATTTCCAAGGTGAGTCAAATAGGTACGTAAAGTCTTAGTAGATAGGTATTTTATTATTAGATGTAGTTAGATTTAAATATTGAAACACTTAGGTAACTATGAACTTCGCCAATTTACAAGTTCAGTAAACCAATCTTGAAATACTGTGATCGAGCTAAGGCAATGTTCAACATATTTTTTTCAATACGAAAGATATATTGTACATGAAGGTGTCTACATCTGTCAAATACACCATAGATTGATGTTCACAACAAACTCGGAGGGGATACGAAATTCGGAGCTTACACGTTTCGACTTACACCTTAGGGACAGAAAAAGTTCGGTAATAAATGTGTGAAAAATGTTTTTTTTTACTAAGTTTGCTCTTTCTAAGTTCTCTATTTTACATAAATATATAGATTACAAAACGTAACAACTAGATGACTAAATAATTTATTGTGAAAACTACTACTTACTACTAAATTAAATTGTGATTGGTTATATATTTTTAAACCAGCTAGGTACTTTATATAAGCAATAAACGTTAAAAAAAATAGTTAGTTTAAAAATAGTACCTATTTAAATATTTTCAGAAACAAAGTATTAAAATAAAGTAGAATTATTTCAATAAAAAAATTTTTTTATTTATTGTAGCTGTCACTATTCTACGTTTTGTCTGTGGTTACTACGTGATTCGAAAAACAAACTGGGTTTATGTCGAACATTTTTCGTAAGTCTGTTTCGTAAATTGTTTAAAACGGTCAACCGCTTGCCATGTGTCGCGTTTTGTTCCAAATAAAAGTATAACTGGAATCTACTCTACATACTTTGTCCTATAAGGTACAACGTATAAATACATTTTTAATTAAATACGAAACGAATATTATTAGTAGGTGTTTTTTAATTTATGTACCGATGTCGTTGAATGTAGGTACATAATTTTCTAACACTAATGTTTTTGAAAGTACAAGCACTAACACAAAATGTATAATTAATGAACAATCTGTTGATTAAAATATAATAATTAAAAAACTGTATATTATAACTTCGTCCCTTTTGTCAACAATAATCCGTCAGTTCAAATTTAACCCATTTATCACACGTTCAAATTTACTGTATGAGTTCCTTTGTACGTACTAAAAATAACGATATTAGTAAATAATAGAACATAATATACTTCATCAAAAACAATGCAGCAAGTAGTGCTCTATGTAACCACTAAATTATACTAAAACGAGAGTAAATTAAAAAGGTCTAGCCCGAGATCTGAATTATTTCATCCAACAAAATGTAAACAATAAACAGTGGATTACAACACAAAAATGCATGCGACATGCGAAATATTATTTCCACTGAAAACATGTAACAGGAAATCTAATAATTTATTTTTCCGGCTACCCACAATCCGTTATTTTATTAGCTTGCAACACTGGCGTTGTGAAGAATTAAAATATTTATGTTCATTGCCTTGGGGCTGTCGTTTAGGGGACCCATTGAAATTATTTTATGGTTTCAAGTGACTTTTTCGTTTTAGTATTCAGTACGTAGAGATGTTAAGGAAAATAAGTGAAATCGTAGTTAGGAATTTTATATAACATGTACACAAGTAAGCTCGTATTGTCTAAGTATATAAAAAAATAACTTATAATATAAATAAGTAGAAAGAGTGAAACCTGGTACACTTGCACGCACGGCCCTTTTTTTTCAAGCTTCTTAGATTAATGATAGATACTCATCAAAGTCGATATTGAATAGATCTCTCCTACTATAGGTCAATCATCGCCAAAATAATCTAATATAAGCCTAACGCAATCAACATTCAAATAAAAAATTTAAATATTGTATTTGTAATTGCAAAAAAATGCCCCATAATATAAGCATACGCTAAAATGTACGGTGATGTTAAATCTCGTTTCAATTAATTTGGGTTCTATGTAAACACACTAGCGAAATACCGCACAACTTTAATTGGAATAACATTCTCGTTGCCAACGTTTGGAAGAGGGAAAGTTACGAAACCAGGCACCTGGGTGGTGGTTTATCATACTCTTTTACATTTCACGTTTAACGGCTGCAATTTAAGACACCTTGAGAAAATAAAGGAGTTTGCTCGACCGTGATATCTCACTGAAGACGTGATAAAATGCTGATTATTTTATAAAAGAACTGATTTATTCAACTTTATCTCATACACATAGCTCTTCAGAAACGTAGATTCGCAAAAGTTTGCGTCGCGCTTAAAATTAAATTATTTATATACCTACCCTCTCGCGCAAACGAATAATATATATTTTTTTGTCTCTGGAATTTAATATTTTTCATTTTAACGTGTTTTATGAGTCTCTCTTATTGAATTTTGTTGCTGCGTTATTTTTGATTAAGCGTCGCTTTCCCCGACCTGCGCTCGTGAAATTTTAAATATTCGGCGTGGGAACGTTTTCGCGCGCCATTTTCTTATTTTATACATTCATACAGGTGTGTGTGTGTGTGTTTGTAGAGATGTTGTGAAACTGTGCACTTTATTTTTCTGAGACTCTTATTTTTTTTGTTGGCAATGTTAGTTTGGAATGTAAGATGTTAACTTGCTTTTTCATTAAATTCATAATGGCTTCAATTCATTGTTCAGTGCTTGTTTTGGGTAGCATTATGGTCTAATGACCTTCAAGCTATACGTGAGTTATTTGTAAAATGTTCACGAACATAAAAGGTGAGACCTTTGGTATTTTATCTACATACTTATGTAATATTAATATGTATTTTATTATTAATGTTAATTTATACAGTCACAGTTACACTTACTGCGCCCAACTAGCAATGACTATACGTAATTATACTTAGTGTGTTTTCACTTTAAAAATAATGTAAAAATATGTAAATATGAAAAGTAATATAAAGGTATCTAAAATCGTCTCAGTCTTATTTTTAAATAGAATATAAGAATCCGCATTATCTCATCTTGCTTAAGACAAACTATATAAAACGCTTCAGAGATACCTGTTCTGAGTATATTTACATAGAAATGTTCCCGGATATTGAAAAACCAGGGTTGCCAACCTCAAGTGACTGAGGTGACGGAAATTGCCGTCGCATTGTCCCGGATAGTCATTACGTAACAACCCTTTGTTTAATCTGTATAATCGTTTATTACCTTATTATCAGAGTCGTTATGAATTATAAACCAACCAAAGTTTGATGTTCAAGTTTGTCAAGTAATATATAATGGATACTGATGTGTGTAATTTGGGAGGATAACATTATGTTTAATCAAATTCACGGATTTGTACATTAATTTATAATGATTTTTGACTTTCTGTAAGCGTAAAGTAGGTTGCCTTGGTTTTTGTTGTAGGTACTGAAATTAATCTAAGATGTTATTTTTCAGTGCCGAAATTTAATTATAATTAAATGTAATTTGGTGATTTAATTAATGTAATTTCAAATGAGTGACATATTGAACTCTTCTGTTGATTTTAAAACCTAATATAATATGAATCTTGGGAGTCGAACCTTTAACATTCCACTCACAGTAATCACTGAGTTCCATTCACAGCAATACACGTAAATTGTTATACATAAGTTCAATATATTAAGATTTGTAAATTATTGTGATTTTTTTTCCTATAACAACTTGTCTGGCCAGCGTGGTATAGTAGGGTAAATTCCCTCCACATTCTTTGGAGGAGACCTATGCCCAGCAGTGGGACGTTTATGGGTTAAAATGATGAAGATGATGATACTCTTTTTTGTTCTAAATCTAAACTACTACGACGCTATCTCTACTACTAAGCAGTAAGTTATCGTGTTCCAAAAAGTTCTTAATTAAAAAGAATACATAGAGCAGTATTGTAAGGCGAGTCACACACTCCCGTTTACGTTTCTCCGATTAACTTATCAGCTGGTTTGCGCAAAAGTATTGTGTGCCCTTACCTTTCGGGGTGAGAAATTACCCTTCGCCTTTTTACTCGGTTTAATTACATTTGTAAATTAAGCAATGCGACGGCCGTACGTGGTGTGGATTCAAATAGGATAAAGGTAGAAATTGAATCTTTTTGTTTTAGTCGGATTGTAGGATTACTTGGTACAATTCTTGTGGTTCGTGGTCGGATTATAGTTTGGTAATTGAAATTAAAGGCTGGCTAGAAATCAAAAGGCTGCTGAAATTAAAAGTCGATCTAATTTTAATTACGAAAACTTTTACAGGCAAGATTTTTATATAAATTCTTAATTTTTAATTGGATTATCTTTCTTTTACGTCTGAAGGAAATTGTGAAGATGTGATTTTTGGATAGATAAAGTTTTTCATAGTTTGAATAACAATTTGAATATGACGAAAAAATCGAAAGGAATTAGGAAATAAGGTATGAAAAGAATGAAGAAAGTATGATCGACATAGTTAAAAATATAGGTGTTTTAATGAGTTTATTCGTACAGTAACGAAGTTATAATGTGAAACGGATCTGTATGAAATTTGCTATTCAGATAGATTATTGTTAGGATCGAGTGTTATGGCGCGTGTTGGGAGAGGCCTATGTCCAGCAGTGGACTGCAATAGGCTGAGATGATGATGATGATGATAATAATTGTCTAGAATTAGTATATTTTACCGACATTGGACCGACCGATATATCGGTAAAATGTACTATTCTAACTAAAATATTATACTAGCTTTAATAGCTAGTAAAGTAATAATTGTAAGTACATCACAAAAATTTGATCGTATAGAAGTCCTGATTGATTGATCGAGTTCCGAACATGGCTGCCTTAAAATAATTCGAGCTTTTCGCCGAGAATTTGTCACACAGACGACGCCTCGGGGAGGGCAGTGACAAGCTTACGTAACGTTTTGGGTAGAAGATACCAACTTTGTATAAACTTTTTTGTTGTTTTTGTACTAGTTTCTGTGGATTTTTTGCGTGTAATGCTGTACGTATATTTGGGTTCAAGATAATCTGGTATTAGCCTGTTTAAGCTGTTTAAAGGCATGATTGGTTGAGTAATCGTGATAATAATGAACTAGAGATATTCGTTAAGGGTTCCAAGATATGTGAGACTTTCTCTGGAACTCTATGTATAAAGTTTTTAAATACCTTCTTGGCAGCTGTTTATTTTCACCCACAAAAAATTCAATTCCAAATTAAGCAGTCTATATTATTAGTAAGTATATAGTTAGCAAGGAAGGATCAGCTCAAACTATGTTTAGTTAAAATTTCTAAACAGCTTATTATACTAAACGATATTCAGGGTCCCTTTAAGGCACCTCCTGAATACCATGCAGTGTTTTTTTCATTTAAAAAGGCAACGCCCGCACTAGGGAGCTTTACAAACATGAAACTAACGGACACAAAGTACACTCAGACTAGAAACAAATATCTATGAATCACACAAATATTTGTCTCGTGTGGGAATCGAACCCACGTCACCCAACACGGCGATGTAGTGGCGAGGCGACCACCTTAACCACTGCGCCACGGTGACAGTCATATTATTGATCCATTAGTAAATTACACTACACGGTGTTAAGGAGATGCCTTAAAGGGAAATAAATTCTCAAACATTTGAGAAGGTGGAGTACCTAAATAGTTGAAAAGTGTCAAATGTCTAAGTAGGTACCACAGATATAATGAGAGTGAGCCAATTAGTGAGTAAGGGCGGCGACAGACATGTTGGACACTGTGTTCAACTCTTGTTAAGGAGGGCCCAATTTTAACTAGTGTATTAGATCTAGTTGGTGAGGCTACAAAAGCGGCGAGTTTTTGAGCGTGAACTGCTGTTTAATTCTTGCAAATATTCATTCTATCGGCGAAATGTGAGTCGCCCGATGGACCTTTGTCAACTCCTTAGGAATTAAAGCATGACTATATTTTATGTTAGTTTTTTACCAAGAAGTGAGAATTTAGTTGCAAAAGTCCCTCGTGGTTACTCTTACCTAGTGCAATAAGGGGGCCTTACTGTGCCAACAGTAACATCAGATTGACATGACAGTGTACATAGCAGTGTAGATGCCTACAAAAAAAGTCTACAAGTTAAGATTATAATATAACTGTTTATTTAGTTATTTTTTTTATTTAGTTATGTGAACTAAATAAAAAAAAATAACCAAATAAACAGTTATATTATAATCTTAAGGAAGAGAGTTTAGGTTGTAGAAGTAAAAGGCAAGGTAATGTTCGAAATTCAAATAAAATTGTATTTTCTTGTGAAACTTCTTACCTATTAATATTTTTAAACACTCGCGTTTTATAGCCCCATACTGTAAGGGATCAAACCGTCTGAACTTAGATAATGTGTCGGAACACTGCTTGATTAATTTAGTCCCACTACTTCGGCCCTACCCACACTGTACAAGACGTAGGCGTTAAGCAAACGTCTGCAATCCACCGATTAATTCGTTAATTCTGTTTTATCAACTATTTTTGAAATGTTGGATGGTTGGAGCGGGTTAAAGGCCGGTTTAAGCCAAATATTTGACGTTCACAGGTTTCCTTTGTATTGATTCACGATCTTATTTTTTGGGTTATTAGGTTAATTGTATCTGGATTCGATAATTCTACTGGTTATCAATATTCTTTGCTAACATTATGTGTGTGTGTGTATCTTTTAGCAAAATTGTTCTGCAGCTTCGTAACGTTCAGCTCCAGTTATATTAGGATTGACTAGGAATTTTATATATTATAATGAGAAATTAAGACTCGATTTACGAAAAAAATAAAAATGTTTGCAGACCTTTCTGTCTACACGACTACGCCAGAAGCCTAAAGTTCACGAAGTCGTTTTGTAATTATAATTATATATTAATTTGTGTGCCAATAGCACCGGTACACGTGCGAAAATGATTTATTAACTTCCAAGGTCACGAAGTTGGGTTTGAAATGTACTGAAATTTGTATGTATATATTTATATATTTCTTATTATGAAATACTTCTCTTCGTTTCTTTAAGCTCAATGCTTCCATATTTCCTTGTCGCTACGATTGAAAGATTAGAAGAACGTTCAAGGTTGATTATTTTGATATTTTAAAAAGACCAGAGGTGTAACAAATATAAAAGTCTTAATTTAAAATGAAATCAGTTTTTAAATCTAATAGTCCAAAAGAAAGCGGTTAAAATATTTCTCTAATTTAAAGCAATATTAAATTATCTGTCGTATTCTGAGACATTGTTTGACCCGATTTTTACTTGAGGTTTACCTACTCAATTTTTTTTTTTGAGGCAATTGCTATATCCAAATTTTCTGTCAAATAAAAATACATGCTCCAATTTCTAATACACAATAAAGTTAACACTTCACTGTTTAACCAAAATAGTCTGAACCCGTTAAAGTTTATGAAGATTACAAAACACTAGTATGTTCAGCACATCTATCATAGAGCGTTGAAAGTAGGCTGATCAGTGCCGACCGCACTAAACAAACCAGGTGTATTCTCCAGAGAGCTACGTATGAGGGATGGGTGAGTAGGATTCCAATGTACGCAAGGTTTCATATGTACGGCAACATAGTCCATGAAATAATGGAGCGGGCATTCTTTGAAATATGTTTAGTTTGTGTATAAGCTAAGATATGACACACGGATAATCTAAATAACATACTGTGTAAATGTAATTACAAAAATACCATTACCTAAATAAAGTTGTAGAAGTCTGTTTTTAAATTACAAAAATATCAGATTCTTAGACTAGGTTTATTAAAGTACGTGCTATAAATATTTTTTTGTGTCTGTCTGTCAGTATGTTTGTTTAAGGTTAACTCCGAAACGGTGGGTTTGGTTTGATTACAACGGCACTGGTGGATAGCTGCTCATCATTATTATGTCTATATCTTGTTATTATATTACTTACTATCATTCTTATTGCAATAAACAAGTTAACTACTTTTATTTTAGAAAAAAAAAATAGTTAGTAAGGTTCCGTGAAAAAATATATAAGTATTCCGTATTTTTTCTTCATACCTAATCTCAGTATGAGCCCAGAGTTTGTAAATATGCCTAAGTTCGCTTTCAATTACGTGGGACTACAATATCTGGCGAAATATAAAATTCTGTTTATGCACCTTTGCACGCCAAAAAAAAGGATGTGTGATGCTTTGTTATGTTATAATTTCATACAGGAATAGTTTAATAGTTAACGCATCCATACGGTTGTAGTTGTATGTAGAAAGGCTGTATATTTTTAGTTTGATCCATCGCATCTCCCGCAGGCTCAATCTGTTGAGCGGACGAGGGTCCGGCCAGCTTTAACATAACAAATTGGGCAACTTATACCCAGTCCAATATCCACGTACCTATCCATGTCTGCCAAAACGCATATATGCTGATTTTTTTATATTTTCAACACAACTTGAACTACTTATATACGGCCAGGCCTATTTCTATACTGACTGGCCTGTTGGTCTAGTGGTCAGTGACCCTGACTGCTAAGCCGGAGGTTCGATCCCCACCCAGGACAAATCTTTGTGTGATGAGCATGATTGTTGGTTCTGTGTCTGGGTGTAATTTATCTATAATATGTGTATTTACAAAAAAAAAAAAAATATTTAAGTAATATATCAGTTGTTTAGTACCCATAACACAAGCTAATTTAATTGCTTACTTTGTGACTAGATGGCGCTGTGTGAATGTGGTAGAATATTATATTATTATTATTATATTATACTAATATTATAAAGCTGAAGAGTTTGTTTGGTTAAACCACAGATATATATGTCTATGGTTTGAACGCTATGATCTCGGGAACTATTGGTCCAAATGGAAAAAATCTTTTGGTGTTGGATAGCCCAATTTTATCGACGCCAATAGGGACTTCTAGTCATTAATTAGTTTGATTAAGCTTTGTTTTTAATACCGCAGGAGGAAGCGTCAGTTACTTTTACTTCTACCGTCGGTACTAAACAACACCGCAGTCATGTCTTTCCATAATACAGAAGAGTCGTTTAACTATTTAATTTTATGAATGATATGATGGGTTTGCCATTTATTCACTCCTAGATCTGATGTAAATTTTAAGTACCTTTTTTTTTTTTTTTTTCATTGGTAAGTGGTTACCGCCGCTCATGGACGTTCGCAATGCTAGGGGCACAGCCAGGCCGCTGCCTACCTTGAGAGGATAGCTCTCTTTAAACCTCGTTTGAAGAAGGACATGTCATAGCGCTCAGGAAACACCTACTTTAACAAATAAATATCTCTGTTCCTGTTAAGTTGAAATACATAAAATACATTTTTTTTAGCTGTTTGCTTACCGACAATACAGTATTTATGCAGTTCTTCTGGGCAAGAAGCCTCACTTTTGTTAAGAGAACTGGGCGTAATCTGACGTAGAACAAGCTTCCTCTCGTGCCCATGTGTGTGTGATCCGTGTGGTATGCCGATAAAAAGTAGCCTATGTGCTATCTAGACTATAATCTATCTGCGTGTCAAATATCATACAAATCCTTTGAGACTCAAAGATCCATCCATACATCCACCTATCCATCATAACCTTGGCATTTATATCTTAGGAAAGATGAAAAGAGACGAATACTATAATAAGGTCCTGTATACATGACAAAAACTAACCCGCATAAAAACCTATTATAAAATATAAAAAAAAAGAATTGTTATCATATCCCAAGGTTTCAATTATAACTTATACGCAGCTTTTTTTACCTAAACCGAGCCTAAACTTTTTATAGAAGTTTCTGTGAATTGTATCAAAATCGTCTGCCGCAGAAACTTATACATATTTGCATATAATTTCAATTTGGTATTTACATTATTTCGTATTCTGTTTGGGTCCGAGCCCACACGAATAATTGCTGGACCTGGACTAGGTTCGGACATATTTGGGTTCAAGAATGTTTAATCTGTTTCCGGACGGGATTTTTTTGCACTTGATCTTTATTGATTTTGTGTGGGAAGTTTTGAACTTTTCATAGAAGTAGGTCTTGGATATTATTTATTGTTGGCCGCATATCAGTACATATACAGATGATAAACAGAATATGTCAATAAATAAAAACGTGTCTTGCTTATTATATTATGAAATATTTCTTATTATCACGTTAAATCGAAATAGAAAACTATTTAAAATTAGACAGGGCAATTGTCATGCTATCTCTACTTACTGAAAAATAGCATATTACATTTACTTACATCACTGTAATTTTATCATCTATTAAACCCTTGTTTTTTTTTAAAAAGTTTTTTCTAATTAAGTGATAGTAAATTAAGTCTCTGTATACTCTCAATATTATAATATTATAGTGTTAATATTGTTTCTCAGTAAGTGAATCATTGTGTATTCTTATGAGAAATAAAGATCTTAAACCATAAACCCACTAAAAGTGTAGTGTTATAAAGCTTGCATATTATGACGTATAATATTACTGAACGTTGCTGATAACTACGATTTTCTCCCACAAAATCAGCCCGGTTTATAAACATGTAATTTTCCTCCATTGGATCGGAACTCCTTTACCAAAAACCTCGAAAACATTATCCAGAAAGAAGCACAGCATTAATAATTACAAGCAACTTGGCGAAGTTCGATTCGTCTCGAAGATTAATTGTTCAAATCGCTCCCCATTGTCCGGGACGTTGTTGACGCTTTGGGACCCTTTTATGAAATTCGCAAACCATTGTTTTGGCCGGATTTATAAAAAAAAAGTTTAAAAAAGTTGTGGCAGAACGACGGCCGTGCCCCGCAACACACTACCAGCCGAGTTTTGCGCTCTATTCTCCCAAAGCCACAAACTTTAATATTGCCGAACATATTTTTTCAACTGCAAACAAAAAATTGTAATCGTAATAACGAGGTCACTTTTTTGTTTTTCGTCGGTCATTTAAAACTTTCATTAGTGAATTCGCGCGCGCTTAAAATTTTTCAATTTATTCCCTTTTGAATGTTGGATTGCTTGTGAGTTTCTGCAGCGGTGCAATGAATAACGTTAACAGCATAACAGTAACTTACCTAAAAGAAGTACAAGAATTTAATATTCGAAGAAAAAATTAAATAGGTGTCTCAGAGAAATTGAATTTCATTAAATGAAGAGATCAACTTTACAAAACAGAAAAAGATGAAAATCATTGAAAACAAAATCGAAATGAAGAAAAAAATTTGCACTTTATTAAATGCAGAGATCAAACAGATAGCTTTTTGATCTCTTATTTTATGATGGGAAAAAATTCGTTCTATTCTTGACCAAAGATATTGTTTACCTGTTTTAAATGAAAATGGTAGAGTGAGAATAAAAATGATTTCGAAAATGTAGTGACGAGTGACAAACATTGAAAACAAATAGTTGGTTGGTGGTTAAAGAAAAATGACCGAGGAAGCGAAGTAATAAAATGTCTTTGAAACCACACCTTGAATAAAGACGGACAAAACGATGTTTTCTATTGGCTAGACCAAGGAAATATTCTTAGCTTTATAAATTTTATTTATAGGAATATCAAATAACATCCTATAGATTTATCATTTACCCTTCTCTATTCCCCTAATAAATAAATAAATAAAATAAATTTTATTTCGAACCCAGGATTCATATCATGTTAGTAACAATATACTTAGGACTATGTTAGTAAACAGATTAATTTTTTTTAATAGTAATAACGATATTTTTTTCCAGAGAGCCTCTTTATTGAAACTTGTAAGTATATTAGCTTCAATCTTTTAAACTAATATTGATGCGAGGCATGCTGCAAAATATAACTAGTGTATAATATTTCTATTAACATCACATCAGAGCTATCATAAATGCGTACAGTCAGCCACTAAAACAAGTTACATAACAGTGTTGTAAGTAATGTATCGTCCTGATTAGTGAATGTGGTGTATAATTAATTTGTCTGAGTGTACCTGTCACCTGACTTGTGACTAATTGCTATATGCTACATGTTTTATCACGATATTTAATGATAGTATGAGTTATACGACGAAATTTGCGGTAGGTACTCTGTAGTATACTTAGCTTCAATATATTTGATTTTGTTTATTTCTTATGTATGTTTTGTTGGTTTTAACATGTCAACTGTCATAGTTACATTTTTCTATAGTAATTTTACGTAACTGGAATTGTTTGATGTCTAGCTAAGTTTTGATTACCAAAAAAGACCACACTGCTGAGTGTTTATATATTTTCAGGGAACATATAATCAATAAATTAATTTCGAACACAACACTTCTTCCTTGGTTGTCTTAAAAATATTCAGCAGCTGAAAAGGAAATAAAAAAATAAAATTGAGAAAAAAGATCCAAATAACAAGATTGGGTGTGACGGTCTGTTATCCCAAACTAAGTTTGTGTTCGACCCCATCCAATAAACTAAATAAGAGTCGATATGTCTTTAGTTACCCACTCGGAGTCTCGGAGCTTTAACGCGGTCCGAGGGACCCTTCAAACTTTATACTGGACACGGCCGGCGCGGGTGACCGCATCAAACTAGATTGTCGCTGTTAAACATAATATATGCATACGAATGAATCGGAGTTTATCTCGGTAAAAATATTATATGATTTTAAATACACTAAAAAGTTGAGTAAACAGAAAATAAAGTGGTGATCTCACGTTTAAGAGGCCAAGATACACATAAGTTTTATTATGTTTATTTTATTTTTATATGTCTGTGGAGTAAATTAAGTACCAGGCATTATTAAATACTAAATACCTTGTAGTATTTAATGTAGTTGTCTTACTCAACTGTTATTCTTTTAATGCGTATAAAGTATCTTAAAGTTATGAATCATGATTTGCCTCTCTTCCCTGGACGATATGATAGAGTCACAAAGAAAATTGATTGGTCTTGAAACAAAAGATAGATAAGTCTGTGTATGCTAGTGACATTTTGAAGCTCCAAATTTCGCAGTCTATCTGCAACATCCATGAGAGATAATGGCATGCGGCTGACCATCGTAGCCGTCACAAATTCCTCCAACTGTATTGTCAAACTTTTGGGAGCGACTTGTGAATACTTGTGATATGCAGACATTCTCATGTACATATTACGGAGAAACGCACAATGTGATAAAATTGCAAGGTTAGAGTAAATTGTTAGTTGCGTGAAAGGCGGGACATAGCTGCACACATTTATGTATATTGACATCTGTATTTTTTATACCTATGATTCACAATAAATTTATTTGATTTGATTTTATTTGATTTGTTTCGGAAGTGTAGTCTATTATCATGATTTTTCAGTTGCTAGTAAAGTTACAGTTCACTTAGGTCATCTGCCCAAAGGCCTCATAAAATAAAAGAGGAATGTTTTTTTTTGTGGCAGACCTCGGGAAAGATGGTGAGATGAGTTCAACAAAAACCGGGCCACATTGGCAAGGGATCGAAAGAAATTGAGAATTTAGTAAGTATGGAAGTTTCTAGTGTCTTCTAATGTTTCTTTGGGCTGACACAATTTAAAACGATTTGCTGTCGACACGATAAGAAGATTGATCAATATGTTTGCCTTCATAAATTTAATGTATAGATTGAAGCAAAAGCTTATTCAAAAATAGACAGTTAATTAGAAAGACGACACCGGTTGTGGTGTATCAATGGATAAAGACACAATAATGAATTATGTTACTTGACAGGCTTACCGTCCTTCGTTTTTGTTTGGGTTCTATCCAGGGTAAGGTGTTACTGACCGCGATTCTTCAATACTTCCGAGTTGTTGTTCGGGGTAAAATTCATGTTATAACATTGTTCTGATATTGATCCACAATAATACTTCGGTCACGCAATGAAACTATACGACTGCTGGTCAAGACGTGCAAGAACGGTACTCGGTTTTTTGTCAAAAAAATTCAGTATCAGCCCTGAGTTTGCCTCGCCCTCGAACCAAACATAACTGATGAAATATGGATATGATGCCTTTCTCTTTAGGGGAAAAGGAAGGAGTTGATGGATTGTTATATAAAACTGACATATTAACAATAATAATATGACAGTTTTTAAAACGAAAACATTGCCTTCCTACATTTATGTATATGCTTTCTGGCTGTAAATATCGTCCTAAACGGAACAGGCTATTTATTTAAGTACACACCCTACGAGAGGTATTATACTTTGCTTGCCAGACATTTGATTTAAGTCTAATCATAATTGTATTTCTTCGGTAGCGTAGGGTTCCTAATTAGTGATCTTCAGAGCTGTCATACCACTTTCTTATTTTGTATTTTTTTTTTCAATCTATGAAAGTATGTTTCTGTTCTGTTATATTTGCCTTTTCATCTCGTTTCACTTGATTATACTGATCAACTGATCTGTAAGAGTGATTTAAAACTATCAGTATTGAGTATCCTAAATGAGCGTAGCTGAAAATCATGCCCAATTAACTGGCTGTGTTCTATCGAGCCACTCAAATCCGCTGTCACTCACACCGTTCGTCCCCTAAACAGAATACAGTATTAATTTACCTAAAATCAGATTTCATTCATTAGCCAACTATCCTTTGTATCATCTCGGTTCTCTTCGATACAACTGACGGGTTTATTAATTAATTGTTATTAAGTCCCCTTGGTAGCCCATTTATCATGTTCATAATAAAATTTTCTGTTAACAATAGACATTGCTTCTATGGTTTTCAGTTACTGTGATTTTGGAGCTTATTGAGTTACGTTTCGTTGTCAAAGAGATTTAGAAGGTATAGGTAATATTAATCTTAAATTATGAAGACAGTCGCTATTTATCCTTCTGTCTAAACGGGTTCAAAATTAATGAACGTTACTTACTAGTAATATAATGATGACTTATAATTAAATTGAAGAGTACTGCATAATCTTGTGAGTCTGTAAAAAGCTCTATTGAGAAGATCTTGCAGGGCTACATTTCAAACTTTGGTGCAAGATTTTTTAATTGCCTGTTAAAACAGATTTACCTGATGGGAAATATCAAGAATCCTTATTTTGCTTTCCATAATTTTTATTTAATAAACGAATACTTACCTATTTATATCACTAAATTTATTATCTTTCATAAGATTGATTATGGTAACAGTGTAAAACTTCATCGAAGTACACTAGTCCATTAGTCTCGTCGTTTCGTCTTTAAAACGTATCGGTTCCCAGACACAATTAGTACCCACACATTGCGGTATACCTAATATTGATAGCCTTTAGACCTTATGCTGCTATTAACAGTTACGCATTCAAAAAGGTCTTGTCAAGGTGTTACAAATTGCGTTTTACAAGATTTGTGCAATATTTACCGCGTTCTACACGCTAAGAAATTTCACTGTATCTGCGGCAGACACGACCAATTTATCATGTGCACGACTAGAATTTAGTCGGATCTAGGCAGGAAAATTTACGACGAGATTGTTTTATAGAGCACGTCGTGTCTAGCACAGACAAGATTTTTTTCTTGATCGGCACCAGAGCTATGCACACAGTCCGTACTATGTGGAAACGTCACGAAGCGTAGACCCGGCGAGCGTTTACAAGAAGATTTATTTCGAAACTGCTGTCAAATATTTGAAAATTTAAATACAATATGATCGCTGTTATTTGTAAATATTTGACAATGATATCAAAATCGAGCATATACGAGTTGTACACCTTCCCGCTGGTCCACCAAGGCAGATTGAGATATAGCTAGGTGTATAACAAAGTCGTAATGAAGAACATGTCTTTCACGGAGGACTTTCGTATACCTAATGCCTTGTAACGCTAACAACAAAGCCATTTTATGCATAAAATGTGAATTTTTATCTCGTTTTGACGTTGCATTCTGTATTCGTTGTTTGAATAGACTCGACAAATAATATATTTTCATAAGTCTTTGTAGCCTAGATGACATTTCATTTTATTTCAAAAGTATGCTGAGTAAACTTACCTGTTGACGTTTATAGAAGTAAAAAATAAAACATCTCAGCAAAAGTATAAAGCTAACGCTTTTTCAAGAAACAAAGTTAATTAGGTTAATTATTGTAATGAATACAATTAACTTTGTATTTAAATTGGTAATGAAATTGTTTTTTGTAACAACGTTTTTCTTTATTTTTTCCGCAAGAATTAAATGGTACAAGACTATTTTTAGTTTTCTTTTATTTTAATCATCACGTTTAATCTGGTGAATTGTTATTTAGAATGAACATTTCAAGAGGTTATAACTAGTTTTGCTTATTTGCTAGCATTACATCGACATAGCTTCACTAATTAAAAATAAATGCGGCGTTTTATATTTATGGTTTATGCCAAATATTGCCTTAATGTGTTGGTTCCTTGCAAAGTAACAGAAAGATAAACAAACAAATGCACCGATAACATTTGTAAGAATATTATTAGGATGTACATCCAAGTGTTGAGTATTTCTAGAAGCTGTCGTGAGCGTGTTTTTTACTTAGTGTTAACAAATTATGAGAGAGGCGTGAAATATAATATTTACAGAACGTGACCCCTACAATTATTTAGTAATACCTCCTCGATAATTATGATTCCTAGAAATTCATCAGTTTCGTTTAGGTATTTCATACTTGTAATATTTACCAACTTTCGCCTGTAGCTTCACCTGAGTGCTGTTTAGGTAAAAGGCACTTAATCTACATCTACACTAATAATTATTATACAGAGAAAAGATTTGTATTTTTGTATGTAACGAATTAACTTAAAAACTACTGGACCGATTTCAAAAATTCTTTTGCCGTTACAAAGCTACATTAACCCTGAGTATCATACACATATAGCATCACGCCTTTTTCCCCGAAGGGGTAGGCAGAGGTGTTTCACACCCACATTTCGCCGGCTATGTTTGGTCCCATGAAATAGAGGGCGAGCCTATTGTCATCAACCGGGAACATTTGTTTACCAAACTCCGGGAAAATCTTAATACTGGAATTTTATGATAGAAAAACCCAATATCATTTTCACCCGACCCGGGAATCGAACCCAGGACCTCTTGCACAGCAGTCGTATATACTTCCAGCTGCGCCACCGAGGCCGTGGCAGTGCGCCACTGAGTATCATAGGCAATACATATAACACCGCACTACGGCCAATAGGCCAAAATAGCCTGAGCAGTGGCTAAATAAAGAACGACGGTATTGTTCAAACAAACAAACGAACACTTCAGCTTTATTATATTATATTATGATATTTAAAAATAACAGAGACATACACTTTCTGTCGATTTGAAACGAAGGCACTTAATGAAACAACAATTCACAAATAACTTATTTATTAATCACCCGAGATACAATTAAGGCCCGCTCTCACAGTGCCACTAGGACAATCTCCAACCAGCACAGACGTAGGCGAAAACAGTGAATTATCACTTAACTTCCTGTCTTCCACTGTTGTTAGTTCTAACAGACCTGTATTCACATCAACACGACCTATTACTACAGGAGGAAATGGTCGAGAGTCACTATAGGTTATATTCACGATTAAAACACACATTATGAATATCACTGTCGAATGTTTCATGTTTGTTCTCTTGTTTGTCTCTCGACTGTTCTTCACGGACGCTCAAATAAAATGACCGTATTCGTGACAAGGCTTTTCTATTAAATTAAGCATGTTTGTTTTGTCTAGTGATGAATTTTAGGGTTGCGTGGTATGGAAAATATCTTAAGCCCAAATTCAATCAAACATGAGAAGAGAAGATAGATATATTATGTTATAAATATAAAATGGATCCAGCAAGCCGCACTAGGCCAGCGTGTGTGAATTGAGGCCTAAACCCTCTCAGCTCTCTAGATAGAGGAGAAGAGACCCGCAGCCCAGCAGTGGGACATTAATGGGTTGCTGATGATGATGATGATGATACAAAAAGAGCAACAAAAAAACATGCTTGCGCTCATCGCACACAAGAGCGAATATGTTCACAGATTTTTCTTTATTCTCTCTTCTTCTTATTCTCCCTTATCAATCAAATATATTTAAAAAAAATACTCAAAAGTAACCCTTTCACTTTATGTGCAAAATTTACAATAAAATACAGTAACCAACTGTTTTTACATCGAATTTTTATAAAGGTACGTATATACGGAACCGAACGCTTTATTGGTCGACACGTGTTTGGCAGGCCTACGTAATATTTGTCTTACATATAGCAACGAGAATTTAACTTGTCATTGACATCATAATGATATTTGCAAACAGGGAATGTTAGTCCGTACAGTTTAAACGAGGAAATAAGATTGAATGACTCAGCCTTAGGCGCTAAGCACATGGAGCAACTCGGATTTTTGAGTTGCTGTTCTTGTGACCGGTAAATTCGTTGGTGAAACCCCCAAGGTCTATGAGCGATGGAAGTCGGCTAATGAACGTTCTTCTAATTATCGTATGGGCTTGAGGCCTGGTGTTGGAATTTATCAAGTCGCCCAGAAGGCTTTCAACTTGACTTAACGATTCCCACATTAAGTGATGAAATTAACGTTGACGAATAATAGTGATACGGTGTGGAATGACGTCCATGTAATCTATAGAATCAAGCGCCCTTTTTAACATCACCAAAACTGTATTTTTTATAACAAATTGGTGGCTAACAAGTTTATGGCACGCTCAATGGTAAGAAGTTGCCATAGTTATTATTATTACGGTTATTTGGGCCGGAAGCCACTAGTGGCCTCCTTGCTACCTCGACCAGAGTTGATCTATTGCAGCGCCCCATTTTGTTTTATAGTTCTCTGATTAATCCTATAGAGGCCATAGTTATGGACGCCAGCTGCAACACGAGCATCACGTGCGCGTGGACTTTTGAAAACCTATTTCATCATCAGTAATCCCTTAAATATTTCATTGCTGGGCTCGGGCCTCCTCTCCTCTAGCTAAAGAGCTGAGAGGCTTAGGCCATAATCTATACACGCTGGCCTAGTGCGGTCGGATCAGTCCTACACTTAAAATTTATTCTAGGGTATATGTTTCCTCACGATGTTTTCCTTCACCGTTAACAGATAGTAACTATCTAGCATGATTTGCATACCGGTCACTAATCCATTCGGCCACCATCGCTTACAAAAATCTATTTACTTCCCATTTTAAGTACCCTTTACTAGTTTCCGTAAATAGGAAACCATGACCGTGCTGTGACAACAGTTCCTCTCGGCGACATACTGAAGATCCATATCTATTTAAAAACAGTTTATTAAAAAATGCAGCATAACAGTGGCTGCAATTTAAAATAAACTGGGCCTTTGTCTGCGACTATCAACCGTGAACAAAAACTTTTGAAAAGTTGATAGTTGCCTCAACTAAAGTTGCTCCATGTGTTTAGTGCCTAAATTTAAGCAAAAACGTGTTTAATTCACCGTACCACTATTGTTTTATTAGACAATCAAGGAATACCCAAAGGCCCTCTAAGAAAAAAGATGTAAGTGTATAACTGTATTAGATGACTCAGTTTCTAGCGGTCTCCACTGTCCCCTCCAGTGGGCGCTAGGCTAGAGTACAGGAGTACATCCGGCTATATGGGGAAGGGCGTGGGGCCCGTAAAATCAGTCTTCTTCTTCTTTTATAAACATGTTGGGGCGATAATATTATGTATAAATAGTTGTACGAGCCCTTGTAAATGAAATACGTTAAAATTATATTCACTGACTGTTGTAAATTTATTAGATAAAAATATATAAAATATTAACAATAAGTGCGCGCGGCACTAGAATTACTATGGTAATGAGCCCCGAGCCTTCGGCGGATGCTCCGACGAAGACTCGGTTAGAATTTAGGAATTAGGATTTTGAATTTTAAATTATTAAAAGTAAATTAAAAAGAAATCAAAAGAGATCGAAAAGGTGGTCAAAAGAGGTGCATTCGTGAAGGACGTAGCCTGCAACGGGTGCAACCGTTACAAGTTGTCTTATATAAAAAGAGGAACCGACTGAATTCTGATGAATATACATATTATTATTGATGTAAGTGAACACTAAAAGAATTTAGGAAAATCGATGTTTTTTCCAAATTCTTATAGAACAGCAGCTAAAGAAGAAAATGTGATGTGGTCACGGGAACCGCATTCTGCCGCAATTTTATTTTTAACCTCCGATGCAAAGAGGAGGTTGTTATAAGTTTGAAATGTCTGAGTTGGTGAATCTATATGTCTATCTGTGCATCGTAGTTTTTAAGGAATGGGTCGATTTTGATTTCGAGTCGATTTTGATGTATTTTTTCGTTTGAAAGCGAACATGATCGTGAGGGTTTTTAACATGTTTTTAAGTTCTTCTTATCGGTGACTTAAAATTTTTTATTTTGTTATTTTTCTGGTTTTATTTATTTTTACCCACGACGGAACGGAGACGGTATATGCGTTTGGGGTGAGAGGCTGTGTGTTTGTGTGTTCCAACATAATGCCTTATATCACGGAAACGGTTTGACCGATTTGGATGCGGTTTTCTGTAAAGTGTGTGCGGCTCTTGGGGACAGGTTACTAGATAGGTGTTATGTTAATAGCTCGCCAGGGGGCGCTACAATACACTGATTTCATTGAATCCTTTGTGCCCTCCTATCTTTAAAACGATTAGACTGATTTGATACGGTTTTCTGTAATGTATTTGTGATTTATCGAGGATTGTTTTTGGATTCAAGATTTTGTATTTTTTCGCCAGGGGGCGCTGCAATAGACTAAGCAAACTTATGTTTACAGTTATCTGTAAAATAATTAGACCTGTTACTATATAGGGACACGTAGCATTGTAGTACTGACATATTGATTACACTCATGAGGTTAAGCAACTTCGGATAAGGTCAGTTCATAGATGGGTGACCGTTTATGCAATTTTAGGGTTCTGTACCTCAAAAGAAAAAAACGGAACCCTTATAGGATCACTCCGTTGTATGTCTGTCGGTCCGTCTGTCTAGAATATTTTTCTCAAGAACGCATAGAGGTATAAAGCTGAAATTAATATCATATACTTGGGTCTGCAAACCCTCGGCGTAAAATAAAAATCAAAATTCTAAGTTAACGCAATCAAAAGATACAGCTGTTTATGCTCCATTTTTGACGATTTATCTTGACGATCATAATCTATAGGGAACTTACCGTTGACCTAGAATCATGAAATTTGGCCAAAAGCAATAACAAGTTGCACAAGTAAAGGAAAAAAATCCGAAAACCGATCTCGTGTTGTTATATCACTGAATATTAGTACTGAGGTATATAATGATAAGCCTAAAAAAAATTAGTAAGAGTGAGAGTTTATTCCAGACTGACGTTATATAAACACCTACCTACCTTATTTATTCTAACTTATAGGTATCCCGTGCTCGGGGTGTAACCAAATTTTCATCATTTTTGCGATAGCACGCACCGTTTTCGAGATAAAAGCTATTATAGGTGGAAATCTGCGCTAACGCCGAAGGCAGTCCGGCTACGGCAATCACTGTGCGATAGCTAAACTTAACACCCCCCGATTCAGAGCAATCCGAATCGGTCTGGTTAGGTAAGGGTTATTTTTTTTTTCAAACCACCCAGAAGTAGGAGCCCCGCGAAGCGGGGCTCCGGCGACCTTTGTGCGACGGATGAGCACACAAGTCAACAAAAAATAAAATATATATAAGAAGCTCCATGCAAATTCCATTCATTCTAGAGCTTATATAAGATAAGGCGCTCCTTAAAAAGTTTAAAATAAGAAAATTAAAATGATAATTTCAAGTTATAAGACTTACTGCAACAGTAAATTTAAAAAAAAAATGTGTTTGTTCTATAACTTAGTATAAAACTTTTATTTATCTGTCAAGGTTCTTAAAATTTTATACGAGTTACTTACAGTTAGTAAGATAGGGCGCTCTTTGAAAATATTTAAAATAAAAAACAAAATTAAAAATTTTGAAAAAACCCACGACGATAACAGCTATACAAAATAAGAAACGTAACATATAAAAAGGTTTAAATAACTTCATTTTAAATCCCCGACGAAAAGATAATAAGTAGCGTAAAAACAATCCCAAGAAAAAACATACATTATATTATAAATATTTATACCCAGACACAGAACAAACAATCATGCTCATCGCACAAAAAATTGTCCTGGGTGTGAATCGAACCCACGACCTCCGGCTTAGTAGTCAGGGTCACTAACCACTAGGCCAACAGGCAAGTCGTGTACAAATCAATCTACCTACAATTTACACAGCGGGACCTAGTGCTCTGTCAATACCACTGTACATATTAACCACCACTCTCCTGTAGCCTCTCTTCAACAATATCACAGCTTTGCCAACCATTATTAGTTTCTGTGTTCTTCTCTGTTCAATTGGTTCTATCTGGTGCTTTTTTTTGTATCTACGATGGATTTGAATCTCTATTGCGAGTGTTATAGCTGAAAAATTTTAATTTTATGTTAATTTTAAAAATCTTTGTTCAGTTTTGGTGTAGCTAATATCTGATTGATTATTGACTTGTCTTGAGCCCGACTGGTATATCTAGTATTTAGTAGTACCTATAACAACATTACAGTTTAGTTATAATTATTCGAAAACTATTCAATTGTAATGTCTTCACGGTGTGTAAAGAGATAACAAATCATTCAATCATAAACTTTACTTATTAGTGAAGGTAATCTATTTATTAAAGAAATTAAATTACTTTGCCTACGAGTGTTCATATAAATGTATCCAATTTATTAATTTATAATTTTTCTGATACCTGCAGTTAAATGTCCAATGCCAAGTAGACAGAATGCACCTCGTAACATACGTAATGAAACGGGTTCTAATCCTTTCGTGGACTCACTTTGGGGCTACAATGAAAATAATAATAATAATAATAATGTTTATTTCTGTAACAGAGGTTGCATACATTTTTCAGTTTTAGGGCTTTCCATTTAAGCTATAACATGCTTGTGTTTGGAAAATCATCATAATATTAAACATTATGGAGATTTATCCTTCTTCTAATATTGTCGAGCACGGTAAGGTTCTAGCACGTAAGTGCTGGCTCTGGGGTGAACTTCCTACGCGGCGGACAGAGCTCCCCGATTTCCGCGGTGGGCTGTGAGTAAGCTGGATAGGGACCTACTGGAGGAGGCGGCCATTGTTCAGGCTTGGCTGTCTCCGCAGCCTCCCTTCAGGGGGGTTGACGCTGAGGCTGACCGCATCTGCGATGCGTTTACGCAGGTTTGCGATGCGGCCATGCCCCGCGTCCGGCGTCGGCCTCCCAGGAGGGGGGTCTACTGGTGGTCCCAGGAGCTGGCGGACCTCCGTGCGGCCTGCATTCGTGCCCGGAGGTCACATACTCGCAGTCGGCGGCGTCACCGCGGAGATGAGAGGGAGGGCCAGCTGTTCGAGGCTCTGCGCGAGGCGCGAGAATCGTTCAAGCTGGCCATCTGTCGCGCCAAAGAGCGGGCAAGAGCAGAAATGCTGGAGGGACTCGATCGTGACCCCTGGGGTCGCCCATACCGCGCGGCGCTTGGGAAGCTCCGCGCGCAGGGCCCCCCCCTTACCGAGTCTCTCCGGCCCAGCTTCCTCACTGAAGTGGTCGAGGGTCTTTTTCCTCCTCAGGCGGAGCATACGCCCCCGGCGATGGCCAATCTGGCCGATGTCCGGGAGGCTAACTTAGATGTTCCGCCTGTCACGGAGGCGGAGTTGGGGGCGGCTGTTCTGCGGATCCGCGGAAAGAACACCGCCCCCGGGCCGGATGGAATTCCGGCCCGAGTGTTGGCTCTGACCCTTGACCACATGGGGGACCGCCTCAGGGACCTTTTCGGCGCCTGTTTGGCGTCCGGAAGGTTCCCTGAGCGCTGGAAAGTGGGGAGGCTGGTGCTCTTGCCGAAGCCGGGGAGGGCCCCGGACTCGGCCGCGGCCTACAGGCCTATCGTGTTGCTGGACGAGGCGGGGAAGTTGCTGGAGAGAGTTCTCGCTACCCGCATCGTCCGGCACCTTTGCGAGGTCGGCCCCGACCTGTCGGACGCCCAGTTTGGTTTCCGGACCGGGCGTTCGACGGTTGGCGCCATTCTGGCCCTGAGGGCCGCGGCCGAGGAGGCCGTCATGGGAGGCGGCGTGATGTTGGCGGTGTCGTTGGACATCGCCAACGCCTTCAATAGTCTGCCATTCAGCAGCATCGCGGAGGCGCTCCGGTATCATGGAGTGCCCGCATATATCCAGCTGCTGGTGGCAGACTATCTGAAGGAGAGGAGCGTCCTGTACGAGGACCGAGACGCCAACGTTGGGCGCAGGGCGACGTCGGCCGGTGTTCCGCAGGGGTCCGTTCTTGGCCCCCTCTTGTGGAACATCGGTTACGACTGGGTCCTGCGCGCCGAACTTCCCCCCGGGCTGAGCGTGTTCTGCTACGCTGATGACACGCTGGTAGCAGCCCGGGGACGGAACTTCGAGGAGGCGGCGCGCCTGGCCACCACGGGGGTCTCCCAGGTGGTCGGGCGCATTGAGGCGCTGGGGCTTAGGGTGGCCCTTAATAAGACGGAGGCCCTGATGTTTCACGGGCCCCGTCGCGGTCCACCTGCCGGCGCCTCAATCAATGTTGGCTCGGTCCTCGTACCGGTGCAGGCCCAGATGAGGTATCTGGGCCTGATTCTAGACGGGCGGTGGCTCTTCGACGAGCACTTCCGACAGCTGGCGGCAAAATTGGAGGGTGCTGCGTCCGCCCTAGGGCGTTTACTGCCGAACCTGGGCGGACCCAGCTTGTCTTGTCGCCGGCTTTACACGGGGGTAGTCAAGTCCATGGCGCTGTACGGCGCACCGGTGTGGGCGGCGGCTCTGACCGCCAAAAACAGAGATCGTTTGAGGAGGCCTCAACGGTTGATGGCGGTCAGAGCCATACGCGGTTACCGCACCGTGTCGGCAGACGCGGCGTGCGCGTTGGCCGGGACTCCCCCGTGGGACTTGGAGGCGGAAGTGCTCGCCGAAGTATATCGGCGGGTGGCGGCGGTTCGGATGGAGGGGCGCTCCCCTCTGCCCGAACAGGTGCGCGAGTGGCGCGAGGTCGCCCGCAGAGCCACCGTCATGAAGTGGCAGGGTCGGCTGGGGGCTCCGCGGGCCGGTTTCTGGACCGTGGAGGCGCTCCGGCCGATCCTGCTGGAGTGGATGGGGCGGCAGCACGGGACCCTTTCCTTCCGACTGGTGCAGGTTTTGTCCGGGCATGGGTGCTTCGGGCATTACCTGTACAGGGTCGCTAGGAGGGAATCGAGTCCCGTCTGCCACCACTGCGACTGCGACGACGACACGGCGCAGCACACGCTGGAGTCTTGTCCGGCGTGGGAAGGGCTGCGCCGTGGCCTCGTCGCAGTCGTTGGAGAGGACCTCTCGCTGCCGGCCGTCATGAGCTCGATGGCCGGCAGCGACAGGAGTTGGGAAGCGGTCGCATCCTTCTGCGAGGAAGTCATCTCGCAGAAGGAGGCGGCGGAGCGGCTCCGGGAGGAATCTGCCCTTGCGGAGCCGATCCGCCGCCGGCGAACTGGGCGGCGTCAGCGAGCGCATATGCGCCTGATGCCGCCATAGTAAAGGCTGCGGGTGGGGGATCGGGGTTCACTTCCTCACCCGCTCCTTTCCGCGAAGGTCGACAGCGTCCCCGGTGCACCCGGACGCTGTCGTTCGGTGTTAGGGCCCGAAAGGGCCCGGTGTCGGTGCCCCGTGAGGGGCTGTCGCTGGGTGGGCTGCTGATGTTGTAACAAGTTCCAGGGCCCACCCATTACGGCGAAGCGACGGTGCACAGAGGGGTTTTAGTGGGTATTCCGGTCCTCTTAAGACCGGCGAGTCCCACATAACCGTCCCGTGTCCCCGCACGGGGCGGTATGCGTAATGCATTTCCCCTCTTAAAAAAAAAAAAAAAAAAAATGGGGTGAACTTCCTGCAACAGTGTTCCCTGAGCACTATGACGTAATAATATCCTTCTTCAAACGAGATTATCCTCTCAAGGTAGTCAGTGGCTTGGCTGTGCCCCTAACACTGCCAACGTCCACGAGTGGCGGTAACCACTTACCATCTGGTGGGCTGCCTGTTTGTCTGACACTTCAGGCAATAATAAAATGCGACAGTTTAAATGATGAAAAATGAATTTCTCAACCACGCAAGAACGTTTAAAAGGAACTGTATAAAATTTGACCCACAGATAGAATATAATCTGGAATACCACATAGGCTACTCTTAACCGACATACCGTCTCACCTATTGATATTGCTTAGGGTTTCACCCATTAATAGAGTACCATTCTATTTAATTATTGAAAAAAAACACCTTGACAAATAGATATTGAGCTCATGAAGTTTTCCATAGACTAATTAACATAGTTTGTGGTAACACACAAGCTGCCTGGGAGCACGCTCATGGACACCGGGAGATACAGGAACAGCAGATAAACCATTGTCTCAGTTACTATCAATGAGATTCAAATATCTTATCTTTGAAATGATAATCGCATGCTATTGGATTTCTTGTCAAGTTTGGAAATTATACTTTACCTGTGTTTGAGTTGTCGAGTCCACGATGTCACTGCTTTGTTTGTCACTCTCGGTAACAGGCTCCGATCTTCTGGATTGTTCTGGAAGATTCTTGTACTCGTCTGTTGTCATCTTGCCTACGATGCCCGCTTCGAATAGCGTCATAACTCTGTCATCATATTAGAAAGAAAGAAAGAAAAAACATTTATTTTAAAAATCAGCTACAGGATAACATGTAGGTACACAATAAGATAATCATAAGATAAACATACTGGACATCATGCTCCTGTAGATGACCAAAAAAAATGGTACCTACCTCAGCTAATTTTGCCGCAATAAATTAGCCGCGCAACGCTGATATTCTGGTAGGTTAGGTTAGGTCTGGTAGGTAGGCCCAGTTAACAAAAAATGACAAAACAAAATATATATAAAAAATACAAGTAAAAATAAAATAAAATATGATAAAATACATAAAATATTAATATAAATCTAAACAATAATGATAAATAAAAAAAATAAAAAAATATTTACATAGTAGGGCTGAAAACTCTACTATCCAAACTCCGAAGACATAGAACTCCATTACACCAATAGTGATTGATTCATTAAATAAATTATACAAATTGGCTCAGATATATCGAGTTAATTCACCATTGCCTCCTTTTTGCAAGCCTAAAATTATATCCAACAACACAATAAAAACGAATCTAAAATTATTTGGTATCCCAAATAATTTTAGATAGTAGTTATGTTATATCTGAGAAAACTTTATTCATACAGCTAGCGAGACCTTCGGTAGTTACAAATTCCTTGTTAATATTTCAATACGTAAACGATGTCTTTGATGGTCAAGCATCCATTGACTACCATAATTGCTAAGAGCTAGACAAGTAGCTTAAACGAGTTAAGTCTCTGTAAACTATTTATTGTTTGGCTTAGAAAGCAAATTTCTTTGGAAAGCGAACTTGAGAATTGTTTGGCGACATTAAATGATATGTCACTTACACGTTGTTGAATGTTTCCAAGTAGGGACAGCCTATTTGTAAAGCTATGGCTGAGTACCGAGTGTACAGTTTTTCACTTAGATGGAAATTATGTGAACCTGAAACAAAGTTGAGTCTAATTTTAGCATTGATTCCTTAGTTCAAGTTTGTGTTTTGAGAATATTTTGAAGAATGTTAGTAGTATTACTTGATAGGATTCTAAATTTCCATAAAAAATAACATAATTGACAAAAAAAAATCCATATGGAGGAACAAATGATGTGAGAATACAAACATGCAATTCATCATAATCATCATCATATCAGCCCAACGACGTCCACTGCTGAACATAGGCCTCACCTAATTTACGCCACTGTGAACGGTCCTGTGCCGCCACAACAACATGCAATTAACAACAGTTATTTGAGAACTAGAAAATTATTTATCTTTGAGGATCGAATTCACGCCTTGTGTTCAAATAACCTGCTTCGAATCTAAAATCAACATTGACTTATTTGGATTAGATATCGCACATATCACCATTTTTTATTCCAAGTAGACCCTCAACACTCGGTTACGAAAACCACTCACTACTAATCAAGCAGATAAAAAACAAAAAACATTAAGTAATTAAGAATTTCTTACCAAATCTCTCAGTATCATAATACAAGGTTTCCCTTCCACCGAGCACTGCGACCCTCCTATGTGACAATACGAGTCTTACTCCGACTTCAACATTGCGTACGCGTTGAATACGCTGACGACGCATCAAACGTGCGAGCCGGCCGTACACTCCTGTACCGTTCTGAAAAAGTATTCTATTTTATTTTTAAATGAACAGAATAAAAGGAATTTGGAGGTGCTCATGACTTGTGTCAATAAAGGCCACTGAAGATTGTGATATAATTTTATTTATATGTTTCTACTAGCTGTCGCCAACGCGCGTGGATTTCGTTTTCTATGACAAGTGATTCAGTAGATTATAAAGGTAGGTTGTAGGTGTTATAAAATAAATAATAATTTTTCGCAGAATTCACAAAAATAATGGAAATTAGGTGCGGCCTATGTCTAGCAGTGGACGTCATTGGGCAGATATCATCATGTCAACCTACAAACACTGCTGGGCACGGGTCTTCTCTGAAGAATATGGGGAGAATTTAGCATTAATAGAGGCTGATATGATGATGATTAATGTTTAGGCTTTGGAACAAAACATTTATTCGTTGATGCTAATTTATTTTTATATTAATCGTCTCACTCACTTCCAAGATAGCTAAAGAAGAACTATGACTTTCAACCACCAGCTCGTATCCATAATCTCTCATAGCTTCCTCCAGCGCATGCAAGGTACCGATCGGCTTTTCTCTGGCAGGCTTAGCCAACAGACTAGTGAGGTTGGCAGAATACATGTCTCCTATGACGTAAGTGGCTCCAAGCGAGATCAGAACTGAGACGAGACGGGCTTTGTGAGTGCTGGATGGTTCTTTGCTAGATGCTGGATAAAATAATTTCATTTATTTATATAATCTTTGTGGTCCACGGACGTAATAGGTGAAATCGATATTTAAAAATGGCTACATTTTTATTTTATGCTAATAAAATCAAATTATATGTCATATACATATCAAATATATAATCATTTGGAGATACAAGATACAAAGTAAGAAATGCTGATGATTTTATCATTCAGCTAGATTGATCACAGAGAGTAAAGCCAATAAATTTTAACTGAAATCTAACCATGAAACTGAAATAGCATTCTAAGAAGATACAATCTTACATTGTCTTAAGAAGAGCGATGTAGTGAACCAGCAACAAGTAGCGAACAGTTCCAGCTGGTTACCCTCACGCTTCTGCCACAGAGAAGGCGCTGCTATCACTATCCACAGCGCAGGACCTGTTATTAGAAGAGTTGCACCGACGAGCGGCCACACCTGCGGAAAAATTTGTCATTACAGTATACTCGGCTTTAGCAATGGTGGCTAATTGGATAAGTGACCGGCATATAGATCATGCAGTCTGTGTTCGATTTTAAGTACCAATGTGGATCGATCCCACCCTCTGCTGACGGTGAAGGAAAACATCGTGAGGTAACCCACATACCCTAGGAGATATTCTAAGAGTGTGGGCGTTAGAATAGATCAGTAACTGGTCAACGTATCAAATAAGCCGCTCATAGCAACTTTAAAACATCATAATAATAACACGTGACTAATGTGATAAAGTGATAAGGCTTTATATTTACTGAAGATTCAAAGAATTATATTATCAGTAAGGGTGCATTGGCTAACCTACACGTCAACTTCAGGATATTTTCCACCCGAGAAAAAGGTGGTCAATAGAAAAATGGGTTACTTTGGAGTGACGACCACTCTTACAATCTGGTGCCCGGTTATTCTAAATTCTTGAATCTTTGTAATTTTAAAACGTAAGTTTACTTAGGTTTATTTATAGATGGATTTTTGTTACTTAATAACTTTAGAATAGCTAAAAGGATCAGTATTAAATTTGGCATACATATTATAGTTCGGAATATCTCTAAAGAGGCAAATAAGGGAATGACAAGTATTCTTACTTCCCACTGAAAAGGCCTGATGACGGCCAGAGTTTCACTGAGCTTGGCTGGCGCGTGAGTGAGAAAAGCACCAGAGTCTGCCAGGGTCAAGAAAGAAAATTCCACCGCTTGTAGTCGCTCCCACGTCATCGTTACGTCACCAAGGAAGAAGTCAGCTTTCTGTAGAAATGTATTAGTTTTATAATATTCTGTACGTATTAAATAAGTGGAGAAAACTGGCGATTGATAAATCTGTGTGAGTTTTTCATAGGGTTTTTGTATGAAACAGCTAATTTTCAAAATTATTTTTGGCTATATTTTATTACGGCGTTATAAATAATAAATAATAAAATATACAATAAAAATAATATTTATTTTCAATTACATGTGTGAATTAGATGAAAGAGAAATTTACGACTATATGACAAAAACGAGCGTATAAAACGTCAAAGAAAAAACGTATTTACAAAATAAGTTGAAATCTTTCTACTATTACATAGGTAATAGTTGAAATAGTTCATAAGAAAGATATTACCCTGCAAAACTTACACGTTTCCATATTAACCCCAATGTTCCTTTAAAAGTGCCGTTACTTGATATACTGGACCCCTGGCTTCTATCTGGTGGATCATAGTATCTGTACCTGTTGAAAAATTAACCTTATGACTCGGAACATAAGGTACAATTAGAATAACCTAGTCTATATCTTCTTGAATTCATTTTACCTAAAGTTTAGCTTCTTGGAGATCAAGGAGAGCAGTTTGTCGTCTCTGCCTCCAGTCACCGTGATTGTAGAGTCGTTGTTGAATTTGACGAAGTGCCAAGGTGGTGCCTTCGGAAAAATACACTTTAGTTCGTAAAATACATCCACAGTAAATTATCGTGCATTGTGTTCTATCATGTATTCTAATAACTATTTTTACATTACATTATGACTCAACTAACCAAATAATAATAATATGTAGAGAAATAGACGAAATGGACAATTTTTTCGACTTGCAAGTATGGCCTCATGAAAACGTTCGGTTTTAAAACACTTTCGTTACTATCTTATGATGTTTATCATGCCAATGATGACGATATCATAATTATCTATAACATACACAAGCGCTAATTTAACACAAAACATAAACATCTATCCTTTCCGAATACAAATTTGTCTTAAGTTTAAGAATGAATAGCTAAAAAGTTAATAAAAAAAAAATTGTGGTCTTCCAAGATACATACATGAAGCACAGGTACGTTAAATACTCTTCCCTTAAAGTCATGGTAGACTTTGTCAGCGGGTGGCAACACCGGCGACTTGTACAGACGACCTGACCACCAGTTGACGAGAGTTAAGAAGTTCTGGCGGTCGGGCGTCGCTTGGTTGTAGTAGATTCGGAACCTTGAAGAATAACGTCATAAATTCAAACTATGTTGATGGTTAGGCAATCGATGATGGCACCTTGGACTTCGGTAATGCTAAAAAACAATATTTGCCGACTGCTGGTAGGATTCTCTTCTTTAAATATTCGCTAGCAACAAGAAATACCCTATATCAAATTGTTTTTTATCGTAATCATAATATTAGAGTTATTTAATGATAGAATTCGACCTCCAGACACTATTATTAGGTTATAAAATAGACATACAAAGCACCAGCATCTTAAAAAACTGTTGAAATATGTGACAGAGGCAAATTCCCTAACACGCTCGACCTACACGCATCATTTTCTTTTAGCACTAAATAAAAGCACAAGTAAACACGCCCATAATCTTATATTGCCACACAATACCTAAGATATTCATCCCCCGTCTGAATAAAAGAATAAACAGAAATGGTAGCTAGTTACAACAACAAAGCACAATGAAGAATGACAGGCAGTCCTTATTGTACTAAGCTAATAAAGTCGAAAAATATTTTCTTTGGAGCTTATAAAATATGGTGGGCCAACTCTCAATCGGGGAACGGCCCAATCGAATTACAAAGTACGTGATTGTCCAAGACTTTGTATTCGTCGTGCAACTATTGAACTTCAGTGGAGGCGAAATGTAATTTTTAGAAATACCCCTAGGCGAACGTGGGTGAGCAATCAGTCGATGTTGCGCCGCGCCGCGCCGCGCCGTGCTGCCGACGACTAAACCCTTGTCGTCTTTCTTTTTTAGACAATACTATTGGAAAGCTCTCATAGATTTATATATCATAAACATGCGGTTTTCTTTATCCATTAATGGGACACGATGGTTGTCAAGCGTCCTTGACTATAAAACCTTTTAGCTTCTTTGTTGAGGAATCTAGTGTGAAGTAGTTTTGGCTTATTCTACGAACTGGTTGCACGTGAAGGAAAAATTCTTTGAAAATACACAGTTAGTAGCTATGTACATTAACTCTACGAATGTAGTTTAAAAATGAAATAAGGGCCCAATATTGAATTTTAACTCTCGAATAAGTTTGTCAGGGTTGTAAATAAACTTGCAGAATTATTTCTAGATGATTGCTTCTGTAAGCTGTTGCTTATGAGTAAATGACTCATAAGCAACTGCTTACGATGGCTTTTACGACTATCACGAGTAAGTAGGTTCGATTAACTTACACGCTCTTCCTCGGATTGGTTATAACGGCGACTCTCATAGCCTCCCTCATGGTAGACAGGAAGGTGGTGCTGACGGCACCATATGGCCAATAGAACAGATATAGGATAGTGCGGTGAATCAAGTTGCTTTCCGTTAACTGGAAAAAACTTGAATTTGAAAAGAGAATAATGTAAAATACCTTACATGTACCTATGGATAGAAAGTATGTGGTGGTTCGAGATAAAATAGGGAGCTTTAGATGTGTTTTATTAGCTAAGTATGATATCAATTAGAGAAAGAAACAGTTAGGTACTTCACATTATAACCTAGTCTTCTCTATACTAGTGATCCTATCATGATCGAATATTTTAATATATTATTATAATTTAAACTTTCTCTCCATTCAACCTTTGACTATGCTAAATTATATACTCTTATAAACAACAAAAAATTCAAATCATATAATTATTATACCTATACCTACGAGTACATTCTAAAAATAAATATTTTATTTCATACGTCAACTAACTCTCTGCATTACTCAATTGGTTGACTGGTAGAGAATGCCTAATGGCATTAAGTCCTCCTGTACATATTTTGTATGAAGTATTAAATAAATAAATACATTCAATGCTATATTTACTTTACAGTATCAAAAATTTAACTAATTTAAATTATACTATAACAATTGACTATCAAAGCACAAGTTTAGTTAATCTACTTTTAATAAACAAGTGTATTTACTTCAAATAAAATAAGTTCACATTCATACGGCTCACAAAGTATTAGACTTGTCCTTTCTTGTGATATATCCAACGCTGTTCGAAGAAATTTATAATACTGTAACAAAGAAATCGTATTTTGAGTGTGTTTGAGACAGCCATTTAATAAGCTAATATCGACAGGATGATGGATTTAAAAAAATATTTGGACGTAGTTGATCAATAAATTTCCAAAATGTATTAAGTTTAAGATGTCTTAGGTCTGATTTAATAAAAATAATGAAACTAATTTTAAGTTGACACATAAATAACATAGCGTATTGCGAGAAATGGAAAATTTGAAACAAAATCCTATGCTACGATTCAGACCAACCGGCTCGCATCGGCCCGCGCCGGGCGGCATTTTATAATGCGTTAAAGAACATTGAAATAGAAAGAAAGAAAGAAAAGAAAAGAAAAATGTTGTTTATTTAGGGCTTTAAAATTCATTATTTACAATTTAACACTTCTGCCAAACTGCACAGCAGTTTGTTGGCAGACGTAGCTCCCAATAAATTCTATAAATTAAATTAAAACATTACAACACTTTCCATAATTAATTAATTTGATATGTAAATAAAAATATTATTATTGTTATTATAATTATACATTAGGATATAACATGCTTTCATTTATTATATTTAATACATAATGCTTTATTTTATATTTAAACGACCGTTTTGACAAGGATTCGCTTTCTATATCTACAGGTAAACTATTAAATATAGTTGGAACCAAATATTTATCACATCTTTGTCCATAGTAATTATTACAAGTGGGCACTTCAAACGTCTTACAATGTTTTGCACCTCGAGGTCTTAGTTGTACAGTCTTGACCTTGTACTCTTGGTGGCAGTAATGATCCAATGCTACCAATTGCGCCACCTTCTCATGCACCGGCAGGATTTTACACTCGACAAACAATTGCTCATAATCGGTTATTTTGCATCTTAATTTAGTTTTATTGTCTACTAATTTTTTCATAAATCTAATTTGTAAGGCTTTAATCTTGTCCAAATATGTTTTAAACGTGCGTCCATAACATGCCAGCCCATAGGAAAGCAGCGAATCTACAAGCGTAAAGTATACAAGAAACAAAGTAGCCCTGTCCAGTATGACACTGAGGTGGTGGAATTGCACAAGGACAGCTCGCAGTTTATCACAAAGTTTTATAATGTGTGTTTTCCAAGAAAAATTGGTGTCTATTACCAGACCTAAGTACTTGTAGATGCCCACCACCTCTATAGCCGTACACTCACACTGTGACGCAATGCCGTCATGCCCGCTATGTAGACATTCATAGCTGTGTCCTATAATGCGCGGCGCGCGTTCAATACTTTTATGATACGGTGAGTGTAAATGCATACATTTCGTTTTGCTTATGTTAATAACTATTCCGTTATCATGTGCCCACATTATAATATTTGTAAAATCGTGTTGAATTTTATTTTCTATTATATTTAGATCATTATCAGCGTAGACCAGACATGTATCATCTGCATACATATATACTTTACAGTTATGCACCACATTTTTCATGCTGTTAACATGCATAATAAATCCTACCGGACCGAATACCGATCCCGTGGGCACACCACAGGTGACCTGTCTAGCTTCCCCAACTACTCCATCGACCACTGTTCTCAGCGTCCTGTCAGTGAGGTACGCGTGGAGCCAGGTGTTGAGAGGTCCCGCGACCCCACACTCCTGCATAGCTTGAAGCAGCTGGTGGTGCTCCAAGGTTTCAAATGCTTTTTTAAAATCAATATAGATCACCACCACCTGCTTCCGCTGATCTAGATACTCATTGATATCATTTGAGAACTGCGCCAAAGCCGTAGCTGTACTCCTACCACGTCTAAAGCCATGTTGAGCACCTGTTAATATGCTATTCTTCTCTAAAAACGTACTGATTTGCCCCACTATATACTTTTCCACTATTTTATTTATAACTGAAAGTATAGCTATTGGCCTATAATTTGAGTAGTCTGAGTGTACACCCTGCTTAAAAATAGGCCTTATCAATGCAGTTTTTAATTGGTCCGGATATTGTCCTTTTTCTACACACAGATTGATAAATAAAGCTAATACAGGACTTAATTGGGATTTTAAATGTTTTATTTCCTTTACCCTTATATTATCTACACCTGCAGATTTTTCACAGCTTAGCATACTGATAATTTTATAAATATCTTTTGGACAAGCTTTCTGAAATCTTATCGACATTTGGCTATTGTTTACATAACTAGATCTATCTATAAACCTATGACCACATACGTGTTTTATCTTTGAGATTTCCTGAGTGAAAGTAGTCGAAAACTTATTACATATATCCATTGTGCTATCTATTTTACCTAAATGTTTCATAATAATGTTATCCAAGCTACTTTTTCCCCTCCCTATCCATGAGTTTATTTTACCCCATATTTTTCTAATATTCTTGTTACATTTTTTAATCTCTTCCTGGCGATATTTATTTTTGGCCTTATATATATATTTGTTCGTTCTATTTCTATATTTATTGTAATGTAGTCTTAAAGTCATATCATTAGGATTGGACTTCCATTTTTGAAAAAGTTTATCCCTAGTATAAATCATTTTTCTAATCGATTCAGTGATCCATGGTTTAGTCTTCCTACATTTACGTATAGTTATTTGAATTTTTGCCTTATTATAAACATCACAAAAAATTAAATAAAGGGTATTATATAACTCAATCGGACACTTACAGTTCAGAAGTTCCATCCATGCAACATTTTCCAATAATTCTATAATTGTTTTATCGTTGAAAATTGTTCGTTTTGTTTGTTTGTTACTTACGGAATCTATGGTACCATTATCAAGACACACTCCAATAATATAATGATCTGATATTTTACAGTTCAATACATATGAAGACACACTGCACCTGGTTCGAACCCACACATGATCAATACACGATCGCGTCACTGTGCCACCGAGCACCTCCTCGCGTGTTACGTCACGGATGGTGCATTCCATTCCTATCTCACACATACTGTTTTCATAGTTGCTGATAACGGTGGGGGTGCCGGAACCGGATTTGCACAAAAGATCCACGTTCGTATCGCCGATCAGTATTAATTGACAGTTATTCGGTATCTCAGATAATAACTTATGCACTTCTTCGATAAAACCTTGTTTATTTGTTTTTGGGGGCCGGTATATGACAAAAATATGTACTGTTTTTCTTCCGTCTTGGTAAAGTTGTCCATGAATCGATTCAAAGTAATTAGTATTTATTATTTTTGCTGTAAAGTTTAATTTGTTATTAACGTATAGTAATATCCCGCCGCCTCTTCTATTTTCCCTCGTATTTATATATGTATTAAATCCTTCTATGTTATATAAAGGTAGTTCTTGCTGTCGTATGTTTATTTCACTTAGTGCAATGATGTCTAGATGTTCCTTGCAGTTATTGATTAGGACTTGGAATTGATCAAAATTTTTTCTCAATGACCTTATATTTAAGTGTATTAAATTAAAGTATTTTTTACAATTTAATATTTTCTCTTGCCAGCTATCTATAGATGTGAAATTATTGTATTTGACATTATTTTCCATATGAAATACGTGGTTATCGAATTTTGGTGAACTTATTTAACTGAGTTTCACAGCTACCCACCGACCCATTATTTATTGGCCGTGGTTTCATTCATGCACAAATTTATGTCGCTTAATGAACGAATCACTCTTATTCTTGTGTCATTTGGATCATCTTTTTTTATCAGCACCCTACCGTTTTGTATCCAAATATATCTATAGGTGGGTTTTAGCTCATTTTTAGTCGTCCATAGAATATTACGCACATACTTCGGTAGATCTTCGTTTATATAAATCCTTTGTTTATTTCCGTTGGCAAAAATATCATCATTAGTTAGTTGGTGCATTTTTCTCGTCGCTAACCACTGGTCGCGGGCAGCACGCGTAGATAGCGTGATAATAACCGGCCGTGATTTTTGCTTCTTGTTAGCAGCAGAGTTACCACGGATGGAGCTAGTGTTGCGCGCATTCCCGCTCTTATTTTCTTCACCTACCCTCGTAATTTCATGTATCTTATCGATGTCTACGCCCAGTTTTCCTGCTACAACTTTTACAATTGAATCTAAATTTTCATTCTGTTTTTCTTCCAATCCAAATATTTCTACGTTTCTTTCTTTTCCATGTATCTCTAACTGGGTTATTCTTTCTTCTAGGGATTTGTTATGTGTTTCCAGATGCAAGTTTTTGTTTTCCAATGCTTTAATCTTCTTGTCTGTTTTCTCTTTCTCTTCTATCAGCTCTTGATACTTCTCCGCGTAGAAGCTAATATCTTCAGACATGGATTCTAATGTTTTCTTCATGTTGAAAACTATTGCTAGCTTTTCGTTTACTTCGGATAACAGTTTTTCCGGGGTTATTTTGGATAGATCAACGTCGATGGAAGGTTGACCTGCTTGCGTTATTTGGCAATCGTCACATAGACCGGCGTCGTTAAATGCTTTGATTTTGACGGCGCACTTTTTGTGATATACACCCTCACAATCACCTTTACACTTCGTAACATTATCCCCTTTCACTCGCGCTATCGATATCTTGCACAATTTACACTGCACCATCGCACAGTACTTGTTATTACAAGTGATAAAAGATAACTTTATAAATTCCCGTAAATACTCCGACACAACTAGCGTAACAACAGACGCAGACGTCAGACGTTCGCACGGTGGGAGCGCACGCGCCGAACTGTATGTATCAACAGTAATTACAGTTCATATTTGCATGCAACTTACGGTCGGAGCCGGTCGGCCGTCGCGACGCGTCGCGGGATGCCGACGGAGGTAACTATGCGTAAGTTGCATGCAAATATGAACTGTAATTACTGTTGATACATTTCAATGTTCTTTAACGCATTGTAAAATGCCGCCCGGCGCGGGCCGATGCGAGCCGGTTGGTCTGAATCGTAGCTAAATCAACCCGTCTGGCCAGCGTGGTATGGCGGGCTAAATTCACTCCACAAGGTTTGGAGGAGACCAGTGCCCAGCAGTAGGACGCTTATGGGTTGTAATAATGTTAACTACTAGTCACTAACAGGAGCACGACACTAATGTAATTATTATTACACTGCGGTCTTCTACACTTCTCCAGGTGGATGGTTCAATTTGAGCGGGGGCTACACTTTATCACCCGAGAGGAGAGTAAAGTCAGTAATATTCAAAAGTTCTTGTGAAAATAATATTACGTTTTGATACCTTCTCTTTACTATCCTTTGTCATGATGTTCAGATTTATAACTTGTATGTTGTGTTCGTTCAATAGACACAATAGTTCGAATAAATCCTGTGACCTGTAATAATAGATAATTTTGTTTAATGTGAACCTGCCTTTTACAATCAAAGTTCATTTTTGAAATATTATTTTTAATGTAAATTATATTAGGTACTTATACTTATGTATTTAAATTTATGCACCATGTCTCATCACTATATATCAATGTTAAAGCTTACTGGAAGGCCTTGGCTTTAGTTCATTCTTATAAAATTTATTTTATTAGGAAAATCAACAGCGATTCATAACTAACACAGTTTGCGACATCATATAAGGTAGACTGACCACCTAAATAAGGTCGCTGGGTCGGACTCAATGATATTGTATAACATACAAAATCATTGGTCGGACTAGATGCGGAAGCCGGAGGACCGAGTGTTATGGTGCATATTAAGAGATACCTATGTCCTGCAGTAGATTGCAATAAGCTAAAATATTATATTAGATAGGTCGGCAATGTTGTCTTAGAGGACAAAGTAGTTACATGTGGCATTATTGATGTGCCAATAGAAAAATAGATTTTTTTAAATTTCATTGACACTGTATTCGTATTATTCGTTTCTCCTCATATGATGAAGGTATTAGCTGATCATAACCTCTCACTACAGAATGATACAATTTATTTCCATTTTCCTTCTATTGCACAGGTGTAACGTAGTTCTACTTACCTTATATTTGACGAGTTCCCTCTAACAATTGTAATGCTTTTAGTTGGCAAGCCTTCCGCGATATCTTTGACAGCCACGGAGAAGTGTAGTGGTAGCTTTGTGATAATGTCCGATGTTATCTCTTGTATATCAAAGAAACACCTCACAGCGTTTGTGTACACTAATATTAGTAGGAACTTCATTGTAAATAGGTAGATATCTTCATAGCAAGCTGGTGATAAAATTAAATTGTTATTTGCATTTGGCAATCATTCAATCATTGTTATAATTTGTGTCTCAGATTAACATTATTTTTTAATTGCCATACTCAGAGACGTCAATTAGCAGTAATCTGTCAATAACACAATTTTTTCATTGAATAATCGTCTTTAGGCGTATCGACTTAAGTATTACACGTTTTTACTAAATAAACTTTATTGTTAAGTTACATCTCTGATAAGACTACTTTCGCACAATGCAAGAACCAGTGTCATATAGGATATATATAATTAATGGACACAAAGTACACCCCGACTCGAAACTAATTTTATGAACAACATAAACATTAAAATTTGTTTCATGTGGAAATCGAACCCATAATATGACACTCATCATAGTGATCTTAGTTGCATGGCAATTACAGTCATTACTAATTGTTTTATAATTATTATCAGTATTTAGAATTACTTATAAAACCTAGACAAGGCTAGTGTTACGTAGAATCGTGGGCTTGATGTAAAAAAAGATCTAGACAGGCGCGCATTGGTTTTTGCCTCTGAAACTCAAACCCTCTGACAGATTGGTCCCTGTACCTGAATATTGTGATATACACATACCTTGTGTGATATTTTTAAACCCCTAATTTTAAATATAGTAATATTAAAATTAAAAGTATCTAAGTTTATAATAAGTTTTGAAAAGTAATTATCATTCACTTATTTTTGTCTGCAAGTTTAATTAATATAATAAATTGCTATTTTAAGTTTCACTAGTGCGTAATTATTTTGTATGGGTCAGTACCCAATCCTTACCCGCCAGCTGGAATTAATATTCATTTAAAAAACTAAAATTTTGGATAAAAGTGAGCACTTTTATCCAAAATTTTGAAGTAACTTGAAATTGTTGCAACTTCAATGAGCCGTAAAAAATTGTTAATGTATTTTAAGTTACATTTGAAATTTAGAAATAATTAAATTGAAACTCAAGACTAAAACTTTTCTGCTTCATTTAAATATTATAATTTATACTCATTCTTTTTGCAGTTTAGTGTAATGAGTAAATTTAAAATAATAAAATTAAAATGAACGTAATACTAATATAATACATTTTCCATTATAAAAATTTCTGAAGTAGCTAATTATTATAATATTGTTTTATACTAAAATAGTCATACGTACGCAAAACGTAGGCTGAAAGGACTTAACTCCATGTATATCCAACGGTTCTTGACAATTTAAAACATGTATTTATACTTTATTAATACAGCCATTCCAATGTGAATTTCATTCGTTGAATGCAGGCAGCAAAAAGTCGCTCGAACTGGCGGAAGTTAGGTGAGGCGGAGGGCTGATGATGATGATTACCACCATAGGCTACTCATTTATTGAAGGTTCTCGTTAAGTATTAAATAGTTTCGGAATCAATTGTTTTTCTCATTCAGTGAAATAAGGTAGGCTGACTTTTTATTTTTTATGCCACGACCTTCGCAAACAAGTTAACGGTCTGCGTAATGGTAAGCGGTTACCGTAGTCTATGGTCGCCTGCAGAACTAGAAGCACCATATATACGTGGATGACTCTTTAATATCCTTTACCTCCCCAATAAGCTCTTAACACCACTATCTACTCACCAGCAGCAACAAAACAAAACCGAGACAGTGATATTATGACTGCGGTCTTTTTGTATACTATCTTCTCCAAGCGGGTGGCTCAATTTAAGCGTGCCTTACACGCTGTGCCTTTTCGAGTGAGACTGGCTCAAGACTAATTTTTCAACTATATTTCTTACGTATTTATACTTTACCTATATTCCAAATGTATGATTGATGATCGTGATTAATTTGTAGAAGCGACATTACTCTGATTTATATTGTACCTGTTTCATGAACTGCCTACAAATTATAATTTTGTTGTTGTTGTACACGTTTTACCAAAAAGGGCCTTTAGGGCTTATTTTAATTAAAATCAGAAAATATTGGCTTTGTGTACTATATTTATTTTACATGCGAGGGTCGAAATTTCAATGATATGATTCATGTTATTTATACACATACGTTATGTGTGTTATTAAAATTGTAAATAGCGATCGTCCAGAAAGTAATCCGTGGAGGTCACGGCCCTCAGCAATGAGGGATACGATTCTCGTATAGGAAGGATATTACTACGTGCCATAAAAAGTAATGAATTGATAAAAAAATTTATATCGAAACTCATATTAATAAGATGCTCAAAAATTTAATATTTACAGAAACCTGAGTCTCAATTACTTATTATTAAAATAATTTATATTTTAATGATATTTTATACAGATTCTTCTTTTAAAATTTTGAGCAGGTTTGTATAATTCCTATAGATAATCATAACCAACTATCGTAGATCATTGAAGGGTGTAGGCATTTCAGTGTTTATCAAGTCATATCTGTTAATTTACTCTTTGCTACTGTGCAACGAAGTATATCGGTCCCCGCGGGTCGTCGGATTGGCATTTGACGAGTTAAGTGGCTACTTTTCATCGGAAGGGCTCACATGACCGATGGTTTGAAAGCTTTACCATGTTGCCTTTCACATTGAACACCTTTCGTCTAGGACGGTTTTATGCAACACTCATTTATTTCTTTTATGAATTGTCGTTTGTTTCATAGAGTAGTTTTGCTTGTAGGTAGAAAAGTACTTTCTTATATTATTCAAGTAACAACATAGCCTACTAGCCACTTATAGATTACCAGTATATTATAACGAATAACATCGTGCTAGGTCTGAATATAATATCGTTCATACACTGAAAAGGAAAAAATTTAATCATCCCCTGTACCAATTCGTCGGTGGCAGCCTTCACTAATTAAACAATTACAACTAGATTAGTAGATTGAATAAATTGGCTTTTATTTACCATCCAGAAACACAATGTGATTTTTTTTAGTGGATATAATAATATACTTACTGTTATAATTTAAAATGTTTTAAAATTTGTGCAAATTATGAATAATATTTTAAATTTATTTTAATTAAATTATTTTATTTATTGAATTGTTTATTGCGTGTGCAATTATATTCATCATCATCGTCATCATTATTAAATCATTCATCAGATTACATTTTTAGATTAATTTGTGTACCTAGTTTGTAAGTGAATAAACAAATACAATGTAATTTGTTCTGTGAATATAGATAATATGCTACTGGAACTATTTGAAGTATATAGAGATGCTTAAGGCGAGTGTATTTTAATAATATAAGTTCTAATACTTGGTTATTGTTATTGTATTAACCCTGGACCATAAAACTTATGCTACAAACAACAAACAAAGTTGTTTTCATCGAAATCGGGTTAGAATATACAAACAAAATAGTATCCACAAGGTTGTTATGGATATTGTCCGTTATAGATTTAGGAGAATCTGATCGGTGAAGTAATAAGCTTATTAGATTATTGCGCAAATATGCCCTTTAAGATTAAAAAGGTATACAAGTCTGCCGAGAAATCATACCTTAACCTACTCCTTCGGGTAAAAAGGATTATTAACTTTGCAGTGGGACTTTAGTAAGAATATGTGCATAATTGCTGCAAAATGAAAATGCAGTAGTTATGCAGTCAATTTTTGACACATTATCACCTCTGCAGTTCCCTTAATAAATCAATTAAAACCGGCATACAACACGTATTACATTAGTTTATGATAATATTAATTAATTTCGACTTTAGTAAATAATGCGGATTTATTGAATATCATCATGAAAGTTTCATGTATCCCATACTATAAGCTGCATATGATTGATATCTATTGTAGTATAGTAAACTATGCCTACTGTTATATCTTTTTTAATTATTTAAATTTACTGCATTTTGTAGATTATAGTTACGTGTATTAAAATATAAATGGCAGGTGAACTTCTGTTACCAAAACTTAAATGTGATTCTTATTTTAAAGTGACAAGGACCATAATCTACACTAATATTATAAAGAGGAAAGATTTGATTGTTTTTTGTTTGTTTGTTTGCATTGAAACAAAAAAACTAAACTACTTGACCCATTTGAAAAATTCTTTGACTGTTGGGAAGCTATACTATCTCCGGTGAACATAGGCTATATTAAATTTATACAAAAACTCCAATAATGTAACCCAAGGTGTGAAAAAATTTAATTACCAAAACACTTTCTTACATCGCGTGCGTTGCAAAAACTATAGATTATAGAACAAAATAATGTACTACGTTTTTGCAGAACATATAATTATCTACAAAAAATATAGCGACAGCATATGTCTAACTATTATAGTTATGTCACAATAAGTGTTTTTTCATACCCAATAAAGCGTAGAACCGAGGAGTTAAGGGCCTTCCCTCGGTTTTGCACCAAAAACGGCTTTTTTCTGAAGCCTACTCCTCCTAAACGACTTGTTCGAAAAATTTGAAAAAAATATATTTTGATAATTGATCTATCTACTACATTTTCAACATATGAAATTTTCGTACGACTAATACTTTTGCCTCAAAAAATATTTTAAGTTGAGATATATTTTATCTTAAAATCCCTAAAACTTTAAAACGGCTTTATAGTTTGAAATTATTTTTACACTGATAAATTGGTGGTAAAATTTACTTTAATCTGAACATAGCATATGTAAATCGATCAATATTTTCTTAAGAAAATAGGCCATAATACGATTTCTGTACGTTAGAAATTCAAAGGTGCTCTGCGCGGGCGCGGGCGGCAGACAGGCGTTAGCCTTCAGACGGGAAGGCTGTGTCGCTCGTTGCTCCATTTTTACTATCGACTGAATATAGTGCTTACAGGTATAATATACACACAAACAGCGATCGCGGCGGGACGAGTAAATAAATCTAAGGTGTCACGCAGAGCCGTCACGTCTTTCTCGCTGTGTGCCGAAACCTTTTGTGCAAATATTTATGAACTTTAATTTTTTTTTTTGAATTTTCTGACGACTACTCCTCCTAACCGTTTAGAAGGAGTAATCTTTTTACCCCATCGGCCATCAGTTCTGCGAGCTATATTCTCAAACAAAATATTTCAAATGATCCAATAAAATGGTTTACAATTTATAATAGTAGTTTATAACGTAATTACAAAGTAAGTGTTGTAAACAAAACATTAAATTCATCAATGAAAATAGGTAAATTTTTTTTTTAATACAAAGGTAAGTTAAAATAGTTATTTATTTAATTATAATTTACAAGATAAAATAATTATCTTCGATACTAATAATAAATAAGTACCAATAAAACTATGTAAGTACTTACATAAATAGCGAAAGCAAAACATTGAAATTAAAAAAATCTCAATACATAAAAATATTGGCAAACAAATAATTGTGTACACGAGTCCTTTAAACTCTCTATACAAAATAAAATACCAATTTTAAAACTGTTATTCCGGAATCGTAGGTAAAAATGCCGAGCTAGAAGCGCATGTCTGCGTTTACGCTTATTCTGTGACCATTGTATTATAGTGTGCGCGAGTTGGCAAAGGAGCGGGGATATGCAGTGAAATAAGCTAAGCTCCACCCATACTCTCAAGGTCATTGGCGACTAGTTACGCCTTAAATGAAGAAGACATTAGGAAATAAATAAATCAATATCGGACCAGTAGTTCCTGAGATAATGCGTTCAACCCAACAAACTAAAAGACAAACTCTTCAGCTTTTATAGTATTAGTATAGATTTGGCACACATGTACAATATAGTCTGAAATAGCACACAGGCTATTTTTTACATTATTTTTACAAACTAATAGTTTTAAGTTTGTGATTTAAAAATCGTCTTATTTGAACTATGACTGTAATAGTTACGATACCGTAAACTATGGTAGGAATTAAATTAAATATACATTTAATTTATCCTAACAATCCTTTTAACTTTCATTATTATTAATTAGCAACTGAAAAATTTGTTTGATTAAAATTTATATTCTGCATGAGTAATGCAGTGGAATGTGTCATTAAATGGATTTATTGATTCACTTTTTAACTTTATTTTATTAACATTAGATGTTTCGAATTATGTTTAATTTTAAATGATTCATCATCATCATCATCATATCAGCCCAATGACGTCCACTGTTGAACATAGCCTCACCTAATTTCCGCCACAGCGAGCGATTTTGTGCCGCCCGCATCCAACGGCCACCCGCAACCTTTACTAGGTCGTCGGTCCATCTGGCGGGGTCATTTAAATTATTATATCTTTTAAATTTCGCTAACTACAATATTCCTACTAAGCCGTGATGCAATGAGGCTAGTATTTAGACAGAGAAACTTACCGCTGAGCTGGTACTTTTATATTTTTCCATCTTATTTTATCTATTGTTCTTTCAAGATTCCAAAACGCATATTTTTTAAATTTATAATTTGCAGAATTTACTGACATTTTCTAGATAACCATCGCATTCTATATTCTAAATAAATAGTTTATCGATAATACGGATTTTCTGGCTTCTTTTAATAACACTAAAATCTTGGTTATCCGTGATAGCAGGTTGAGTAAGGAATTAAGAGCGGCTATTTCTGAAAACAGCCTTTAGCAAATAAGGTTATGATCTAGCTGTAACTGTAGTTATTTACTTGACGTTAATACATTTTGTTTTTATTCTATAGGTATTTTGCATCGATCGCTTTTCAGTGAAATATCCTTGTCCCATTTTTCGCGATACTAAAACACTTGTATTTTTTCCTTTGTATTATTCAGATTTAGATTCATTATGCCTTACTACATAACATTCTTCATTTCGACACCCATCATAGTATGTTCGTCTTAAAGACTGACAATTGGCTTTGAATAATATATAAAGTTATTCGAAATATCATACTGACCTATATATTTAGGGATACATTACCACATTGTTTACGATATAAGTCTGCCTCGTTAAAGTAGGATGTTGCGTGATTGGATAATCCATCATCAATATGAAGTCAGATTAGTAGGAGAAAGTAAAGTTTCATCAAAATACATTCAATAATTTTTTACTTGTAATTGTATAAATTTTCATGTATCTGCGCAAGTTAAATGATACTTGCTTCAGATTGCCATTTCATCAATTCTATGCATATTCTACCTATATTAGAACGGGAGTATGATGGCTCTTCACACGCAAATACAATATATAGACCTAGTATGTATCTATATATACCTGTGCGAGTGTACATTACCGTAGTATCACTGCGCCGCATCCCGTTAGGAGCAAGCAGGAAACTCAACACCGATTCTGTTGGCAACGACGAATACCACCTTATAGGTGATGGTATAAGGCATAAGCGGTTGGAATTTTTAATAATTTAATAATAATAATATAATAATAACATTCTACCACATCCACACACCGCCATCTAGTCCCAAAGTAAGCAATTATATTTGCTTGTGTTATGGGTACTAAACAACTGATATACTACTTAAATACATTTTTTTTTTGTAAATACATACTTATTATAGATAAATTACACCCAGACACAGAACAAACCTTAATGCTCACCACACAAAGATTTGTCCTGGGTGTGGATTGAACCCACGACCTACGGCTTAGCAGTCAGGGTCACTAACCACTAGACCAACAGGCCAGTCAAATTTAAAGCAAACAAGAACTTATTAACATCGATGGTGCGGTTTGATTTTCAGGATGCAAATAAATAGAAAAGTTTATTTACTTATGATTATCTTAGGAAGAACAAATACATACACAATACACTTACAAACTAGTGATAACAGTACATCAAAGTGTACCTCACAACGTTTTCCACATTTTATTTAGTAAAATGTTTTTAGAACTAAACTAATTGAGAATGAACCTGTGTTTATAATAAAATCAGTAACATATAATAATATTATTCTACCACATTCACACAGCGCCATCTAGTCCCAAAGTAAGCAATTATATTTGCTTGTGTTATGGGTACTAAACAACTGATATACTACTTAAATACATTTTTTTTTGTAAATACATACATATTATAGATAAATTACACCCAGACTCAGAACAAACCTTTATGCTCATCACACAAAGATTTGTCCTGGGTGGGGATCGAACCCACGACCTCCGCCTTAGCAGTCAGGGCCACTAACCACTAGACCAACAGGCCATAAGTGTTTTTTTTTAGTTGAACAAAAGAATTTAAACGAATGCAATCTAATTAGCAGTGATCGGCGTAAGTATATTGCTATTTCGGGTCAATGTGCTTGAATGATGATGTAAATGCGGACATCTCCGGTGAAATCTCGGCGGTTTATGTTACTTAAAAATTAATATGTTCCTAAAATCGCTTTATTATTGATATATGTATCATGAGTATGCCCGAGTTGAGAGATTCGGCTCCGAGTTTGAACGCATATTATTACGTTTGCGCGTGTAATCGTCCAGTCTTACGTACAATATTCTGTGCCTGAGTATATATTGTAAATCTTACGTTAAAAACTTAATTGAAAAATGGTAAAACCCACATCGAGATCCATCGCTAGTTAATAGGAGTTAACTAATAAACACACATAATTATAATAATAATATAATAAATGCGTTTATTTTTCCTTCCACAAAATTAAGTCTTAAGGCTATGCTGGTGACCTGTGGCACAGGTTTTCGAAACCTATTTCAGGCACCAGTCCTCCACAAATGAAAATAGCATTACAGTTACAGCATAGCCTTAAGACTTAATTCTGTGGAAGAAAAATAAACGCATTTATTATTATAATTGACTGTTTTATTTATGAAGAGAATATAATAATTTATGCATTTTCTTAACATAACAATTTGTACTTAAGTAAAGCACTTGTAACTTGAGCCACACATTTATAGCTTCATACATTTTTCAACCCTATTCTTCTACTCTTATGACACAATTTTGCAAATACAAATGTTGATATTTTACTCGATATTAATATTACAAGGCGGGAGCATGTGGGAAGTGTATAGTGATAATGTTTTTCGAGTATATTGTTAAGTTAAACACTTAGCTATGGTTTTTTTGCATTATTTATATTATATTTTTATATCTACTTTGTTTATCACTGTTTTATATTTTAATGGTTCTGCGTGGATACATAACAATATATTTGCATGAGTTTTACTTATAAAAGGGCAAGAAATAAAGTAATTTTTCAGACATTACATTCTTCAAGTCTTGGCCTTGTTTAAGAAAGAAAAGATTTTTTCTGTTATCTGTGTCAATCCTTCTCGTGATAATAATATGATTATAAATTAAACGCTGGATATGTATTAGGAATAAACATAGGCACATTTGAGAACATATAAAAAAAAAATTTTTTTTGTTGTCATCTAAATCATTTAAACCTATAATCTTCCCACAACTGGGCACGAATCTTCTCCAAACATTTTGGAGGGAATTTAGCCTACTATACGCTGGTCAAACGGGTTAGTATAGGGTAAAAATTATTATTGAAAACATACTTCCTGAATTTGAAACATTAACAACATTACTATAGTGCTTCAGTGGTGCTGTCTCTGTCTTGATTATTAAAAAAAATGTTGTACTACGTCGGTGGCTGCTTCGGTGGCGCAGCGGGAAGTGTATACGACTGCTGTGCCAGAGGTCCCGGGTTCGTTGCCCAGGTCGGGTGAAAATGGTATTGGGTCTCTATCATGAAATTCCAGTATTGAGATTTACCCGGAGTTTGGTAAACAAATGTTCCCGGTAGATGACAATAGGCTCGCCCCCTATTTCATGGGACCAAACATAGCTGGCGAAATGTGGGTGTGAAAGACCTCTGCCTACCCCTTCGGGGAAAAAGGCATGACAAACTAGCTTAGTATGTCGGTAAAAAGTAGTCTATGTGCTATTCTAGACTATAAAATCTGTCAGTCAGCCGTTCTGACGTAATTGAATAACAAACATGCAACCATACATTTTTTTTAAATATTTAAATTTTCGCATTTATAATATTAGTTGGATTAAAAAGAATGCCCGCCAGGCTAGGAAGTAAGACTGTAAATCTCTTGAGTTTATGAAACAATTCATATTTAACGTTTAAATAATGAAATAGAAGAAGAAACAGGGACGTAGTGACGCAGCAGTCAGCCGCCAGCCAGGCGATTGTTATTGTAATATCTGAACATTTCTTGTGTAATCACCGAATTCCTTCTTCTGTTACAACTTGGTACAATATCCGTGGTATGTTCGTGTTAATTTGTATGGACTTATTTTTACTACAAAGGTACCAAATTGGCGTACGTCCTGCTTGATACTAAGCGGTTACCGTAGCCTATGTTACCGCAACATAAGAGGCATCAAGAGCGCGTTGATTAACCTTCCCTTTCCAATGTTATTAGGGGGTAGTCTTCTGCTAGGCAGAGGTACTTCTGCAGGCGGGTGGAGGACACTCTCTGTGCCCTACCCTCTTCCACCTTTCTTCTACATTCATTTCATATAAAGCTGGTATTTTCTAGAGATTGTCTATCATAAGTATTTTTTATTAAAACTGATTACGAATTCGCTACATCTCTCAAACCTAATACAATTTTACCATTACGCGTTATAGTAATAAATGCTAAGTTTATTTCGCTCTTTCGCTCCGGCTTATTGAATAATCATAATTTTGTGACCGTGTTAGATACAGGGTACCTATTACCTACGTAATGTTATTTAGAATGATAGACAGCTTGCTTAGTAGGCTCTTAGTATTATCTTGAAGCTATGTAATGTATTTTTACAATAATAATAATAACTCGCTTTGAGAGTCTAGTTGCAATATCGACATTCGATTTTATCGATTTATATATTTTTGTCAGAAGTTCGAAAATGAAGATATACTTACCGAAATTGACTTATCCAATATCGAGATTCCAAGGCTCTCTGGGTGTCCTGGATAAAGGTTCGACTTTAATTTTAAGTAAAAACATGAATGCGATGAGCGTTGTGAATGTGAATGTCAATTTACAATTTTTAGTAAACGTGTATCGGAGCCTAACGCGGAAGTTCTTGATTGGTTTTCTTCTCCCACAGAGGCAATCATCATAATCATATCAGCTTAATGACGTCCACCGATGGACATACGCCTCGTCTAACTTCCGATACAGTGAGCGACTTTATGCCGTTTGCATCTAAGGACGCCGACCTGGTAAGAGTTGGCTAGTCGTTGGACGCAGTAGGGTTTCAAAAATAACATAAAAATAAAAAAGGATTTACTATAACATCAGGGTATCCTCATTTCTTGTACCGCTGGTTAGATAGCGATGCGGCCAACAGTCTACGTTGCGGCTTGCCTCAGGCCATCTCAGCGGTCGCCGCGCGCCGCCTCTTCATCTCAACCACACATTTTTTAATATCCTTTATCTATATTTGCGTAACCTCGTTTGTTGAAAAATGTTACAGTATTTTCAACTTTTAGTTATTTTAAATAAAGCACATATTACATTTTTTATTTATATTAATTGAATGGAAAGTAAGGTTGAATTAATTTATTATCTTATTTCACGTTCTTACTAATTGGGTAGTGTTGTCACATCTAAACAAAGTCTCTAAGGTACTTATAGGTTATATTCAGTGTTATAGTACTATATTGGATAAAATCCAGTAGAGAACCAATTACAGGACCCAGATATAATTTTTCCAAGATCCAACTAAAGTCAGAGTGACTTTAGTAATTGATTATTATTAAAGAAGTACATATTTTTAATAAAAAAATGGTGTTCATCGCGTATAAAAGTTGGAATGAAAATCGACACTTAATTTTTATGTTCGATGCGTCAGTGGCAGACATATAATTCACTGAAAAATTGAATTATGTACTTTATTGGGCAAATACAGTGGAAAATTTAATTTTAAATTTATAAGAACTGATCATTTTATGTTATCTCATTCAGATCTTTTTCAAATATGTTTTCTTTAAAATTTATGTTGGTACCTACTTAACTCAAGTGGACAAAACAGTTTCAATTATTTTGTTGACATCATCATCAATTGTTTTTCCGCTTATATTTAATATATATATATATATATCTTCTTAGTGCTGTAACAAATAATTGTAACTGCCAATAGTATTAGAAGCTACATGTAGCACAATACATATAATATCATCATTAAAACCCATAAATTAAAGTCCCACTGCTGGGCACGGGTCTCCTCCAAATATCTTATTTTATTTATTTAACATATTTTATTTAGGGAATTTAGCCTACTATAACATGCAATATAATATATTAAAATCATATTCAATCAATATATATCAGGCGGTATCGAACCATTAAGTATGAGGAGAGACTTTGCCTCCCTATGTGTGTTCTACCACCTGTATAATGGGTTGTGCTCTGAAGAACTGTTTGAGATGATGCCCACGGCCACCTTCTACCATCGCACCGCTCGCCATCGGCAGGGAGTTCATCCCCACACCTTGGAACCGAAATGGTCTCGTACCGGGCGGTTCCAGAGGAATTTCCTCCCAAGAACTATCAGGTTGTGGAATGAACTCCCTAACGAGGTTTTCCCAAGGGACTACTGTATGGGGTTCTTCAAAAAAGGAGTGAATAGGTTTCTTAAGGGTCGGCAACGCGCTCGTGATGCCCCTGGTGTTGCAGGCGCCCATAGGCTACGGTAACCGCTTACCATCAGGCGGACCGTACGTCTGTTTGCCACCGTCGTGGTATAAAAAAAAAAATATAGAGACATCAGAATTTCGCACTGATCGAAATATAATACCTACCTTTACCATGTTACTATAATAACTAATACGGTCCCTAAAATGTTCAGTTTAATAGTTTATTTGCATGCAGCAGACTATCAGGTACCGCAGAGTTCAAGCAGATTGGCTTTACCGCAGCCTCGCCCGCTCCCAACCACAACTTTTTTAAAACAATTAACTACATTTTCTAGATGTATTGTACGGAACTTTAAATAGATTAACGTGTCTGTGAAATTGCTTCGTAAATTGAATACGATGTCGGAAGTTTTTTGTTTAGTTTTTGTGTGTATAATGGATTAGGTATTGTTTTCTTGAGTTCCTTGCTATTAGGGTGTTCTTTTGTGTGAAGATTTGTTTAAATTATGTTCAATTTTTAAATTTCTCCTAAAAAGATAAGCCCTGTGTCGGTGGGGACTTTATAAATATATAACGAACACAAAGTACCTACACCGAGACTAGAAACAAATATATATAAACTATAAATTAATTAATTAAAATCTTTGTCTCGTGTGGAAATCGAACCTACGTCACTCGGCAAGACGTTGTAAGTGGCGAGGCGATCATTTTAACCACTTTGCCACTATGATACTATTTTTTTAAAGTGTTGCCTCTCGATCCAAGATGCATGTGCATGCTAAATATGCGCGCAAAAAAAGTCAAAACGAGCTTATTTAGTAGTTTAAAAAAAATAGTTTAGAAGTTGTTAGACGTATTTGAAAATATAACAGTGAAACTGGAGTAGATATAAAACCACAAGCGCGGCTACTATTTAATTAGTTGCACGTGTTGCAATTTACTGTGCATCAAAATCGATGCAATAGAAAATAGTTCCGCTACTATTGCAGCTGTAGTTTAATTTCACGATTGTTGTATATAAATCTCTAGTTCTTTCCACATCTTACTACTGTTAAAAGAAAATGCAACTTCTACATCGCTGTTCAATTTAAAAAAAAGACTACTTCCTTTTCACCTTGTTCTAAGAGTCTGTGCTTTATTCTCTTGAGTGGCTGAAAACGATATAGTTGAAATCAAATAACTGTGTGAGTTTACTAAAAGCAGAAAGTTATATGTGAGAATCGTTTTAGTAATTAATTTTATGAATAATAAATAATAGATAACATATGTATTAGCAACATCTAGCGAGAGAACATGCTAGAATTCTAGAGTAATTTATTAACCTTTCAAAATAATTTAGCATTGTCCTTAAATCAGGACATAATATACTGTTATAAATTACGTATTGGTAAGAGAATTTTTAGCGATGGTGGCTGAATGGATAAGGGACCGGCGTGCAAATCACGCGGTCCAAGTTCGATCCCGACCGGCAGTACCAATGTGGAATTTATAAGTACTAGTCAAGTGACTTACCATCTGCTAACGGTGAAGGAAAACATCGTGAGGAAACCCACATACCCTAGAAGAAATTCTATGAGTATATCTGATCCACCAACCCGCACTAGGCCAGCGTGAGTGGATTATGGCCTAAACCCTCTCAGCTCTCTAGTTAGAGGAGAGGAGACCCGAGCCCAGCAGTGGGACTTAATGGGTTGCTGATGAAGAGAATTTGCAATTTATATAGCTTTTCTTTCGTGTACAGCTTTTAGGATATTTTTAACTATTGTAGTTACCTCAACATAACCCATAGTATCAACTAAGGAGCAAGTATTAGAGCATAGTTGTGAAATCTTTCGCCGGCTTGTTAATAGCGAACTTCTTGTGGTGAATGTTTCAGTGTTTAACACATGTTACAGCGTGCCGAGCTATTAATTGATTTTGTATTAAAGTTTTGAGCTTTGGAGGGTTAATTTTAAAGTATGGGACTTTGTTTTATTAGAACTTCTTTTAGAGAGAGTTCGTTTGAATACTTTAGGCAATTTTGCGTTTGTGGTTAATATGGGGAAGTTACTGAGAATTTTATTTATTTATTTATTTATCCAAACTTACAACTATCCTTACATAACATTCCAATACGATAGTGAAGCCATCTCAGCAAACTATAATCAGTCTGAAAAACTAATTAATTTTAACCACTATTAGAATTGTAATGGAATTATGGTGATTAGTAAAAGTAGAGCTTTAGGTGTAGATATTGCGTTCATTGACCTTTCATTTATGAAACTAGCTGATTTTATTTAGACGTTTCGTATTTTTTCGTGTTTTTATTTTTTACACTTAACCATAATATATAGTACCTATTTTTTTTTTAATTTTATTTAAGTCTAATAAACGATGCTAATTATATAATGTACATACCTACATTATAAAGGCTAGACAAAAAAATTACAGGAGACACTGATATCTCAGATAAGTATAAGGAACTACCTTACTTTTTAATTCAGAGCCTCTAGTGTATTTACTATAAACTATTTTTAACAAAAAAATATTAAAACGACTTCAAATCAGTACTAAAAAGCGAAAAATAAACTGAATTAGATATTTAATTTCAAGCTAAAACTACCTACCTACCTGTTTAAAGTATAATACCCTATTACTAATCTGTTTGAAGTCGGTGCCAAGCCTAAAGAGTTTGTTAAGCTACGTACTACTTAGTACGTACATCTGTTACCGCTCGCTACTTCACACCACCTCGCACTTGCGTGTGGTCGTACCTAGTGGACGGCTCAAACTGAGTGATACAACCTCATTAGGCTGGCACCGACTTCAAACAAATTAGTAAAAGGGTATTATACTTTAAACAGGTAGGTAGGTAGTTTTAGCTTGAAATTAAATATCTAATTCAGTTTATTTTTCGCTTTTTAGTACTGATTTGAAGTCGTTTTAATATTTTTTTGTTAAAAATAGTTTATTTTTCCATTTTTAGTGTACTTTTTATCTAGCAGATTTAATAATACTGGCTGGCAAACTAAGACGGAAAACCAAATTAAAGAATCTTCGACAGAAGAGAACGTCTATTTAAATATTCTAACAACACAACCTGATTGTAGAATAGAGGAATCTGAAAACTCTCAGCTTTTTATGTCTTTCTTTTTTCCTATAAAATGCGACAGGTAACAAGTATAGGTATACAATGCAGGTTAGATACTATATCGAAAACTTAAAATATCATCTAAGAATTCCTTTGAATTATACAACTTTATCTTTCATCAAGAGCTCTCACCTCAGACACTTGAAATAACACAACTTAAGGTTTATACATGGATGTGATATTTAAAGAAATCATCTTCTTACTCCTAAACATTAAGAAGTTTCCCTTCCAGTGACAGCTCACCTAAATAACCTACAAGAATACAACTATAGGTTTATAAGTACCTATAATGTTGAAAGAATTATCCTCCAACTCCTGAAAGTTAAGGAGTTATACCTTCCAGTGACAGCTCACCTGAATAACCTACAAGAATACAACTATAAGTTTATAAGTACCTATAATGTCGAAAGAATTATCCTCTAACTCCTAAGAGTCAAGGAGTTATTCCTTCCACTGACAGCTCACCTGAATAACCTACAAGAATACAACTGTAGGTTTATAAGTACCTATAATATTGAAAGAATTATCCTCCAACTCCTAATAGTTAAGGAGTTATACCTTCCAGTATCAGCTCACCTAAATAACCTACAAGAATACAACTATTGGTTTATAAGAACCTATAAAGTCGAAAGAATTATCCTCCAACTCCTAACAGTTAAGGAGTTATACCTTCCATCACCAGCTCATCAACATGAGATGTTGACTATCAGACGTAAATACTTGAATAACTTTAAAAAATATATGAAACACGTAACATGTGCCTATAAAATTCGAGGGTTGCCTTCGATTTCCCTGAGATTCCATCATCAGAACTTGACGTGATGAATAGGGGACCAATTCGGAAGTATACCCTTTCAAACAAAAAAAGAATTTTTTAAATCGGTTCAGGCATCTCCGAGTAATCGTTGAACATACATAAAAAAAAAAAAAAATACATACAGTCGAACATATAACCTCCTCCTTTTTTGAAGTCGTTTAAAAATGTACGAGTTTAAGACTCAGTAAAGTACAATAATATCACTATATTTTATCTTCATCATCATCTCAACCCATAAACGTCCCACTACTGGGCACGGGTCTCCTCCAAAGAATGTGGAGGGAATTTAGCCTACTATACCACGCTGGCCAGACGGGTTGGTATAGGGTTTGTTTCAAATTTTCCTATTCTCGCAGTGTTCTTATCGCATAAGGTTACTCCCTTAGTCGCCTTTTACGACACCCACGGGTTGAGATGGGGTAGTAACATTATGTATTCTTAATCCGTCACTTCACGGATATATATTTTATCTTATTGTAACAAAATCAACAATCAAATCCGTATTTACCCTACAATGGGTGTAATGAATGAGCCATTAAGTAGAACAACTCGTAAGACAATTATAACGTGCGTAATACCCACAAATTACGGGCGCGTTAACTCAATGATCAAGTCGTTTACTGCCTGAATGGGCTTTTGTTATAATCAGGCTCATTTGCCCACTTTCACTGGTTCGGTAAAAATGTGTAGTTAATTGATACGAGCTTCTGTGATATATGTATAGAGCTATGTAATTGAATTGTTGGGTTTTATTCATTTTATAATTTATAAGTAGTAATAGTAATTAGTATCGTATTTATATTATTATCGTATATCGTATTTATATTAGTACCTTCTTTGGAGGAGATCTTTGGAGGAGACCTGTGCCCAGCAGCAGTTTATGGGTTGAAATGATGATGATGAAGTGACATGTCATGTATATTATTTTGTGTCATTTGTTGGCAATTCATTAAATAAATAATTAATTTAATTCTCATTGGTTTTATTTAAATTTTTATTTAATTGCAACACAATATTTTGATGGAAATATAAATAAAATGAATGCTATCACAATCTACCGTGATAAAAAAATCAATGAAGTCAAAAAGAGTTCATGGGTAGATTGTAAATATCTTCACTTGACAGATAATGGTTCTCATAAATACTTAGAAATGGCGCGTTTATTCATTAAATTTAATATACTTGAACAGTGAAAAATACTAAACCATTACTTGTAATGCTTATTTTTCAATCTAAGATGTTAATATCTTTATTAGTTAGTTCTGGCATCTCTAATTTGGCTGAAGCTATAAATAGGTTGAAGTGATGTTGTGACGTAATAATTATAGAACTGTCATTAGTACCAAGACCGAATTTCAAGCTTGCCTTTGAAATTGTGTTTGATTAATATTTAAGACCAACAAACGCCCATAACGTAATTTAATAAGATATTTTCTTTTGAGATGTAGCTTAGATTTTGGTATGTAGTATACCGATAAATACCTTTACTATTGTAAATATGTAATAAATAATATGTAAAATAGAAACAATACCACTAAGCGATGGTGGCTGAATGGATAAGGGACCGGTGGCGTGCAAATCACGGCAGTACCAATGTGGATTCCACTTTGTGGAATTTATTTACGGTGAAGGAAAACATCGCGAGGAAACCCACATACCCTATAGGAAATTCTATGAGTATGTCTGATCCACCAACCCGCACTAGGCCAGCGTGAGTAGATTATGGTTCTAACCCTCTCAGCTCTCTAGTTAGAGGAGAGGAGATCCGAGCCCAGCAGTGGGACTTAATGGGTTGCTGATGATGAATGCCACTAAAACAACAGATTATGTTTACTATGCTATACTTATCAAATTCATAGTATAATATTCTTTAAATGTTATGTACATATGGTTGAATTAAAATAACTGAAAATATATCACTTTTCGTCCGTGTAGTGACGGATTAAGAATACGTAATGTCACTACCCCATCTCAACCCGTGGGTGTCGTAAGAAGCGACTCAGGGAGTATCCTTATGCAGACAAGAGCACTGTGAGAAAAGGAAAGTTCGAAACAAACCCTATACCAACCCGTCTGGCCAGCGTGGTATAGTAGGCTAAATTCCCTCCACATTCTTTGGAGGAGATCCGTACAAAGCAGTGGGACGCGTCTGGATTGACATGACATGTCATCATACATCACTTTATCAAATAAAATAATGGCATTTCAATTACAGAAGCTGTATTTCTAAAGCTGTATATGATGTGATAGATATCACTTAGATGACGACATTCGACAGTATCTGGCTGGGGTAACGGGCACGTCAATTAACCGTATTTTCTGTACCAGTAATCGATGTCCGTATTCTCGCCATAATAGCCATCTCGAAGTTACCGAGTATCAGTGGCTATTATATGCAGCTCTGCATTTAAGTTGCCTCCGCATATTGTAGTATGAATTTCCACCACTCCCAAACTTCTACTATAGTACTATATCATAGGTAAAGTTTCTAACTAAAAAGTGCATCATCGTTAATATCAGTACTCTAGCAGCAAGAGGTGTTTTTAAATGAACTTATCCTCGAGCTAAGTTAGATGTCCGCTAAATGCACTTAGCAACTTGTGTATTCGATAAACTACGAAACAAACTTCGCATTATCGTCAAAATGCAGTTCCAAACAAGATGAGAAAATATCAAGTGTTTTGCCCTTATGTTTGCTATTCTAGAAAGTTCTACGTGATGAGAATAGTCTCTTTAAGACTGCATTGTATGCTGTGATTAACTGTTTTGTTAGTTTAGTGGGTGGAGTAACTGCGTCACCGCGGTTGGGGTAAGTGCAGCAGGATTTTCAGTCCAGAAATTTTCTAATTCAGCACGGAGTAGAAAATTTGATCGTCGTATTAATTGCAAAATGCTTCAACTTGTTTCTATATTATAAAAGAAAATACGAGATTCATTTAAGTAAAACCACAAAACATTACTAAATCCATCTTAAACATCAATCAAAACGGTCAGAAATCAGAATATAATTAATTGTTATCATCACAACAGCCTACTAAAAATTCAAAGTTAATACAAAAGGCCGTCCGTAAAAAGGTATTTATTATCTAACGCTTTTATGGAGGAAGAATCGATTGCACAAACCGCACCGAGGTTTTCAATGGCCAGGGAGAATTGAATCCTACCCATTCTCCTCCCCACGTTGTACAAAAAAAGTTGTAAAACAAACCACTTTTAAAACTACCTATAGTTCGAATGGCGAGATATTTTTTATCCGATTTATTACGTTCTAATTTCCTTTTTTTAATAATATTTTATTTATATTTGCTACGGTTTCTGTACAGTTGGGATAGAGCAGTCGTTCTTTAAATGTTATATTTAACATAGATACATCAGCAAATTATATTTAATCTCCTCTTACTGCGCTGGCTGTATCAGTTGATACGTAGAATAGAATAGAAGAAGTTTATCATCAGTTGATACTTACAGAACTTTATTTCGAGTTCAAGACCTACTTCTACTATTTGTGCGAGATACAATCGTGATATACTTGAAATTTTGAGCTGCCTTTACACAATAAACTTCCGAATGAAATAAATAAACCATACATCGCCATTTCTCGTATCCCTAACCCACAAATGTTAAGGAACGAAAGAATCAGTGGTACAGTTGAACTGTCACCCGGTAACCGTTTCAATCGTCGAAAGCTTTTAGCAGATGAGGCCATCCGGCCCGTAGGACCGTGCGTCTTGCACCCGATGACCGTCTCGCCTTGTTTATTTATCTTCTGTATTGAGTTAGGAGGGTATACACAGAATCTTATGTAAAATTAACGAATATAAGAATAACTTTATGAAACAAAGAAGTATTTGTCACACATTTATTACATTAAAAAATAGTATGGTAGAGTTATAGAAAGCATTGCTGTGTATTGTTAAATGTTAGGTGATGATGTAGAGAAACCCAGTATGGAGTAGAATACGTATATTTAAGTTGTTTCCATTATTAAGTTGTTTAAAAAGAGCTAAATACTAATTACATTGTCTTTTATATTAACCCATTCCGTGCGTCAGCATTATTCGTTTATGTTACTGTTAGATATAAAATGTAGCATTAAATAATGAATTAAGGCAATATGCCACAGCTGTAGGTATATATTTAATCGTGAGGATGTTTCAGAGTCTGCATGAGTAGAGACTACTAGCTAGTTGTGTCTCGGCTTTAGAGGCCGTTAGTGCTTCGTCATTTTATTTTCATCTGTGAAATTAATATAAATCATAATAGTAGTAGCGTGGAAATGTATACGACAGTACGAATCCCAAAACCTAGCGGAACTACGGGTTTTCACAGACGGATCAAAAACAGATATGGGAACTGGAGCTGGCATCTTCTCCGAGGATCTTAATATCAACATTTCAAAACCCTTGGGTATATACAACACGGTCTTCCAAGCCGAGTGTATGGGTATAACTCTGGCCGCCTCAGCGATCATGGCCAGAAGAGTGGAAGGTCACTCGATTCGCATACTCTCGGACAGCAGGGCCGTGCTACAGGCTCTAAACAGCCACACAGTGAACTCAGGACTAATACTGGAATGCCATCAGAACCTAAATCTGATAAGCCACACCAACAACATAATCTTGCAATGGATCAAGGGACACAGCGGATCTAGAGGTAACGATGCAGCGGATGAGCTCGCAAGAAGGGGATCAGAAACGAGTGTGATGGGACCTGAGCCCATTATACCCATCCCTTTCACATACCTTCGTACGATCGTGAACAAACGCACTAGTGATCTACACGGCAGAATCTGGACAAACCTCGAAGAGTGTAGACAGGCCAGGGAGGCCCTTCCTATGCTCGACCACAAACTAACTAGGCGTCTGAGACAGCTGTCCAAACGGCAATTGCGAACAGCCACAGCCGTTATCACAGGACATGGTTCCTTTAATAAACACCTTTTCGTTCTAGGCATCACTGACAGCCCTCTCTGCAGAGCCTGCATGAGTGAGGAGGAAACAGCAGCTCATGTGCTCCTACACTGCCCTGAAACCGTTACATACAGGGCTAAGTACTTCAACAACACAGGTACACTCCGACAGATCGCCAGCAACGTCAATAGACTGCTGGCGTTCTTCGGCGAGCTAGGGTGGATCGAGTGAGCTATCCACCCTCACGCAAAAACCGCGCCTTGACGTGGAGTTGCGGACAACAGCCCGCCAAACCATACCATACCATACCATACGTATACGACAGCAGGAGGACCTGGGCTCGCTTCCCAGGTTAGGTAAAATGTTCTTAAATTTTTCTACCCCTTCCAGAATAAGAAAAAGAATATCTTTAATGACTGTAAACAAGGTGCATTACAGAGGTTTAATATTAGATATTTGTACAAGCGCATGCAAAGTTATGTAAGTTTAAGTTATATATGTTATACATGCATTTAAAATTTATATAAAACAATGTCATTTTTGTTACAATGATTATGGAAATTTGATACTCATTACAATTTATATTCATCATTATTTATTTCAATTAGTTACAACTCGTTCCTTTTCTGAGTCTAATATCTATGATCAAAGAGAGTAAGTAATATTTATCTTCAAGGTACCCCTACCTACTTAAAGCAATAAATTCTTCAAACAAAAACTTATAAAATTAACATTTTTGTATTAACATTTTAAGCGACAATGGGTACGGTTAGTCCGCAAAAATATTTGAATATTTTCAAACGAAAAATTCAAATCACTGTTTTAAATGAAAGTAAGGTATTAGTAATATTTAAATATAATTTTAGCAACGCTTGCAAATTAATAAAATGCCAAATTAAAATGTAAAGAAATGAATTACGATAATTTAAAACGTTTGATCTTTTAAAGTTTATTTATTGCAATCTCAATTTATTTTTAGCTGCACTAAAGACTTTAAAACATGGTACTGTTTTACATAAAACAAATGAAGTAAATATCAAAGAAAGTGTGAAATATGAGATCGCGTTATTTGTGTTTTAGTTTTAAAAAGGCATTTTTGTTATGAGCTGTTTTATTTTTAATATTTGAAATGGAATTTCATTTCTTTTTGGAATTTCATGAAAAGGTTTTATTAAAATCTCATGTTATATTTACCCTATTTACAGGTATTTAAATCTAGAAGTTTCTTGGGTAAAGTTGAAAAACAAAAATTCTATACTTAATACTTATTCTTACCGAGTGAAAATAGATCTGTATTTAGTAAAACATGGGAGTCTTGAATTATTATTAGCCTGGAGTTATATCGGTCTTTTACCACAGCTATTTTAAAACTTTAAAGTTAAACGACATTTGAATGATATTTGAAATACATATGTAGGTACATATTATAGATAAATAATTACACCCAGACACAGAACAAACAATCATGCTCATCACATAAAGATTAGTCCTGAGCGGGAATCAAACCTACGACATCCGGCTTAGCGGTCAGGGTCACTAACCACTAGGCCAACAAGCCAGCCTAAAATAAAGTATTAAAGGTGATCTGTGACAATAGATTAAATGAGTCCATTACAGAGTGAAATATCTTGTACAAGTACTGTAAGTCGAAGTATTCGCGATTACTCAATAATATGTTCATTATATTAGATATCAGCCCAACGACATCCACTGCTGAAAATAGGCCTCACCCAATTTACGCCACTGCGAACGGTCCTGTGTCGCCTGCAACCAACGGCCGCCCACAACCCTGACCAGGTCGTCGTTCCATCTGGTGGGTCCCACGCTGCACTTTCCAATACGTGGCCGCCACTCGAGAACCTTTTTCCCCCATCGGCCATTAGTTCTACAAGCTATGTGCTCTGCCCACTGCCACTTTAGCGATGTGATTCGGTGAGCTATGTCGACAACTTTAGTTCTCCTGCGGATCTCCTCATTTCTGATTCGATCATGCAGGGAAACCCTAAGCATAGCTCTTTCCATGACTCGCTGAGCAACAGTGAGCTTTCTAATGAGGCCCATAGCTAGCGGCCCATTATATTAGATATTAGTCACTAATTCATCACATTAGTTACAGCGCTACATTCGGGAAATTTACTACCATTTGTGCACAAGTGGAAAATTAGGGGTTAATTCACTATTACATGCAAGAGAGAAACCCATTGGTCTATTTAATGTATAGTTGATGATAAAATTGCTTTACCACCCTTAGAGTAAATGTCGTTTGCATATCACAAACCTATAATGTCTGTTTTTGCTTGCAACTGACATTAGAACAGTGACTATTGTCATCAAAGCGCGACATCACCATTAATAATGATGTGTCTTATTGAATATTAATTTTGATGGAAATTTATGTTAAAAGTTTATATTTTTTTTATCTATAATATGTATTTATTTACAAAAAAATAATGTATTTAAGTAGTATATCAGTTGCTTAGTACCCATAACACAAGCAAATATAATTGTTTAATTTGGGACTAGATGGTGCTGTGTGAATGTGGTAGAATATTATTATTATATTAAGTAGTAAAGCAGTTATATGGTCGACTATACTTACCATAATTGTACTTTAAACTAGAGACACATTGTGCTCTAACTTTACTAATATATTTTCTGTAGTTTAGCTGTTTTTATACTACGTAAGGAAGTTAGGAAAATATAATGTAATTACATTATAGAGTCATACACTAGTCTTTTAAAACCAACCTTATCTTAGACGTGGAAATATAAATAAATACTAACAACCGGTAAAGTTTCCTTTAGTTTCGTTAGCGGTGGATCGGCTTGGGTGAGTCCCATCCGGGCGGCAGGTGCTAAAACAGTGAGATAAACCGACCAAAACCGGATACCACCCGCACTCAACAATGTTACCGAATACTGAAATGTCCGCGAAGCGATTGTTTGTTACCAAAGTATGTGGTTCAATTCAACTAAGGATTTTCACATACATACATACATAAATATTGATCACGCCTTTTTCCCAACAGAGGGGTAGGCAGAGACTATTTCCTTCCACTTGCCACGATTCTGACATACATCTTTGGCTTCTTCAACATTCATCAGTCTTTTCATGCATTCTCGCCGGTTGAGGATACTCCAGATCCCTTCTTTAGAACGTTTCACTTTCTCTCTTAATCTTTTTCTTGGGCGCGTGTCGGACCATGCTCAAAGTAGGGCTCCGCAGCAGTTAAGAAGCGCAGTTTTTGGCTAATAATAGGATTCCGATTTTGCGATATCGTCTACGAAACCCTAACAAAAAGCTAACAGTATTTTGAAGTGCGATCGTTAGGATAAATATAACTACATATCTACAAAACTCTCACTTCATTAAGTGTTAGTAAGACTCCAAACTCTCGCTTACACAGTCACGTAAACAGACCTGAGTAAATATATTAAGTCTAGTTTATCGCAACTTTTACAGTTCTACTTATTTTATATTATCTTGGTTGTATATTAAATGAACGTCTCGGTTTTGCACCGGGAATGTGTACGACTGCTGCTCAAGTGGTGTTGGGTTTAATTCCCGGGTAGAGCATAAATGGTATTTTGTTTTCTATCTTGAAATTCTCAGTGACTGCGTTATGCGTTTGTTCAGAACCAATAGATCCACTTCTTTTCCCACATATCGCAGCTCACTAAGGCAAGCGTTCTAAAGCTTGTAGTAGGTAGATACGTAAAATGAAGTTTAGTAATCTAAAAAGAACAAAATGACCAAAGTTGAGCCGTAACACAACCACTCAGCCCTTGGGCTATTTCTCTCTTCTACAAACTTAATTCTTTCTGGCAATAATCCTCACCGACCTTCACGAGATACTTTTCCAAATGTTTGCTTCTTAAAATATTTCATCATTTGCAATTTACAACGTCTGTTTGTCTGTTTGCAGAGGACGAGGCTTAGCCATCAAACTAGAAATGTATTCAAAGGGACTTTGACGATAAAGAGAAATCGTGGCTCCGCGATAATTAGATTTGCGTCCTTTAGATTAAACTATTGAGTCGTTTTTAGCCTTCTGCGTGTTATTTACAGTTTCATTTAGAAATACACAAATTCAATATTCGAAGAAACTGAATCTATTCTGTAAATCTATACTAATATTATAGCTGAAGAGTTTGTTTGTTTGGTTGAAGGCTAGGATCTCAGGAACTAGGTACTGATCCGATTTAAAAATTATTTTAGTGTTAGATAGCTCATTTATTAACGAACGTTATAGGCTATATAACATCACGCTACGACCAATAGGAGCTGAGCAGTGGCCAAATAAAGAACGACGAGGGTAAAGCCTATGGTGAGGATAGAATGTTAATTGCAGTGGATATACACTTACATAGTCTAAACATCAATCAATATAAAAGTAAACAATTCCTGAACAAAATTTCGCTGACCATTGAGGCTCATCCACTTGAAATGAAGGTTTCCGACATCCAACAAACATCAACAGATTGATCAATGTAGCCACTATATTGCGTAGCCTGGGGCTTCTGTCGCTCACTCTTTGAATACCAAGTGGTCGGATTTATTTTACTATACCTACTAAGCTATCCCACAGTCAGCGTGCGAGCTTTTATCGTCTTTGTGGAGAAGGCGGCCATATCTTAATGTTGGGCCTTGACCACAGCGTTCAATTATAAATCAAATTAGAATTAATTTTTTAAACCTTAGAATAAATTAAAAGTCCATGTCTCTCCTCTCCCTAGATAGAGGACAGGAGACCCGAGCCCAGCAGTGGGACACTAATGGGTTGCTGATGATGATGATTATTTTATTGTCCAATGGAAATAATAATAAACAAGTAAATAATAAAAAAAAAATAATAACTCGACTGCGAAAAATCAACAGATAAGCAACGCACTAAAAAGACCGAAAAATGGTTGTAATTATTATTCCTGATTAAATTTAAATACCAAACATATATCTTATATATTTGTAATCTCCATTTGATTCTCTTTATTTTGATACACTACACATTTTTTTTAACCAAAAAAAATGTTTACAATTTGGCGCCAAAAGACCGCCATTTTTTTTATTTTTATTAATACCTATCTAAGGACATTTGGGTTTATGAAAAGAATCTAACGATAACTTAATTGTCGAAATCCATCCAGCCGTTTCGAAGAAACGTGGGAATAAAGAAATTTACAAACATACAAGATACGCGCGAAAAACAATACTCGTCCTGACAGTCGGGTAAAAAAGACAACAACAAACAAAAACAATAACGGATACAATAAATAGCATAAACTTGTCACTAAAATGTTTAACAACTAGACACACACACACTAACTGCCACACTTTTCACTGAACACTTTTACTAACTGCCGCTGTAAATTAATTGCGCATTAAATGAAAAATAGCACTTTAATATTTTACATTTCGTCCTCAAATGCGAACCTATGAAAACGCGAATGTTCACAAAAAAGTTAACTTGAGAGACATCTTGTATTAACATACAATGTCATACAATTTGTATTGCCTATATTGTCTACCAGTTAAAGCCAGATTACCCATATTTTTATGTGTTAAAATTTCTGCTGGCGGCACTGATCTGAGAAAAAGTTGAGATTTCTGAACTCAGGATCAGCATTTGCGTTCCAATGGTGGTGTAAGGCTTTCCTCTCCTGTATTTAGACAGCAGAGGCTGTGAGCGTTTGTGGACTCTAAAAAAAGCAAAAAACGTCTACGCAAACACAGTACTGGCGTAATTACACATATTGTGTACAAAGTCGAGCCAATTAGAGGAATTAAATAGTACAGTTTATTTTACTGCATTACTAAGCAGGGTCGTCTGGCAAAGGAATAAGGTCCTTTAATTATTACAAGTCTAATCGATCTAGTGTGTACTAATCATTATTTATTCTGTCCTTTTTACCCCTCGTCTTGTGCGGTGAGCCGCACCGCCTTCTTGTTTTGACAAGGGTGCATTAATTAAATATAAGTATTATTGTAATGCTTTATATGTATTAAGACTTATTATTAATTTGTAAAAACAATTTGGATTTGTTCTTAGGGAGATTTAAAGAAAATTTTATGTATTTTAGAATGTGTGTGGTCATTTGTAGAAATATTGTGCTTTCAAAATATGTATGATAAAGATGGTATCTTGGTAACGACTCAAATGATTCTAATGAAAATCTGTTAGTTGCTAAAATGTTTCTTTTCAAGTTTATCAATAGGACTCTTTCGTTGGAAAAAACTAATATTTAAAAAAATAAATTTTATTAAGGGTATTACTTATGTTTTATTCTACGAGATATCCCTGAAAAAAAAAGCAATAAAAAATATATATGAAACATAAATATAAACCCATACAATAACAAGTTTTTTAAGTGTAATTTATTCATTTGTGTCAGGAAATTTTATGAGTATTTGTATAATCCTCCGTGATACAAGAGTATATAACGAGATATGACAATTAGATAAGTAAAATTTTGAAGCATTAAAATTTAATTGACAGAAAAACGGTGTTTCTTGCTACGCTTCTGTAGTCGCTGTTTCTATGGCCCATCGCTAGATCTGTTGCATCAAACATTTCCGGGTAGCGTTTACGGCTTAGCAAATGTTGTGTAGTACATTTGTTTACGGCAGAAACTGTTTTTTCTACGCGCCTTCTCAAACCTTCTCTTTTGTGCTTACTGAGAAGGTAGCTTATCAACTGCTCTCATAGTTTAACTGTTAGAAAAAAGGCCTTCTTTCAAGAGTTAATAATGAAAAGTGTTATCAATCTGTGAGTGGTACCTACTGGTATTGCCTAGATTGAATACTTGGCAAACACTGTAGATGTAGAATTTTTAACATAACATAGCATCACGCCTTTTTCCCCGAAGGGGTAGGCAGAGGTGTTTCACACCCACATTTCGCCAGCTATGTTTGGTCCCATGAAATAGGGGGCGAGCCTATTGTCATCAACCGGGAACATTAGTTTACCAAACTTCGGGAAAATTTTTAATACTGGAATTTCATGATAGAAAAACCCAATACCATTTTCACCCGACCCGGGAATCGAACCCGGGACCTCTTGCACAGCAGTCGTATACACTTCCCGCTGCGCCACCGAGGCAGTTTTTATGATAATTATTATATATAAATAGAATTTTTATGATAATAATACCTCTATAGAGTCGAGGTTCTGGTAATTAGTGGTATCCAGAGTTCTTCATTAGTAGAATTCATACATAATCATGTAGGATCCTTATAATATTTAGCTGGCTTTTCATATTAAATTTCGAACCTACAGTAAGCCTACCTCAAAATACAATTTCCATGTTTGAATCAAAACTACATGCAATTCACTTTACACATTCAAATTTGATTTCGGAGCCGTCTATCAAATGTAAAATTAAATTCATACGTATCTTCGGAATTTTGTTTCTATGCAGAATCTAGACATACTATTTAGTCGGTATCGATTTCTCAACGACAACAAAATCGAATATCGAAATGTGTAGGCCATGTGATCTACCTCCTATAAGAAGTTCATTAATTCTACATTTAAATATTTCAAACATATTTCAAATTGGAACGACATCAACAATATGAATAGCGTCAGCCAGGGTTGCCCCGCAATTAAATCTGTCGTTCTTTTGATCCCCTTCTAATTACTGGGACGTTCGTTACATTCACCGTTTTATTTGCTATATTCATTTTAAAGGTGATTTTTAAATTAGATTTCAGTTCGTCTGTTCATCAATTTTTAAAACCTGCCTTCTAATTGACCTTGATTACTTTTTTGTATTTAAACCAATAAAATCCAACTGTTAGACAAGGGTGTTTTCTCCACTGTCAACAGAGTCGGGAGAGATTTAGTTATTTTTCACTCACACTGGGCTAATTCGGGTAGGTCGATCAGTTATAATGTTTTTACCCGACTGCCAAAAAGGAGGGTAATGTTTTTCACGCGTATGTATGTATGTATATGGGCATTTCTGTTCCATTGTGACCTTCTGTAGCCTAAACGGCTTGGCTGATTTTAAAGTATGAGGTGTCATTAGGGTGTCATAGGTTATGTGACGTCAACAAAAACCAATATGGCGGACGTAAACTGTCAAAACAGACGTTTTTTTAGTGCTATCGCAATATGGGTATCAGATGAAAGCTAATTAATAGCCTAATTCAATTATATATGCACTAACTATGACCCGAGGCTCCACTTGTCTCTTGTAACCTAAATAGATTTGGAAGTGCAAGGTGTTGTTATAATATTCGTATTTATCCCCGAATCTCTATATGTATACTAATATTATAAAGCTGAAGAGTGTATTTGTTTGTAGGTTATATAATATCATGCAACGGCGTGCGAGGTTTCGATCGTTCTTAATATAGCTACTGCTCAGTTAAGTGAAATAGTTCACAACGTAATAATATACATAATAATTAATACTATTGACTGACGAAGGCTAATTTTTGGTAAGGCAAGGTAGTCGGGTTTTTTGGTTTTTTTAAATAAACTTTTGTTAGAATATTTGATGTGTTTCTTCACGATTTTCTTTTCTTTACCGATAACAGATGATTAATGATTTGATTATTGCTGTTTTAATACATGAAAAAGAATATTGAAGAGAGATTACATAATTAATTTGACTAGGACTGGCGTTAATTTCTAAGTCAGCGCCGCAGCAATAATAATAATAATATTCTACCACATTCACACAGCGCCATCTAGTCCCAAAGTAAGCAATTATATTTGCTTGTGTTATGGGTACTAAACAACTAATATACTAGGTACTTATATACATTTTTTTTTTGTAAATACATACATATTATAGATAAATTACACCCAGACACAGAACAAACGTTTATGCTCATCACACAAAGATTTGTCCTGGGTAGGGATCGAACTTAGCGATCGGCTTAGCAGTCAGGGTCACTAACCACTAGACCAACAGGCCAGTCAATAAAGAACAGATACGAATTTTTACGTAGACACGATGACTTTTCTCATCGTGTATAAGTTCCCTTACACTATCTGTGTTTACAGAACTCTTATACCAACAGTTATCCTAAGTACTTGTTACATAAAATTACCTTTTTATAGTACCCAAGGGTGATATGCAGGTGTTAATCGCGACGAACAATTTGACGTGGAGTGCTCCCTTTTCCCCACTAATTTCGCCACCGGGAGTAATCGTCATAACTTCACACCCCTAGGGACTAAAGGGCTGGTACTACCGCTTGTATCTGACAGGTGTACGCACAAATCTGATCTGGTTAATGTTTTTGATATTGAGGTCGTATAAAAGATAGACGTGAAATGAAACCTCATTTTATTCATCTATGAGTAAATTTTTGTGTCAATTTACACTTTTCTAGAGCGTACGTATATCTCGAAAACAGTTGCGAATTAAGAAAAAGTGTTTAGAAAATAATTGTAGATAATGTGATAATCTTCTCTTTAGTAATATTATAGCGTCGTTACTAATAACATATTGTTTGTAGAATTTCATCGCACAAATATCCACAAACTGTGATGTAGGTAAAGAATTATCGACTGGCCACAGGCTGACAGGTCGTGGGTTCGATCCCCACCCAGGACAAAACTTTGTGTGATGAGCATAAAGGTTTGTTCTGTGTCTGGGTGTAATTTATCTATAATAATTATGTACGTATTTACAAAAAAAAATGTATTTAAGTAGTTCAGTTTCAGTTGCTTAGTACCCATAACACCAGCAAATATAATTGCTTACTTTGGGACTAGATGGCGCTGTGTGAATGTGGTAGAATATTATTATTATTATTAATTATGATTACAACCCATAAACATAAAGGTTGCCTCTGCTGGGCACGAGTCTCCTCAAAACATTGTTCTCCATATAACAACACGCTAGCCAGACGGGTTGGTATAGTGTTTTGTTTCGAATTTTCCTTTTCTTGAAGTGCTGTAAAATGAACCTATTCGAAAATATATTCTTATTACAATAAGCATTTGGCCTGTACCAAAAGTATCTTAGTCTTTACAAAAATAAAGGTATTAAATAAAAACTAACACCACCACAAATCATTCACTTAACTCGCGCCACGGATTTTAATTTATTACTGTTAGAAAATGTTCAAAGCCCACGATTTATGAGCATTACTCTAATATTTAACCAAACTCTGTTACGATTTCAAATAGTAATTAAATAACTGAATTTAAGCTTTAATGTTGACGCTGTAGATTGATATTTATGTGTTATGCCTATTGTGAAATGGTGAAATGTCTATCCCTGTGTAAAAACCAGCCTAGTACGAGTCGGACTCGCACACTGAGGGTTCCGTACGAATATGCATTTTTTTTGTGATTGAAATGTATAATTTTCAGTTAAAATGAATATTCACATAAAGGTAGGTAAGTGCACCATATTTGTAACGTCAGTCCATTCATATTAATAAATTACATAATTTTTGATAAGCTTAAAAAAATTAGAATAATGATACTCCTTCCAATATAGTACTAATATTTAGTAATATAATTATTATTTTTTGTTTATTTAGGTAAACAAAAAAAATCTTAATATGTTTTCGTGTCATTACATTACAAATTAGGTAATAGACCGACTTTACCTACCGACTACTGACTGACTTAATCGGTTTTGATTTCCTTGTCAAATATTTGAGAAGGACGATCGTATTATTGAAATAGACCAAATCGAATGTCGAAATGTCGAGTAGGATATCGATTCATATATCATATATTATAATCATTATCATTACTATCCATAAATGTCTCACTGTTGGGCACGGGTCTCCTCCAAACATTTTGTAGGGAATTTAGCCTACTATACCACGCTGGTCAGACGGGTTGGTATAGATTTTTGTATCGAATATTCCTTTTCTTGCAGTGCTCTTGTCTGCTTAAGGTACTCCCTTACGCCTTGTACGACACCCACGTGTTAAATAAAGTAGTGACATTATGTATTCTTAATCTGTCACACTCACAGAATAACAGCCACATATTGTTTAAATTAACATACAAAATGTTAATATAAATGTAGTACATAGCTCAAACTAGTGCTTCGTTAAATGTAGAGGAAACAGTGTACAATGCAAAGATCGTACAATACACAGAACTGTGCAGATATATCGTTTAAAGTGTCAAATGTATTGCAGAAATATGGTTGGTTTTGAGTTAGCATTGTATTGTGTGTTATGATAAACTAGTTTAAAACAAATACACAATATTTAGATAGGATTGTTTAGTGTGAACATTGTACATACATGCAGAGTGATTTTATGACTGAATGATTTTTTTAAAATAATGATTTCACACTTTCACACAGCGCCATTTAGTCCCAAATTAAGCAATGATACATTTCTCTTTTTTCTTGTAAATAGATACATATTATATCAGTTGTTAAGGCATCAAAGCAGTTTAAACAAACTCACTCTTGTCGCGATTCTGAGTCGCGGGGGTTGGGTGGGATATTTCAGTGGAGCAGCGGGAAGTGTTTACGACTCGTGCAAGAGGCCCCGGGTTCGAATTCCGGTTCGAGTGCAAATAGTATTGGGATTTTCTATCATGAAATTCCAGTATCGAGATTTTCCCGAACTTTGGAAAACAAAATGTTTCCGATTGATGACAATAGACCTCCTAAATCATGGGACCAAACATAGCTGGCCAAAATGTGGGTGTGATACACCTCTGCCTACCCCTTCGAGGAAAAAGGCGTGATGCTGTGTTATGTTATAAACTTACAATTAATTAACATCTGCGACTTTCACATATAATTAACTATTGAATTGTCCAACTTCACATGAGTGAATACACATATACGACATTATTAATAGAACTTAGGACGTACGGAAATATACAAGTTTTCGGTAAGGCAAAAATACATGTAATGGTTACCCAACTTTACAGATGACACAGCCACCATCAAAGATTGAATTGACACTATAAATCACCGAGTTCCCAAACAAGCCCAGTGAATCAACTTTAAACTAATTTATTAACACCGAAGACGTTATTATGAACGCCATTGAGTGGCTCAACAAACAGTTACTGGGTAAAGGAACACAGCCTGTAACGTCATTATTTAGTCCAATTTGCAGAATTAGCTTGATAAATGTGTTTGAATTAGCGTTTTCGTAGAGCGATGCGCGCGCCGTAGCCCGTAGCCACATCTACGAGTGCTACGGGCTCAGTGTTACCGCGCCGGTCGAGATTACCGCTACGTTCGGACGTGCCACGCGATTTTGAACGTTTACGTATTGAACCTTCGTATGATTTGTGGAGATTTTGTGTATCAGTGTTTGTGAAGTGTTATTGTGATTGTGAGTTGTTTTTAAAGGTAAGTCTTTTTTAAAGAGTTAGGAATCTTTTAATTATGTTTTTTTACTAGCCTTTTTAGTAATGGCCAGTATTTTAAAATAAAAATTAGTAAAACCTTTGTAACGATTCTTGAACGAAAATAAGTAATATCACTTGACGATCTTGTAAATTATTATGAAAAGCGTTAGATAAATTTTTTCCTGTCATTGATGGATGGTTCTTGAAGATGAATCTCTGTAAACTCCACCACTTTAATGTACAAATAAATTTATTGAATGAATTGCTTGAATACAATTTGATTTTTTAAATTATATATTAAAAATGGAATCATATTTTTAAATATTAAAACATAGTTATTCTATTTTTTTAAACACTCTTAAATTTTAGTTTTATAATTTTGGGGATAATTTTATTAGTGCATCCATGATACCGGCCTATTTCTGTATTAAGTTTCTCTCAAACCTGTTCAGCAGTTTCGATGCTTTTTAGGGACATACATTATAATGACGAATATTTATATCTATACTTATTATTCATTGTCTTGCTGCTCCTCGTTGGGGTAGACTGAAATATGTACGAATTTCTTCAATTAAATCTTAACTTTTACCGTTTTAGTTTTTTGTTCATTTGTCTACCTATTTATGCAGGCAAGTCGGTTCTAGGAACTTTTAATGTTGTTTATTTGGTATTAAATTAAACAATGAAAATATAATATTATTGTGCGTGTAATTGTCATGAAATCCTTTGAGGTTTGAGGAATCACTTTATAGTAATATACCATAATAGTTATACTCTTTTCCTTGAATGGTTGAATACGAATGATATACCCAGGCTACACGTGAAATCATTATGTAATATATTGAGAAAAAGACATTGATATTTTTTTATTAAATGATAATAATAAATTAATTAATGTTTAATTTTCTTTTAGTACCATATTATTTTCGATGGTGAAATAATAATGTTGCAAGTGTACAATAACCCATTTTTTTTTAATGGCAAGTCTAATTGTAAGTATTTACCGTAGTATATTGAAACTGCGTAGATTATTCGGTTGAGTGGTAAACACAAAAACACAGTGAGTTGAGTTTCTCACTATCTCTCACTATTCTATTGCTTTAAAAATTTCTCCGCGTTAGACCTATTTGGAATTAGTTTTTAAAGATTGAGCAAAATATCACATTTTCAAACAGTTTTAAACATTTGACAGCGATCTTGAATTCGCCTAAGGCGATGTAGTTTTACAGCAGAGCAAATGTTTTTAGTATTTTAAGTAAATTTTAGTTTAATTAAATATGGTCTATTTTTAACTTTTCTAGTATAATAAGAATTTACGATAATTTCTGTATTAAAAAAAAATATGAACAATATACTTACCTATCATTTTACATTAAATATTAAGCAGTTTCCTTTGCTTTGGTTTAACATTTAATTTGAATTTTTTCATAACTTGTTTAGCATTTATATAAAATATACTTATCATCATGTGCCACCAGCAACCCGCGGCCACCCGCAACCTTGACCAGGTCGTCGGTCCATCTGGTGGTGTATAATATTATTTATCATCATCATCATATCCACCCAACGACGTCCACTGCTGAACTATATATTTATACTAGAAAGAAGTTAAGCCAATTTAGAAGATTAGACTGAGTTTCTTTAGGCCATCTTAAATAATAAATAAATAAATAAAATAAAAATAATTTATTTTCAGACTTAGTTCATCCATAGTTTGTTAGTAGCAATGTTTACTTAAAAAACTATGTTAGTACCTAAAGACTAATACCTTACACTAATACTAATAGGGACAGAAAAATCCTCCCCCCCCCCCCCTCCGCCGACTCACTGAGATCCCAACACATGGAGTTCAGTGAATCTGCGTATGAGAAAGGTATCATATCTGTCCCCAATCATTCTCAGCACACTATTCGGACTCCCTTGGACCCTACGCACTGTAGACGCCACTTTCTTCCGCATCATTGCATAAAAGTCGTCGACCTTTGCATCTGCAAACATGCCTGAGGCACTACAATACCTATGGAGCCTTTAATAAAGATCACCTTTGGCAGCAAATTGTCCTAATGCCATTTCGGTGACACCTTTTTGGTTATGTAAGATGAGTCCGAGTAAGCGATCGGACACTAAGTTGAAAGATAAGAAATGAATGATATCCCAAACCCCAAACCTAAATCCCTAATGATATTGAAACACCTAATCAGTTACTAGCCATAAGGTCCGCCCTAAACATTAGTTCAACAAGGCCCTACTCTAGAAACACAACAAACAAACTCGACAGCACTCGATGATTGATGCGAGTTATTCAAGGTAAGCCTTAGTAAACGTGTTCTTACTCGCTAATTAATCACGCGTGTCGCCCCGAGTCCTGTGTAAACGATACCTGTGTTAGGTGAGAAGAAATGGTAATGAACTGATTACAAAGAAACGGTAATTTGTTTGTCAAATTACTGACCGGTTCTTAGATAAATGTTTAAAGATAGGGATAAATTTGATCCTGTAATGGAAATTGAAATGTGATGAGAGATGTGTGATGCACCTCTCCGATAATTGTATGTTTAAAAAAAAATGTGTTAATAATAATAAAAGCGATGGTGGCTGAACGCGGAACCGGCGTGCAAATCACGCGGTCTAAGTTCGATCCCGACCGGCAGTACCAATGTGGATTCCACTTTGTGGAATTTATATATGACTTACCATCTGCTAACGGTGAAGGAAAACATCGTGAAGAAACCCACATGCTCTAGAAGAAATTCTACGAGTATGTCTGATCCATCAACCCGCACTAGGCCAGCGTGAGTGGATTATGGCCTAAACCCTCTCAGCTCCCTAGTTAGAGGAGAGGAGACCCGAGCCCAGCAGTAGGACTTAATGGGTTGCTGATGATTATGTTTATTGATCACCGAGCAATATCATCATATTTTGCAACCTGTATAGTTATAGTAAGATTTAATTTAAAAATACTGCATAATTCTGTACCATACTTATATATTCAACTGAGCCTTTCAACTGTTTGTGACTAATGATGTGTTGTTCAATACATCTCTGTCACGAAATGAAACTTAATATGTGAAAAATGACGTATTTAGTTCATTACATTTACCTTATTAAATCGATTAATAGCAGCTTTATTTAAGTTTTTTGTTTAATAATATTCAGTCTTATTTATATATAGTTAATAATAGTTGTTAGTACTTATATAAATAGCTATACGCTTTTTCTGAAGGGTTAGACATAGGTGTATTATACTCACATTTCGTCAGCTTGATTCATCATCAGCAACCCATTAATGTCCCACTGCTGGGCACGGGTCTCCTCCAAAAATTTTGAAGAGAATATAGCCTACTATACCACGCTGGCCAGACGGATTGGTATAGGGTTTGTTTCGAATTTTCCTTTTCTCGCAGTGCTTTTGTTTGCGTATGGTTATTCCCTTAGTCGCCTTTTACGACACCCACGGGTAGAAATGGGGTAGTGACATTATATATTCTTAATCCGTCACTACACGGGTAAGCTGCAGCTTGATTAGGTCTCATTTAATAAGGAGCGAGCCTATTGCCATCCACGGGTATCATCACCAAATTCCGAGCTGATACTAAAAATTTCATATCGTTTATGTCGTAGGATGATTTGATAATTCAAATTTTCGCGAAATATATCTATAATATAATAATTCGTAGAAGGGATTTAGCGAAAATACAGATAATTAATATAACCACGAAGTCTGAGCCTTCTTATCTAACTTATTCATGTCGCATTCACCCTAAAAATAAAAAATCCTATCTTTTGCCAGTAAGATTAAGACATGTTTTCACCATTGTACAATTATCCGTGTATTCGCAAAATCCTTAGTAATTTCGCAACAATTCGAATTATCAAACATCAACAGTCCGACTGCGTCATTGAGGCAGCTATATTAAAAAGCTTTTCTCAGAAACATCAGAATTAGGTGTTGTGATAGGCTTATTGCAAGTTTGAAATATCATAGGACATTTTTCATGAGAATCATATTTCATGAAAAATCATTTTTCACATAATATATTCTATGCTCTATCCTAATCAAAAAAGTTGAAAAGTTTGTTTGTTTGATTGATTGCAGTAATTTCAGGAACTACTGAACCGAATAGTTTTTTTTGTGTGATTGCCTAGTTATTGAGGAAGGCTATGTTATAACACCACGCTATCACCAACAGGAGATGAGTAAAAATGACTTAACAAATTATTTAAATATTAATTATTTAATTTAATTAATATATAGGTTTTAAGAAATAAAATGAATTGCATGCTCTATAGCAGAATATGGCGACCTTTACTGTAATTAACACCTTTTAACTGTACCTGTATTCGCAATAATGATTTATGAATTATGATAACTATAACTTAAAATTTTTGATTTACACCTAAGTGTAAAGGGTGCTTCATTTTCACAGACAGCGCTTAAAACCTATAACGTAGGTATCAACTAAACGACAGCACCGTTAAACCCAATCGGGTACGTACGTAAAATCCATTTTACAACAAAAAGGAACAGAACCCGAGACAAATACGTAATGGCTTTTCGCGTGTACATTCAACACAGGCTATTGGATTTTACATTCAACTGCATCTTTTAGTGGGTAGCAGTTGGCGACAGACATGATCTATTTTTTATCACTTGCCTACTGAAAAAGTTATTGTATGCAGTTTTTTAACGAAAAAGGAAATAAATGTTTTTTTTTGTTCCAAATAACAGCTTTTTAAAAGTGGCCATTTGTTATTCATACGTTATTTTTCAAAAAATAAGTGCATTGGTAGCGCAGCGGGAAGTGTATAATACGACTGCTGCACCAGAAGTCCCGAGTTCTATTCCCGGTTTGGGCAAAAATGTAATACATACTCTCACTTATCATATATTTCATGCCGTAATAGTTTGGAAAAGGCTCTAACGATTCAGATTTAAATATTGTTCAAATTATAATAAAGTTTCGAGTATCGCCAGCTGTTGAAGCGGTGCTTTATCTTCTAGAGATTTTAAATGAAATTGAACCACATTTTTTAAAATATCTTTTAAGCACCACATCTATGGTCTACACAAACATGGTTTAATTTCACCATAAGCAAAACAGCTGATATACGAGATAAGCATGTACAAACTTAGTTCTGTATCAAAGAGATACCAGACATACTTGTAGGAAGAAACGGCCCAAATCTTTTCATGACGAAACTCGTCAGAACTTTGTCCGCGACGACTTGTGAATAAAGTTTTAGACGGCGTTACAGAAAATATTAACATAGATAAGGCTGTTTTGTATCGCAAATGGGAGTATCATGTTGTTTCAAGATGATCTGGATGATGTAAAAAATATTAGGATATAATTTGTTTAAAGAATAAGTTAAATATAATTTATAAACAGTAAATTTTCTGTCTTGGTGAAAATCTGTTTCGGAGGATTATGACTGCAAACATCTTGACATGAAATTTTAATACACTAGAATATTAGATTTTACTCTAAGACGACTGACGTCATAAGTATTACGTCACCTTAAAAAAAGCAATAAATACAAATAACCAAAAGGGCTATGTTTATGTTTACACGTATTGCAAAGATACTGTCAGTTTGAGCGTGATTGGGGAACTGTTTGTTTACAAGAATGTCAAAGTTTGTTGTGAACTGTCTCTTCGACAGGTGAGATAACCGTCGTTCATCAAACTTTGACTGTTGATCAAAGAGCTGTACTTGTATTGTGTCTTCTAATAATATAGTCGACACGTTGCTTATTAACTTTTAATTATATAACCTGTTATATTATAAGTGTGAAAGTATGTTGGTGCTTGTGACTCAATCACGCGAGAACAGCTGAAAGGATCTGTACGAAATTTGGCACAAAGATAGCTTATAGTCTATATACAGAGTGTATAAAACGATGTATAATCTTTAAAAACATATTCTAATTATCATTAAATCGATATGTCGATGTAGAAAACATACATTTATATGCTTAACCACACATTTAATCCACAATAGAGATTACAATACAAGATTTTTATAATAACGACTTTAAAGGTAAGTACATTGTCGCAGCGTCCTGCGCCTACGTCGTCGTCGAATGTTCCATCGATCTGTCTCCGCTTCGATCCCAAAAATGGCGGCGCGCGGCTTCCGCCAACGCGCGTTCGGAAACGCGCTAGTGGCGTTGACAGTCGAAAAATTAAAAAATGTAAAACTACACATTATTTTTCTATCATGACGTTAAAAGTGCGGAACAGAGTAAGAGATTTTAATATGAAAAAGTCAGAGATATTTAAATGAATTGAGTGATATAATGACAACATATGGTCAACGTAAATACAGGTTGTTTAAAACTGTGAAATAAAGAAAATAAATTTGCGTCTAAACTATTGCAAATATCTATTTTTTTTAAAGCCTTCAACATCACATGCTACACGTGGTTTCATTTAATGTCGTATCGTCGTTTACACGCTGTATATACTCGTATTATAGATTATAATAGCACATAATATGTTTTACCGACATACCACGAGGATGAAACCGTTTACGGAAGCTAGTACTCATGATTATAATATGTTGTTTTCTTTTTCACGTTTATTTGGCTACGACGAGTTTTTAGTGTTTTATATGTTTGACCTTAAGTTGTTTAATTCTGTAAAAATAAACATTAAATATATGAAGATAAATTCTTTAAAACTTTATTGTATAATTGTGTGAAAATAATCCTGGCAACTTCACCTATCTCATGTCATCACTTTCTCGTCTGGCAATACTATTAAAAAATAATTGTCTGACTACCGACCAGTAAGTGCGTGCCTAAGAAACGAACACAACATAATAATATATGTGTTGTTTAATCGGTAAGTCTTAAGAGTTCTGTATTTTTTCTGCTTACTTGTAATCGCAGGTTTAGGACCTAAATGACAAGCAGAACTATGTAATTTAAAGATATTGTATGACATTATTTTTAAAACGATAAGTACCCACTGTCATTAATGGCAAATCGCCAAAAAATAGTACATGTGTGTCACATACATTGTTTAATACACCAGGTGTTAATGACATAAATCAGTCTAAACCTACTATATCTATATCTTTATTATTATAACTACTTTGTGTACAAGGTGTACTTAGTGTCTGTTAATTGTGTATTAGTAAGGTTCCCCGCGAAATAGGTTACATATTAGTACGGGCGTTGTCTTTAAAAAAAATCATCTCAACTAAAACCATCCAATTATAGCAAGTTATTGACTTTTAAGACTAAAGATAACCCCTCAACGATCTCGGTCAAGAGCAGACCTTTGATTACGATAGTAATTAAACCACGGTTCAGTTCTCAATTCATTTCAATAAGGCTTTTGCAAATTTTTCATAGTTCTCGTTCAAATTGTGGTTTTATTAATCAACATTGGATTTTGAAGCTTTTTAACTAAGAGTAGAAAGTAATTTAAATTTGAATGATGTCTAATTAGTAAGTGCAGTTTTCTTTAAATAAGTAAATATAATTAAAAAAAATTAATAACCCAACTGCAAAAAATCAACAGAGGGCAACGCACTAAAGAGACCGTAAAATTATTGTAATACCTGATTAAATTTAAATACATAACATAATATGTATATATTTGTAATCTCCATTTGATTCCCTTTATTTTGATACTCTACTCGATAGGTTTGGTTAAATAAAATTATAGAACTACTTACAAGTTGGAACCATTCAATTATGTATAATCTCTTTTTGAATATATGTAATCTCCTATTGATTCTCTTTATTTTGATACCCAACTCGATAGTACTGGCCAAAAAAAAAATTGATCTTCTTGCAATTTGGCGTCAAAAACCCACCGTTTAAGTCTTTTTATTCTCAAAACCTATCTAAGGACACTTGGGTTTTCTAGACGAATTTAACGATACCCTAATTGTCAAAATCCATCCAGCAGTTTGGAAGATTCGTGGGAATAAAGAAATTTACAAACATACAAGATACGCGCGAAAAACAATACCCGTCCTGACAGTCGGGTAAAAAGGTTTTTTTAAACAGTAGTGTTTCTCTGGAAAGACTGGCCTGTTGGTCTAGTGGTTAGTGACCCTGACAGCTAAGCCGCAGGTCGTGACAAATCTTTGTGTGATGAGCATGAAGGCTTGTTCTGTGTCTGGGTGTAATTTATCTATAATATGTACGTATTTACAAAAAAAAAAATGTATTTAAGTAGTATATCAGTTTAGTACCCATAACACAAGCAAATATAATTGCTTAATTTGGGACTAGATGGCGCTGTGTGAATGTGATAGAATATTATTATAAAGTAAAAACAAGCTTAAACCAATCATAATAATATTAAATTAAAGATGTTCGATAACGTAGTACTGTGTCTTATCAACAATCTAAGCCGTATTGTTTCCGTACACATCTTACATCCCTCCCTATTGTCCACCACTCGAATCAAGAGATGTACGACTAAGAATACTTCTACAAAACAATATAAGTACGTGTGTTTGTTTACAACGGTTCAAGAGTGAAATAAGAGAAACTGGGTTATTATTTTTTGAGTTTATATAATACTTACTTTAAGTAAGAAACAAAGCTGCATTCGGAGATTTTCGGAAATTCGCTTTATAGGTATTTTTTTTATAGCCCTGATCGAGGGGCATTACAAAATTCCTTTATCAGTTATTTTGTTTTAAGTTATTGAGCCCGGGATATTTTAATAAAACTGAGTAAGAATTCTATCAACTGAAAATTATTTATTTCGAAACGCATTAGTGTTGTACTAATGCGTTTCGAAATAAATAATTTTCATTACAATAGTGACGTAATAGGAAGATGACAGTGACACACACGTTTATAGAGACACCGCTCCAATAAACATTTATAGTTAATTCAAAAAGACAGCTTATAAAGGAGACGGGGACTTCTGGGCCCAAAATGTAATACAATGTGATATGGCTTAAAAAATTGGTTATTTTTTTCTTATTAACATATTAAAAAATGAGCTCAATTGGCAATCTGGAAGGTGAGATATCTCAAATATAAAATTCTTAGTCCATTTTTATCGATTGTATCGACAATATTTACCGATTATCAAGTTATACTAAATTCAATAATTATTTTAAAATTATTAAAATAACTATCTACATAACGTAACATTCGTAGGTAAAACTAATGCAATTAAAAGTATTTAAATTTTTTAATATCCATATTAACAAAATAAAATAGTATTACACTCAAATGCATAATAAAACAGTAATCGATTCAAGTATCGATTTATAAATTATTTATTGTATTTTTAATCTGTGTTAACAGATGACAGCGCCAAGACAGCGCGCAATCACACTATAAATATAATTACAGTACTCAAACTTCGCCCCCTCCTTGAAATAATTACCTACAGCCGCACGGTATATAAACTGGCGATGCCTACCTACAGTATTTTTATTTCCTTTATTTACTTGAGTTTCTTTCTTGTGTCAAGTGATTGTAAATTGGAACAAATAATATCCATGTTGTGTTTTTTGATTAGTAAATGTAAAAACAGAACAAGTTTAACACTTATCATTTTTTTTTTTTAATTTAACATAAAATAATGTTGGCTGTATTGACCACACTAAAATTGTATACCCAGTAGAGGCGCGTAGATATGACTCGCGTTCCAACCGTTTGTATGTTAAATTACTGTATATTATCTATTATGTGGCGCAATGAAATAAATAAGTCAATGTCATAATAAATTGTCATAAATATGCCGGATGATGCCCTGTGTTTACGTATTTGCCAGAGCTTTGTTAGTACTCCAAAGACTTCTTTTTTTGCAAATTTCTGCTTCATTTGTACCATCTCTGCTGCTATACCGGACGTGGGAATCTCGCATGTTCATTTGGATTGATATTTTTACTGAAAATCATAGATCACTTACTTTCACAAAATCTCATTTATCTCTTTTCTCAGATTGACCAAGAGTCCAAAAATTTCAAGAAGCATTTTATAATATGCCAGCTAATAATTAACATAATTTTCATCTCTTTACACTTTGGGCCCAAACATGTATGGTAAGGTATCAGTCTCCTTTGTATGTTAAACTTAATATCGAGCAATATTCACTTACAAAATAAGCCATCAAAAACCAATGAAATACATCTGCAGTTCAAAGATAGGGTGGCGTCACAGAGCGTGCTAAAGGGCGGACGTTACGACGTGTTACGGCTCGTTTGCATGCATTTTTAACGGAAGAGCCATTCAGCCGCGACGCGCACTCGTTACTGAGGGAACTGAGTCAAGGGGTTGGTTCCCTGTTCAAAATAATTAGGACCCGTCTTTAAACCGCTGTATTTGGACACACTGGGTAAAGGTATTCATTTATATCGGACGAGTTATTCTGCTACATTGCATTTAGAACTGTTTTCGATATTATGCTACTTAAATCTTAAAGTTTAAAAAAAACCGTTTGTTTTTTTTATTTTAAATTCTTTATTAGATGCAACTGATTTACCATAAAATAGAACATATCAAGACCATAATACACAAACACTAAGAAAGTAGTTGGTATAGGGTTTGTTTCGAAAGGAGACTGATACCTTACCATACATGTTTGGGCCCAAAGTGTAAAGAGATGAAAATTATGTTAATTATTAGCTGGCATATTATAAAATGCTTCTTGAAATTTTTGGACTCTTGGTCAATCTGAGAAAAGAGATAAATGAGATTTTGTGAAAGTAAGTGATCTATGATTTTCAGTAAAAATATCAATCCAAATGAACATGTGAGATTCCCACGTCCGGTATAGCAGCAGAGATGGTACAAATGAAGCAGAAATTCGCAAAAAAAGAAGTCTTTGGAGTACTAACAAAGCTCTGGCAAATACGTAAAAACAGGGCATCATCCACGGCCCACGACAATTTATGACAATTTATTATGACATTGACTTATTTATTTCATTGCGCCACATAATAGATAATATACAGTAATTTAACATACAAACGGTTGGAACGCGAGTCATACCTACGCGCCTCTACTGGGTATACAATTTTAGTGTGGTCAATATAGCCAACATTATTTTAAGTTAAATTTAAAAAAAATAATGATAAGTGTTAAACTTGTTCTGTTTTTACATTTACTAATCAAAAAACACAACATGGATATTATTTGTTCCAATTTACAATCACTTGACACAAGAAAGAAACTCAAGTAAATAAAGGAAATAAAAATACTGTAGGTAGGCATCGCCAGTTTATATACCGTGCGGCTGTAGGTAATTATTTCAAGGAGGGAGCGAAGTTTGAGTTCTGTAATTATATTTATAGTGTGATTGCGCGCTGTCTTGGCGCTGTCATCTGTAAACACAGATTAAAAATACAATAAATAATTATTTATAAATCGATACTTGAATCGATTACTGTTTTATTATGCATTTGAGTGTAATACTATTTTATTTTGTTAATATGGATATTAAAAAATTTAAATACTTTTAATTGCATTAGTTTTACCTACGAATGTTACTTGTTATTTTAATTAACGTTTAAAATTATTTTAATAATTTTAAAATAATTATTGAATTTAGTATAACTTGATAATCGGTAAATATTGTCGATACAATCGATAAAAATGGACTAAGAATTTTATATTTGAGATATCTCAACTTCCAGATTGCCAATTGAGCTCATTTTTTAATATGTTAATAAGAAAAAAATAACCAATTTTTTAAGCCATATCACATTGTATTACATTTTGGGCCCAGAAGTCCCCGTCTCCTTTCCTTTTCTTGCAGTGCTCTTGTCTGCTTAAGGTTACTTCCTTAGTCACCTTTTACGACACCTAAGGGTAGAATTAGGGTAGTGACATTATGTATTCTTAATCCGTCACTACACGGATATTTACTAAAATAAATAATAAATTACTATTGAACCTTATTCTGTACACTTATAAGATGCAATGAAAAAAAAGAAACAAATAAAATAAAAACTAAAACACCTGAAAGTTCGAATTCCTTTTTCAAAAATGCCTCTAAAATTCTGTGTATGTTCGTCAGTACATGCATAAGCTAGTACTTACATTCGCAGTAGGTAGCATACAATCGTACGGAGTCGTTGATAAAAGCGTTCTCTCAGAGCGAGCACAAAAGGTGCCGACAGTCTTTGTGCAGTCAATATGCGACAAATGACGTGTCGTGCGTTTTACAACGCTTTGTTGGGTTAATCGTGTGTTCACTCGCTATTAGGGAACTGCAGTGTTTTGGTATAGCGTTGGCTTTTTATTGAATGTTATTAGGAATATTATTTAAATTTTATTATCAAAGTATAAGAAGGAGGCCTACATTCAGTGATTGACGCAACGTATGATGGTACATAAAGTGCATTTTACACGGCAGTAGTCATCTATCCCGTAAAGATTACGGAATATTTGAGTAAGCGGTTTTCATGGCCTAAATATATAGCTTTTTTATATTTGATTCATTTAATTCTGATTAACTGGAAGAACGTTAAAGTAAGTAAGTCTGTTAAAAGTAGCGAGTGTTTGTTGCGAGTGTGTTACTTAATCACTGAACCGAATATCTTGAAATTTCATAGAAATAGTTTAGATCTTGGAGAAAGACATACCGCGCGGGCGAAACCTCAGCAGTGCCTTCTGCTAAAATGAACACTCAAATCATAAATAGCTTTACATATTTTTCTTGTACATATTTTAAATGCCGATGTACTTATTTGAAAGAGAAATAAACGCCGAGATAGAGTATAATCTCGTTCTTATCAAGATCCATTGTTTTATGTGCCTCGAGAAAATAAAATGGCAATAAAAAACTACGAATGACTGGAAAGTAACGCTTAAAAAGATGGCGGAGCGGTATTGTATTTAAATGGGCGTTTCGATCAAGTTCACTGGATGAATGGTCCCTTTTAGTTAACGCACTTGAGGAATAAATAAGGGTATTCTGATACAAAGCCTGTGACACAAATACGGACCCTAAAATCACAGTTTCAATTGACATATTGGATAGTGTGGTCGTGATTTTTGTCGATAAATAACTGGTATCAGGAGCCTTATTACGAATTCTTTATTTTCTCGTAGGTAATAACCCGTTATGCAATTAACCTTTAATTTTCACCCACCGCTTCATCATTTTCACTCTCAATTTCTTCAAGTGATTTTGCTTACGGGGAATATCGTTCATCTCTGCGTAAAATCTCACTTAAAAACGTTCAGTGGTTTAGCCGTCAAGACGTAAAAAACGAACAGATACTGTCACTTTCATAATATTGTATGTTTATTAAATAATCATAAAACGGGTCTACGTCACGTATTATATTATAAGGAATAGTAAATACGTTATTTATTGGCCCGACGTTTCGATCGAATTGCACCGATCGTGGACGATAATTTAATACCTAATTTAATAGTACAAGTCACGAAAGTTTAAAACTTTTTATTTTATGATTAGATGAAAAATAATTCTATTCTAACGAACGTAAATCGTTTATATGAGACTTAATTCGAAAACTAGCGTCGTATAAAGCAGATTGCAAAAGCGTAGCACATTAAGTGCACACATTTACTTCGGCTCGAGGCAGCCGTACGCCGAGATTAAGAAAATTACCATTGCAATTACGTTGTACTATGAACACTATGAAGCAACAAGCGCCCAATCCAATATCTGGGATTGTGTTGCCTGTTTTGCTAGATTTCTTGTTGAAGTTTTAAATCCGGCTTTGTTTATAAGATTATTTCTTTAGTTACACCATTATCAAACCATTTAAAACGAATGCTTTTATTTAATAATTTAAAATAAATACTAAAAAAAGTATTATTTATTCTACTAAACTCTAACTTAAATTAATTCATTGTGTTATGAATTAATAACCCCTTTCACAATTTATAATCACATCACAATGAAACCGTGTTGTACTTATTTCAATATGGATAAGTACGCTGTAGTATTTTCATGTTACTCTCTCACTGTTAGCCTGCGTTATTTCACTGCGGAATAAATACCTCCTATACTCCGTACTTACTTCTATACTATTCGGTGTATAACTACTTATTCGGATCAGTAGATAGTCACAGTTCATAAAAATGAGGCTAAGCTAGCAAACGTTCCCAATAATCGGGACATCTCAATCAAAACAGCGCATCAAGCAACATTGAGACTACAATGGTTCTCTATTAAACCGGATACTGTTTAAAATTTTCATTCGCCAGGAAAAGTTCTGGAGACAATTCATAAAGTGAGCACAAAGCCACGTCACGACTGGTTTTGTTCACGAACTTCGTCCATTGTGACTCCTGACCTATTGTTATTAAATAGAATAAGCTAGTGTCAGTTGTGATGTCGACTGTTGCGATTGACTATTCTTTTACTAGCATCAAACGTATAGCAATCAATTGTAGAATATTGAAACGGGCTACGGGAATTTTTTATCACTTTTGTGTCTATATATTGATGAGAGCATTTAGGAAGTAAACTTTTTAATAAATTAATCTATTTTGGTGTATTTATGTTTTCTTTTTGTAGTTAAATTTTACTTTCTTTAACATTTTTATTTACTTTATAATTTTTCTAATGGTGGGATATCAAATTATAAGATAACCATTTTAGATGTAAAAAAGGGTAGACACCGATGCATTACCAGCACATTTCGCAAGTTATGTAAGGTTCCACATAACCATAATCCGTCACAGTTTCGGACTTATAAGTCCGAAACTGTGACGGATTATGGTTCTTGGTATGGTATCTTCAAATTCTCCGTAATTATAATTACGGAGAATTTGAGGATAGGACACAATACCATTTTTTACCGACCCGGAGATCGAAACTGGAACCTCTTGTTTTCGAAGTTTCCGAAACCACTATAATTTAATACAAATACAAATCATTTATTTTGTAAACATAGGTACAAGCAATAATAATAATATTATAATATAATGGTGATGAATATAATGGTGTATAATATTATATTAAACCATTATAACCAAACATATATAATATATTAGTAGGTTATTTGGTTGTCGCTGAGTGGAACTTTTGTAGTTACGAGTAAATGTTCCCTTTATGTTTAGTTCAGTGAGCTTCATAGCTGATTGTCAAAGCTAATAAATCAATTGATCCTATTGGCAGGTACTTTCTTTTGAAGTCTTACTGACAATTTGTCTAATTTTCTTTTTAAAAAGAAATTGGACGTTATAATCTTGTGAAATAATGCTTAATTTGAACTTAGTTTCATAAATTGCTTATTGTTTACGAGAAATGTGCTTTTTTATTTGAAAAAAATATATTATAAGATTATTGTGTTTCGTTTGTGCGTAAATTATTTTTTAAAATATATTTTTTATTAACGATATTGAAGTTAGAACATAAATTAAACTTTAATAAGTAAGTTTTAGTAAAACTAAAGTCGAGATTTGAAATGAACAAAGTTTATTGATATGCGTCTCGGCAAAATCTGTATTTATTCAAAAAATAGAAACTCTATTTCGTATAATTAGTTTTTACTTGTTAAACGCTAAGCATTAATATAAACTTTTTTAAGTTAAGCTTGGGTGCGATCGGCATTTGTCATTTGGAACACATTTGAATTGTGTTAGTGTTGTATTTCGAAATCAATATTCACAAATATAGCTTAATTGGCTATTTCATAAATAAAATATTATTATTTAGCTAAAACAAAGATATTAGATACAGTTCTATATCCACGAAATACTTTTGGTTCTTTAAATATTAGTTCATAATCCAATACATATCGCCATAATTGGCAGTCTGTACCCAAGCTTAGTCAGTCTATTTGTGAAGCGTATCTGTGTTTGAAGGTCTAGTCTCTAATAATATTATCTAGATTCTAGACCAAAAACATAATACTGTTAACAAATAATATGTGAGTATATTGTTCATTACCGATATTGATGTCGTATTTCTAGTCCATCTGGTGTATAGTTATATAAATAGCTCCTAAGATAACTTGTTTTTGTAACATAATATTCTTATATTTAGGTTGCGTAAAACAAAAGAGTTCTATCTTTTGTTTTAGGCTAACAAATAAGCTTGTTGTAATATGATGTTAGTATGGTCACAGTCGTTGAAGGGGAGGGTGTACCTAAATATAAGTGCGGATCTATGGTTTTACTGAGAAATGATACTCACCTCTCTTAGCAATGGGTCATTATGATCGATTAAAGGCAATCACGCATGTGTGCTGTAATCAACCATGGTAAGTGGCGCTCACAATCATAGCACATTCCATTCTGACGTCACAATTGTCCAATAACGTCTACAATGGAATGAGTCCTCCATACTATGAGTCGCCTAGCATCTATCATTATGTTAAGGTTTTATTTTATCATCATTTTAATTTTTTGTAAATATAGAAATATATAATAATGTAAATATAGAATAAAAGAATAAATCCTTAGTCATATTATAAATGCAAACTTTTTGTTTGTTATGCTTTCACACGTTAACCGGTTCACATACGAGAGGTTGTCGGAGTCTCTTGTCATAAGGCACGTCAAGCCGCACGAGTGGAAACTAGTACATGTAGGATTAAAACGTAGTGAACCATCACACAGTGACGTATTAATTTTCCTCCTCTTCTACTATCAAGTACATAGCAATCGTATTTATTAATGCTAATACAATCTGAACCCTTTGTTAGACACATAAGTTAATTCATATTAATTTATGCTGCTTACCCGAAAGAATTCACTTCACAGCGGCGATGTTCCTGAAGATAGTGAGCTTTACTCGTGAACGTAACCAAGTGAGTCTTTTCAATTGACTCCCAAAATATTTCCCGGGAATGTTTCTGCATTTGTCTCGTACAAGGTGGCTAAACATACATTGTATACATACATTTACATTTATTCTACATCAAAATGGAAATGTAAGGGGGGTTTCATTTTATTGAGATTTTGTTAGTCACTGTTGAGGGTTTCGTTACAAAGTTGCTTCTTGCAAAAGTAAGGGGTCTTTGTGTGTTTTTAGTACGGATTTGTTTCTGATCTGTCTGTATACCTACTATGTAATGAGTTTGTTTGGTTCGAGTTTTGACTCTGCTGAAGTCTGTCTGCGTAATTGACAATGATAGTCTGCTCTTCAATGCTCTTGGGAACTTTAGATTAGCTAACTTTAAATAAATAACTTTAAATCAAAACCACTCTGGGATTGAACAATAATTGTCTATTTACCTTTTGCTAATAGGTTCAGTTCAAGATTACAGCTCAACTTAGGCTGTGCTTAATTCAATTCTAAGCACGATCTAAGCAAGTTTTAATACTTACAACTGAATGCAGTTTGGACTGCAGCAGCTGCAGATTATATCGTATTTAACTTTGAATGAGTTAGGATTGATTACTCTTATTTAGATGTGTTTGTGGACATGGATCTGTTGTACCGTTTAATTTATATCGTGATTATACTGATGTGTTACGAAACTTGCATGTTGAATATAATGTTAGTTATATAATCGGTACAATAATAATGTGTTGTGTAATCTACATCTAGTGCGGGCGTTGTCTTTAAAAAAAAATAAAAAAAAATCGATAAATATAATGTTTTATTCAAATTGTAGATCAAGTAAGTGTTTTGCATAGATTAGTTTTTTAAAATTCTAAACAGTAAAGAAATAAAATTAAACCAATCCTTTGACATACACTTAATCCCTTTTATCTTTACTTATATTATAAATTTCAATAGTATTTAAAAATTCAAAAGAAGCTGAGCACTGAGCAGTGGCCCAACCAAGGACGGATGCGAAGCCTCCGGCAACAGCTTGTTGTCTGTTTATCCCCGAAGCGTAGCCAGGGTTACATCACACCCACGACTCTGTTAATTGCACGTTTGAGCATTTTGAAATCCAATACCGTTTTCCTCGAACTGGTCATCGAACTCAGAACATCTTACGCAGCAGTTTTATGTGATACTGATGCGCCATAGAAGCTCTTTACTAAAATTAAATATAATTCTTTCACGTCACCTGAGTCTAAGTGAATTGCATAGGAATTATTGGTTAGAAAACTAGATATTTGGAAGCCACTTTTGACCGTCATGCCACGTGTAGCCCTGGGACGAAGAACGTATTAAAGAAACACCTCAAAATAATATATCCCGCAACAAAAACCACCAGTTTACAAAAAGTAGACAAAAACTTGACACTTTTACCAGCAAATAAGTTTATACTTACGAGGAAAGTTCACAAAAACATATAATTCACCGGCTAATTGCTCTTTTTGTGAGAAAACTCGGGTGCAATCACGACTAGTGTCGTTTACGTGGGACCGTTGTTTCTATTCAAAGTGTACATTTATATTACTGTCACGGTTTTGTTTGTATGTTTTTATACCTGCGGGAAACAGTGTTCTAAGTAATTACGACTGTTATACAGAATATGACTATTACTCAAAGGTGGTGTAAAATCGAATTATTCGTTCATAATAAGAGAAGGGATAGTGGCTGAATGGATAAGTGACCGGCATTCAAGTCATGCGGTCCGAGTTCGATTCCGACCGGATATACCAAAGTGTAAAAGAAATTTTAAGTGTATGTGTGGACGCTATAGATGGAAGAAAGAAAGAAAGAAAGAAAAACTTTTTATTTGCTACATAAATACTTAAAACTAATACATACACCAAAACCTGTAAGCTGGTAGCAAATAAAGGTCCCTGCATCAGCTCTAATGTTGTTGTCTAGACATCAGATCAGTAATAAGTCAATGTAACGAAAAAATAAATCATTATAAGAAAGGCTTAATCAAACGAAAACCATACATTGAAGTCTTAATATATATATTTATCAAACAGGAATTCCACACCAGGGAATAATTCCTTTATATGTCGGTTTTCGAACATTCAAATGACATGGTACGGAGCACACCCGATTTTCGATCAGAATTACAATTATTTATTTATCATTATTTACCAGATGGACCGACGACCTGGTCAGGGTGGCGGGCGGCCGTTGGTTGCAGGCGGCACAGGACCGTTCGCAGTGGCGTAAATTAGGTGAGGCCTATGTTCAGCAGTGGACGTCGTTGGGCTGATATGATGATGATAGATAATACATACAATGTGGTCTTAATTAGGTATATTATTTTATTTCCACACAATGTTTTGTAATTAACGCATACCAATATTACGTAAAATAGAATCTGTTAGATTTAAGTATAATATTTTTTTAATAATTATTTGTTATAGAAACACATATATAATAATATTTCTACAAACAAGCTATGTTAATAATATAAACATGATCTCCGCACCCTAGCTTCATAATTCTAGAAGAGTAATACGCACAATAATATCTATCTCGACAAATAGGCGAAATACTTGATGTACATTATCGTATGTTAGACTCCATCACATAACTAGAACAGATACGTAAAAGGCAAGGCCTTGCCTAAACACTAATTTATTATTAACTTGTTTATTGAGATTCAATACTCGACATAAGCGATGGTGGCTGAATGGATAAGAGGCCGGCGTGCAAATCACGCGGTCCGAGTTCGATCCCGACCGGCAGTACCAATGTGGATTTCAGTTTGTGGAATTTATATGTACTAGTCAAGTGACTTACCATCTGCTAACGGTGAAGGAAAAGATCGTGAGGAAACCCACATACCCTAGAAGAAATTCTATGAGTATGTCTGTCCACCAACCCGCACTAGGCCAGCGTGTGTGGATTATGGCCTAAACCCTCTCAGCTCTCTAGTTAGAGGAGAGGAGACCCGAGCCCAGCAGTGGGACTTAATGGGTTGCTGATGGCATGATGATTCGACATAAACCACTTCCATAATTCGCTTCTCCTAAAAATAACATTAAAAAGATCTGAAAATGCAACTCGTCTTCAACACAACACACTTAAGTACCCGCACACAAATAACTCCCGCAAAACACACAACTTGATTGTTGCTTTAAAACTTCAGAAAAACAAATACTTTACGGTCTAATTGGGCTTTTTGCAACGGAGAAATACCACTGCAATCACGAGTGGGCCCATTTAGCGAAAAAAGCGAGGTTACGGTAAAAGGTTGGTCTGTTACGGGTCTTTTTTACAATGAAAATAAAATTAATGTCCACGCCACGGGTACAATTAGCACCCAACTACGTTTTAATTGGTCTACTTTACATTAATAAAAGATTTTTATGTTTTGTATTGATTGGAATGTGAAGGAGTGTTGGAGGAATTTCTTCAGTTTTACTGTTAAATTTATGGGTTATGTTGAAAATGTGAACTTTTTTTTTATCTGTCAAAGTGAGAACGAAAATATAAAATACAACAACTTAAATTTTATTTTAATAAAACAGCGTGACTGTAATGTGTCGTGTTGTAAAATTAATCATCATCTTAACAGTCCAACGACATCCACTGCTGGACATAATCCTCACCTAATTTACGAAAAATAAAAAATATAAAATTATTTAAAATTATAAATATATACTGGGTACCAGGTACCAGGTACCAGAATAAACCAGAATAGCCAAAAATATATATAAATATAATATGAAAATCGATACCTTTGGCAATGTTTTTAAGTACTGTGATGACCAATATATTATTATATCATCATCATATCAGCCCAACGACGTCCACTGCTGAACATAGGCCTCACCCAATTTACGCCTTTAAAAAACCTTTTTTGCCTTTATTTAATTTTTTAAATATATATAATATTTAAATACATTATTGAGTTCCATGTAAGTATTATTGAATACTAAAAAAATATGATTTTTCTAAGTCATCAAAAGCAATAAAAAACATCTTTTATAATTTTCTACCATGTAATATTAATTTTGTGTGTCTATAAATTTTAATGATATGTTTGCTATATAAACGAATCTACAACGACTGCTAAGTCTTTACCAAATAATTTCTTAGATACCTTTTAAGTTAAAAGAAACAGCTTGACAATTGTTAGAAGGTTTCACAGACTTTTGAGGAAAACATCTTTGTGGTACAATTTCATTATAATCGTCACACCTGTACCAAATTGTCTGTTTCTTCTTTCAACTAAATAAAAACTATAGACGGGCCTTAGCAATTAATAACAATATAAAGTAAAGTAGTATTTTAGTCACATTAGTTTAAATTACCTAACGTTTGTATTATATTCGTAGTATTATATTCGTTGCAAGTAACTATCCTAATACCAAATTTAACCAAACAAACAAAAAAGCCAACTAACTCTTCAGCTTTATAATATTAGTAAAGATTTTACGCCTTGTGACCAACGGAAACACAACATTAGTAGTTATCAACAAGGAAAAACTAGTTATATCTGTTTCACATTGTCTTTGCCATTTTAGCATGAGAGTAAAAATGGACAGTTTACTTGAAAAATGTCTCACAAAGGCCCATCTATAAATACAACTTTGTTTTTCCTCTTCAATTATCTCAAGCAAGAAGCGTGGGTGTTAACAAGACTTTATTTTTTGTCATTTACAAATTAGCATCGGCAATTTAATTTACACTAACTTCAGACTCAGGAGAAATTGAAGTTATTGTCGTCCTTGGCTTGAAGATTACATTATTATAAGACTATTATATTACTTGGTGTTTTGATAAAAATGTCAATAAATTATTATGAAATTGTTTTCTTATTAATTAATATTAGCCTTACAATAATATTATTTACGATACTGACACCTTTAATCACAGTTAGTGTAGTAGTTTTCCTAAGGGTAGTGTTCGCGCAGGCGCGCTGTTCGCAAGCTACTGGTAAGCTGCAGTTCCTCCAGATCCTTCCAGCTGATCTTACTTGATTTATTAACAAACGTCCATCCATTTAAACTTTCATATTTATAATTTGAGTATGATTAGTATAAATAGGTACTTAGATTATTTCTCATTATTTTTAGGGTTCCGTACCAATAAGGTACAAAAGGAACCCTTAAGGTCTCGCTCTGTCCGCTCTGTCTGTCTGTCGAAAATAATGTTTGACATTAGGTTTTTTTGCTGTAATAATACCTACTTTGCTAAATCTCTCATAGTACGGAACCCTCGGCGGGCGAGTCTGACTGGCATTTGACCGGTTTTTTTTCTAATGAAACTGTATTATATATGTCTGTTTGTTTTTCCCTCATATATAAATACAAGCTAAGGAATAATTGTACGTAGTCTTAGAGTAACGTAGGAAATTCTAATCTAGCAATACCATGTGATGCATGATTGCAAAGTTCCTTACGAAACCTAATTTACTCTATAAATGCACTCAACTATGTCCTACAAAACATCTACCTTAATATATTTAACACAGTAACAAATCTATTCACACACCTACAATTTCCACCTCAAATAACAAGAAGTATTCCGAACATTACCGCAACATTACCGTATTACCGCATACGCTCCGTAATTAACAAATGTATATTAAACAGAAGATTGCAACCTAAGATCTGAAGCTAAAACCGTTTTACTGAACTTGCAAGTCAGTTATGGGGATAGAAAGGGATCGTTACAACCCTATATGTATGTAACAATCAGTACCGAGAACTAATTTAAGTTTGTTTGGGGTTAATATTAACAGCGAAATTGTATATCTGATTGATTGTTATCTAGTTCACGTATTTGTGATATATGTGAGTAGACATATGCATATGGTGATATATATATGAAGAGACATGCTCTTCAGAATGATAAAAGGTGATACACAGCGAACGGGACGGGATTGTGACGTGACGCCGGCGTGACGTGAGCTACTTGTAATGTATGAAATTTAACGAAGGTGTTGTACAGGGGGCTTATTGAATTTCGACATTCGAATGTTCGGTTTTGATGTCGCTGTCAAATGTTTGTAAGTGAAGGCGAACATAATTATCTAAATTTCCTTACATTTGACAACAACACCGGGAGTACTCGGGAGTTGAACCGGGGACCTCTTGCGCAGCAGTCTTACACATTTACGCTTCATGGCATAGGCTTTTATTAATTTATCAAGCTATCACGAGAGAAGAGCTAAGGGCAGGAGAAAGTTAAGGATATATTAGGTTCCGCTCGCAGCTCCGCCAGCGTGGCATATCGGAATAAGTAGCCGATATAATATGCCAGACTATAATCTATTTGTGTAACAAAACCAAGGCTTAAGTATGCCATTCATTATAGACGAAAGTCCTAAATTCATCATCATCATCATCAACCCATTAATGTCCCACTGCTGGCCTCGGGTTTCCTGTCCTCTATCTAGAGAGCTAAGAGGGTTAAGGCCAAAATTCACTCGCGCTAGCCTAATGCGGCTTGGTCCTAAATTAGATCAGAATAATGAAAATATTCATAAAACGAGATGATTAATAAGATTTTAACTCGAATTAAAACTCAAATGGGAAAATAACAGTTGAACGGTGGCTTTAAAAGCATTTTTTCATACATAATATTTCACTTGAAACATTTAAAAGAGGGACATCAAATAAATTGTCAGTGCTCACAAAAGTTGACTCGTTTATAATGTTGCCTTGCAATTACATGAAAAATGGACTGGCCGTGAACAATGCCGTGATGTATAGCGCAGAGGTAGAATTGAACGAACGTTAAATTATTTTTATTTACTTCACTAAGTCAATGTTCGGAGATTTTGGGCTTTTGTGGTTTATAGGAATTATGGTTAATGCTGTATGTTTGATGTGGAATTAAATCGGTTTGTTAATTTAAACAATATGTATACAAAACACATGTATACAGTCGGATTTAATGTCAAAGGACTTATGTACCAGTCGAACTAAAGGGTGATTATATTAAGCATAATAATATTAAGGTAGGCATATATTATATACAGGCTAAATGCTACACATTTCGATCAGCCAGTATAGACAAGTCTGAAAATAAGACATACAAAGATTTGTTCTTAGAAACAATGTCATTTATTTTATCAACAAGAGAAACTGTATTCATTGATTTAAATAAAAAACTACCACATTTACTCAGCGCCATCTAGTCCCAAATTAAGCAATTATATTTGCTTGTGTTATGGGTACTAAACAACTGATATACTACTTAAATATATATTTTTTTGTAAATACATACATATTATAGATAAATTACACCCAGACACAGAACAAACCTTTATGCTCATCACACAAAGATTTGTCCTGGGTGGGGGTCGAACCCACGACCTCCGGTTTAGCAGTCAGGGTCACTATATATGGTACATAAAAAAAGTGTACTCAGTTCAAGAATCGAATCCGGACGTATTGAATAATAATACTTACCTGTCATTTCTATTTGGATATCGATTGATGTTAGAAACCTAATGTCTAAAATGTATGTATTTGTTACTATTCTCGTTACATCTATACTATATAGTGACCGAAATTTGACTAATTTGTTATTATACAATTGACTTTGTATAACTACATGAGTATATGTAACGTTTTCTGTTGGCCGTGTTGCACGTAATATTAGCACAAATAATATGCAAAACACATTAATCTCAGCTGTCTGAATAATGCTAATTAGCAATTTTAACACAATTTATAAACATATAACAAAATGTTTGTAATAAAGTTGATTAATACATTTTGGTTTCGTTGTATGACAAATATTATTTGTGATATTTATATGAGTTTCTCTCGGTGAATAAAATAAGTGGTACTATTACTGGCTACGAGATGGCATTCTTGGCATTAATATTTAGTTTGTCAATGTTTTCGTTTTTTCCGGGAAAGACACTTTTATAGATAAGGATAAAAAAATAATTCATTCAAGGTACAAAATGACATTTAAACTTTAAGAGCCGATTTTAAGATTCTCTTCCTCATCCTATCGTATGTTTTAATGCTAAGGGTCGAGTCGTATGTTTTAATGCTAAGGGTCGAGTCGTATGTTTTAATGCTAAGGGTCGAAACCTCTTTTAGGTACCCCCTATCGGTTCTGAAATCATCATTTAAACGCATAAACGACCCACTGCAGTGCACGGGTCTCCTCCAAAGAATGTGGAGGGAATTTAGCGTACTATACCACGCTGGCCAGACGGATTGGTATAGAATTTGTTCCGAATTTTCCTTTTCTCGTAGTGTTTTTGTTTGTTTAAGGTTTCTTCCTTAGTCGCCTTTTACGACACCCACGGGTTGAGATGAGATAGTGACATTATGTATTCTTAATCCGTCGGAGTCGTTCGGATCGTCTACACGGACATTCTGAAATAAAGTCGTTTCTGAAATACACGTAAATAAATTATATTTATAAATGCACGAGAATTACTCGTTCAACAAAACAGAGATAACAAAACAGTCTAGAGAGTGCTGTGTTTTTCTTTGCGAAAAGAAAAACAACAGCATTTCCAATCTACAAAAGATCGTATCTTTATGATGACGTCATATTATTATGTGGCCTTCATACAAACCACAACAGCAACATCAATACGTGAATATGACCTTCAAGATTAAAGTCTCATTTGTTTATGTATAAGTTCTGGTTTAAGTATACATATAATATAATTATGAATTATTCATACTAAGGTAAGTAAACAACGTTTACCTCTTATATTTATAATCGAGGTATTAACTTATAGGTATTGAAGATTGTCAACAATTTAATTCTCAAGGCATGATATGATATTATTTATAAAAAGAGGTATAGGCAGACCTATATAATATATTATATTACTTAACTCAAGACTTGAGTTACTAATATTATAAAGCTGAAGAATTTGTTACTCACTTATCTAAGGAAGTACTAGTTTGAACAAATAATTATGTTAGTTTTGAATAGCCCACGGACGACTTAAAAAAATAAATAAAAATAATATTTTCATTCTTCTTCAACTTTATAAACATTTTTTAACAGTCTAATAATATAATTGTCTATACTTACGAGTACGTGTCAGTGTTAGGTTAATCAATGTGGATCGATTTTTTAGTTTATTTTTGCATACTTAATTTATGAAACATACATACAACATACCCAATGAATGAAAATGTAGGACAGTAGGTATCATAAACTAACTACCGGTAATGTATTAGATTAGTAAGTTTTTTTTATTATTAATAAGCACTTGCAACTAAGTACAACAGTTTGAGTACAAACTGAAGTTAAATAAGACAGTGCAGGTAACAGCATTGCTTTGACACAATTATGTTGATGAGAGACAAGTTTTGTCACTTGCGAGCGAAGCAAATACTTGCTCCCTTGTCATGTCTACTGTACCTGTTAATTGATGAATAATTTAGTTATATTGTCACTTTTCGTTTCAAATCACTGTATTCTATGTTAATGGAATGAAATCAAACAATTCTTGTATTAACTGAATTGGGTAAGTAGCTACTTTTGTTTTAAACTTTCGTGACTTGTAATTAAATAAGTACGAAAATACTTTATTTGCTTGTGACGCTGTAAAGGTTTAACTATAAAATATGAAACGAATTTATTGTTATTTGAAATAGCTTCTACTTGTCTACTACTCTAACTAACTGCTAGTCATAGCCCTCGTGAGAACTTGCGGTCAGAATGTACTTATTAAAAATTTCATTTGAACAAAATGTAATAATTTACAATGTTAACAAGTAAATAATTATAATAACCCGACAGCAAAAAATTAACAAATAAGCAACGCACTAAAAATACCGAAAATGGTCGTTAATACGACCATATTCGGTATATATTGAAATTTAATCAGGACTAATGTCCTGATTAAATTTCAATATATAACATAATATGTATAATTCTGTAATCTCCATTTGATTCACTTTATTTTTATACCCTACTCGATACGTTTGGTTAAAAAAAACGCAGTTCTGTTTCTTTTTAAAAACAAAGGAATGTTTCCTTTGAGTAAAATTGTCTATCTCTGGTATTAAGAGTACTTTCCCTCCAGGTGGCATTACAACATTCCACCCTGTATATAATAATAAAAAGCAGTCAGAAACCACGTCACGAAATCGACGCTCTTTCATCCTAGTGACGACGTGAGAGGGTCTATTTCGTGACGTATCTGCACCATTTTATCGATAAGGCCCACTTGACCTCTGGCCTAGCTGTCAGCGAAACAATCGTATTTCATCCGACTATTTACTACAGTGTATTGTTATTTAGATACCTATATAAATAAGCCAATACAAAACAGATTAAGTTTATATTGGTCTATCCAGCAATTTTCATCTCATGTCAAATAAAGTTAAGGTTCAAAATTGATCAACACCGTCTCCCCATTTTATAAATCTTTTACACTATGAGTGCGAATAATAATATAATGGTATATTAATTAATTATGAATTCTTTCCGGCTTGTGTTGTATCTAGTGGTGTGGGAAACAGTGTGTTTTGTAAAAATGTTAAGTCTATGAATATAAAATGTACTTAATGTCTATTAGTTAGGTATACAAAAAACACATCTGCGGTCTTCTCCTGCTATCTCAACTTTAGTGGAGTTCGGTCCTAAATTACGTGATATTTTAATTGAATAATTTTATTAGCAATTTTACTTTTGCTTTGGCTAAATAATCTTAAATACATGTTTATTTTATTTATTTAAAATAAATAAACAAATATGTATTTAAGATTATTGATTATTTAATAGCTATGGAAAAATTTCGTCGGATTAAACCTGTCATAGATTGCCTTATAATCTGTATGCAGTGGTCTAACAAACAGACCTTCGAAGGAGCTTGCCCCGCAGATCAAAATACAGTTTTTTTTTGTAAAATGCAAAGTATTCAGAAGTATATTACTCTACACTCTTAATAAACCCAATGGGAAGCCCATTAGAAATAACATAAGAAAGTAGATTTTTTTTTTCAATCTACGTCTTTTTCCTAAAACGGCAGCCAGGCGAATGATAAAGAGATAATATAGGTTTTCGTTAGCCCTTAAAAAGGGACCCCCCTTTTTAAGGGCTAACGAAAACCTCTCTATATTAGTGATATAGTCAGACTGGGCAAACTTGTGACGTAACTTTATGATATAATCAATTAAGTTCCTCTTGACCTCCCTGTCATCTGCACAATAGAATTGTCCTATTTTATACCGCCTTTGTTCAATATTTGTATATATTTTGTGATAAAGATCTTCTACTGAATCTGTATCGGATTTCTATAGTTATGATAGTTTAGCATGTAGTTTCACTAGCTCCATATTTGAGTTCCAACTACATGCCGGTTTATAGTCTCTATGTGTGTTTGTGCTGTAATGTTTTATAAACTGGTTTCCTATTCAATCTTCAGAAGATTTAATATATCATAATAAGTATCAGGGAATTAAGTGGTTAATTTATAATTATTTTACAATTTTATTAAAATTAGTATCTTAATAATACATTTAAATAACAGTTTTTTTAAAGACAATGTTTGCACTTGGCAGTCAGACCTGTGTGTCACGGGGAACTTTATAAACGTAGAATTAACGAACATAAATTACACTCAGACTCGAAACAAATATCTAATAATCACACAAATATTTGCCTCTTGTGGGAATTGAACCCACGTCACTTGCACGGAGGAGCCACAATGCTGTGTTATTATAAAAAAACGGGTATACAGTACTTCATAAACTATTTATCTTATGTGGGATTGAACCCACAATTCCAGTATGATAATATCACGATTGTTAGACTAACGAGCCACTCACCAGCCAAAATGAAACTAAAACATTTCACTCACAACAAAATATTATACATTTTCGTAGCACCTAATATAGTTCCTCACTCTAATATTCCTCATACACAGTCCATATATAAATAATCTAATAAAGTCACAAATCTAATAACGCTTTCCTTACAAAGAAGCATATTTTCATAAAAACAAGTCACATCTCATTACCTATTATGAAACCCGGTTTTCCCTCTATCAGCTAAAAGACATAGTTTCGTATTCCATACAAATATCCTTTCCCGAATCAAAAATTCACCGGGTCACGGTACAAGCCCGTTTTTACAGTCCATTACCTTTTTTCATCGGAGCCAAGTTAAGCTGATTACCCTTGAATCGTCGATGCAAATCACACAGCGCTGGATTGTTGCAATGTGATAAAATACGCCTGGCTTAATGGTAAGGGGTGATGTATGAGAGGACTATGAATTTTATAGCTTTAAATTGATTTCGGTGATTGGTGTGAATGTTTGAAGAGATAGTGATATACGGTTCAGTAGGCGTACATTAAAATACATTTCGAAGTTTCGTATTAAAGTACGGCTCGTTTTCAAATACGTTAAGTGGGACTTTGGGATCAATTTCGATTTACAGTATTTGAATTGTGATTTGTGGTAGGCTTACCGTATGTTTAGAGAAATAAAATAACATCTTGTCACGTTTTTATCCTCAAAGGAGTAGGCAGAGACGCGTCACTCACATATTTCGCCTGATACGAGACAAATATTTGTGTGATTCATAGATATTTTTTTCTATTCTGGGTGTACTTTGTGTCCGTTAGTTTCATGTTTGTAAAGCTCCCCGCGACACAGGGCTTAGTGCGGGCGTTGTCTTTAAAAAAAAAAAATTATGTCGCTCGAGTAGGCGAGGAGTCTATCGCCATTGACTGGATCTATTTCTTAACTTAATACTGTGAATATTATGATAGAACTAGCTGTGCCCGCGAATTTGTTTTCGTCGACAACTAATCACGCATTCTAATATTCGTAACTCTTTTTTTTCACGGCACCCTAATATTTTTAGTTTATTCTAAAAAGCTGTTACTTTGATTTTACAAACACACACTTCATTTTTATTTATTTGTATAAAAAAATCTTTTCTTCTTCAATCCTGGGCAACGAACCTCTTGCGCACTAGTCGTATATACTTCTGCTAAGCTATCGAGGTAGCTCTAACATTTAGTTGGAAAATTTAGAATTAGTGTCATAGTAGTGCCACCGCTGCACAGGTTTTATTTTTATATTGTTGTATGTTTATAAATAGGAGTTTATATAAGGCTCTTAATAAGCACTAAGGCTTGAAAGATCAAGATAATTTGGATTAGAAATCTGTAGATTGCTAGATGTCTGTATGGGAAAATTGTCTGTATAAAATTTTTAGGTGGCAAACGCTTTGGTTTTAAATGACATAATAATTTGTAAAATGTCTCGTCTTGTTATTTATTAATGAAGTAATGATTTCTTAGGGTTCTTTTTTCTTGTACGTCACAACGTCGTGTGCTATGTCGGTAAAAAATAATTAATTAAAAACTGCCATGAGAAAAAGAATTAAAAGGCAAAAAACAAGATATATTTATATTCTGCTAAACTAAGATTTTCATCGTAGTTGGGGGACTTTCTTATCTAATAATCCATCCATACATCCATCCATTCTAACTTGCATATTTTATATATTTTTTAAATATTATCAAGATTGTCATCTCTACTGTCATCATCATCATTTCAACCCACAAACGTCCCACTGCTGCGCACGGGTCTCCTCCAAAGGGTTGGGATAGAGTTTGTTTAGAATTTTCCTTTTCTTGCAGTGCTCCTGTCTGCTAAGTCGCCTTTTACGACACCCATTGGTGGATTTGGGGTAGTGACTTTATGCAGTCTGAATCCGTCACTACTTACAGTCTCATTTTTGTCATTTCTACTGTAATTTCAATTAATTCTTCTTATTCAAACTATATTAATATAGAAGCGATGTTGTAATTAAGCTTTTAAGCAACTATATTGCTACAAAGAGTCCGCGTCTGATTGTTTTGTAATGAATATTTTATATTTAGTTGACGAGGGTCTTTGTACCTCTTGTTCAAAATATGGTAGTATCACTGTTTGTACCTTTTATATAGATGCTTGTTTTGTAATTATCCTGTTTGTGTGAGAAAATATATTTGTAAATATGTTTCTCGAAAGATACACATTATGAATTCTTCGATGTGATATTTATTGATAGATTAACAATATATGCATTTTGAATATAAGTTTTTTTTTTTTGTAAATATATATTATAGATAAATTATTACACCCAGACACAGAACAAACCTTTATGCTCATCACACAAAGATTTGTCCTGGGTGGGGATCGAACCCACGACCTCCGGCTTAGCAGTCAGAGTCACTAACCACTAGACCAACTGGCCAGTCATATGTATGATGTATAAGTAGAATAACATCACTTTTTAACATGCATGTATAATAATTACAAAGGTGAATTATATTTCCTTATGCGTATTATATGGAACTAATCTACCTACCTTAGCGACTACCCTTTGATGACTACCCGATCAAAGACATGGTGCTATGTTTTGTGTATACAAAAGACTAAAGTCTATTATTCTAAATGGTAAACGTAGGAAGAGATGTGCCATATCATAGCCTACTCCCATTTTCGATATTCGAATGGTCGCTTGCGATCCAGATTACGAGGAGCGTCCCTGAATCTCTATTTAATCTGTCGAATTTATATCGATCTTTGTGCTAAATGAATCTAGTAAAATATCAGTTATACCTTATTTAGGTATGGCATGAAATAAGGAAACAAAACAGCCTAGACCCCGATCGTATCACAAATATCGGCTTCAGTAGCAACCCTAATATACTATTACGATATTGCTGAAAGAAAATATACCTTAAAACAAAAGGTTAAAGTTCATTTTGGCTTTGCTGTAGCCAGATGGTTCCTTTGCATCGTTTACATGGCAGATAACTTTTGTATAGTAGAGTTTTAGGTCAACAGTGTCAAAGTATATGTTAAAACAGAAGTTTGACTTTGTACTGAGAATGGAATATTATAAAGCTTTGTATGAGATACAAACTTTTAGTGTTTTTCTCTGTTTAACATCAACGATTGCATTTTGAGATTCGATTTTAGGTTTTAATTACTTCTTGTGCATATTTTATTTATAAAACAGCTCGTATTTTATAGGAACAGGGCTAGAAGTAATATTTTTTCTCCTTCCTTCTTTCCTTCACTTAGATAGGCGTAAAATTCTTTTCAATTATTCGATCTCTTGTGGTTTTTAACGTTCGTTTTCATTCATCACCATGTGGTCAACCACATGGTGATGAATGTGATGAATGTTGTCAAAGCTTAGTTTGAAAACTAAGCTTTTTATTCTAATTAACTACTGCTTTAGTCACCTCCTAGAACAAAAAAAGATGATCGTATTCTTGGCTCCGGACCACATGGGTGAAGTTTAAGCGCCGTTTATTCACAAGAAAAGCCACGGGCAAAAGCTAGACAGAAACAATTTCCTACCTTCTACGTAATGGACGTCAGAAAATTGAGCAAATACTTCAAACAAAGTAAAGTACACGCCCTCACAGAGTGAAATGAAGAATGTAAATGAGTTACGTGTAATCGTGTGTAAGTTACTCGCGTTTCATTCATTCATCTTATCATTCGTTCAAATATTCTCTTATCGCCATTTTATACGGTCTTTAAGGGAAAAAGGTCTGTTTTTACTTTAGCTAACTAAAATATTGTTTGTGGTAATTTTCTAAAGAATATTATGCAATTATTTTAATGGACATCTAAGTAAATTTATTCACACATATAAAACAAAATGTATTCGTCATTACCATATACTGAGAAGATCCTTGCTGGACATGGATGTAACTGGCAATATATTGTCAAATCGAAATCCATGACCTATTTCGGTCATGGATTTTGATGTGTTGTCTAGATGGTCAACTCGAAATTTCGACATCGATTAGTCGGAGATTGTTGTGTCTGATTGTTGGGTCCCCTGGGGGTTGACTTATTACTCGCAAGGAACTTTCCAAATACATTGATCTTATTAAGGTTAGGTAAGGTTCTTTTCAGGATATAAACATCTTCTATGACGCGCTATTGTATGTCCGTAAATTATTCTCCCACAAAATAGGGGTAGTTTTCTAGTACTTGTATTAAGAGGATAAACACTCTATGGCGTATTCCGCAATTTCAAAAGTCGATTTTTCAAGATGAAAATGATGGCAACCCTATTTCTATTTTCAAACATTGGACAGCGATTTTGAAATCCACTTCATCGAATGTCAAGTCGCACTGGTTAAATTATCCCAGAATGAAATTTGTATCGAGTGTGTCCATATTTAATTGTACCCTGTGGCTATCGAAACTAAATTCAACGCGGTGCAAGAGATAACAACCAAACCAAAGCTTCTATCCTTCTGTTTTGAACCTGTCCAATATTATGAAACTTTGTATTTTCGTATCGTGAGCACGCCCCCATCTAAGAGTCAGTTGTGACAATTGGTTATTGGGACGATCAGAATCTTAATACGAGGATAAAGAAATACGATTCTGACGACACAGCTAGAGGTCAAGTGACGTCTTATTGATAATATACAATGAATGTGCTGAGAAATAGCTAGATTTGACCTTATGACCTTTGAAAGGTTGTCCATGTTTATTTATAAAGGTTGTTTGTGCGGAAGGGATTAAACTTGATGTTGTTGGGGTTATTATTGTTGATTAGCATGTTATATAGGGATGAAATTTACTTAGATAATATTTAGGTTGTTTACCTATAAGGGTGGAGTAAAAAAATAACAACAATATGATTAAAATCTGATTTGTTCATCTATGAAATAAATTCAAAAGTTTCGCATTAAAAAAATAGATGGTCGTTTTGGGAATCGCTTTTGGCACGACTATATTTTAAGCATTGGTTTGTATGATATATTTATTTAAATTTCATGGTGATATAATAATAAATGAGTCTAATATTTAATTAATTTAAATTTGTGTCTCTTCTTAATTCAGTGAAATTTTTTTTTTTGCTCCAAATCTCATAGGCTATACCCATATCTTCACAGAGGGCGTACTTGGAATCAACTTTGAATAGAACTCGACATAAAATATCGCTGTCAAACGTTTGGTAATTTAAAAATGGTCGCTATTCTTTGTAAACATTGAAAGCGATATCAAATTTGACCAAGTTGAATGTTGATTTGGAGTTTGACACGATGGTGATACAAAAAGTACCAAAAATCTTTTGAAACAAAATAAATCTGAGACATCGAGCGGAGGTAAGTTAGGTGAATTGTCGTCGGGCGTTGCTATAAATAAGGCGAAGCGCCAAACCGGCGGGTAATTGTCGCCGTCGCTACCTAATTAGAAATTATAGCGATTGCAACTAACAAACAACGCTTTTAGCTAATTTATTAGCGAATTTCGACAATTGCTATTTGGTACTTAGCGACAATTTAATTTATCGCCGTACGGTTTTCGCTTCGATAAACTTTTAAGTAATATTTTGTGTTTGCTGCTATGAATTGTTTGTGTTTTTGCATTTATAATTGGATTGCGAATTAATAAGTTGATGGGACTTAACTTTTAACAACTTTCATAATTATTTTTTGCAAAGTACTAAAGTAATCATTGCTTTTTAAAAGACGACAGCCACAGATAAACAAGCTGATGTCTCCTTACAAATCTATAATTAGTTAAATAGTCAAAGAAAAGGCAAAATTGCTACCAAACTATTCTAACAGAAAAATAGTAATGGCCCTCCAAAGCAAAATCATACATATTTTTAAATATTATTTTATTAACCACAAATTGAAACAGAACCTTACGTGCTAATGTAACGAATATTAAAATATATGACCATTATAGGTTATTGCCACCATTTGACATTATTATAGTTATTTATGCAGTCGATTAAGTCTGATTAAGTGGTGATTCACACATCAGCGGGTTGCGGTCCATTGGTGTCAATAGCATACTGTTAAATGTTGGTACATTTTACATTCCACGGCCATCACACACTGAGTTCACTCGATCAATTCTCCATTATATACTCGTGTTGTTGCGAACAAACCATTTTTTCTATATGTACTCAAATTGATTCTATTATATTACAGCTATAGTCATCTCGGCTACTTCCCGTGATTTCCATTTTCGATTTGACGCTAATGTGGACTAGTATTTAGTATAGCTATTCATCTTATCTCACCATTTTTTAGAGCGTTAACTTATATTTATCTATACTAATATTATAAATTTTAGAGTTGGTTTGTTTGTTTGGTTGAACGCTAGATCTCAGGAACTACTGATCTTATTTGAAACATTATTTTGATGTTGGATAGCTTATTTATCCAGGTATATTTAACGATAGACGACGAGGCTATTTTACATCACGCTACGGCCAACGGGAGCTGAGGAATGGTCAAATAAAGCGGTCAATAAGAAAAGAAGGTTAGATATAAAAATAAAGAAAAAGAAGGCTAATGGATATTTCGACACTCGATGCTGCTGTCAAATGTTTGAAAACTCAAATGTGGCCGCTGTCATTTTTACAACATTTGACAACGAAATCAAAATCAACCTATCCAATGTCAAAATTCCTAATATGTTATGGGTACTAACCAATACCGACCTATAAACCTTGATAGTTACGCCAAAGTGAAAATTGTAAGGCGCCAACCGACTCAAGTAAAGTGAAGAATGGCCCAGAAACTCTTTGAGTTATATCCGCATACCCATGTTTTTCCTATTGTAACACGATTTAATGGATGGAACTTAATGCACGATTTTATTGTAAAGTTTCAGATGTTATTCAGGGGGGAGGAATGTTTTCAACTTGATATCTGGGGTTGATATTTAGAGGAGATTCGTTTTCCTTATTTTCTGTCACTAGGCAGTTCGTTCCGTATAATTGGTGAATGATTTTATAGAAATTGAGTGTGAAAAGTACAGATTATTTTAATAATAGAAAGGTAAATAAAAAAAAAAAAAAATAAGTGACTGGATGGCGTGTTAACACGCGGTCTGAGTTCGATTCTGACCAGCAGTACCAATGTGGATCACTTTGTGTAATTTATATGTACTAGTCAAGTGACTTATCATCTGCTAACGGTGAAGGAAAACATCGTGAGAAAACCCATATATCCCAGAAGACATTCTAAGTGTATGTTTGATCCACCAACCCGCATTGGGCCAACGTGTATGGATTATGGCCTCTCAGCTCTCTAGATAGGAGAAGAGACCCGAGCTCTGCAGGAAATTAATGCATTGCTGATGATTGTGATGATGAAGGTAAAGAAGATTATATGTAATTGGATTATTGAAGTTCTAATGATTGTTTTTTTTTATCTTTATTCTCTCTTCTCACCTCGTCTGTGTATTGGTGGAGTAAAAGAATTTCACTGTCTTACTAAAGAAGAATATTATTAACCTATGGCTTCGACATCTTGCCATAATGAGATTCTTGTCCAGCTGTGGGATAAAATAAATACAAAACAAAGCTAACTTTGCCTCACAAATTATTATATAACTATTCACAAGCTAACAAATCATTTTCTAAAGGAATTTGGCAATACATTTCGGAAATAAGGAAGGGTTGACAATAAATTTACATTAAAGCGTCTAATTTCATAACTTATTTTCATTAAAATTCTATAACGGCTACCCAAACAAGAAGGACTATAGTTCATTGTAACCATAATCCGTGCTAATATTATAGATGTGAAAATACTCTGTTTGTTTGTTTCTTGCGTTTTCAATATTAAACCACGCTGTAGATCGTATATCTATAGCATCATATACGCTGGCCTAGTGCGGGTTGGTGGATCAGAAATACTCATAGAATTTCTCCTAGGGTATATGGGTGTCCACACGATGTTTTCCTTCACCGTTAGCAGATAGTAAGTCACTTGACTAGTACATATAAATTCCACAAAGTGGAATCCACATTGGTACTGCCGGTCGGGATCGAACTCGAACCGCGTGATTTGCACGACGGTCCTTTATCCATGGAGCCACCATCGCTTATGATTACCCCCTACAACGTCACATATACACAATCTTACAAACTTTATCTCTTTATAATATTAGTTTTAATATGACTGGCCTGTTGGTCTAGTGGTTAGTGACCCTGACTGCTAAGCCGGAGGTCGTGGGTTCGATCCCCACCCAGGACAAAACTTTGTGTCATAAGCATAAAAGTTTGTTCTGTGTCTGGGTGTAATTTATCTATAATATATATGTATTTACAAAAAAAAATGTATTTAAGTAGTATATCAGTTGTTTAGTACCCATAACACAAGCAAATATAATTGCTTAATTTGGGACTAGATGGCGCTGTGTAAATGTAGTAGAATATTATTATTATATTACTACGCGAATGAAACCGCACGCAGAAGCTAGTGAATAATAAACCAGCCCATGTAGTAGCTGCGGCAGACGAACGATAATCCCAATGGATTGTTAAGGGTTATCGTCCATTAACATCCCCCTTTATATGTGAATAACATTCATAACTCCTATGTCACAATAAATATACGCTAAATCATCCTTATAATTCCTTAGTAGAATGATGTGCTGAATTAATTATATAGCATTTTGTTTGTTGGGTAGGTGCACTCAGTTTTATGTATAATATTATTTTGTTTGGTTGGAAGCGCTAATTTCATTTTAGTGTTGGATAGCCCATTTGTTGTGGAAGGCTATAAGCTATATAACATTACGCTACGGCAAATAGGAGCTGAGCAGTGGGCAAATAAAGAACGACGGGAACGAAGCGCCTTCAACTTTTAGTACGAGTACAATAAATTTAACATGTTATTAGGATAGTGAGGACAGTAAGTGTTATTCAATTAATGCAAATTTTCCAGGGATGTTAAACTTAAAACTAACCAGAACTAACCTAACTAATCGGACCAGTAGTTCTTGAGATCCTAGCGTGCAACCAAACAAACAACAAACAAACAAGCTCATCAGCTTTATAATATTAGTATACATAAATTAACATAGGTATATATTACTTTAAAGGCAATATTCCTATATCAACAATCGCTTTGTAGATTGAAAATATTTATTATTTGTTAAATAAATAATATCAAGTCTAATTCTCATAGCAGTTTAGTTTAAGTTGCAAAGTCTCGATTGAATTTAAGTGGCGAACTTGAGTCTGTTTGAATAGCAAAATGAAGTCGACGTTTCCAATAAAAAGTTATTGATATATTTTGCTGTGCTGAATGTGGCTGTGAAAGGAGTCGGTGAAATATTTATAACGCTGTCGACTTGTTTACACATCGTTCGCTTTGTTTAGCTTTTTTAGTATTAGTTCTTTTGTTAATATTTATATGAAGGCAATATACGAGATGCTTTTAGATGATTTTGCTAATACGTATTTTATTTATACTTTATTACACACAAAGAAAATACATAAAATAATTTTACAATATACATAATAGACTGGCCTGTTGGTCTAGTGGTTAGTGACCCTGACTGCTAAGCCGGAGGTCGTGGGTTCGATCCCCACCCAGGACAAATCTTTGTGTGATGAGCATAAAGGTTTGTTCTGTGTCTGGGTGTAATTTATCTATAATATGTATGTATTTACAAAAAAAAAATGTATTTAAGTAGTATATCAGTTGTTTAGTACCCATAACACAAGCAAATATAATTGCTTACTTTGGGACTAGATGGCGCTGTGTGAATGTGGTAGAATATTATTATTATTATTAATAAAAAAGCATACTAAGGTGAGCTTAACTCGGAATTGAGTTATCTGACAGCAAACCCAGAAGTGTAGAGGAAATAAGCGTAAGTAAGAGAGCAAGACTGAAATGTACTACCATACAAAAGTCGTACGTATGATTGGGTACGTAGTAGGTATCTAAAACGTGTTTAGTACTTTTTTTTAAATTTTGAAGTATTGTCAATAAATAAATGCAGAGTCGAAGTTTTAAATTTAGAACAACACTGGATATTTTGGTGTTCGTCTTAAGGCTTAACCAAACCAACGCGTTTAGCCCGCGTCCGCTATGGAGTGTATCGCATTCTCATTTGACGAGGCGACCAATGATCGCCACCGTGCACGCAGGCGCAAGCTGAACGCATTGGTTTTTACAATGACATGTTTAATAAACTGCTAACAGGTAGAAACTATGTGAAAAAGTAAAAGGTATAAAAATATCAATCTTTCACACTATTGACATTCATCAGTTTTATTCAAATTACGATATTCATATAGTTATTATTCAAATTATTTTATAACGAATCTTATTCAAAGACACGTTTCAAGATGAATTTGAATAACGAGCATTGACCCAATAAATCTTGAGAACATACAGACTGTACATAATTGTGAGAGTGCAATAAATCACAACTACCCACCTATTTTATTAGAGGGGCATTTGAACAAATAACACGTCACTGGAACGCGATAACGTTGTACCTGCTCCGATTTTCAAGATCCCATCTGAAATTGCTGCTAAGATTTATAGAGCATTGTTTCTCGAGTGTTTTGATTTGTTTCTCTGTCGTAAATTCATGAATGGGTAAAATTGGGCTGACATTCTCGTAAAGATAAGTTCGTAAGAACAAGCGGAGGAGCGAATTCATCGTGTGTTTTGTTACCTTGTTTATTGAGTTCACTGTGTTACTGGATTATTGGATTGGGGCTTTTTTAAATAAGACTGTTTGTTTTGATGAGTGCTGGACGTTTTTGCCAAAAAAGGGTTGTAAATTCAAATGATAGGATTTTTTTACTTGTACTTTGACACTAGTGGATAAAGGTCTTTTCTATGCTTTTGCGTAGTGTCCTGTTTGATGCTTTTTTTTCTTTAAATAGACTACGCTTTCACTAGGGAACAAGCCTTGCGTCGCGGGTGCTTTGCAAGCCCACAACTGACGGACACAAGGTACACTCACACTCGAAACAATATCTATGAATCACACAAATATTTGTGTCATGTCGGATGAACCCACGGCATGTAAGTGGCAAGGCGACTAAGGTACGATTCAGACCAACCGGCTCGCGTCGCGCCGCATCCAAACGGAGCCGACCGGCTCCGACCGGCTGCCGCGGCATGCGTACGGCTGCCGCGGTAGCCGTACGGGTGCCGCGGCAGCCGACAGCGTCCGCTGGAATCCGTACGCACTCCAAGCGCCTAGAAGTGCCGCTCTCTTTGCGCCGCGTAGACGTAAAGTGAAATATTATTTAAAATATCGCTTGAAGAACACAACTTGAATGATTCGCTAGCTGTTGCTGCACCGTAATCTCCGTACGACACACGGCCGACCGGCTCCGACCGGCTCCGACCGGCTGCCGCGGCACATGTACGGCTACCGCGGCAGCCGTACGCATGCCGCGGCAGCCGGTCGGAGCCGGTCGGCCGTCGCGACGCGTCGCGGGATGCCGACGGAGGTAACTATGCGTAAGTTGCATGCAAATATGAACTGTAATTACTGTTGATACATTTCAATGTTCTTTAACGCATTGTAAAATGCCGCCCGGTGCGGGCCGATGCGAGCCGGTTGGTCTGAATCGTAGCTAACTACTGCACCACCCTGACAGTCAGCAGCTATACTCCTTCAGGTTGTCATGCCAACGTTTTCTGGGTATCTCGATGCTGATATCACTCATCATGTCTCTAATATTACAACTAATATTTAGTACAGTAATTTCGCTTATTTGGCGATTTCCATAAGTGTAAAAATTTCGTTATTTAAAAAATCAAACTGCTATAAACTGTTGGCGAGTAGTTGACTAACGCGTTACTAGAGTAATGAAATAAGTTAAAGATGCTCATAAATTCAGCATATGCACCGACAACTTGCTAACTTCGCGCCTTAAACACACTAACCTACTTGGCAAACTAGGTGTATATGCTCTTACCAAGCGCAAAGATCAGCACATATCCATTTTTAAAATGGAACAAGATAAAACTGTACACTTACGGCCATATTAATGTCACATAAAAATATATACAAAAGCATCAAGAACAATTGGTCGTGGTGCATTTAAAGTGAACACAGGTAGATGATAGTGTCAGTGGCAATCGCGTCGCCTCCAGCATTCAGCTACCAGGTGCACACCGAATTATACACATAGAAAGCGGGAAACAGCGAATTGAGGCGAGAATTTTGTACAAATTTCGCCGCGATAACGCCCCGTCCGATTGTCCACGCTGACGTCTGGGAACAATTTTCGCTGTATTTTATTTTTGTACATGTATTGTTCTTTTGTAATGAAGTGTAGTGTGTTGTGCAATCGCGTTTCATTTACTAAGGGAATATTGTTGCGAATTGTCGTTTAAATTGCTTCCACATTACCTAAACTCGTTCAGATAAGACCTTTGAGAGTAAGCCTATAGGGAACGGCTTTTAAACTAGCGAAACACTTTTCTTCGGGTGTATTTAATTCTATAGTCTTTTATTTCTTGGATACGCGGAGAAAATAGCGTTATTGTACTTATGATATCATTCCGAGGTTTGTCACGTCCGCACTGAAATATAAATATAAGAAACAGCAAATACTATTACCGATGTGCGTAGTTATAATGTGAAGGACTTTTGGACTTATCTGTGGAGAGACACAATTATATATAGAGTATATAAACAAAAAGTGACATTGTAGGCTGAGTTGTTTACTTCCTCATCAGCTGTGTTAGATCCTATGTAATAGTCAATCTTAAGCAGACAAGAGCACTGCAAGAAAAGGAAAACTCGAAAAAAATCCCGTCTGGCAAGCGTGGTATAGTAAGTAGGCTCAATTTCTTCCACAATGTTTTGAGGAGACCACCAGCAGTGGGATGTTTATGGGTTGTAATAATGAATAGAAGGTGAGCCTATTGCCATTAACTAGGTACATTTACAGACGCCGTACTCAGAATCTCATGACAAAATAATTCAATATCTCTTTTTGTACGACCCGGGGTCAAACCTAGGAACTCTTGCTCTCATACGACGAGGCAGTCAAGAATATTATCAAGTTATAAATATACTGTGGAGAAATACCGAGAAATTGTTGAATAGGAAGTAAAATGGTTTTGTATTTTATTTGTTGAAGTTACAATATGTTTCAGTGGAACAATATTGTTTGTTTCTCTTTTGTACTGAGTGTCTTTACATTTTAGCAGTTTTGATATTTTTAGCTGTCTTATTGTAACATCGGTGTAGTGACGGATTAAGAATACACAAGGTTATTACCCCATCTCAACCTGTGGGTAACGTAAAAGACGGCTAAGGGAGTAATCTTATGCAGACAAGAGCACTGCGAGGTAAATTCGAAACAAACCCTATACTCGTCTGGCCAACGCGCAGCGTGGTATTGTAGGCTAAATTCCCTCCACATTCTTTGGAGGAGACCCGTACCAAAATGATGATGTAAATACTGTAAAATAAAATTAATGTATGAATTGAATGGTGTAATGATTTTCGAGTAATAACGTTGTCCAAATTATAAAATATAATAGCAATTCATTAATGTCCCAAAGTTGGACAAGGCTTTCCTTACCTCTTTCTAGAGAGTTGAGAGGGTTTAGGCCATAATCCACATATTCTGGACTAATGCGGGTTGGTGGATCAGACACCAGGGTATGTAGATTTCACGATGCTTTTCTTTACCGTTAGCAGATGGGTTAACTCATTAGCAACCCATTAATGTCCCACTGCTGGGCTCAGGTCTCTTCTTCTCTATCTAGAGAGAGTTCTTTTAAGATACTTATCAATTCTATAAAATCGGGCAATCGATTTCAATATTGTTTTTGAACGAAATCAGAATAGATCAATCTAAAGTCGAAATTGTAAATCCTCTGTTATTGTTTGTTATTTAGCTCGAACGAAATAGTTACACTATCGAAGGTGTTAATATTGTAGCCTAGATTATAAAAAGAGCTACTGATTACATTGAATCATTTAACAACCTAGAGAGCACTAAAATGTTCAAGTACCTATACGATCTCTTTGATGTAGTACGTAAAATAAAAGCTATGGCTACAATGTGGATACGCCTCCGTTTTCGTATCAAGTGACACACATTACATTGTTTATTACTACGTTACCAACTTTTACTATTAAATAAAATAAGGTTTATGAGTTTTTATTAAAACTTACTGTGGAATATAACGTTAAATCTAATATTGTATAGACTTAGGGCTTCGTTCGAATATGGCTTTAGCTCAACAGTTAAAGTATGTAGATTCTACGGGTTTTGTTTTTTTTATTGCCATTTTATTTATAAGTGTAAGACGAGCAAGTGGCCCACCCGATGGTAAGTGGTTACCGCCGCTCATGGACGTTCGCAATGCTAGGGGCACAGCCAAGCCGCTGTCTACCTTGAGAGGATAGCTCTCTTTAAACCTCGTTTGAAGAAGGACATGTCATAGACCCGGCATGTATGTGTGATAAAATATGATCGCTGAAATCTTACCGTGTTAGACGGCATAGGCGCCAGGTAGTGTGGGTGAAGTCTACAGCGGCGTGGAGTGGTGCGATGATAAAAATGCGACGATGGCCCCAAATCATGAAGTTCATCGGAGCACTACCCGTAGAACAATCGTTAGAGCACACAGAGTGATCCAAAGTCTCTCCGTTGCTCCAACGATTCCAATTTGTCCGAAAGATTGGGATCATCGACGATGCGGACAGCCCGCCTTTGAAGGGAGTCATGTGTTTTGTAATGCACTCTGCATACCACTTAAAAGAGATTAGTTAACTTTCAAAAGGAATTGGTCGCCAGTATCAAAGCTCTATGACCTCATAAGTAGATATTGAGTAGATCTCTTTGATGCAGTACGTAAAAATCGTACGTAGTACGCAAAATGATATGATTATCAACTCAATGACATCTACTGGTGGACGTAGGCCTCACCTAATTTTGGCCATAGGCATGGCGTCATGGCGGTCACAAGATGACCTCATAACAATAGACTTTAGAAGGCTTTTGAAGTGTGAAACTACGTACCTAATTAATATCTAGAACCTCGCAGAGATATTTTTTTGAGAAAATTTGCGTTTTCTCAGGAGCAACATTACATTAAACTCGAAAAGCAATGATTTATCAAATACTTAATACATTTTCGAAATGTGAGTGTTCGTATAATTTTACTAAAATTATATTTTTGGATTCATTTCTGAGATATCATACGACTTATGTAATGTTGAAATTGATATTTATACCCAGAAATTGCTAAAACAGATTTGATAATACTCATCACAAATAAATAAAAGTTGTCCCTTCAACTAAGGTAGAAGTACATTTAAAGTAAAAGCCAACTGAGTTGCTTCCCCCGGATCTTTTAAGTCGAGCTCTGGTTCCGATCCGGTAGTAGTTAAAAATGTCACGTTTTATTTAGCGTAGGCAGTTATATGCTATTTGGGTCAATAGGGGAAGTAATTAGCTGCATTCAATGCAAAACCGCGGTGATAAATCAAGCGAAAATTGTATTTATAATGTTAAAATATTTACATGACCGGGCTCCGTTGACAATATAGGCGCGTATGTTTATACAATATATGATTACTTCTCATTTTTATATAATCGTGCTAGCAACGTTTAGAGAAAAAGGTTGGAAAAAAAAAATTATAATATAAAAATAATAAAATATTATAACTTTCATCGACAACGAACAAACAAGAATTAATAATGGAAATGAAGACGTGAAAATTTTTCGTTTAATTTTTATTCTTATTACGTAAAATGCCATTTAATTTCCAAACTTTTTAATAAGATTTTAAATATAGAATTTGTAACATTCTAGATTCTTCGAGTATTTTAATACAACTAATAAGAATATGAAATTCACTTGGTTAGGTTAGATACGTTCAAAGTTTGATATCAGTATGATTACAATAGCATCTAAGAAACGGTAAAACTTAATACTCTTATTAAAACTCTAGCGATGTTCGTGTTCGGTCAAGCGAATACAAAGTCTGCTCCAAAGCTTTTAATCTTTCCAATAAACTTGAAGATTCCGGATAAAAAATATTATTGGAGTCATACTTCAAGTGGAATTGGCTGACGCGAACCGCAAGAGGCTAACAATGAACTCGGTGAATTGATTTTAATTACATGTCCATTTGCGAAGTGCTTTCTTATTGACTACCTACTTGTGGAAGGTTTTGTTGATGATTTATTGGTACAGTGATATCATAAGGTTTGCGGTTTGGCTGTATTTTTAGTATTCACACTGCTGGGCAAGCGTTTCAGCTCCTCCTCCTCCTATCAAGAAAATTAGGCTGCAATCTGTTAGGTCCGCGAGGATGTGAGGCACTCACTTGTAAATAAAGGAACTTCGTTGTAAATAAACTCAAAAACAATATATTATAATTTCTTCATAAACTTTATATAATAACACACATGACTTTGATTGACTAATACATTTAAATAATACTTTACAAAACGTAAAAATATAAAAGAATTTGGATGTTTTTCATTTGGCTGCCAAAAAGTAATTGATGCTCATGTAATATTTTTCTTCTTTCCAACCTTCCATATATTTTATATTTGAAATCAAATTACAATGACATTCTGGCAGGCTAATCAAGTCAACCTGCCAGTATTTTTCTAACACTCTACTGAGCCCACATTAAAACTCTGTGGTAAGGATTACACTTCAACACAATCCACACATAATAGCCCAATGCGGATTCACATGACAATTTTCCTTCACCTAACGATAAGCAGGTCAATTGACTCATCATTTCATCATTTGACTATAATTCGACAAAGTGAAATAAACAAATGACGGAGTCTAAATATACCCAGACTCAGGACAACTATTTGTGAGCCACATTTCATTTCTCCTAGTCTATAAACTCGCATTTAACTATCAGACTAATCAGGCAGCCCTAAAAGGAACACAATATTAAATTCACCCCGCCTCAAGCACCACACAGTAGAAGCATATAAGCGAACCCAATTAACGAAACCATATGTCCTTTCATACGAAGCCGATCCGCATTCACATCACTCGAACGATTGAAAAATGTCGTGGCAGCTAACCGCCCTATTTAATTAACTTTCCCCGGCATTATGACCGGTTTATACCCGGTTTTTATGCCGACCCAGGCATTGTGTGGACTCAATATCGGTTGGTTTATTGTCGTCGGCAAATCGACTCGATTCTCGAGGCTAAGTTTTCAGTAACGTTATAGTTGAACAGATTCGTATTAATAGAATGTATTCGTTGGTCGTAAAATGTACGATGTTCTTTATTAGCCGTTATCTGTTCAATTAAATGGAGTAAACATTAGGTTTTATGTTTGGAACTGAGATGTTTGCGAATATGTATTGGGTGTCTTTATTATTATAATTTCATCATCATCAGCATCAACAACCCATTAAGTCCCACTGCTGTGTTCGGATCTCCTCTCCTCTAACTAGAGAGATGAGAGGGTTTAGGCCATAATCCACTCACGCTGGCCTAGTGCGGGTTGGTGGATCAGACATACTCATAGAATTTCTTCTAGGGTATGGGGGTTTCCACAATGTTTTCCTTCACCGTTAGCAGATCATGATATGGAACATTATATAGTAATTGCAAAAATCAAGTTATTGAATAATGTGAGACTTGCATTATGTGAACGATTTTTAGTATATTGTGCATTGCTTCTTTTCATGTTTACTTGTAAGGGGGATTTCTTTAAAAATATTTTTCCTGAGCGAAACTGTTTCTACCAGATATTAATCTGGGCAATAAATAGTTGTTTTAACCACCAATATTAATCTATTATTACAAGCAAATGACAATTACATACCCGGCTATTGAAGATAAAGTTTTAAATTCCTACAGTAAATAATGCACCTTCATTCCTAGCATTAAGATTCATAATCGCTAACATGTTTCCTGTATCATAATGATGGGAAGTTAAGACATATTATTATGACGTCACGTCACATGGTTAAGAGTTATAATAGTTGCAAACAACTAATCCCTTATACGAGCTACTTTTGTACGTGTGTTGGTATCTGTGGCACTTTGTCCTTTGAAAGGGCCTTGAGGTTAACATTGAGAGGTATGAGCGCAGGGGATGTCTTGTTTAAGAGCTTTTACGTCATCGAGTAATACTGAGAAATTAATAATGAGAAAGGAGTAAATTTCGTGATAGAAAAACTCAATACCATATTTCGGGTGGGCCGAAGATCATAATATGCATTCATCATCATCATCTACAGCAACCCATTAATATCCCACTGCTGGGCTCGAGTCTCCTCTCCTCATATGCATTACGAACAGTTCATTACCAATAACCAATAAACTCTTTACAACCCACAAAATGCCATTATTTAATTAGTATTCCCTTTTTCATGTTTTTGTTAGGTTGTGGTTGTAAATATTAAGTTTTTTTTATTTTTAATAATATATAAATGACTGGCCTGTTGGTCTAGTGGTTAGTGACCCTGACTGCTAAGCCGGAGCTCGTGGGTTCGATCCCCACCCAGGACAAATCTTTGTGTGATGAGCATAAAGGTTTGTTCTGTGTCTGGGTGTAATTTATCTATAATATGCATGTATTTACAAAAGAAAAAAATGTATATAAGTAGTATATCAGTTGTTTAGTACCCATAACACAAGCAAATATAATTGCTTACTTTGGGACTAGATGGCGCTGTGTGAATGTGGTAGAATATTATTAGAATATTATATTAAATGTGTAATATTAGTTAGAAAGTGCAGTTTGGTGGTAATATAATATAATAAATATATTAACCCACAAAATCCTTAGTAAGGGTCAGTTATTACAAATAATATTGTTCTACCGAGTGAGAATGGAACGGTTGCATTGAGAATAAGCGGCCTTCTCGGCTCTAATCATGATCTGTGAACCGTCAAATTAATTAAACGAGAGCTTTCGTAATTTATACGAAATATCTTCGGAAGGTCCGGAAGTACTTCGGATAAATATTTTAAGGCCGTAAAATGTTTATTTAAAATAGTTTATTAGTTATAAAAGGGGCGCTGAATGTTTATTTTATCCGGAGTGTTAGTTGAGATTCGTTTTGTTGAGAATTAGCCATTGTTGTCTGTGTTTCTTCTATCTAGTGTTACAGTTTGTGAGTACTGGAGGACAAAATTATTTTATATATTCATTTTATAATAACAATATGTGAGTATGGTACTCTGTACTTGTTATTATACCTAGGGACCTAAGGAAAAAATATATTAGATTTTTCTATTATAAAATATGTATTGAAATTTTCCTCAAAGTTTGGAAAACTAATGTCCTCAGTTGATGACAACAGAGTCACCCCCTATTTCATGGAACCGAACATAGCTTGCAAAATGTGGGTGAGAAAAACTTAAGGGCTGAATTCTTTCTGATATTAACATGACTTACCTTTAATATAGCATTACTTACCTTGACTGGCTTGTTGGTCTAGTGGTTAGTGACCCTGACTGCTAAGCCGGAGGTCGTAGGTCCGATCCCCACCCAGGACAAATCTTTGTGTGATGAGCATAAAGGTTTGTTCTGTGTCTGGGTGTAATTTATCTATAATATGTATGTATTTACAAAAAAAAAATGTATTTAAATAGTATATCAGTTGTTTAGTACTTATAACACAAGCAAATATAATTGCTTAATTTGGGACTAGATGGCGCTGTGTGAATTTGGTAGAATATTTATTTATTATTTATTTATTTACCTTTAATATAACTTACTAACTTATTTTAAAATTCAATGTTGTTTGTTCCAGGTTGTGCTAGAACATTCTAGAACATAGTTCTATGATGCAGTCTAGTTAAGTGTACTTATACTGAGCAGTGGTTTGTGCGATGTTTGGTGAGTGCGTGAGACTGTAGCTCAAAATGGGGACGTTGGTGAGCCTCGGATTTGTGATCATCTGCTGGATGACTGGTAAGTGTGTTTATTTATACTAATATTATAAATAGGAATTATTTGTATTTTTATACGTAACGAATAAACTAAACATTACTGGACCGATTTCAAAAATTATTTTGCCGTTAGAAAGCTACATTTACAATGAATAATATAGGCTATATAACATCACGCTACGGCTAATAGGAGCTGAGCAGTGGCCAAATAAAGAACGACGGGAGCGAAGTCCCGCGCGACTATTAGTAAGATATAAAACTATCTATATATAACTAGGTTAAGTGTACATCGTTTTGATTATCTGAAGGGGTTTTTTAGAAGGGGAAATGCTTTTCCGCATACCACCACCTACGGGGAAAACAAGACAGGTGTTGGGGATCGCTGGTTTGAAGATGGAGAAGAATCAAAACACCCAATTAAGTCCTTCTATGAAAGTAAAACTACTACTACCAGCATCTTTGCTCATGTGTTTTCAAGATACGTCATATTATATTAACCAATAAACTCTTTCCAACCCACAAATCCTTAGCAAGGAGTCAGGTTATTGTGTTATAAGATGTCGAAATACATAGTTCAATTTTCAATTTTATTCTAACTGCATTGAAGTCTAAAATAAAATATGATTAAACAAAAGTAACACGATACAAGATTTATTAAAATCATTTCAGTTTAAACTCTTCTTAATTTAAAATAACATAGTGGATCATAGCCAAGAAACTGAACGAGATAACTTATAAATGTTTAGAAATAGAAATAGAAATAGAAATTCGTTTTCTGAAAGTTATGATTAAAAACTTCGCAGTGTATTTCTTTTTGCTATAGAATTTTTTGCCTCGATCTTCTAGTGGTAAACAAAAAAAAAAAGTGGTTTTAAACACGTGACACAGGCCCACATTTACAAAGTCTGCAGTGGACGAGGCCGATGAAGAAGACCCTATAAATCTATTATGACTTGAATGAGATTTACTAATGTAATGGTGTCCTTTTTAGGGTTTCGTACATCAAAAGCATCACTCTGTTGTCCGTTTATCTGTCTATGTGTCTGTCTGTCTGTTAAAAATATTTATGTCCTAATCCTACTAATATTATAAAATTAAATGTAAAAGTTAAGGTGGATGTTTGTCACTCCAACACGCCAAAACGGCTTAAAGAATCTGTATGAAATTTGGTACACGGATAGATTACAGTCTGGAATAGCACATAACATTTTTTAGTGACATACCACGCGAGTAGAGCTGTGGGCGGCAGCTAGTTTATAATGATAAGGCTGCAATAGAACCCCTTATGAGGTCCTTGATCCGAATCCAAGCCAGGTAAAAAGGAAACTGGTACCCGCTAATTATAATTAGCTCGCTGGCTAATAACATCGGACTTAATAAATCAGACAGGACAGCCTTTGTTTACCGACTGAATGAAGTTATATTAATTATATATGGAACGTTAGCTTAACAAGGTAAAATAAGACAATCATTGTTGTAAATAACTCTATTTTGGTCTTTAATTTTGCTTTACAAATCACCTGAACCTGTACCTACTGGGTCATTGGTTACAGCTGCACATTACATTGGCTTAAAATGCCATGCTTAACGAGATTAGAAATTATAATTATTCAGTAAAGATACGATATATGCCCAAATGCATACAGCAATGACAGTTCTTTATTCGATTTATTTATTCGACAACTAAATGCAAGGGAGACTTAATAGGCTTAGATCATTATCATTCGATTAGATTGTCACTGCTTATAGGCTTAGATCCGGACACATTCCATGCAGAAAATTCACTTACATGATGGGAAAAGACGCGTCACCCAACTGTGAACAGTGTGGTGTAGTTGAAGATTTATATCATTTACTGATGGAGTGTGTTCGATTTGAGCCTGGCAGAACTAATTTGATTAGGGCCTTGAACTTGAATAGAGGTTGCATGGGCACTTTTCATAGTATTTTATCACAACCTAATAATGAGGACGCAAGAGCTCTGTTCGAGTTCATGGCACAAGTAATTAAAAATGATAGTTAGCGTAATTTAATTATGTTTGGGTTACGATGGGACTGGCATACGCTGTGCGTTATAGTCCCGTAATAAATTTAGAGAAAAAAAAAAAAAAAAAAAAAAAAAAAAAAGGGGATTCGATGCCAAGAAAGGACAGTAATTGTCCCATGTTTGTAATACTTACCAACAATACGTATTCCGTTACGTAAAGCCTATTTCTGTGTAGCCATTGTGTTTAGTATCAGAATTTTTAATTTAAGTTAGAAATTTTTAAATAAATTATTTATGATTTGATTGCTTTAGCTGGAGTTAGCTTTAAATATATATAAAACCATTGCGAATGTAAAAATAATCGGATCTGAAAAGTATGTTTATTTAAATCTCTCAACTGGTAGTACACAAGATATGGTGATATTGTATTTAAGTGATTTTAATCAGCTCTAGACACACATTTTGTTAAATAAATTAAAACTCATTCATTATAAACCACCACTAAACGATTCTACAAACATTTTAAATAGAACACTAAGTAAATTGAATACAACCCAAAATTTCCTAATTAAAGCTCAGACTGCCTTACTCGTAATTAAGGTACAAAAAAACTTATTCAATTCGCTATAAATTAACTCGTTTCTTAATCCTGGAAGTAAAAAAGCCTTTTAGTTGATTAACTTTTCAACGGTACTGGAGGCTCTCCAAGCACCATAAATCAAGCATAATACAATTAGAGCTAATGTTTGATTAAATACGGAAGGTTTGTTACCGGGCTATGAGGTTAGCGACGCGGATTTTACAAGAGGTAGCGAGAGCGAGTTTTGGTTATCACGTTGGATTTGCTGGTCAAGTATACTTAAAAAGAATATTAAATTGTGAATTGAAAGAAATTATTTTAAAGACTTGAGCCTATTCAGTTACCGTCTCTATACGGAATTATCGGGTGGGAAGTTAACACAATAAGAAAATATTTACATTTTTTGTATTTGAAATGGTATGTAAAATTTTTGTATGTAATTCTACGCGCGTATTTAATAAAACATATTATGCGTTGCCAATCGAAGAGAACCGTTCATATACGATCAACTGACAAACAAGAAAATAATATATAAGTAAGCTCTGATGTGAAATTATTGAAGGAAGGAAGAGTCTACCCATTAAATTGTTATTAGGGTGTTACGCCTGTGCTTGCTCCTTTTGAACTTTGCACGATATTTAAACTATTTACATTCCTTATTTTGCTTACAAGTTAAACGGCCAGTGTAGCCTAGTCGAAACGTCTTATAAAATTAAGTATTTAATGTGTGATCGCGTGAATTTCTACTCTCGTTGTTTAATATTTTGCCTGCTTTATAAGAAAAAAGATAATTGTATTTTATGTAACAAAGTATGCAGTTTATGTTTTAACTTTGTTGTGTAATTTCGTAAAGCTGAGTTTGCCGTGGACTTAATGGCCCCAACATAGTGTTGTTCCAGTGGGCCCTCATAACGTGATTTCGACTTTCTGGGAATTTATTGCCGTCAAACCTTTGAACTTAATTGTGAATTGTGACTTATGTGAATGTTACCTACACAGAATGATTTTATACGTTGTTTGGATTCCTAGTGAATTGTTTTCTACGCACATCGAGTTTCTTGTTTCTTGAAAATGTGTCTAATTTTTACTTTTTTGTAAAACGGAATCTTAAAAAGCATATATCTGGTTAACCAGATGGTTAGCCATGACTTGAAGACGGACGGAAATTTTGAAGTATCATTAGAATATTTTTTTTTTATATTATTCTTATTATATTTTTAAACTGCGGTCGAGCGGTCTTCTGTTAACGGACTAGAAAGAAGACTACTACAAAATACAATCCCGATGTTTTGAATGAAAATATCATCTGATTTGCGCCATATAATTCAATATTAACGCATTACAACAAATATAATAAAATATTTAACAACAAATGATTTCATTGTGAAACTTCGGTATTCGTTGTATAATAGAGAGGTATATATGTAACTGAGATGGTGTCAAGAGAACCAAGAAAAAAATCAAAATGGACATTATTGCAACCTTGCACGCCTCAAAAAATTTCCCTAAATTTTGGAATAATACTCGTAAATTGAACCCATCGCCGTGCTTACCTATAACTGTTGAGGGTGTAAGTGAACCTAGCCAGATTGCCGATCTTTTTAAATGCCATTTTAAAAAAATATCGGTAATTAAATCGTCGACATGTGAGATGAATACAGGAAACTCGTCGTGTAGTAATTGTGTTACATTTTCACTGCGGGATGTAGAAAAGGTAATAAAGAACATGACACGAGGTAAGTCACCCGGTCATGACTTTTTAAGTATAGAACACCTGCAATATGCAGGCAGCCACATGCCTCGTGTACTTTCTTTATTATTTAATTTGTGTATCGGTCACTCATACTTACCGGAAAAAATCATGAAAACACTAGTTGTACCAGTACCAAAGAATAAGACGGGTGATAGTTCTAGTTTAAAGAATTATAGGCCGATATCCTTGGCCACAATTTCTGCAAAGGTATTGGACAGCCTGCTTGACGAACATCTTGGTAGGGCTCTCAAGCTTCATGATGCTCAATTCGGTTTTCGGGCTGGTTTGTCAACTGAATCAGCTATACTGTGTCTCAAGCAGACTGTCCGGTATTATACGGACAGGAAAACTCCTGTGCATGCGTGTTTCCTGGATTTATCGAGTGCCTTCGATTTGGTCTCTTATGACCTTCTCTGGAGGAAATTATCGGCTGATACTGACCTGCCTCAGGAATTAATTAACATTTTTAAATATTGGTATTGTCACCAAACCAATTATGTAAAATGGGCTGGCTCACTGTCTAGTGTTTACAGTTTGGAGTGCGGAGTAAGACAAGGGGGACTTTCTTCTCCAAAGCTATTTAATTTATATATAGACGGATTGATTCGTGAACTCAGCGGGGCTGGAGTCGGATGCTCTTTAGATGGTAACATTATCAACAATATAAGTTATGCTGACGACATGGTCCTGTTGAGTCCATCAATCAATGCTCTCCGTTATCTAATGGGTATATGCGAACGCTATGCCATGGCCCATGGACTTCGATACAATAGTGTCAAAAGTGAGCTGTTGTTATTTAAAGCAGGTACCAAAACATACAAAGTACCACCTGTCACACTCAACGGTATCACTTTAAAGCAAGTAACACAATTTAAGTACTTGGGCCATTGGGTTACTGAGACTCTCAGTGATGACCTTGATATTGAGAGGGAGCGCAGGGCGCTATCTGTCCGATGTAATATGTTGGCCCGTAGGTTTGCTAAATGCAGTACAAGTGTGAAAATCACGCTTTTCAAAGCCTACTGCCAAAATTTTTACACCTGCAGCCTATGGGTTAACTATACGCAGAAGGCATATGGTGCTCTGCGCGTCCTCTACAATAACGGGTTTAGGATGCTGTTGGGGCTGCCGCGACACTGTAGTGCGTCGGGCATGTTCGCACACGCGCATGTTGATGGTTTTCATGCCATCATACGTAAACGTGTTGCGTCAATATCACAGCGTGTGCGCGGCAACTCCAACATCTTAATACGGCTAGCAGATAGGCTGGATAGCCCTATTGTTGCACACTGGGCAAAATTACATTTGCCTGTAGTGTGTAGCAGTAGATGCTACTAGCACTATTATTATTTATAATTTTTTTTTTATAATTTTTTTTTTTTTTTTTTTTTTTTTTTTTTTTTTTTTTTTTTTTTTTTTTTTTGTATTGTCTGTATTTTATTTTACTTTGCTTTGTATGTGCTTTTTGTTTGTTCTTGTTTTGTATTGTATGTTTTTGTTTTATGTTTATGTACCTACTAACGTAGTTTATAAGTGATACTAACAATGTATGGATTGTAGTCCGAAATAAATGCCTTATTATTATTATTATTTATTATATATTGTTAGCCTATTCTTAACTCAGATAGTATAGTCAGTAGTCTCTTGGACATATTTGAATTCGTGAAGTTAAAAAATGATGAAACTTACTTTTTATGAGCAAATATTATGACTAAGGCAAGTTACCGTACACCAGAGGTCCTATTTGAGGCACGTACAGTTAATTTATTCTAAAAGAGAATCTAACAGGCTCTTCGCGAATTACTAAGAGAACAGTTTTAATAGTTCGACGCTGACTAATTAGCTTGGAACACGAGTTTGATGCGCCTTACTAGATATTCAGTTAAGGACATAATGACTTCATTAGCGACTGTCATAGTCTCTTGAAACCTTTGATATTTGAGTGGCCGTTATAATTTTCCGAAAATCTCTATGGATTTACTGTTACGTATTGTCTACTCGTGAAGTATTCGTTGGTTAGTTTGGACATGGCTCGAGTGCTGCGGGTTTGATTCTAAATGGAAAGTCAAATAAAAGGATTTTGACAATTTTATTTAAATATCTATTAAATTCTTTATTGTGTAGTGCAGTGCAGAACTCAAGTTGTAGTGCTCGATTGACATACTCGTACAGAACGAGTTTTTGTATGTTCGAGTGACAAAGTCTTACCTAATTTACAATACCTATTGTATATTAATAAGAGCCTTATCTAGCACAAGCCTATTTTATAAGAAAAATATGTTAAGTAAATTTTTCACTATGAAAGTTTATTTACAAATAAACCCATACCAAAATATATCACTTAGAGGAAAAACGTTCATAATTTTCTTCGATACAAAAACCCAGCGACCCAACAGCTCGTTCAAACGACAAAACGGCAAAATCAAAATCTATATAGATACGTTAATGTTATCCCAAAACATATCATTCAATTCGGAACAAAAATCAAATCACGGCTGAACCAAAGTTTTGGACCCGAAAAAATATATTCTTTGCAATGTCCGATATGATTATTCGTCGTCTGAGAAACCAATAATTCGTTATACAAAAGTTTCTTACCAAGTTCCCGGTTCGAAATGATTTTCTTTGACCCGGCTTCTGGCATTATTAGTATTATTCTTTGCAGCCAATATTACGATCCGTCCGTGTTTAAATGTCGATTCTATTAACTGTTCTTATTCGATAAAAACGAATATTAAAAGTTATGTTTCGAGTTTCCTTTTTTGTTTTTTCGGTTGGTGTATTTTCATAATGGTAATGGTACCTCTTATATTAGGGGTATTTTCCTCAGCATACTGCCTGAGTCACAGAACAGAGATATGTTTTGCCTGAGTGCTCCATACATTGCAGAACAAATTAACAAAATTAACATTAAAGAGTTCAAAATAAAACTTTAAATGTATATCCTTAATAATATAAAATTATGGATATATATATTATAATATACTTAGATTTAAGTTTAACTTATTACATACATCGTTATAAAAGAATGCATTACGGTCGCCAACAAACTGTAGGTAGAGTTTGACGTGTACAGTGTACATTGTAAATCTGTCAATGTATGTATAAAATCCGAATAAAATATTAAAAAAAAAAATACAATTCAGTGGTACGTGCGCGTCTACCCTTACGTATTTTCTGTAGACCCTTCTAAGATGTCATAGATGAACAAACGACTAAGTAAAACTTTCGCATTTGTAATATTAGTAAGAACTAGCTGTGCTCGCGGGACTTCGCGTGGCAACTAATCCCGTATTCTTTATTTTTTATTTTTTACAGAACCCTGATAGTTTTTCCAAAATCAATATAGCCTAAGTTACCGCTAGTAAAGTCCCGTCGATATCGGTTCAATCGTTTTGGAGTTGACCTCAAACAACTAGACAGACAAAAAAAATTAAAAGTGAATTTTTGTTATATACCGTACATACTTTCATGCCTATTCAAAAAAGCTGTAAAATTGGTATTACAATTTTATAATTATTGTATAGATAAATTAGATCACAATATCTAAATTAAAATCAAACAGTTCGTTAACACGTGAATGTTGATAAGGATCAATGCGTTGCACGTACGATAGGAATAATAAACGAATTTAATTTAAATGTTAATTCGCTTCACTTGAGTGAATGATCATTCTCAACTAATTACATTAATTGCTGTTAGCAGTATCGATATTTTAACGATGTATTTTTTGGTATGTTGGCACTAAAGGTATATTATAGTGCCAACATAGCAACTGATACATTGCATAGTGATGAGTGGAAACTGGCAATATTTATAAATACTCGTATATATTTAAAAGAAACAATATCTGCATGGTTGTGCGTTTGAATCTGAGGAGTAATCTTTGAAACTACACATCTGAGTGTCTCTCCCGAATAGACATATTCTTGACTTGTGTAATTTTCCTTATTCGTGTCGACAACAATTCAGATTATGTCGCCCCAAAACTCAGCCATGGCCACCGCATCGTCTAGTAGCTCTCCTGCGTATAATTGTTCAGACATGCAGAGCATAACATCAGGTAGGCCATATTTTGAGCGGGCCATATTTTGAGCAATGGCACCACACTGGTACTCCAAGTCGTAAACCCCACCTGGACCAATTATCCTTAGTTCGACCGACTTGAGTCCACGGAAAGATGGAAGTCGTATAAATATAATGAATTCGATTTAAATGTAGATTAGTTAGAATTTTTTGTTATATTGTTATTACTCGTATTTATAATTATTACGAACCACTGCTGAAAATAAGCATCCAACTATGGAGGGCCGACAAAAAAAAAAGTACAATATGACTATATTTTCAAAACTGCTTGGTAACAAGGTTCAAAGTGTACCAACAGTTATACAATTCATACAGAAGTAACTGAAATTAAACGTTGATAGCGTCGATCGTACAAACACACCGTACCTCAAGACTCGCTGCAATAAATCTGGGACGAATTGCGTTTAGTCCAGTATTGTTGAAATACTGCCAGATTGCAACCACAGTTTAACGCAGATCAGCTGTAAATTTATTATAAAAGTAATAACTTCTAGCTTGCTTGATTGCTTCACTGACAAGAGCAAAGCTCTTAAATAAAAGAGAGAGAACTTCTTGCTGTGTTTTAGCCCCTGTCGCATATCGTTAAAAAGCTAATGACCACATAGTGATTGTTGACCACTATTCCATAAAAGGAATTATCCGTGTGACTCCATAATAGATTTCTTTAATTCATAATTTTTATTGCTTATGAAAATTATCTTCTTAAAATTCAATCATTAATATGCCCTTTTGAAGTTCCCTCATAAATAGCAAAATGTGCTTAATAAAATGTAATAACTTGATACCGGTCACTCAAACTCATTTTGTACTTACAACTCAACTTATCAGAACTTCATATTCATGAATTCAACTTTGATGCACAATACACACACAAGTATGATACAAAATAAATTTTCATAATATTTCGGACAACGTGGTCAACGCATACATTTGTGCGGACTTACATTGCTGTTATTTTCTTAAGCTGTGTCACAATGTAGCGTTGTACCTCAAGTTAACTGAAATATATATGCTATATATGATTTAAGATGTTTAAAGAACGTCGCTTGCTTTTGGCACATGTATTGAGAACTGTATAAAGCAATGCCTTGCGATATTTAACTAAGTTATATATAACAGGGATAAAACCATTCTCTGTAAACATAATTTAGGTCGTACAAATTCATCATACAAAAATCCTACTAACTTAAATGGCTACACAACTATTTTCAGGTTAATTCTGTGAATCTCTTTAGTTGGTTTAAAAGTTGGAATAGTTAAGACACATATATCGCCTGATACGTTCATAAGTCATTGAAAACACTCTTTACTATTTGATAGATTCACGGTAGAAATATAAAATGTGTCTAATAGCTTAGTGAAACTATTGCACAATATTGCATTCCAAAAACAAATATACACATATAATAAATAAAATTTCATAGAAGTATTAACAATTACACTATATTATTGTACATTATGGAAGTAATAAATGATTGAGTAAAGAGAACAACCACAATAACTAACAATTGATAGTTCAAAAATTGAAATCCAGTAAACACCAGAAATAAAAACAAAAACCATCGCATGACAATCGATACAGCTGACATCGCATGTCGATAACTGGCTTCATTCACATCATTACATTAGTTCCGGAGCTGACTACAGCAGAAAATGATACATGCAAATAGTATACACACACAACCAAACACCCTCACTACTCACACACCCACACTTATATCTACAATCTATTTTCTACAAGACACTGATACACACAAACAACAACATGCTATATTGTAGTAGCTCTCATTGTGTGTTCGAATTTCGAATAGTTGTGAATGTGTGAGTGAAATGTTTTTCCCATTGATATCTGACCAGCCAGTGTGACCCATATACTGGTGGCAATCATAAATTACAGTACCAATTGTTTTCTATGTCGGGCCTATTGTATCACTTATTGCATTGGTTTAGGGGCCACTTTGATTATGTAAATGATTTGACATTTCTTTTTTCGTGGCTTGTATTTTATAAAACTTTAAAGTTTATATTGATTTTAAAATTATTCATACCTTCTTACAAATATGTACAATGGAAAATCTATTGTTTGATGGATGTACAGTGACTATTGGACGTTCAGTTCTATTTCAAAATACTACTAATATATAAAAAACATACATAGTGCCATAAGACGTTCTGATTTATCAGTAATAATCACATTGGTAATCACTGAACAGTAGTTAATTTGTAACTAATTAGCGCGTCTTCAAATCTTTAGAATATTACTAAATAGGTAAGTATAGTAAATAGAAAATGATTATTTTTTCATAATAATAAAAATAAAAAGAGCCATATTTGCTACCGACAAAATCCAATAAAATAAACCGGAGCTCGACTACATAACTCGTTTTGTTACTCGTATGTTCGTAAGAAAATAAAACCACGGATCGTATACACATTTTGCAAAGTTATTTATGTATGTAAATGGCAATTTTGCCAGCTATTTGTCTCCCTATACTATATATACGTATATACATATATGTGTGCCTCGACGAATCACCCACTATGCTCCCAAACACGAATCACATTTTTTTAGCTGGAAGGTATAAAAATATCAACAGTTGACAAAAGTCTTGAGAAAATAGCTATAAATGTCGATACATTTATAGCTATTTTCTCAAGCTATTTTATCCATATATCATCAGTTATGTGCTGAAAACGATGTGTTTAATTAGACTGATATAAAGCATTTTAACCATGATGTAAAGAGCGGAGTAATAACATTAAGGTGTGTATTTGTGTGCCGATCTTTGGCAATGTAGTTCTTTAAAAAATAAATGTTTTTATTTCTTTAGTTTCTTTCACTGTCTACAGTTACACAATTTAATATTCAACAGCAACAAAAAAAAGAAAAATAAATTTATTTGGTACAACTATTAAAATCCATATAAAGAAAGTAAGAAAAGACAGATCGCAACCGTGTTTATCTGCCAACTTAGTCAATACAAATATGATAACGACTATCATCATCCTTATAGGCCTTTAACATCTATGAAAGATGAACTATGAAAGAGGAACGTCCATGAAAGGTTTGGTATTACCAACGACAATAAATTTAAACTTAAACATCGTCACTGTCATTTTTAAATATTTTTCAACAATATCAAACCCAATAAGTCGAATGTCGACAACAATGCTATTGCATTTGTAGTTCTGTACATTTTACTACTACACATTTGAAGCTTCTCTCAAATCTCGCTTGATCTAATTCAAAGTTAGAACTTGAGTTAAAATCATATATATAGTAAAAATATGAGTACCTACCTTTTTATGTATAAATATCTATCAACCTTTTTCATAAAGGTATGATCTTAGTGCGGTACATCAAAGCATTAGATTTTTCATCCAAATTGCCCTTCATTCTGAAAGAAGACCTTCATGCCCTTATCCTATAGAATATCGCGAATAATTTTATTTTAGTTGTTGGTATTATTTTGCTCTTATATGTTATGTATTACTAGAAGTCCTTTGAAGGTTTTTAAATGAAAAAAAATTAAAAAAGCAATAAAGAACGTAAAACACAGAGAAAGAGTTTATGTGCTCCTCAGAGTCGGAAATGCATGGACATGTCGGTCATCACTCACACAATATTTTCGGTAACACATCCACAAACAGATCACAGTTAGAACTAGCACACAGGAGAGCGATATGTGCTGAATTGTGTCTTTATTAATCCACGGTGACTCCTTACAGTGAAAGTATAAAAGAAGAAAAAATACCCAGACCCATAACTCTATCCTTTCATATCACAGATCACAACCTTGCTACAAAAACATATAACAAACATCACAATCTCGCCACAGCCTTCATAAAAACTAGACGATCCATATCCTTACCAAAAAATGTCCTAACATAAGTCACACATAACAATGTGTTATTATTTTCATAGCTAGTTATTTGTCGCTTCTAGTTGTACGTTATTCTATATCGCTCTGTTGACGTGTTGTGACCGGGAAGTGATGCATGAACTCTGTCGCCGATTGTTTTGGTACTAACAAGCTTTTTGTATGGGAATGTTTTATGTGAGGCTGTTTGACTTGGAATATATTCAAGTTTTGTTTTATATTTACTGATTTTATCCTATTCTTAGACAAAAATATTCTTGCTGTTTTATTATACTTTTATTATACAATTAACTTTATATTTACCTTAAATATATTTTTATTGGAATCAGTTATAATTATAATTGTTTTTAAACTACGCTAAATTTTTGTACGGATTTGAAACTGAAACCCTGGCATTCTATTCCAGTTCTCCTAAAACTGAGCAACATCCATTGTTAGCAGGTACTGAAGATTTTTATAAATAATTATGCTCACTGTCCTAATATCTATCTTAATGAAAATGTTAACAGATGTAAGTATATACCTGTCTGGCAAATTTATCTAATATTTAATTTTAATGTCTTAAGGTTCAAAATTACTCAGCAGCGTTTCTCATCATATACTATTTACTATGAGAGCGACATGTTTACCAACATAATTATATTCTTATAGAAAAGTAAGCAAATATATTTTCATCTATACACAGATGAACAGAACATGTTTGGGAAAGTGAAGGTTAAATACAAAATTGACCTTGTATTTTATTGATTCCACATAGCTCCAGTGTACGAGATTTATCATTCTGTTTATATATCATTCTCTTTGTATAACAAGATACTTTGTCTCTTACATGTGGAGCTATTGAGCTGTATTGAATAGAAATATTTATAAGATATGCGCTTTGATGTTATGACGTCATTAGTTACCTATTTCTCTTGTTGTATTCAGTCGAGTATTCTACTGTTTGTATTAGATTAAATTTATTGTTTTTGTAGAACGTGATATACATACGTATGTATATGGGTATCTATATAGGTATATATAGATACTTAACTGTTGCCCGGGGCTTCGCTCCCATGGGATCAGCAGCGCTGATACGTAGGCCGCAGGGGGGATAAGAAAGGGTGGACGAAAATCGTGGTGACGGAGAGGCGTCAGCGCGTGGACGACGAGTCGTAGGCGCAGGGACCGCTTGATCACGCGCCGCACCGCGGTTCGTGAGCTAGGCGAGGCGAGTCGTAACGTTACTATTCCGATTAGTGTATGAAAAGCACACTAAGTACACGTGGGGAGTTTATTACAAAGAATACTGAATAGCTCGAGTTGATACGGTTACGATCCCTTTGCGAGTTGATATGTGTTACGACCTTTCTTCGTATCAAGTTTATCTGTTTACATAATTATCACTACAGAAAAAAATAATTTAAATATAAACGCTGTTAATACCGTTTTGTATAAATTGTGGATTATTGTGTAAAACACAATAATCCACATGTACCAATACTCAAGCCTGTCAAGCGACGCTTACCGTGATATTATTTTTATTGTAAATTAAAGTAAGACAGTGTATTTTTATAAATAATTAATTAATTATATTTTATTGCCTTGTGTATTTTACAGTAATATAGATTGCTATGTATACACATAATGTATATAAATCCCAAGTAAAGAAGAGATTCATCTGTTTGGTTGGAAAAAATACATTAATATCCTGTAAGGAAAAGTCTTAAGCAAAATACACTTCGGCTTATACGCTAAAATTACTTTTTTACTTTCTCAAAGGTACTTTTTTTAACAGATAGATTTGTTTGATGGACGTGAAAAGAAAAGAAATTTCATAAACATTCGTTTATTTGTATTTTATAGTTAATTGCTAGCCTTTAAGATTGTATAAAGATATTTATATTAAACTCTGAGAACAATTAAGGAAGAAATCTTGCAAACAACAAAAGGACAAGACTAACAATTTGAGTTAAATTAAAATGAGCACATCAAATCTGTCATATTATCGAAGAATAAAGCCAGAATAGTAAGGAACGAGTAAGCTCTCATATGTCGTGAGTATAATTAGAAATGCAGAGGTTCTCTGGTCTAAACTCACCTTTAGTGACTGTGTTTAAATCTGTTATTTGGAACAATTTCATGTTTTGTTTAATAGTTTCTGGGACTATTCGCACCCGTTCCAATCCAAGTTGCGTGTTCGTGTCCAACTTTCAACGGTGAAATTGTCGCCACTTAAATTGAATATACAAGTTTTTATAGCACTGTTTTGTGAAAGTACCAAACTATTGTTATTTTGTTTGAGAGCGTAAAATATCACAAAATTGCTTTATGACCTATTTGGTGATGAGGAAATTCGTAACCTCCAACAAAGGACATCTTTTGCTAGTTTCTGAACTGTTAATAAAAGGAAGACAATATTTACAACTAAGAGGTCAAGCCACGTGATCATTCACCGACCCATTAATCAGACCTTGTTAAGACGCTCACTGTCCAGTCTATAGGTAAAGATCGAAGAGCATGTGCTGCTCTTTGTGTAAAAGGTTAAAGTTTTGATCACTTGGAACAAGCACAGAGCCACATGCTGTAGAAAAACTTAGGTCAAGCTTATATTCAGCATGGGACGACTACAGGCTGAATGAATGATGATGTATACAAGTACGCACACTATTAGGATTTCAAGTGGCCGATAAATAAGTTTGATTGGAAACCGATAAGCCTTAAATTACGGAATGAGTCTATCCTCACAAGGGAAATATAAATTGCTTGCTTTTGACACGCTGGACGGACGGATTACTACTGGGTTTTATATTGAGTTTCCTTAGTTTTGTAATGGTGTATTAACATGTGAAACTTCTCCGAATAAAACTTATTCCTGAATACTGGAGATGCATATTAACTATGGATCCCTACACTATGGGGACTTCAATATAATAAATATTTATTATATTTTTCTCATGCCATAATGGGACGCATAAAAATGCGTATATCATTTACCGTCACAATTTCCACATAATTCAAAAGCTAGAACCATATAAGAATATGAACGAATCATGGCATTCATAAACGTAACACAATAAAGAAGACGTGACTTCGCAAAAAATATATATTTTGTACAGCAAAAATATTTGTCACCTTTACTTGTTTTCGAGGCATTTTCGTGGTAAATAACGCACAAAGTAGAAAAACACACTGACGTTCGAAACAAGCTGCGACAGGCCAATGTTTTAATAAAATGTCATTCACACTATGATATAACCCATCTCTGTTATACAAAGTGAGTTAGACAAAGACAGAATGCTAACTTTAAGCGTGCAAGGTAAATGAAATTCGTAGAAAGGAACGGATGATCAAACACTTAATTTAATTTTGTAAATTCGATTTTATTGTTAGCTTTCGTGTTTGGTGGACATTTTTGTGAATGTCTGGTGCCTATACAGTTAAAGTCCCTATACACAATAGGCCACGATAGACAAACATTACTGTCGACGAATACGGACGTTACACGAATGTGTAGAAATCTGTAATCGTTCATGAACTGTGAAAATCGAACGTGATCGGCTTTTCTATTGATTATGGTGACAATCATCTGTGATCGGTTTAGATTATAAATTAAAAAAACTAATTATTCAACTACTTCTAAAAATATACAAGAGCTTATCATATACCTCCTGAGATCATTGATTTTGAACTCTAGATAGGCTTAACTGTTATCTATGTGCCTAATATCTGGGCCTACTCGGAAATTTGACATTCGATCTCACTGTCAAACGTTTAAAAATTATGGCCCCTGTTTCCAACATCTGAATATCACAATTCTCTCTCGCTTTCTCTAGGCTCTTTTGCGTTGCGTTATGTCGTAATATATAAGTGATCAATTTTAATTACTCTTAGCTCAATTAATCTAAGAAGTATAGTATATAGTAATAGATATTATCAAAGAGTTTCAGTTATTCTCCATTTCTTACATAAAACACCAAATATTTTAAATAATTATAGTGGCATAATAACAAAATGAAGACAAAACTTTCCTCACTGTTTGTAACAGGAAAATTTACGAAGAACTTGAATGTAACGAATACGTGCAATTACAAAATGTTATTTCACCAGTGGCACGCTCGTCCATAAAGGCTTTCGGGCCATTGAGCAGGCCGCAGTGATAAATCACCCATACATTACACCTGTACGAAGTGTACGGTGACTCTTGCGAGAAAAAGACAAACCTACATGAATGAAAGAGACGCCGATATAAAATTCTGTTTGTTAATTGGGCTCGATGGGAAATTGGTTAAAAGCATTGTTGAGCGTTTTAGGTATGCCTTTGATTGCATATTGAAGAGGAAATATGTAAGAGAGGGCTATTACATTCTTACAGGCTCTTCATCTTCGTAGAAGATCGTAATCGGTATGCCGATAATATTCTATGTTTATTTTTCACTCGGTTCAAGTAACAAAAGGTATTTTTCACATAATTTAACGAGGATTACGTAAATAAGGTTAGGACATTTTTCAATTTTTCTACATTATTCTTTAGGTTTTGCAAAGGTTTCTTATAATAATAATGAATGCCATTAAGATAGCTATTTGCGTTTCGTATATGTTTGGCTAATTAGACCGAAAATTAAACTGATATATTGTTACGTAGTTTATAAGCACTGCATATAGGATAAGTTGTAGAAAAAAAAAACTGTGTTTATTTCTAAAATATCAGACGTTTGGAGCATAGTAATATTCTCCTAATCTTAAGTTTTTAACTTGAGAAAATAGAAAGAAAATTTATAAAATTGACATTGTTGAAATTCTTAGTATCAGCTAGGAGTCCGAATATATTCTTGGTTAGTGGCAATACGCTCGCCCCCCATTACATGGGCTGAAACATAGCTGGCGAAATGTGGATATGATCCACCTCTGCCTTCCCTTTCGGGAAAAGCGGCTTGAAACAATAATGAAATTTGGGAGCTGCTATTGGAGTGAGATTATCAAAGATATTTTTATTTTGGTTTGGTAAATTCACTATCGTACCACGTTCTATCGACTCAACAAAACAACATCTAACCCAACAAGTACCCACTGTATTGAATGCAGCATTTTCATACAAAGGAAACTACAAAGGCTTTGTCGTAAACGCATTAACACTCTGCATTTACACGCTAGTCTCAACTGAGATCAAACAACTCGTATCAACGCGGTACAGTCAGGCACAGTAGGTGTATAATCTCAGGGGGCAATGTCACTTCACAATCTCGAACAGTTTAACATCACAATGGTGTTCACACAGAAGTGTACTGTACTGTACAGTTGCCGACAAAAGACATATTGTCTGCAGAAGCTTCGCCGATCACTCCTTATGTTGGCTTCGATCGAATTCAATTGTTTTTGACTGCACTTTCAATGTATTTACTCTAGTTATAAATGTTAGGTCTGTGTAATGGCTTTAATGTTCAAGAGATGTGCTAAGTTTGTTTTTAGCTTTGAACTTATATTTGCTACGGTGGCACAGCGGGAGTGAATACATTAAAAAAAATGTCATCTTATAGGTCTCGATGTTCATCTATGTTCAAAACCTCAGGTGTCATACAAAAGAGTAGAAAGAAAAATAAGCACATAACTAAAACAATTGAAACTTTATATATTTTATAACAAGGCAAATAGAAACATCGTTATAATAACAAAGCCATTCTTCTTCTAACCCTTTTATAGTCCCTCAATATTTTAATCATCTGTTTTTGTCACAAAGACACGTAGAACTATCTTTATATAAACCATAAAAACGTAATACCCTTTTAACTTCAATAACTATTTCCATTCGACACATCATTATCGGGTATATTTTATATAATAATAATAATATAATATTCTAATGCTGTGTGAATGTGGACACGCGACATCATCGACAGCGCCATCTAGTCTCAAAGTAAGCAATTATATTTGCTTGTGATATGGGTACTAAACGACTGATATACTACTTAAATACATTTTTTTTTGTAAATACATACATATTATAGATATATTACAACCAGACACAGAACAAACCTTCAAACCTTTATGCTCATCACACAAAGATTTGTCCTGGGCTTAGCAGTCAGGGTCACTAACCACTAGACCAACAGGCCAGTCAATTTTACTATTACGGAACATATATTATAGAGGTGAGTATAGATTAGAGCATTTTCTTGTCACAAAATAACGCTAGTTGCTAAGCTTACTTATTAAACTTGGAAATGTTCGAGAAAATGCCTTAATCTGTTCTAACCCTCAACTGAACATATTAATCATTGATTGATGACAAGAGGCGATCTCCAATAATTTAACTGTTATATACAGGATTAACGCCATTGTCGGGATTAGATTTAATGGGAAACCAGCAAGAAGAAATTAATTTCTTAGATCTCTATGGCAAATTGCTTTCTCTATCTTTTTATCTTATTATTGCCGTATTTGCATTGCACTTATGCAAATACGGCTGCGATGAATGCTCTATTAAATATACTTGGTTCGTGTTCAAAGAATCTACTCCAAAAATCGACATCAAACTTTGTCGATTTCACGATTGAATTAAATATTATGATCACTATCGGTTTCCAACATCTGACAATAAATTAACTACGTTGGATGTTAAGCTTTCGCAAGCTCTATCGTTTGTTACTTAGGTAGGTATAACATACGCTTAGTTCGTGTAGTGACGGATTAAGAATACATAATGTCACTACTCCATCTCAGCCCGTGGGTGTCGTACACGGTGACTAAGGGTGTAACCTTATGCAGATAAGAGCACTGCGAGAAAAGGAAAATTCGAAACAAACTCTATACCAACCGGTCTGGCCAGCGTGGTATAGTAGGCTAAATTCCCTCCATATTCTTTGAAGGAGAGCCGTGCCCAGCAGTGGGACGTTTATGGGTTGAAATGATGATGATGAACATACGCTTAGTACATACACTTTATGGGTTCTCCAACGTCTCTGCTATAGAGATGTCCAGATCCTTACATAGTAAGTGTACTTTACAATGTACAATTTAATGTTAAATTTACGATCGTACGGACTAATCGAGACAATAGTAGGGGTTTTAATAGTTGCGCGAATGTGTAAATTTTACTGCGAAGAGGTATAGTTCAATATATCGACGATATTACCAATTTACATGCAGTATCGGTTAAAATGGATGATGTATCGACTTTGTTGATAATTTCACATGTGAATTTTGTGCTTTGGCTGTAGTTTCAAAGCATATTTTGGCGTACAAAATATATATATTAGTAATCGTAGTGAGCTTATAGTTACTGTGGGGGCTATTAGGGCATATGTTGCAGTCCTGAGAGGTATATACTTAACTGATTTGTAGGCTGGATCAACATATTTTGTGTATATCAACATTCTTAGTTAAAAAATCCTAAAGTATATATTTATTAAAAAAAAAACTGCTTAATAGGTTTCTGTGTAAAATGAGTGTAATTTTATGAATAAAAAAGTCTTCTCTTTCTTCTGTCGATGACCTTCCCAAACGGACACATTTTATCTGATCGGGACACAATGCTGTCAACAGCAAATTGCTAGTACTTTTGTACTCCGAGTATTTGCCACGAGAGATTACACTGTTTTGTCGCAACGTAATAATGTACTTTAGTTAATCAACTTGAATATAACAATGGACACGTGGTACAGAATCGTGAACTTGTTACGAACGACTCTAAATATTAACAATGATTCACGTGCAAGCAATTCCATCAGTATCAAACACAAGTCTCTTCACTTTCAAAAGAAAAATAATTTCAATTACCCGTTTAACATTTTTCTATAAATTTTTGTTTCATAATCAATAGTCTACACATCCGTACAATATTCTACTTCAAAGCTCCAAATACTGGAATAAAAAAAAATCTACATCAAAAGGATCGTATGAAAACCCTTAGTATAAAACAAGTTTTAGCAATAAGCAAATTTCCACACAGGAGCTCTTTGTATTCCATTCGAACGAAGTACACGTCACGAGTTCGGTACTCTGTCAAACGATACAGTCGACGATAGATGTTACTAGGTACGCTCTTTCAACGATAAAGCTCTTCTATGACTTTGTTTACGAATGCTAGTTGTGAACTTCGATCGAGTAATATCTGTACACGGTTTTTCAAGCCATTTCTCTTTGTAGCTGCAAAAAAGAAATGGCTAATAAAAGCTCTCTTGTAATGGTTACAAGAAGAAAGATTTTCTCTTCACTATGGCTGGCTGAATGCAAATTTTTTTTTCAGATTACCTGTAGCATTGACGTTTTTAAGAACTGCACATCAAAGCACAATTGTTTATTACCTAAATATTTAGTAATGTATTTTTATGTATAGCATCACAACGTCAAGATTGCGGGCGGCCGTTGGTTGTAGGCAGCACAGGATCGTTCGCGGTGGTATATGATGATAATGATGATGACTAAACATTCATTCATGTTTTCCAATTTTTTTTAAAATTTCCATCGAAATTGATTTCATTTCTTAGATTTACTCAAACCAAATACAGTTTACTTCACCATCAATATTCGACAACAACAAAAACGCAACTTCGTTTCTCAATAAAGCAGCCGCAATGGTCCGATAAATATCTTGAGCGTACAAACTCTTTGTCTAGCCTTCAGAAGGGTCATTCCCATGTGAGCTATCACAGTTTTTCTCCCCGTGCATTCCGTGGAAGCAATTTATATGGTAAACCTTTGTAAATGTACACCGTTTGAGATAAGACTCAGTGTAACCGCTGGGCCTTGTTGAGGGTAGAAATTCGGCAAGTTTAAATGTCAGTCCCCAGAGGATCCTTCTTAAGTGTTGCTAGATATTGCGGAACCTTATCGAGCTATGAATAATCGGGGAACTTTTTCTGTTTATGAATTTGGGCCTGCTAATTTTGAAAATGAGGTTAAGTGAAATGGAAATAAGATTTCAGTTCCTGCTTCATAGGAAACTTCCATGAATAATAATAATACGGGATAAATATTTTTGTATTATGTACAGTGAGAATTAGGTTGCACAAATCATTAAATTTTTGTCCAATGTTTGAAGTTAATTAATAAGGAAGTAATTTAATAAGGTCCATTCTGAATAGCCAACGTAACAATCCTGCTGGCATAGTAGGTTCAACAAGTTGCCAAAACAACTTATTCTATAAATAATAAATTGACCAAATTATAAATTGGTAGTTACTTGTATAACAAATAAAAAGTAATTAAGTAGGTACTAAATAACAAAGTTATAACTTCATGTTACAAATTAATACATTATTTTCTGCGTTATTTAAGATAATAGAAATAAAACCGGCTTTCAAGGGCCTTTCCTAATAATAGCGTGTAGACGTTAGACGCCTAAGAATTTCAACGGACCAACGTTTAATAATGAATATTTTTATCAGCCACCGCTTGAGTGATTTCTTTACAATTCGGCCTCTGAAAAAGAACCGTCAAAAAACCTTTGGTAGCGTCAAAGGCCACTTTATTTCGGCCACTCTCCAAAATAATAAGGACTTCAGAATTAGAATTAACGAATTCTAGTACCATCCTTCGTTCTCTTTATTGTGAATAATATTTGAAATAACAATTATAAAAGATTTATAAGACTGTTGACGATAGTGCGGACAGGACTTAAAATATAAATTTATATAATATTGTCACCTGTCTCTCATTGAAGTAGAAACACTCTCTCACACACACACACAGAGAGAAAAATGAGAGAGAGATAGATGTATCCACACCGCACAGCGCCAATCGCTTCAGTACTCAATATAATTTAGAAAAGCTAGTTAAATAGATCAAATAATATATTTATGTACGAATAGACGACAAACAGAAAGCAATGCAGTGAGTAAGCTCTAATTGAGCATTGCTAAGTAAAACTAGAAATCCAGATAAAAAGAAACCCACACAAAGTACTTTTAAACAAGCTCATGTTAGATAAATATCAAAAGAATACACCGCAGAGAAATAAAAACACTTTCCATAAAACAATTTAACGTTACCTTGCAAATGAAATTAACTATGAAGGTGGGAAGTAAGGAAAATTACGCGTTCCTTTTGTCGAGTTCTCGTTTATTCAATGTAAGCCCCACTTTAATGATGCTATCTAGATAAAATATGCAACAAAGCATCTGTTCACTTCTGTAGTGGAATGAACAAGACTATTTTCTTCAATTAATTAAGGTATGCACGTTGAATGTGAACTTGTGGAATATTTTAAAATGTTTATTTCGTCTTTAGTGAGTTTTGTATTCTAGTTAAAAGCACCTTCTGCATTAATGATGTGGCTGATGTTTTTTTAGATTTTATCAAGTACTGTCTTCTGCCTATCTCTTTTTAATGTGGTGAGGTGATTAAAATAATATAGTATCTAACATAACTTTATTTTTACGCAAAAAATGACTTACTGAATTGCATTTTTTTTTAAAGTATCTCAGCACAGTGACTATTGCCAGCAGGCAGTGCCATTCTGACCCGCAAAGTGCTTCTTCATGCTTTGCTTGAAATAATAAATTTGATATTCACTATCAAATGCATAACCCTCAAGTTCAAGTTATGTTTCAATACACACACACACTCCTCATACAAAGGGATAAAATTGATAAATTCAAAAATTTGGTGTTTACACGAGAATCAAATTCCGCGACGGTATTGCTAAGTTTAACAGCTAATATCCCTAGCATGAAGTTTACATAATATGGTGTATTCGTAGAAAGATCAGTATATACTGAACCACAAGACAATAAAAAATTACAGTTCCCTAGCGCCACCGAATGTGATTCTGTTTTTGTGTTTGATAATGGTGAAGTGGCAGTGTTCCCCGTTTTTAGATCATTTTGGTCGCAATGATAAGGGTTATGGCAGACAGATTTAGATAATCTGTTTGTTTTGATTTAGATAAAGTGGATCTGAAGGTTTCTATGCCTCATTTGTTTTAGTTATTTCCTATTTATTTACAGAGGATTTTCTGGCAATCTCGATATTCTATGGTTCAGTTTCAATATAGCTGTCAAATGTTTGAAAAATCATATTTCACTTTTTTATTGATCAGCTAACCTTTTGCACGCCCATGGCACGACCGGTAGTTCCATAGCTAACGGAGGGTCAAGTATCAACGTTTTTTCTTGGACAGTTTAAGAGTTAAATTTAGAAATTTAAATATAGATACAGTGTTCATTTGAACAAATATTACATTCCAGAAACTGAATTGGCCATTTACACAATTCCAGTTGTAAAAGAATAAGCACACTGGATTGTTAGACTTATTAGAATCATACAACATAGTTATATAATTTTCGTTTAAAAAGGAAATTATTTGTCTGTAAATTATATAACTAATATAATTTACAGATATATAATTTCCTTCTTTGACGAACAAACAGAACAAGATATTACAGGAAAAAATAGTTAAAACTCATCTAGAAGTAACTCAAAAATAGTAAATGGTCTTATAATCTGGGAATTGTGACAATGTCACAAATTTGCCATTTATTTTAACATTGTTAAATAATTCTGAATTTTTAATATGTTTTAATTTTTCCTCCACAAAAGCACAAAAGTTCCAAAAAGAGATAACAGTACAAAACGAATGACAATAATAAATGGTGAGTCAAGTTTTGACAATACGGTCTGTCACAGATAAACTGTTTTTGTCAGCAGTGAGCCAACTCATGTATAGAGAGTCTATTTAAATGTCATGTTGTAAACTCATTTACGAAGCCACGCAGTTGAAGGGTTATTTTTAGTCCAACGTTTTTTGATTGAGTATTTCATACAAATCTGCAGGATTTATTATAAAAAGAATTTGAAATATTTTTCAAATTCGCTTATATAGTTTATATTTAAAGATTATTTGGCACTATGAAATAAGTATCCTATATTTTATCACGAAGAACTTTATAAACTTATATAGACAAGAACGCAACTGCATTAATCTGAGAATAATTACTAGTAGATTTGACAAACGAGATTTATATCATCTTCATCATCTTATTGTTTAATCAGGGTTTCAGTCATGTAGGTGAGAACTAATTCAAATGGGTATATGACCCATTTGAATTAGTAATCCTATTTTCATGGATACTCATTTTTGTTGATATTTTCCTATAATTATGCTGTTAGATAATTTGCTTTAGCTACGCCAAATTGCATGATTTTAAGTTCATCATCTTCAATATCATATCAGCCCAATTACGTCCACTGTTGAACATAGGCCTCACTTAATTTCCGCCACAGCGAGCGATTTTGTGCCGCCCGCATCCATGATGTTAAGTTAATGGAAAGTATTCTATAAGTTTTGATTAGCTAAGAAATGACAGAAACATATGATTATTAGGTAACGAAGTGATTCTGTAAAGGTTCTCCTTTTTGCTTTTGAGGTAGACAACCCAAAAAGATTGTATCCTGCCAATGATTTAATTATATTATCTAAGTACGTTTATACGTTGTAAGTTTTTACAGTTACCTACGTTTCATTATTTTCTTAAGGTACGTACAGATTAAATAACATAATATGTTATAAAACACTATTATATAACATATTTCAATAATGTAGTTCGTGTTATAAAAATGTTATACAACAATGTTTAATAACATAAACAACTCGTGTCGACATTGTGAACAATACTGCAGAACAACAAACAAAAATTTCATATAACATTGTTATATTGAATTGTTATTCTATTGTGTACAGTATTCTTATAGGTTGCAATGTTGGTGGTGTTGCAGGCGCCCATAGGCTACGGTAACCGCTTACCATCAGGCGGACCGTACGTCTGCTTGTTACCGTCGTGGTATAAAAAAAAAACAATGTTACATAATGTGGACATTGCACGGTGGTCGCCGCTCCGAACAAGAGCGGTCATAAATCTATAACTTTATAAATTTAGGTTTCTATCAATGGAAAACTGTTTTAAACAATTAATCAAGTTATATTTATTTGCTTAAATATAAATACATACATAATATAAAGCATATTAATACTGGGTGGCGCAAAAGTAGTGGCACTAAAGAAAATGCTTTTTTTTTTTTTATTATACATTTTCTGTCATTCTGTTGTTGAAAATTGTGTAGTGAACAAATGTAAAATACACTGAAAATAAACATGGACCGTTTTACTCCCCAAGAACGTGGAATATCAGTGATAAGAACACAACGTGAATTTCGTCGACGATTTCCCCACCGTCCGGCACCGATTGGTCGCACAATTCGACGCTTTGCCACACACCCACTAAAAGTTACTGTATGGTGTGGCATCTGTGTTGACAGAGTGATCGGACCCTATTTTTTCGAAGACGCTGGAGGCAATGCGATAACTGTCACTGGAGAACGCTACAGAACCATGTTACGTGAGTTTTTGATACCCAGTTTGGACGAATTGGGGCTGGAGCACATCTGGTTTCAACAAGACGGCGCTACGGCACACACAGCGCGCGACACTATGGACTTAGTGAGGGACGCTTTTCCAGGCCGAGTTATCTCTCGTTTTGGCGATTTGCCTTGGCCTGCAAGATCACCCGATCTGACCAGTCCAGACTTTTTTCTTTGGGGTTTTTTGAAATCTCGGGTGTATGTGAACAAGCCACAGACTCTCGCAGCTCTAAAAGAAAACATTCGTCAAGAAATAACGAACATATCGCAGGAAGTGTTACGGCAAGTTATGCAAAATGTCATAAATAGGGCTCAAATGTGTATCAACTCTGGAGGTCACCATTTAAAAGACATCATCTTTAAATCCTAATGGTACGAAATTTAATGGCACAAATATACATTTAAAAAAATCTAAATCTAGTTTTCTAATTTAGAAAAAATGTTATAGCTGAACCAAATAGGGTCTTTACTTTTGCGCCACCCGTTAAATACATATATATAAAAAAGTCACCGTTTACCTTTTAAAAACGCCTCTAGCAATTATAACAAAGATTTCTATAATGGAAGTTATATTTTATGTATTTAGTGATTTTAACTATTGCACATACATATACTAATATTTTATTTTATAACTAAAACTTAAACATTACGACTATATTATAACAAAAGGACCTAAGATAAATAATATAGTAACTAAATTTAAAATTGCGTTATAAATCACATAACTACAAATGACTTATAAAATAAACTTAAAATTATACTATATATAACAATTCTAAAACCTGATTCGACATTGCACTTTTTTTCTTAAGGGGAAGTGATCAACATTTTCCCGAATACATTGATCACTACTTCCACTACTTCTAACTAGTTCAACAGTTTCAATTTTATTTAACCAATCCGAGTATTTATTTAAAAATCTGGACTTTGACTACACAATTATCCAATATTTATCAAACATTCTACACAAATTATTTATCTTACTCACTAAACACATAATATCAAAATTTTCTTTATCCACTGATGTTAAAACCGACTCTAAGGCATGCTGGCGTTTCTTTCCAACACTTCCTCTCAAGGATGACCAAATTCCAATTAAATACAACCTTGAAAAGGTACATTTAATAACAGATCCTGAAAAGAAACATTTATAAACTTATTAATTTTTTCGTAGTTAGTGCTACGCAACAAATACACAGCCGTAGAGGGCTTATATTTTCCAAAATCAAGTGTAGACGGTAGAAAATAAACAATATTTTAAAAATAGATATTATAATGTTCATTTTCAATAGATACTATAATGGTCGACGCCAAATTAACTTTATCGTAGGACTACGTAAAGTTAAATGGAAGGAAAAAAGACTAAAAAAATCTTGTATTGCGTAGCACATTAAAAAATATATGAAGAAGCCACGTAAGGGTAACAAATAAATATAATTAATAATAAACATACCTTGTTCTTGCAAATCCATTATCACAAACACCACTCAAAACAAACAATTCTGAGAAATCACTGTTGCACTAACACGTGTTAATAAGTTAATAATAACGAAGCGTACAAACGCTGATGATGCTTTGACTTTAGAGGTAAATAAGTAAATGATAATTAATTACAATGGTCAACATATTCATATCTTCTGGTAGCCTGTTTAATGGTGTATCGTTTTATGTTAAAAAATTGTGGGTATTTGATGATTGAAGTTTCTTATTTATGACCTATGGCGGGACCACCGTGCATTGTGGACGTGTTATAAAACACAAGTTATAACAACATGTTACTTAATCTGTACACACCTTTACGCTTTAACATAGAACATAGCACAAAATTGACATCTCAAAAGTATTTGTATTGATACTCGAAGGAAGTTACGTGGAATAACGATGAGTATTATCGAGTGAACCCTTTTTGTATTCTTTAAAATTGTCTTTCAAGGAATTTTGCTTGGCTTCCTTTTTATTTATATAAAAGTCGTGACAGACGAGCCTTCGATTTGCTTATTTTAGTTACAATAGCGTTCAAATTAATACAGATGAATTTCCTCAGATATATATCTTTTTATTTAATCATATTTTCTAAACACAGGGGTTCTATTTGAGTACTATAAATCATTGAAAATTCTCAATCTTTGCCTTCATCTTCTAAAGCAAAATGAAAGAACGAAACGCAGAAGTAAAAATTATTCAAATTTAAATAAAACCATAGCTGAATTAATCATTAAAATAAGATGTCAAATGTTAATCTAGTACACATACATATTTTCAGCAAATTACCATAATTCATAGAACGAAAAAAGTTTAAAAAGATTGCTGTATTCAGGGCGATATATAAGACTAAAACGACACGTTTAAACACGAAACATGCAGAAAAAACGTAGCATTGCTTCCACTCGACCAAGTTTCATTTAAATCAACATTTACTGTGTGATTTTTATGTTAATTTGCTGCGGTGAACGCGGTCGTGTGCCATTCACCTGCCGTTTACCGCGATCACTGCGGCAGACGATTGGCTGCGTCGCCTTTCATTTATTTGTAAAGATTTTTCTTTTCTATCTTCAGTTCGGTAAGTTGATTTATGTTTTTTAAAGTCTGTGAATTGAATAAGGCGTCTGCTGCAATTAAAAATATAGTTAGGGAACGCCAAGTCAATGCTAGAAGGACATTATTAGAGAATTGTATACGTGGATATTTTGAGTACAAGACAGCATATAAGGCTTTCTTTGGGACTTTAAAGTAATAATAATAATAATAATCTACCACATTCACACAGCGCCATCTAGTCCCACAGTAAGCAATTATATTTGCTTGTGTTATGGGTACTAAACAACTGATATACTACTTAAATACAGTTTATTTTTTTGAAAATATATACATATTATAGATAAATTACACCCAGACACAGAACAAACCTTTATGCTCATTACACAAAGACTTGTCCTGGGTGGGGATCGAACCCACGACCTCCGGCTTAGCAGTCAGGATCACTAACCACTAGACCAACAGGCCAGTACAAAAAAAAAAAAAAAAAGTGTCATAACTCAGTGTTTGCAAATGTTCAGCGCTGTTAACCCTGCCGCGATAACTTGCAGTGATGAACATAAGAATGGAACTGTTCCATTATTTTATTCTACCTTTATAGTGGCATCAACTTTTTAAAACTGATTATAAATAAGTTTAGCTGGTTTGCATATCATAAATAAAAATAATTCGTAATGAATATTCGTAATTACGGCCGTGTTATTATTATACCGAACAACAGGCTCCTCCATTCCTACGCTAAGAATTTGACGTTAATTTATTTACATTTAATTCAAGCTAAGACGTCAACATTATATCATTAGGGGCCGTATACACGGTAACAAAACAGAGCACCGCTACCCAGCATTAACATAGAAACAGTTATTTTATAAAGCGTGTGTTGTCTCAAACGCGAGGGACAGATAGGGTTGTCACTAAACCTTTGGGGTATCCACACGAAGCCGTGGAACCGCCTCAATGATTTAGTTGCAAGAAGATGGATTATGTGAGTAACTAACTTTGATGGAATTCGTGGAGATATATTTATATTTATGTTTATACCTTAACTTATCAGTGAAGGAAAGTAAACCTTAACCCACCATCAAGCCGAATAATGATTTTAATAAGGAAGTATGTTCTATGATTGCCTAAATTTCTTTCTGATTCAGGATATATCTCCACTCTCCATTTATCTATAATATGTATGTATTTAAATAACTGTCACCGTGGCGCAGTGGTTAAGGTGGTCGCCTCGCCACTACATCGCCGTGCTGGGTGACGTGGGTTCGATTCCCACACGAGACAAATATTTGTGTGATTCATAGATATTTGTTTCTAGTCTGGGTGTACTTTGTGTCCGTTAGTTTCATGTTTGTAAAGCTCCCCGCGACACAGGGCTTGTTCCCTAGTGCGGGCGTTGTCTTTTAAAAAAAAAAAAAAAATAGTAAAAAAAAATGTATTTAAGTAGTATATCAGTTGTTTAGTACCCATAACACAAGCAAATATAATTGCTTACTTTGGGACTAGATGGCGCTGTGTGAATGTGGTAGAATATTATTATTATTACTCTACAGAATATTGTAGCTAAAATTAGCTACAAAAAAAAAATGTTAATACAAAAAGTGTTAATACACTTTTGAAATTGAATTATGCTTGTGGGAAGGCTGCTAATTATCTAATGAAGCTGGACTGTGAATTAGCTGTACTGACTGACCAAATTTATCTTTAGCCTTTCAGTTTTAAATGATATTTTATAGTTGTTTTTGATATTGTAAACTTGTATGTTTATACAATTATACAATACTAGCTTTTGCCCGCGACTTTGTCCGCGTAGATTTCGATATTACATATTATTATATATCTTTGTTTAAGTGCAATTCATGAATTCTACAACACCCCACTACAGAGGTTGAATTTCATTTTACGTCAATATAGATAACTTTTTAAAAATATTAAAAACCACATTTTAAGTTCCTATCTCAATACTAATTTGCAAAACGTTAACTTCAGAACAAAGGTCTTTTCATACAACGTTTCATCCCCAATTTCACCCTTCCAAAGCCACCCTTGTCAAAAATATTGATGAGGTTATTTTTTATTTTGATAGTCTGTAGTACCCCAAAACAAATGTTAAAGTTAAAAAACAAAGAAGTTTCCTACAATCGTTTTTATCCCTTTTCACCCTCTTATTGGTTGAATTTTAAAAAACCCTTTCTTAGTACACCTCTAGACATTAGGACAAACACATCCTCCAAATTTCAAGTCGCTACGACCAGCGGTTTAGGCTGTGCGATGTCTGTCAATCAGTCAGTCAGTCAGTCAGTCAGGACAAAGCCTTTTATAATATGTATGGATTAATTTGCAATGTAATATAGGTATTAGTTTTTTTTTTTACACACATGCACAATTTATGCACAAAGATCCAAAGATGGGCTTAATGCCAAAGGTATAGTCTACCAGCCAACCTTAGGGTGATACAGAGAAGGAAATATCACATGCAAATTATGTAGGTGTGTTTGTTTACAAATAGTATAAAAACTCGATCCAAGTTGGAGCAGCCCTAACGTCACACAGGTGACGATGATGTCTGTGTGTGCGTAACCGTCTATTTTTACGCGTCTCTTCGCGTCATATTACGTAAGCGACGCTTTATGGAAAACTAGCTGTGTGACCCTTTTCTAGCTTCAAATGGAGCTCATACTACTCCTTGAATATATACAGATTCAGGATTTGTTTTTCTACCAATGTTTGCCAACAAATAAGGTAGTACAGAGTGATTGATTGGCTGTATTGTTCCTTGTTTTACGTCTTCGACGATAAAGGGAAAGAAAATATGTTGTATTGACTGTTTATTATCACAGAAAATGAACTGTAGCTTTCATCTTACGATTTTGTGGAACACTCAAAGAGTTTATCCCGTACAAACGATATATAAAGAGAATTATGAATTGTTCATGTATTTAAGGATGGTGAATTTTTACTTACAGCTGGCGTCACTTTGACTTTCATTGACATCATCCATGAAGGGTTAGGTAGAGGTGCATCACACTCACATTTCTCTAGCTATTTTGGATCTTATGTTATACAATATATGGTGAGCCTACCTATTGTCATTGACCAGGATCATTGCCAGACTCCGGGCTGTGACTGAGAATTTCATGACAGAAAATCTAAAACCGTTTATTTTTTCCCTTCCCTAGCCTTATCTGGGGCTCGAACTCAGGATGTGTAGCAATCGTATTAATCGTTGCGCCACCTAGGCAAAGAACGTCCACGATTATAAAGTTTCGCTTAAGAATTGCCAAAACAACCTTTCCAGGGCGATTGGATGATCGTCACTAGGTTATTTGGGTCATCTATAAAAATTGGCTTGTTCATATTCATCATCATCAGCAATTCATCAATGTCCACTCACCACTGCTGGGCTCATGGCCTCCTTAATAACAATAATAGCAACCCATGATTTGCATGCCGGTCACTTATCCATTGGGCCACCATTGCTATTAATTATTTACTCGTACCTTCATCTTTCGTATACACATGATATTTAAGCTTAACCTTTTGAAATAATTAAACATTACACCATAATTTGTTCAGCCGTGTTTCATCTATATTTTAATTAGTCCCCAGAACTCAGTAGACCCTTATAACTCATTCAGTTGGTTTATTTTCACACCGCGTTACAAATAACCGAGTTAGTATAAAGCGACCAATTTATAAAGTTACTCTTACTGTTAGCACTGACATGGGAACACATATAGCTTACAATTTTGTCGGATAATCAGGAAAGGTTAGGGATAATAGGGAAATGGTTGGCAAACTTTCAATTGTTTTTTTTTCTGTTTATTTTTCGAACATTGATTTGGTTAAGAATGCCACTCCTTTTTCCGTGGGTGTGTTTGTTCTAACAAAATTATATTAGGACCTGTGTTTTGTTGTGGAAGAAATTAATGATGCTCGTGATACCGCTGATGTTGCAGGCGCCTATAGGCTACGGTAACCGCTTACCATCAGGCTGACCGTACGTCTGCCACCGTCGTGGTATAAAAAAAAGTAAGTTTTATCCAGTCACGCAATAAATAAAATATATTATGTCAGTTTTGTTTGAGTCAGTCAATCTCAACAATAACAGAACGTATTTCATCTTATATAATTTTAATTTCATATTAGTTCAATGATATTTTATTTAAAGAGTATTTATGTAATTGACTCATCACTATTGACTTACCTTGCAGGCATTAAGAGGTAATATCTGATTGCTCTACTACGAACAGGTTTAATCTCTGTCATGCACAAAAGTACTGCGTATTTAAGAAAATAATATATCCTCCACATTATCCAGGACCTATAAAGGGTGTCTGATGACGTGGAATTAAGACATTGTTACACTTGTGACAGTACAGAAATTTATTTTTTTAAACACAAATAGCTAAAATATTTTATGTGTAAACACACTCTGCAGTTCAATTCAAAGCTTGAAAGACAGTTGTTTTCCCATATCTTGGATGATCGCCAAGCTTCTGCAATTCATGCATTACAAACAAGCTTTCAAATTTAACAATCGTATATCTAAGATTATTACACGATCTAAACTGACAAAAGTCTTTTATCCTTTCAAAAAGGGCTACCAGCGTTAAAAACACGGGTGTTTTAATGATGTATCTTATCCAAGATCTGTAGAATAACTGAAATGCCTGTATAGCATTATCCAAACTGTGTATAACCAAGCTCTTCAAATCTTTCCTCCCCACTGTGCATTGAAATATAGCTGTCGAGCATCCTGAACAAAAAACTCTTTTGAATGGTAGCACAGTGGTTACAGAGAATTTGCCCGGATAAAATGACAGAATACCACCGTAACAAAAATGTCGCTAAATTAAAATGTTTGGGAGTTGCCTTGCACTTGTTTCGGTTTTAATGAAGTTGTTTATAAATAATGGTGCAGATAAACTGCATGGTTTGTGTGCCTTTTGTATTTAGTTTGGTTTATGGGTTTTGTGAGATTTTATACGATTTAAAATGTATTCTGTGCTTTTGTTTTTAAGGTTGTTTTCCGTTGAACTGAGGTTATATTTTATCAAAAGTTATATTTTATTAAGGCTTGACCAGTGTTGTAATATCAAATTCAAATCATAAATCTCATCATTGCATCACCGTGTTATATAATTAAGCTTTATTACATAAATTAAATCCTATTCTATCAATAATAGAGTTGCAAATTAGTTAAATTTTATTATGTAGATACCCCTTTATGTGTTACTTACACGTATACGCATGTCGTATGTACGAAACAATCTAAACTATGTTACTTCCCCTTCGTAGTAACTAGAACCAAATCTAATTTTCACTTCCAACTTGACGGCAATCTCATGTGTATTCAAAGCTCTTGAAACAAGAATAAACAAAACATATACAGCCGCACATAGTTCCTCAGCCATTAAGACAACGTTGTTCTTGCTTACTGCACCCATTAGGCGTATAAAACTATCGTTAATCCCGCCCTTGACCGAAACAAAACCAATTATGCTTTCAATAAATCTCCGAACGTGTCCAATGGTCAACCCACGTACTTAAGATATACTACAACCACTCTCCCTGAAAACAACACCTTCAATTTACAGACGTAAGAGTCAGAATTGCTTGTATTAATAATCATTATTTATTTTTCGTTTGCTCTTACATTTTGACTGCAAAAATGATATTGAGTAAACAGTGACTGGAATTTCGCCTTTTGTGAATACATAAAATTGTTGAAATACTTTCCACTTTTTTGTGATAGGGATGTGATTAATACAAAAAGCTTCATTCATTCATTCAGTGTTTTCGTTAAAATAATATTAAATTTTTTTGAAGTAAAAGTAAAATATTAATTTTGTCTGGCAATATTGAAAATGCAGTGTGAGCTTTATGAAAAATGTTGGACATACCTACTATATTATTGAATTATTCAGAAATATAAATTTGGGCAATTTTTTTGTAAATTCTGAGTGATTTAATAAAATTAGGCCAGAAACTTTACAGTAAGTATTTAAAACATTTAGCTTAAGGAATTTAAAATCTTACAGTTTCTTAATTTTTTTATTCATTTAAAATACTTGTTTCAATTATGTTTTTAAAAAGGTAAATATCATTTCTTAAAAATTCTTGCTACACTGTCATAGTTTAAAAAAATTGGTTATTATTATTCAAACAACTTTGCTACGACACGAGGCATGTCATTGCTTTTTATGTCAAAGAAAATAAGGGATGTGAATGACCCCTATAGCTAACATAAAGTTTGTGTGATCAGTGTGACTGTGTCGAGCAACGAATCTAGCCTTGAGTCCAACAGAATACCTACAGAGGTGAATTAAGTTGGACACAAAAGTGGCTCAAATAACTTTAGTTTAGCCTGTGATTTCGATATAGTGACATCTCTATAACTAAAACCGAGAATATCCAGTGTTGGTTGTTCTTATAAAAAAAATTGTTCAACTTTCTGCCGCCAGGGGCGCTATCAGTCAACAATAAACTTTAATTTTTAATTATTCTTCTGATGTGTAATGGTTTAAATGGTATTTAATTTAAAAAAAAATTAAATAAATTATCAAGTTTTGTTTGGCAAAACAGGCAAAAAGATATGCTTTAAATTTTAAACTTGGAATATTATGACAAAATAACTGTCATATTTGGGTAGGTAGTGGTAGTGGGTCGGTTTAAAAGGATTTTGAAATTATACGAAACAGGGAGATGGAATATTAAATAATTTAGCCAGAATAGAAAACAGGCTTATAAGAATATTAATCTAAATAATCCAGGGTCATTTTCCTAGTCTCTGGTAAAGTTTATCTCGGTAGATTGGGGAAAACAAAGAACGGCTGCCCCCCGAGAGTAGTAACAGTCAACTAATGGAAATAGATGGCTATGGTGTTTGGCCATCGGTCGGTAATCTAGTCACGCAATAGATATTATGTTAAATGTATGGCTCTTTTATTATACGATGCGACTCTTGAAAATAAATAGACTTTTTATTATTATTCTTCTAAGAGAGACTGTTATTTACTTTGAAAAATCAGATCGGAGGATCACCTCTATTTTTAACCCCCGATACAAAAAGAGGGGTCTTATAAGTTATATCTGTCTATGTGTCTGTCTGTGGCATCGTAGCTAACGAATGGGCCGATTTTTATGCGGCTTTTACTACCCTATAAATGTCCTTGGAAAAAGTTGATAACCTCTCACTAGCAGAATTGCATCTGAAAAAGCAAAAAAAAAATTGTGAAACGTGTTGAAAATTTACACGATGCAATTAATTCAACCTAAAAGACCATTCTGGCAAAAATTAAATGTCGCCGTAAACGATCGATGTCATTTTCAAACATTTAACATTGATGTCGAAAACGACTATTTTAATGTTTACGTCTCCCTATTCGCAAAAGATCCTTCCTTAAACCCAAAATAAGCGCAAAAGAAGTTACTTATAAATAAATCTAAAATCATACTATTCAATCTAATAAACGCCATCTTTTGAAAAAGCAAACGAAAACAGAATAGGAGTCTACAAAATTGAACAAAGAACTAACTCCGTGTCATCGGTAATGCGTATACCGTGTAAAAATTTTCAGACGATACGAAAGTTCTGTGAAACAAATAAAATGACAACTGGTCTGTCCGGCCGGCACATCAAAGCGATGTATCGGAAGCACTCCAATTTATTGGATATCAAGCTGTCAGTGCCTTTGACGTTATACCACGATCATTGTGTACACCCTGTCAATAGTTTTCAATGAACTGTGAGCTTGTAATATAATATAGCTTTGTATAGAGATTTGAGATAGTGTTTTGATAAGCCAACAGTGAGATGTTAAAACAATATGAAATTTGCTTCCATTGCTTATATTATGTGGAGTATTTTGATGTTGGATCAGAGATATTGACGTATTTTTCGTTCTTGATTTAAGAGTTGCGCTCTTGTCTATGGAGTAAATTCTGATCCTCTCTTGTTTCTGCTAATTCTTACACCTCCTGATACGACACTAGCCGTACCTACTCCTTGATCTGTTTTTAACACGTTCTTCTCGGTCTACGTCTTCCTCTCTTGCCTTCCATCTTTCCTTCTATGATGTTTTTTATTAACTGATTGTGTCGTATCAGGTATCCAATAATTTTCCCTCTTCAGTTCTCAATGGTTTCTAAGATGGTTTTTTTTCTCTTTTTACCTTTTCGTTTGTAATCTACGTGCATACGTTGTGTGTACGTACCTACGTACATATATGTATATACCAATATATTATCATGTATCTTGAGGCTTGAAAAAATAATTTACTGTCAATTTTATTAGGATCGGTAGCGCCCATGTGATGCTACTGAACGATGTTGCAGGCATCCATAGACTACGGTAACCGCTTACCTTCTATCAGGCCGTTAGCTTATTTACTAAAATCGTGGTATAAAAACAGGTGGCTTTTTAACACCTTTTTTAATTTAAGTCTGTATATATATAATATATAATATAATAGTGTAAAAATAAATATCACGATTAATCCAATAAAATAGAATACTAAATGAACACTTGCATTCACCAGATGAAAGGAGGTTAAACATCTAACCCTCTACTGTGCGGTGGTGTTACCAAATGCCGTGATTGGTCACTCAGACCAAACCCTGTTGTTCTAGATTACCCTCGGTGACAAACGTTTATAACAAAGGGGGTAATACCGCTCGTGTAAACCTAGCTAAGACTAAGGCCAGGCCGCATTAGTGCGGCCGGCTGCAGACTAAATTGAATTTACGGCGTTCGTAATTAAGATTTGGGATTACGGAGTTGAATGTTTGAAATCGCTTTGCAATGTAACATAGAAAACGTTGTTAAATAAATTTTGTTATAATAAAATTGTGTAGCAAAATATTTTTTTTTGTATGTTAGTTGAAATAAAAACACACACAATATCAACATTTTTAATATCTTTCAAGAATACATTAGCTCTTTTCCGAAGTAACGCAATAAAAAATGAAAATTTCAAGACCTACGTCTAGCGGAGATCTAATGAAGCACTAAAGAAGCACTTTGAATAATACATAGTAATATTTTTATAGCGCTATTACTGTATCAAAATAAAAATATAATATTGTTAGAATACTAGTTTGACGATAATTATATGACATTAAACGCTACATACCTGCACTATTACTAATATAATCAAAATAAAAAATATTGTTTTTATTTGTTTTTATTGTTTATATTGTTAGAATACTAGTCAACTATTTATAAAGATAAATATACTTAATAATCCATCTGTTTTATATAGGTACTTGCTTATAAAATATAAAAATAGTTTTATAGCTGCTTTGTAGCATACCTTATGTTACATAACAGGTATAAAACAGATGCGGCTAAAGGGTTATGTATACGTAATACGGGAGTATCTCGTATGAAGGCCGCAGGTGGTGTTAACAGTGTCCTTACGGTACCACACATGCTATTTATTGTTCACCCTACACATAACCCCTTCGATGCTCTATGATCAGTCTGCTTTAAATTTTTGAGATTACAAATTTTTGATTACGTGATGGGTATTTTGGTGTAAAGTTAATAAATTTTTAGTTAAATATTTTGGAGATTATTTTTTTGATGAATTGCAGATCCAAGGTTGTGTCAAAAAATTTTTTTTTAATATATGTTTTTTTTTCCTTTACTTTAAAACTGGTGCGGTGCCTATTTATTACTTATTTTCATTATAAATAAGGCAATATTATTATCAAAGATTATAATCATCATTCTATACACCCGTATTTTATTAGACGTTTTAGTAACTGTTTAGAAACAGTCAGTTTATAGTACGTATTAGTTTACTATAATTATTATTTTGAATTAATTACGGAGACATAATTAATTAATCGTATATGCCATACATAAACAATACTTTATTCTCAAAAAAAAAATTGACAAGTTCTATAGGCGTGAAGCAGTAATGGCTAGTATATACCGTTAAGCTTCACGCTTTTTCTCTGAAGCGGTAGGCAGAAGTACTTCACACAAATACTTCGTAAGCTATGTTTTTCAATACCATAGGGGGCGAGCTTATTTAGCAACTATTCTGACACATTTCGAGATTCAAAAACCCAATATCATATCTTTACTTGATCCGGGAATCGAACCCAGAATCTCTCGGGCAGCACTCTCCCATTGCGCGATCGATACAGTCTTACAGCTAATATACTAATGTACCAGTACGCTTTACGGGTTGCTAATAGTTATTGAACAGAATTAACTCAATATAATCCATTGATAACTGTTATCACAATAGTCATGCATATTAATGTGTCAATATATGATCCGTGAATTACAGGGAACTATTAAATTAATCGCAGGTATAAATCGCAAATTACGTGAATCGAGCAAATAGGTATCTATATGAAAAAAAATGTTGAGTATATTATTTTTCATCATCTTTAATGTACCTAATCTTTTATAGTCTAAGTAATTTAATTTATTATAATTTAATTTATAATGTTTAATGTCTTCATATAATTATGTTTCTTTTGTATAGCTTCACCTATCATTTAAGCGATTTGGTGTATAACTGTAAGCTTATATTGTTGAATAAATAAATAAATAAATAAATTATTAAGCTAAAAAATTAAAGCTTCAGATTTGCTGAAAGTACTTTATGTCGGTGAAAGTTAAATTCATCATCTATTGCTGCAACAAAGAACTCGCCAACAGCAAGCATTAGAGCATGGATTGCAATTACTACTCTCGTTCATCGCTTGCCAGTCACGAAGAATGTCAGTCACGTCAGAAGACATAGTACACTAAATTCAACTAAGCTGTTTAAAAGGTGAGCCCCAAATTTGACGGAACATGCGTCGGGCTATCATTTTGAGTACGCTTAACGCACTAACGCGTCGTCTGTTGAAGCCGTAAGGTTGAATTTTTTATTTATCTATTTGTCTGTTGTGGCTTTAATCAACCGACAATACGCGACGCATCATCCGTCAAATATTAGCTGACCTTAAAAGCTTATATAATTTTGATGATCTGATATGTCATACGCCTTTTGCCACTTTTGTTCCACAAAAAACGATATATTTTCTATCCTCATACCTATCTCCATTCTTCTAGTATAGTCCACCATATATTTGCTTTGCCAGTTTTAACAAAAATTCCATCAAAATTAAAATTCAATAAGACTCATCATTCGATGACAACTGTCACCGTACTGATGTCACTTGCAAGCAAAAATAGACATTATTGTTTTGTGATGTGCAAACGACATTTATACTAAGGGTGGAAAAGCAATTTTATTGTCGACTATACAATCGACGTCAGTACAAACAAAGTTAGTAACACATCTCGTTGGCTAATTAGTATTTCTATAGCTGCGGTTGTCCCAGTTATATTCACGAACTAGATATTTAGCTTTCACAACAATGTACGAGTACTTACTTTAGAATTAGGTTAGTGTAACGAAACTTTAAAATTATTGGAGCTTAGTTATACATCAAGATAGAAGATGAACAGATGATTTATTTTGATAACAACATTATGATTGTTATCAGTATTTTAGATAGATAGTCCGTTTAGAGACGGATTTATAATACATAATGTCACTATCCATCTCGTGTCTCACAATGCGAGTAAGGAAGTAAACCTTATGCAGACAAGAGCTCTACGAGAAAAGGAAAATTCGATAAAAAAACGCTATACCAACCCGTCTGACCAGCGTGGTATAGTAGGCTAATTTTCCTCCAAAAATGGAGGAGACCCATGCCCAGCAGTGGGAAATTTAAGGGTTGTAATGATGATGATGAAGTAGATAAAGTCACCAGAACTCAATGGAGGGACAATCCCTTGCAAATGTAACTATGAGTCCTGTTAACCAGGATCAGCAATGATAGACACTTGCAAACACCAAGCTATGACACTCGGGGGTTCCTAGGGAATGCCTTCGGACACTGTTTTGGAACCCGTAACAAGTTTAATCAGAAGTAGTTTATAAATAATTTACTCAATGTTTGGAAGAGCAAAGTTAGTGTACTCGCAGTAATACCACTTGTCTGTATCCCTGAAATTGTAGATGTCAGCGGTAATGACTATCTACTTTGGCGTAAAAAAGATACTTGGATATAAATAACCTTATATAGTTAAGCTGTACCTAATTAATTTGTCAGCCATACTACTTTATATTCATTTTAATGTTTCAATGTAATAATATTATACCTTTGCTGGTGGTGTATAATCTACACCATTATTGTCTATCAAAGCTAAAGGAAGTCTTAATTGCTGAAATTACGTAAGTATTTATTAGCTAGTGGTAATAAACGCTTTTTCCCATCCATTTTCTGTCTTTTATATCTACACAAATAAGCAACACTTCCCTTCATAGCTACAACCATTTATTTTAAAAACAAACACCAGTAAGCTACCAAAACACACCTGAGCCGAAATTACTCCAAAAACATAATAACCAGACACAATGTGCCGTTGTTACCTTCACTTCAGAACATTAACAAATCCAACTTTGCAAGTTACACCTTGTTAGTGACTACGAACAAATTGCAACGGAGATTTAGAATAAACCGAATATATTTTCCGTGTCGTATTCATTGTCAGACAAGAAATGCTCTTCGGAACTCCCGAGTGACTGTGTTAGTTCTCCCCTTGTTATATTTTAGTAGACAAATGAAGAAATTGTACGTCGTTAGTGAGAAAATTATTTTGTTGTGAGAAAGGTGTTGGTTTATAGTTATGGTATAACAAGATTCCGAAGTGAAGTAGTGGAGTGTTTATATAACTATTTCATGTTAATGACAAACAATTCAAACGAGGTTTAAAGAGAGCTATTCTCCAAAGGTAGGCAGCGGCTTGGCAACGTCCATAAGCGGGGGTGGGCCGCTTGCTCGTCTGCCACTTCAGGCAATAAAAAAAAAAAAACTAGCATCTGAACATTTACACATGGATTCTTGATTCACTGATTAATAAACTACAAACATGATAGGTAATATGATTGCAACATGCGAGCGTGACGTAGTAGTGTAGTGTTTTGCCTAGGAACCAGCAACATGTCTAAATTAACTAAAATTTAGTTTCTTAGCTGTTAGTGCTTAGTGCAAATTGACGACACTGTTCTTAGAGAAGCTATTGCGACGCCTAACCACCATCACTCAATAGGTACTCTACTAATTTCACTTTCCCTTGCTTTGTTTAGCATTTCATTGAAATGAATGCCAAACAATGGATTGTCTGGTTGCAGTCGCTGTTACCTACATTCACTTTTAAATGTTTTAATTCAGAATTTTAATTTGGATTGGAAAGTCGTTGTTGTGGGATGCTACTTGCGTTGATACACTGGCGGCATCTCATCTTTCACTAAAATCTGGTTTCTGCTGCCAATTCTGCAGAGTGCCTCAAGAAACGTAAATATGAGAGTTTTGGTGAGATCTTTGAGCCTTTTTTTGTAACTTTTGGACCTTGGGGACAAATACTCACAAAATGTATCGTGTAATTTATAGGCGTGTTTCTGAGGTATCACATGACCCAAAGGCTAGCCTTTACCTGAAGCAAGGCATTTGCTTGCTGCGATGGTGGCTGAATGGATAAAAGACCGGCATGTTAAACACGCGGTCCGAGTTCGATTCCGACCAGCAGTACCAATGTGGATTTCACTTTGTGGAATTTATATATACTAGTCATGTGACTTACCATCTGCTAACGGTGAAGGAAAACATCGTGAGGAAACCCACATACTCTAGAAGAAATTCTATGGGTATGTCTGATCCTGGGTATTTGCTTTGTCATGTAACGTGGTAGCGTAGCTAGCTTTTCGGAGAACTTTCCTCAGGAAACCTGAATCAGATATTCTATAATTATAGTAGATTCCTGTAAATAGAGCCTCCTCTATTTACAGGAATTTCCAATATATAGAACTGACCTATTTACTTAAATAACCTATATCTGATGATCTGATGATCTGGTTATTTAAGTAAATAGGTCAGTTCTATATATTTTTAAGTTATGATGTAAATATTTTTCTGAATAATTAATATACATACACATTTGATGTAATCAGAATTTCATATCACGAACCACCTTCTAATAATAATTAAGAAATAGTTATAACCTATCCGAGATAACTTACTGACGATACATTTCGTCACAATAGACCCAATTAATCGCATTATTGTACGTGAATACACAATATAAACTGTTTTGAGCGGATTACAAGTATGATACATATCTATGTACGTAATATATCATCTATTGTTAAACGGTCTCATTCATAGAATTGTTTTGTTCCTGTATTTATATACATTTGAATATTGCAGTGTATTAGTTAAAGGGTAGTATTATCGGAAATAGTGCTTAGAGATTTAGCTTAGAACATTGACATTTAGTTTTCGAGTTCAAGATAGGAACTGCGGGTTAGGAATTTATAGTGGGCAAAGAGATGTACGTAGATATATGAAATGGTTGATGAAGAAGTAAAACTTCTGGTCTAGCCTCTAATTTTTGTTTGATCATGTTGAATTTTTGTCGCATCGAACAATGATAATTATTATTAGTCCCTACACTTGTGCAATTTATTATATCCTGGATTTTTCACATAGTTGGATGTCTCAGCACAGAATAAGTAATTTTACTAACGTCTCAGTAGAAATATTTGCTCGAAATTCGGCTAAAAGGATATTATTCCAGATAGTGTTGAGTCGGGAAAATTGCTTAAATTATTATTATTTATAGTAATTATTTGTTAGTTGTTTGGCGGCTATTTACATGCAATTAATTGTTAATAAATTACAATTAAAATGTGCCCAACACGAGAATTGTATAATAACCTACCCGGAAAATTTATTTTCAACTATTCTATTTATTTTGATTAATTTCCTTGTCAGTTTCAAGACTGATTATACAATGCATTCCGAGTATCATTACGCGGTGTTTGCAAGGGTTCAACGGTGCTAATAGGCTTAGAAGAGTTGCAGCGGTCAGTGTGTGGGATGACTATCCCGTAATCGTATACGTAGCTATAATATATGACAACATTAATAACCAAAAAAGAATATTTACATATTCCCACAGCTTTTGTTACAAATTGTATATAAATACGGGTTCTGTGTATCCATTTGATACATCACAGCTGGCATATTACCCACAGTACTGAAGGGCTAACCAGAGGTTTTATTTCTACTGTATTCTTCTCATATTTCCTTTGGCTAATCCATATTTATACGGTTGACCCTGCCATGAACGGCTGCTTCGTGCCGATAAGGCTCTAGCCTTTTTATATTAACGCCTTTAATATATTTTTGTGAGTGACTTGATCGAGTGGTGTCGATTTTATTGGTATCGAAGTTCCGTTTAGTTCTAGTGGTTTTTGATATTGAATTCGTGCGTATAAGAGTCTGTAAGCGTTTAGTGTGGTTATATGTGTAATAAAACTTTCTTTCTATAGGGAACTGGAGTGATCTTACTAATATTATAAATGTGAAAGTCAGGATGGATGGATGGATGCATGTTTGTTAATCATGCCAGAACGGCTGAAAAGGTCTGTATGAATTTTGACACACAGATAGATCATAATCTGGGATAGCATATAGGCTTATATTTAAAGATAACTCAAACTTAGACGTTGCAATGATTATTATCTTAATTTCGGGCACAACTTAAAATCTATACTAATATTATAAATCTGTAGAGTTTGTTTGTTTGAACTCTAGGATCTCAGGAACTACTGGTCCGACTTGAAAAATTCTTTTAGTGTTGGATAGCCCATTTACTGAGGAAGGTTATAGGCATATAACATCACGCTAAGACCAATAGTAGCTGATCTGTGGCCAAATATAGAACGACGGGAGCGAAGACCCGTGCGACTTCTAGTCAATTATAATATAATCAATTCTACTAAACAAGTTTAACTGCGTTGCGTTTAGCAGTAATCTGTCATTAACATAATTTTTCATTGAATAATCGTCTTTAGGTGTATCGAAATAAGTGTTACACGTTTTTACTAAATAAACTTTAAATGAAATGAAATGAAATGAAATGTCGTTTATTCATCTAGGTTACAAGGTAACACTTATGAAAGTCACAAGAATGTAACAGGTTATCCGAAAAGTAGTGTCAGCAAATTTGCCTACGACCAGTTCGCTGACAGTTAAAGTTAAGTAACGTCTCTGAGTATGGAAGTAAGGGCGTTTCTTAGTTTCTTAGTTTCGTAATCTTTAATATCAAAAGCACTCATCCACAATTTCAGCATCAAAACTATTGTACTAGTAAGCACACAAAGAGCTGTACAGTCTTTGTTCTCTTCTTAATATTCTTTACGATTTAGAAAACAATAGTTGACAATAGCTCGCAGCTTAGTCCGGACACAATTGTAATATTATTTGGGTTTCTGTAAGGTCATAATATCCGAGATATATGGTGTTTTGAGAACATTCTCTTGGGGAACTTAAGCTCGAATAGTTTTATTATGATAAAGGAAAGAAACAGGAATAGATTTTCCTTAAATACTAAGTTACGCGTGTAATTTTCTTGCTTATATTGAACAGTACGAATAGAGAAATATGTGTACTCCACAGGAAATTGCAATCATAATAGCAGAAACTAAGAAAAGTCCGTTACAGACCTTATAAAAAACGTGATGGTAATATAGGAGATTTACTTTCGTCAATATTGTCTGTATAATAATCTAAAATAAAATAAAATAATTACCTATGTATGTATTGACACTTAATAGGTAAGTCAAGGAACTGTTGTTTAACAGTGATAAAAAACTAGTCCTGCACGAGCATTGCTCATAAATTCTAAGAAGCACTGTCAAGCTCAAAAGGCCATGGCAATTAAGTGGTCTCCCTATTTTAATTCTACATATAAATATTATTATAGTACCATACAACTTTGTGAAAAATTAAATATATGTACGTTATTAATTAATAGTTTGTTGCTAATTTACTTTCAGCTAATGTTAACCTGTTTCCAATCAACCACAAGCCTTAAGAATATTAAAAACCAAAATAAATAATACTCGTAGTTACACCAAAAACAATTTTCAAACCGAGAAGTGAATAATCTAATCCGGGGTGTAGTGGTACGTATGCTTCAAGCATCAAGTAGAATATTTTATTCGGGCGGTTTTGACGCAAAATAAATTGGGGACTCGGAGACTTATTTATACACGTTAGTGAGTTCACGATGAGAACTGTTACGGTAGTTGAACTCCTTGAGTGAAATGTTTGGGGTATTTTTATTCTCTTTCACTAAGGAGCGGACTCAACAGTGAGGATGAGATGAGATGAGTGGTGTTGTAAATAATCAATAGGGCGTGTACGGCCTGCGAATTAAATAATATTTGACTGTCATCGTGATGCAGCAGTTATATCAGCACCAAATAAAATATATATTGGTAAAATCAATTTTATCTGTCTGTCTGACAATTCCTATTAGTTTTGATAGGTTTGATAAGTCAATGTTCCTAAGCCACCACAGATTCTATTCATTTATCTCTGTTTTTGGATTAATCTGTGGTGTTAGATATTTCGTTTTTAATTAAGTTTTTTTTTACCATCTGTTGTTTCTTTTAGTTTATCTGTCTTAGTGCACAACAAAACATTATCTTTCTTTCTTAAAAATAAAAAAAAAACATATTTAACAATTATACAATTTTTAAAGAAAAAATATAGATACAAAAATATATAATTGTACAATGTGCCAGCCTAAAAAAGTCGCCACAACCTGTTTCATTAAATAGTTATCAAGTTAGAGTTGACATACTGCAAATCTAAACTAGGATTCAATTTGCATTTTAAAAACCAAACTAGTGGGACGATGACAGTGTGAGTTCACGTTCGCAAACGTCCACTGAATCCTGATCCCTCAAACTACGATTTCCTGCCCCAGTTAGTTCTGTGTTTCAAACAAAAATTGGAGGAGAGGTAGGTCTTTGTATTCTGGTTGTTGTTTAGGCGCTTTTACGGACGTTTATCTAGATATACCCAGAATAGAGGTCAGTGAAGGTTTGATAAAAAAATGGATTTTATATTGAAAGGCAGAGTTTTTGATGTTCTGTATACCTCAAAAGGAAAATACCTGTTCTATATGCTTTGACCTTTTGTCTAAGGGTATAATTTATATAGTCGATGTTTTGATGAGAGTAAAATCCTCTATATCGAAAGGTTGTTGGAAATATCACTGTAACATTTAATTGTGTAACAAATCATTTTGTATTCAATGATGTCATTGTACTCGTATATAGGTACATACCTATAGCAATCTCTATTTTCATCAGACTTTCATTTGTTATTGAATCTGTTTTGATGTTATCTGTCTATATCTATACTCCGACAAAGCGTTTCTTCGACATGACTTGACCAAGAAACAATGTGAATTCGATGACATTCTTCTTAGACAACAATGCTTGTCCAACATAAGTCAATTTCGACATACACTACGCAGAACTGTACTTCGATAATATCTTAAATTAACTTGACATATCTAAGAAACAGTGTTTCTGCGATATTATTAGATAGCAGGTACCTTTTTTAAATAGCAAAATTAAATCTAAACTTACTAATTCACGTTACGATTACTGTCAGCCTATTCATCCCACAGCTGGGCAAAGGCCTTCCCCATGATTTTGATTAGCCTCGTGTCTTAGATCTACCGCGGAAAAGAAGAAACACGACACAATAATGAAGTTTGAAGCAGTACCTAGTACAAATATAATTCTCACTCAGATTTTTTGTGAATCCATAGATGTCTAATTTCAGTGTTCCGTGTTTTGTTTTTATTTGAAAACTTGCCTACAATAAATGAAAGTAATAAAATGTAGGAACTTTAAACAAAGAACCATTAACAAATGAAAAATGAATCGGCATCTCTATACAAATTTATAACAAAACTCCGTCTCATAAATACCCATCCATCCTAAAAAATCGTAACAATATTCGAATAACTTCCTTATATTAATAAATTAGCCAAATATACTTGAGAACATCGTTATATCTACTCGAAGCCTTCCTGCCACCAATCTGAGTACATTGTTCCCCTCATTCATGTGATAGGCGTAATTAAGCCTACTTCCGCTTGATTGCCTGTGGCCTGTCCACCATTAACTCCTTAAGAGCCTTCGGAGTCAGTCTTTAAGGCTAGTAAAATTAGGGGAAATAAATAATTAGGGGAAATTCGTCTTATGTGTTAGGGTTTGGTAGTTAGAGTGCAAACGCCATGGTTTTTAAGTTGTAATATTACATAATTGGTTTTATATTAATTGTGCACTTGAAATTTAAGTTTATATCAAGAAGATAATTATCGTTTTCCTTGCTATGATGGAATGAAATACTATGTGTCACCCCTTTCTTAGTGTAAGAGGAAAATAGAAGGACAAAATGCACATGTAAAAGACAAGTAAATAAAACCCTGTACGCCTGACTGGGACGAGTAATAACAGTAGGCTAATATTTTTGTCTTGTAAGGATGACGACGATCTGGACTCATTTGACAAGGACTGGAGGATCAAAACATCCAATAGAAAAGAATGGGAGAGCTTGGGGGAGACCATTGCCCAGCAGTGGGACAAAACAGGTTGATTAAAAAAATAAAATAAAAAAGATAGATCCGTGCCAGCATTAAGGCGTAGTGGGTTATCAAAATACAGCATGACGTCATCGACGTATAGGGTTTTAATTTTTTGAACGCCAACGACCTGTACTGCACAAGCGCAAGCGTGCCCGAGCGCCGATGACGCCTATCATCATCATAATCACAGCTGCCGCAGGAAGTTTACTGCTGGACACTAGCCTCCTCAAGAGATTTAAAATAGGACCGATTGTATGCGGCCTGCATCCAGCGTCATCCTACTGCTTGGATCAGATCATCTGTTCATCTTGTACGTGCATATCCTATGCTGCGCTTACCAGTGCGTGGTCTCTATTTGAGAACTTTTCACCCCCCCCCCCACCTGGCTTGGCGTATAAGGCACGGAGATATCGTTATGGCATGGCGTTCAAAAAGTTATGTCTTATAGATTGTCCATTTTGGTTAAACAGGTCTCTAAAGCTTGTCATATTAGGAGGTTCGTGTAGTTAAAATTTGTATTACTTGTACCAACGCGAAAAGAACATTTTTAATTAAATTGAAACATCGAAAACACATATTCAATTAAAAAATAAAGTGCCATACTTTCAACAAATGTGCAATTTAGGCAAACATTGTTCTTAATGGTGGTACAGGTACGAACAATAAAACATGAGCATTATTTTTTAAACCACCCATTTCGGACAATTAACTGACATGGACAAATAAGTCTTTATTGTCACATAAAGTTCAACAGCAATGGTAATTAAAGTAGAAACTCCCTTTCAATTATGTAATGAAGTTAAGACGCTCGCTTCACTTTAAATTATATTAATTTGTAGCTTCGAGAGGATTGCGAGGCTACGACGTAATTGAAAGAATGCATGCGATGCGTTCAGTTTCTTACTAAAGACTTTAAAGTTTAAAGGTTTACTGTTACTTGTCTGATAAAAAATACTTGACATAATTAACAAGGTAATTATGTTTTAGAGAATGTTTTAAAACAGTGTTCGAAAAAATCTGGATTAAGTTACTTGTAATGCCTTTTTATTAAGACCTGTGTCGCGGGGGACTTTACAGACAAAAAATTAACGTACACAAAGTATACCCAGAGTCGGAACAAATATCTATGAATCATACAAATTTTGTCTCGTGTGGGAATCGAACCCACGCCACTGGGCACGGCGATGTTTGTGGCTATAGTAAAAGGTAGTAAAATTATAATTAATTATTTATTTTATACCTCGCGCATTAATATAGCTCAAGATATTGCATTACACAATCTCTTATTACTACGGAGAAATTATAAGGAACCTGATTAGATTTGCCGCTCACGATAGTTGATACAGTTATGGGATAGGGCTGTCACAAGTAGTTTCTTAGTTATGTTATTAGTATAAGTACACAATACTCATTTTATAAATAAATTAAATTGAAAAACACTGAGGTAAACTATACTAATATTATAAAAAGCTGAAAAGTTCGTTTATTTATTCGTTTGTCTGAACGCAATAATCTCAGAAACTACTAGCCCGATTTGAAAAATTATTTTAGTGTTAGATAGCCCATTTATTGTGGACGGCTATGGGCTATATTATAACATCATGCTACGGCTAATAAGAGCTGAGCAGGGGTCAAACAAAGAACGACGAATTTCAAGACAGAAAACCCGTTTACCATTATATCCGAGAACCGAACCAGGAACCTCTTGCAAAGCCTTCGTACACACTACCACTGCCCCACCAAGCAACATAAAAAAATAATATTCGTAAAAATAAAACCATTTTGATCGACATTTACCTGTACCTAATAAATTTAATTAGTATTAACAACACACGTGTATGTTGCTAGTAAAAAATAATAATTTAACTAAACATTGTGGTCACGAACGTAATGTATCGCGGTTTCCGTTAAACAATCGCGACCACACCGCGGTGTGGTGACCACATATTTTACGAAATACTCTTATGCCATAAATAAATTCAATCCTACTACTGTGCTTAACACGATCATATTTCATACACCATATTGTTGGCGATGACAATTACGTTAAAGCGTTTGAAAATGTTGCAATTTTTTTTTGTGTTAGAAATTGGACAAAATATTTATTAGGTTAGTAGTAAACAATAGCCTCGAAATATTACGTAATCATACTGAACGAAAGCAAATGTTATCCAAATCGATATAGCCGTTTCTAAAGTAGCAAACATTTTTCTACAAAGTGATCACGATATGTCCCACTGCTGGGCTCGGGTCTCCACTCCTCTAACTAGAGAGCTGAGATGGTTTAGAGGTGCGGGTTGGTGATGATCAAAATACAAAAATTGCTTGTATTTTTACACTTGTAGCATTTAGGTAAATAGATGGACTAATATCTAAACACAGTGGGGTCTAAATACAGTCATATGAGACATCGATGAGGAAACCCTCGAATGCACTGATGAGTACGAGTAATAAGTACGATTACAATAATTTTTTTGTTTTTTTTTGTACAGATTAATTTATATCCATAATGCGATCCCATAGTAATAGCGAGTGGAATATAGTTAATTAAATATTTTACTAAGATAAAAGTACTCAATAACTTCACTGTCAATTTACATTTACATCGAAATGGTCGGGAGTTTGAATCCGAGCTTGTACTGCGGTACTTTGAGCATGGTAAACTTAGTTTCACGTAACGAGAAAAGTTTGTTATGCATTACTAATTTTGAAGCTTTTTAAAAATATGTATGCAACTTACTTTAAAACATTTTATGTATTCGTTTGAATATGTTCGCGTGTCGTGTAATATTTTAATTTGGCCTCGACGACGACGTTAGTCTACGCCGTATTTAATTTTGTTTTAAGATATTTTCTAACTCAAAGAAATTGCCAGAGCAAATAATACATGGTATTTTGCCTTGTAAATTTATTATTGTGAATATTTTTCGTATTAATACCGATGTTTATTGACAGTGGTGACCGTATCATCAAATTGTGGCATACATAGTCATTTGCTTTCATAAGTTGGAAAAAAAATGTCATCATTCTATTAGTGTTTTTTTCATCAGTGAAATTTATACGATGTTCGTATATTATATTCATAGATTCTAAAGTGTTGCGAACTCTTTTTAGGTCCAGATCTTATTTTTAAGGTATATGTTCTGTACTTGCACTGTATGGCATAAGAATTGTTTATGTATCGTTTTACTTAGAAATAAGGTTTTTAATAATATAGTATGGAACTAAAGTAGTTTTTTGAAATTAATATTACTTCATTAGCTCTTCTTCTTCGTACCACTTTGCTATTTATTTTTATTCTAAATATTTAGATTCAAAATATTTCGTCAGAGAATCATTCATATATCTATAATAAATTAACTTCAATGCCATGAGGGGCTTTAAAAAGTAGGGTTTTTGGTCCTGTTTTACACCTAGGTGCGCAAAAGCTATTAGTTTACATACTTACGTCTCCACATAGATATGCAGCAAGCAAGCAGGTATCGAAAGCAGATTAACAGGCTCATGTAGGTACTATGACAACACACACATGGTTTAAATTAAAGTTTAACATATTCTAAAGTGCACGCCTTGAGCGACTAGGGACGGGTTGTTTGATTAATTTGTTTTAATTTTTTTTTGTATCAATTTATGTAAACAATAAAAAATACTAATATAATATCTAAAATTCCCTCTCGTACACTTACGAGTAGTGAAGTACTCTCGTGAACAGTAAGCCTCAATCCTTTTATTTTCCTTCCATTATAAAACATAATTACAGCAGCCATCCCATTCCATAGCTCGGGGAAAAATCGAACGATTCAATCATGTTGCTAGAAAGATTTATATAAAACATAATTGGTTTCGTATCGGTCTGAGTAGCTATTTAGGTAATGGACGAAGGTCTGTGATCTCAACAGTATTACACTCTTGATTCTGCCATTTGTCGGGCAACTCGGGCTAAATGTGTTTCCCTTACAAAGTGATTCGAATAAAAGTAAGTATTGAAAATGAGAGCTCGGTTTACATTCGCCATATTTTTAGGATTTCATACAGTTTTTCAAATTAGCTTAAAGTTGAGAGCAGTATTCACAAATATTTTATATTAAAAAAGAACTGTTTAAAAACTTTTACAAATATTATTAGATATTTTGAATAGACGAAAGAAAAAAACGTTTATGAAATAAATGAAAAAGAACCGACTGTGTAGTGACGGATTAAGAATACATAATGTCACTATCCTATTTCAACCCGTGGGTGTCGAACAAGGCGATTTAAACATTTATTTGTCTGGCCCGTGTGGTACAGTAGGCTAAATTCCCTCCAAAATAATTGGAGGAGAACCATGCCCGGTAGTGGGTTATTTAAGGATTGTAATGATGAGAAAAGAACAATGATGTAAGAAATAGGACAAAATGCAGAAAATTTACAACATAACTGACCAATGCACAGCAAAAAACTCTACGTCTAGAAGCATTTAAATTAAGTAAAAATTTTAGGTTAGTGAACATTAAGAACGTACTTGTCACGGGAAAATAAATTTTACACAGACAGAGCAAAGAAAAAGGGGACCAATTTTATATACAAAATACACACTGAAACTCAGGAAAAAAAGTTCCTAAAATAAAATGATTTATTCACTCTATTTCTGTTTCAAGTGCCAGGACAGAAACTGAGGCTAAGTTGCGCCAAACTAGCTTTTACCTTGACTTTCCCAATTCTTGGCATACGTCCTAAGCTGCTTTTCATTTATGCTGGAACTTCGATGCATAGTTAATGTAGCAAGGCTTACGATACTTGCATAGGCTGTTATATTATCGTTACTTGTTTGCTTTGGAACACGACTTGTGCTAAAGGGAGCGTTAAGTTCTATGTGTAGAATAGCAGCGAATTAGTTATGTTGATAATCTATTACTTTAAACCATCATGGTTATTTAAAAAATGAAATGGTTGCATTGATTGATAATAGAAATGGAGAAAATAATTATTATGTTTTACTGCACAATATGTTTTTTAATTACCTCATGACATTTTTTCCGAAGCGAGAAAATGATTGCGATTTAAGATATTTTAAATGTAACGAGTTCAAAATCTTGAAGCTCTCTTCTGGAATATCGATTTTAGTAGATTTTTGTACCATAGTAATTCATCATCATCATCATCATTGCAACCTATAAACGTCCTACTGCTAGGCATGGGACTCCTCCAAAGAATACTCAGAAAATAATAGAAAAGTCAGCAATTACCATATCTCTATCAACTTTTTGCAACTTTAGGCAATAACTATAAATCTTATTGATTTATATCTACGAGTATTTGCACCTATCACCAAAGAAACTATATAAGAAATAAAAGATAAGACAAGAACCAGTTTTTCAAACAAATTCCTTTCAATATACCAACGCCAACGCTTAATTTATCACGAGGCGTTTTTAGAGTTCCCTTATAGCGTCACAAAATCAGACATTTGAATTTATACTCAGCTATTAAATTACAGTAAAAAGTAAACGAGTTTTTCCTTATGTGTACTGTATTTGTAATAATAGAAAGGCGTATTTGAATGAATAAAAATTAAATGATTGCTTTAATAAAAAAGTTTATAGGATGAAGCATTGGAGGATATTTATGACGCAGCCTGTGATTTGTAATTAATTTTGTTTTATGTGTTACTAGCGGATCCAACATTATATCTTCCTAACAATGATATTGTATGTTTTTAACATACAATATCATTGCTTTCTACCATCATACAAACATAGTGTCACGTATCACTGCAGAGGTCGGCAGAGGAGCGCATGACACTGGCTTGCTCTTTTGCCACCTTTTTTATATAAAAAAAAAGAAAACACCCAAATTTAGCATACTATCTTAGGTTTGGTTTAGGTCCTATGTAATAGGGCCCCGGTGCACCCGGACGCTGTCGTTCGGTGTTAGGGCCCGAAAGGGCCCGGTGTCGGTGCCCCGTAAGGGGCTGTCGCTGGGTGGGCTGCTGATGTTATAACAAGTTCCAGGGCCCACCCATTACGGCGAAGCGACGGTGCACAGAGGGGTTTTAGTGGGTATTCCGGTCCTTTTAAGACCGGCGAGTCCCACATAACCGTCCCGTGTCCCCGCACGGGGCGGTATGCGTAATGCATTTCCCCTCTTAAAAAAAAAAAAAAAAAAAAAGGCGTCGCTTGATGTAATGTAATTGTTTGCGGTCAAAGCTTAGTGCCATGTTAGGGATAAGGTTTGGCCCCAGTTATGGCGAGCTAATTATAGTTTTTTTTTTTACATCGAAGAACCAAAATATTTATAAATAAATTTTATACAAGAGTTAAAAAAGGATGATGTCCACCAACCGGCTCACATCGTATCAGAACGAAAAAGACACGAACGGATGTGGTGACAGCCTATCGCGTCTAACAGGATGTCAACGTATACGATCGGCTTCGTACTGTTGCGTGCGAACGTATTCGTTTCTCAGTCAAATTATTTCAATTCTACATAGTGTGTACCTACACGACTTATTATCGTATAAAGATAGTAAACCTCATCTGATTTCCGCCAGAGGGAGCGATTCTTTGCCACCTGCAATTAACAGCCACCCGCTACATATACTGGTCTTTTTTTTCAATATCTTTCCTTGTATAAAAAGAATATTATTTTTGTATACCAACCGCATACGGTGAATGTGGAATTTTCCTTAACCAAAGATTACTGAATAAGGTGGGAATAAAACTGTGACTTTGGCATTAAATACACAGTACTCTAATAAATTGTTTGATTTGTTATATAAATTATTATTGAAATTGTCTTTTATGTATCATTCCATTTTATTGCTCAAAATTGTCGAAAGAGTTAATTAATATATTAGGTCCAGAATATTCAAAATAATATATTGTTGGTTAATGCAATATTGTGAGTGGTTTGCCATTCGAATGTAATCCTAATGGACGTAAGAATTGATATATTCCATGCCAAAATTGGTGATAATCTGTTAGATGAAATACACAAATTTAATATAGGCTCGGATGTAGACCTCTATTACGTTTAGAATAGTTAACTTAGATACTTTGAAATGTTGAGTAGTATTCATAAAAAATAATACAAATAACAGTTACAATTTAATTAAGAATACAATGTATTTTTATGTCTTAAATAGCTGGCTTTAAATCTACTAATAAATTACCATCATCATCTTCATCATCCTATCATCGCAATGACGGCCTAGTACTAGACATAGGACTCACCTAATTTCCGCCACAGCAGCGTGCAATTTTGTGCCACCCGCATCTAACGGCCACCCGCTACCTTTACTAGGTCGTCGATCCATCTGGCGGCCGCCGAACGCTGCGCTTAAAATTTCCACACTAGGTACATAATATACTTATAGATCTTATTATATTATCAGTTACAACTTTACTCTTTTCTAAGTTAACCAAAATTTACCCTCAATATACATATTTTTTTAGATAACCTAAAAGGTATTGGTTAATAATAGGGTCAACTACTATTACATAAGACTTAGAATAGTACAAGTCTTTCACCAGCATATACTAAGACCGCATTTCACCAGTTATAGAGCTGGTGAAATGCGGGCGTGATAATATAATCCTCTGCCTCCTCGGAAAAAGGCATGTTGCAAAATGATTTAATTTTTAACCAAAGATGAACGCTATCCGCTGTAACTGAGACCCCACTCCCCAATACATACCGCAGGATGGCGGCTAGGGAAAAAGAAAACGGGACATTGGAACAAATGTTTCTGTACATTACTTCACCAAATTGATTTACCGTCCGTATCAGTTGTTAGTATACGACCAACATATTGAATCAACCGTTATTTAGAACGTAATTAGGGAGTGTGTTTTTCTTGCTATATAATGTTTATGTAATAGTATTGCGATTTTGCGACAGAATGCTTTTGGGGTCTTGTGATTTTGAGTTTTTATATACTTAGATCGATAAATAATTTAAAGGTTTTGAATATTTTTTATATATAATAAAAATATCCTTTTTTAGTAGGCTCACCTTCTGGTAATCTTTTCATGATATTAATTAATGTCTAACGATTTTTTTTACCTTTTTCACCACGGGGATTAGTTTTTTAATAAATTACATTTTTAAGTTTTCTTATTATAAATTTTATGAAAATAATAAGAAAATATCTTAGGAAATTATTTAAATTATATTGCCACTCAAGGTAGCATTTTTGTTCTAAGCGATGTTAACAACTTACCATCGAATATGTATTTAATTAACAGCAAAGTGTTACTTACAATTTTAACATTTTTTTTAAAATGTATATTAATATTCAGTTTTATTATTGTTTCAGATACGTTGGCCTTACGCGATGTGCAACTAATAGCGCCATCTGCAGTGAAACTGGGTGACACAGTGCTCCTTGGATGTAAATGGACACTAGAAGGGAACGAAACGTTATACAGTGTGAAGTGGTACCGGGGGAGACAGGAGTTTTTCAGCTATTTGCCTAAAGAGTATCCGTTCACAAGAATCTTCGCGCAACCGGGGATCGATGTTGATGTAAGTAACTGTTGAATAAAACTACGTTTAGAATATATTAGTGTCCGGTGGTTCCTTGCGTCCATAATTATAATTGAATTTAAAGAAAATCTTACCATTGTATACGAAAAAAGAAACTTAAGAAAAAAGGGCAATGTTTTCTGGTTCATCTGATTGAAAAAACAAAAATGCTTATTGGATGTCGATAATATTGTGAGGATACATCAAAACTCTATATTTAAAGGTTGACATTTGTTATTATTTTGTCTGTCCGACAAGTATGAAGTAAAATTACTGATTATATGCGAAAGTTTTCGAAAAAATCATGAACACAATAATGCTTAGGTAGTTTTATTATAATTGGGATCGATCCATATCGATTCCAAAAAGATTGACAATCCTCTTCTATAATTCGTATATTATTTTCATTCTCAAAAAAAGGTAAACACCCTGATATTCTTTATTCGTTGGCGTTATGAGGGAAAAAAGGAAATTTTCAATATATTCGTACGTGATGTAAAGTGGTTCATACAACAAATTAATTAAATTCCTCAGCCTTAGGGTAAACTCAGTTTAGATTACGTCATTAAGAAAATGTTTGGGCTACGAGTAAATATTTCTTAATAAAGAAACATATTGGCCGTTATTAAATATGGTAAATATTTTTTTAGGGATGTTATCAATGAGGATCATAATATACCTACAAAGTAAGTAAAGCTAAGTTACACGGACCGCCTTATTTTATGTCTTAGATTAAGTAATTACTTATACACGTTCGTTTACAGACATACTTTTAACCGAATGCTCTTGTAAAAAACAAACGATAGCGATAGTTGAAAAATATATCCAAATTTTGTGTATTTTTGCATACCATGATATTATTCGGTAGGACGTAAACCCTCTTATTACAAAATATAGACTAAGCATTAAACCAGGTTTAAATTGACATAAGTAATTGTTTTTGTGTCAAAGTTGTCAATTTAAACCTGGTTTAATGCTTTGTCCGTATTTTGTAAGAAAGGTGTATAGTTTATAACATCCTGTAACTAAAATAAATATTCTTTATATAGTTGACACCTACAATATGACATTTTATACAAATGCTAAACAAGTAATAGAAAAATTCGAACCCACGACGGGACTTGAACCCGCGACCCTTCTATTTGATTTGGTTTGAATTTTTCTATTACTTGTTTAGCATTATATAAAATGTTAAACCAAAGCAAAGAAAACTGCTTAATATTTAATGTAAACCTACAATATGACGTCATATATATTGCATCACCGTGTTCCTGTAGTTCGGATAAAAAAATCAGGGTAAAAGTAAATTCAATAGGACATTTTCTAAACACATTCTCATGTCTCTCAGCTAATAGAACATTTACATTGTATGCGTCTTTGTTTCTTATGAAGCATTTATAGGATTATATCCGACCGAGTAGGGTTGATCCAACCCTTTACTAACATCTTGGGTCAACGCCTCAGGTGCCTCTATTTTAAGCCACATCCTTTAATTACCTTATAAAAGGTAGTATGTTATCAAGATTAGAAGCGGTTTACTCACGTTGCGTCTTAAAAGTTTTCAATGTTTTGTAACAGAGTTGTCGTGGACCATTAAATCATTATGTATGAAGGCAGTCAAGAAATGATTCCACATAAATTGTTAGCCAAGTTTTTAGGCTTTAATTTAATATAAATTTCATACTATATAGTCGTTCTATCTAGCAGGGTAATTACAAAACATTTTCAGATTTATTTGTGAGTATTGACTGGCCTGTTGGTCTAGTTGTTAGTGACCCTGACTGCTAAGCCGGAGGTCGTGGGTTCGATCCCCACCCAGGACAAATCTTTGTGTTATGTCTATAATATGTATGTATTTACAAAAAAAATGTATTTAAGTATTATATCGTTGTTTAGTACCCATAACACAAGCAAATATAATTGCTTAATTTGGGACTAGATGGCGCTGTGTAAATGTGGTAGATTATTATTATTATTAAAGTATTAATAATTTATTCCGCATAAAAATAGAAAAAGATGGACCAATGATGTGCTCAAGTGCGCTGTCCCAAACATTTAAAATGCTTGTATTTCAAATTAAGGAAAGGAAGTATTCATACTGAATGTACGTGCGTTATTACAAATACATGTTGTAACCATTATAATGCAGTTGACCTGCGATGGGTTGCTGAGTATGGTTTCACTTCACTAGTGAACAAAGTGTTAAAATCGAGATAGGGAAATGCACCATGTATCTGCCCCAGTTGACAAATGATAAATTTTACACAGAGCTGTCGTGTTCGCACCCGTAGTGCGCGCATAAAATTCGTTTTCACCAACTGTTATAATATTCATTGCAGTTCCTGTTTTTTTACGGAAAAGATTTGATATTTGAAATACATGACGATATTTTGTTTGTTAAATTGAGGTTTCGACGATAAAGGTCAATTAATCATTTGATGGTTTCAATTGTTAATACAATTTAGTTGAATCAGTACGAAATAATTTTACGAGTAATTACAATTTGGAAAAATTAAATATCTTCAGTTGTTCATTTCATATCTCATAAACTCCATCAAGAGGTTTTTAAATTTTACTCTGAACTGTCTACTGCTAACTATCAACTACTGAACTATCAATAATATTTTACGCCAACAGATCGTCCCATTAGAAGAATAATGTTTTATCTTCACATAAAACAAAAATGAAATTATTCAAAAAATCGGCATTAAAAACTGTAAACTATCGATTGATAAATTATTCAAATTTTATCAATTGATAGTTTACGGTTTTTAATGCCAAATTTATAATATTTTCATTTTTGTTTTATCTGAAGATAAGACATTATTCTTCTAATGGGACGAGATATTAAAGCTCGTTCTGTGTGACGAGCTAAAATATATATTTCTATTACGTCACCTAAAACTTGTGAAAAGATATAACAAGTTGATAATGTCTGTTGACGTCTAATAATATTGAATACATTTCAGAGTAAAATTGAATCAAACTTTATTGATTTAACAGATATAATTTTAAATGAAAACCCAAAAGTTGACGTGTTCTAATAAGTCATAAGAAAATTAAATAAACACATAAAACTATACAAAAAAAAATACTACATTCACACAGCGCCATCTAGTTCCAAAGTAAGCAATTATAATTGGTTGTGTTATGGGTACTAAACAACTGATATACTACTTAAATACATACAAATACATTTTTTTTGTAAATACATACATATTATATATAAATTACACTCAGACACAGAACAAACCTTTATGCTCACACAAAGATTTTGTCCTGAGTGGGGATCGAACCCACGACCTCCGGCTTAGCAGTCAGGGTCACTAACCACTAGACCAACAGGCCAGTCATATAATATAATATTAAAATGCTAAATAATAAATAAAAAGTCCTACAAATGCACCTTTCACAACTTTATTCGACAACCAATAAACAGAACAACCAAATCGACCCACAAAAACGCTTGCTCTGAACAACTTGGTACACTCGAAGTTTTTCAACTGCCCATAAAGATCCCTAGAGAGGGTTATTCATTAAAATAACTAGAAGTGGACTCAGCGAAATAATACGATTTAAAAAATTATTACGCCCGTCCGCCATTCTGGTCTGCTCAAGTTTGTGAGCTGTTTAAAAGTTTTCCTACAGATAACAGAACCATCGAGTTATGGCAGAGTAGGGTTAAATAGGTTAAATATTAAGTACATACAAACTGATTTAAGGTAAAACAGAAGTAACGTAAGTGCTTTTTACCCGACTACCAAAAAGGAGGGTAATGTTATTTATATACGTGCTTTTCTTGTATTTTGTTTGAAAATATGGGGGTTGATAGATTTTTTTAATATTTCTATATATCTGTGCCAAATCATCAATTTTAATTCGATTCACTTTTATTACTATGCCATGACGTCACTTTTATTACATTTTGCAATATCTCGAAGCAAGTTTTAAAACGAAATTAAATAGCTTTACAGAAATAAATTCAAAATTCGTAGCATATTCATAGTTTTACTGTTGTCATACTCGTAGCTTTGCTACGAGTGTCTACAGATTTCGTAGTCGTTTTATGTTCTACGTGTGTAGCACCCAGATTCTTAAGCCGCGTTTTCGGCTTAAGAATGGCGATATATTTTTTTAATAACATTGTCTTAATTTAATACTACAGCGAAATTTTTTGTCCTTTTGTTCCCGCAGGGATAAGCAGAGGTGCATTACACGTAAATTTCGCCAGATGTTTCAATGGAATAGGGTGCGAGCATATTGCCACTAATCAGGACATTTCCATTCTCCGGGCCGATATTGAAAATTACAAGAACGTTTGTGAGACCGAATCCTGATTCGGCAGTTTTTTTCAATAAAACAATAATCAAAATTAATAATGTTTTATGTACGAGTTTTTGTTTAATGTATTCAAAAACAAATAGTGAAGAGACCTTTATAGAATCATGTGTAGCATAAATAGTTTTACGAACTTGTGTGGAATGTTAATTAAATACTTGTAAATAATTTATAACTAAGGCTTCTCTTTAGTCTTGGTCACGTGGCTAGTTGAGAAGAAACGTGAAACTTTTACTAAGAAGCTTTAGTAGTAAGAGCTAAGTGAATTTCTAACTTAATATAATCTTTATAGAGTAGAAATTTCCTTGATGCAATCTTTTGTTAGGATATTGTTTTATATTAACGCCATCGATCACTTGCTTGAACTATACTAAAGCGGAGATGAGTTGAGAAGAGAGTAGAAATTTTCTTCTTCTTTCTTCGTCCCTCATTGTTGGAAGTTTTGCACAAACATCATGCAAGTCCTAGCGTGTATATCTTAAAACTGTGCAGTTATATGAACAATGGAACTTGGTTATGCCTGATAGCTATCCCTGTCAAACCGTCATGCAAAACCTAACATAATATGTGTGGACCATTAGAGCAGAACCTATTGCCGTCAACCGTGAACGTTCCCAAACTCTTATTCTAAACAATAACAACATTTATATGGACATAAAGGTGCTTATTACGAAATACCATCCTGACCTATTCGTCGTCCGATTTTGTTTAACTGCCTCCGTAAACAGGTTTATTGGTCGTTAACGCACTTTTCATGTTTTATTGTCAACCATTGTTAAGAAGATTCAGTTTACGACAGCCACTAAAAACCTTAGCGATTCATATAAATAAGTAACTGCTGATCTAACGTATATTTGTTTGTTATATTTTTACGAAGGCTCCTTTATTTATTCGCGTATAAACGTATACTAAAATGACCGTAGGGTGCCGCTTACGACGTTATGACGGAAACATTGTCGATGAATCAACCGAAAATTTATCTTATATCGGGCAGAATTAGGTTTATTTTAGGAGTGTCGCGCTTACGATATTACTTCTATGAAATATTTTTCATAAATCAATCGAAAAGGGATATTGTGGCTTGTGTAATAAGGTTTGTTTTAGTTTGGGTAATTTGGTTTATCCAATTCATAGTTTTAGACCTTTATGGCAAGGTTTAGAATTCAAAATCAGAAGAAAGCAGTCACTTTTGATCAGCTAAAGAAATAAAATTACGCAAAAATTGCTCATATAGTGGATACAAATAAGACTTCTTTCGACTATTGCAGGGTTACTACTACTTACAATTTGCATACCAACAGCTATAATAAGCTACATTTCTAAGTGGTACTGTAAACAAAATTGGACTATATTCCGTTATAATTAGATCTAAAATCCTCTCAATTGTCCATGACCTTTGTAGCTCAACATCAATTTCGTCTGGTATTTTCCCTTATCCTAAATGTTCTGTTATACCAGTACATAATATCCTTCACCGAGCTCCCTACAATTGCCTCACAATCACTTTCAATCTGTTCTTATGATTTTAACGAGGTGGTCGCTACCCATTGCCGCATTAGTACGTCCTTCCAAATAAAGATATTGATAATAAAAAGCAATGGTACCGTAATTGCCTGATATAATCGTATCCAATCAGATAATCACATTAGGTTTTACGATATTATTTTTATGTACGGTTTCGTGAAATGAGATTTTTTAGGGATACTTATCAGTCAATACATACAAAGAGGAAATTGTTGGGAAGATGTGTAGACATGAATTCATTATTGCTTTTATGGAGTTCGGAATGCTGAATAGACATATTTTAAAAAGGGCATTCAGAGAAATTCCATTTAAATTGAGCGACCTTATTGCGTAAATATCTTCACCTTACAAAGGGAAGAATTTGATGTAAAAATGATTTCGATACCAAAATATTTTTTGTGCCGTGCAGGATTTTATAAATATACAATTCATAGACGTAAAGTATACTTAAATTTAGAACAAGTACGAGTTCCACTCAATTATATTTTATGGGTTCTTTTCTGATGTTAAGTAGGTAAATTTCGATCATCATTTCAACCCATAAACGTCCCACTGCTGGGCACGAGTCTCCTCCAGAGCATGTGGAGGGAGTTTAGCCTACTATACCACGCTGGCCAGACGGGTTGGTATAGAGTTTCTTTCGAATTTTCCTTTTTTAGCAGTGCTCTTATCTGCTTATTGTTCTCTCTGTTTTATTTTGTGCATTATTTGACTAAATATTTTGTATCGCCTGCAATCAATGGCTACCCGCAACCCTGACCAGGTCGTCTGTTCATCTGGTGGGGGGCCGCCCTACGCTGCGCCTTCTAATACGTGGCTGCCACTCGAGAACCTTTTTTTTTTAGTATAAATGTTACAGTCAAAACTCTTAACCAGACAAATCTTGTTTTGACTGATTATATAGTGATATAATCAGTCTCAAGATCAAAATCAGTTTTAAGAGTTATTATATTGCACTCAATATAATAACGTAAAGAGTACAAAAGTAAAGAGATCGGTACTAAACCAGTTTTCAAAACTGGTTTTCTTAGGTAAGGTTAGTTTTTATAATTATTATAAAAACTATGCTAACCGAAATAGTTCCGACCTCCTTTCATTCAAGAGTTTTGACTGATATAGCTAGTCAAAACTACTTTTCACTGGTTAAGAGTTTTGACTGTAACATAAATATAAATAGAGTAATTTATTATAAATAGATTTATAGCCAGTTACGTGTCGTTGACGGTCGAAATAAAGAAAAACTACTTAGTTTTAAAGAAATATTCTATGTATTTCAAGCGATGGTGGCTGAATGGATAAGGGACCGGCGTACAAATGACGCGGTCCAAGTTCGAGCCCGACCAGCAGCACCAATGTGGATTCCACTTTGTTGAATTTATATGTAATAGTCACGTGACTTACCATCTGCTAACAGTGTAGGAAAACATCGTGAGGAAACCCACATACCCTAGAAGAAATTTTATGAGTATGTCTGATCTACCAACCCGCATTAGGCCAGCGTGAGTAGATTATAGCCTAAACTCTCTCAGCTCTCTAGACAGAGGAGAGGAGACCCGAGCTCAACAGTGGGACTTAATGGGTTTTGCTGATGATGATGATGATGATTCTATGTATAAACGGGTCTTGAGCTCTATACTATAAGTAACTTTGAACACCTTACGATAAACTCATGTTCTCTTTGAGGATTACGTTCAATTGTTGTGGTTTCAACAACAATCTTTGTTCTAGCAGGCAGTCTTGTGATGTGGTCCGTAGGCTTGAATCCTATGAAAGCGGTGTGTTTTTAATATATATATGTGTGCGTGTGCAATAACTGGATGGAAGAATATCCTTCTTACTGTCGCAATCAGAGACGCTACTTAAATTTAAAGCTTATTTAGTACGTGTAATACTTAAGTCTATACGCCTAAAGACGATTTTTCAATGAAAAAAATGTGTAAATAACAGATTACTGCTAATTGAAGTCTCTGATTGCGGCAGTTAGCGTCGTAACTAGTGATAGTACGGCCAATGTTGTCGCATTCTGTGTGAAGATAAACAACACTAAATCAATTGTATGGTATAAAATAATATCTTAATTAAATTTTGTACTTTACATAAGCATTGTAAATCAGCTTGTTCTTAACTTCTCAGCGACTCGAAAAAGCTAGAATATTTTTTCCGTTTCTACCTCCATGCTGTCTGATTGTGTCTTCAAGTCTTGCATTTGTAAACATAACATAACATAGCATCACGCCTTTTTCCCCGAAGGGTAGGCAGAGGTGTTTCACACCTACATTTCGCCAGCTATGTTTGGTCCCATGAAATAGGGGGCGAGCCTATTGTCATCAACCGGGAACATTTGTTTACCAAACTCCGGGAAAATCTTAATAATGGAATTTCATGATAGAAAACCCAATACCATTTTCACCCGACCCGGGAATCGAACCCGGGACCTCTTGCACAGCAGTCGTATACACTTCCCGCTGCGCCACCGAGGCAGTTGCATTTATAAATTACTTTCTAGTGATTATTATATTTTTATAGTGAATCAAATATGTAATTCATTGGAGTCTAAGCGTGCCGTGATTTTTAAGTTTATCCATTTATTAACTTATAACATACCTGTCACATCATGTCTCTTTGTTTCATCTTCGCTTTGTATACGATTATCGAGGTTAAGTAACTTTTGGCGAGGTCAGTCCATGATGGGTGACCGTTTGTGGCAATTTTCATTGTCGAGCGTCGCCGAGCTTCGGAAGTCACGTAAAGGCGTTGATCCCAGTTATCACTTTATGTGTCGTTCAGCCAAGTTGCTAAGCCGTTTGGGCAAACTGATAAATTCCAATAATAAGTTATGCTCAAGTCCATTCGATAATAATGAAAGAACATCATGCGGATAAATTACAGAAACAAATTAGCTCAAGATGTATTTCCTTATAGCTTTTGTGATGCCTGCTGAAAATAGACGTGATCTCACGACGAACTACACTTCTACTCACAAATACCCTATCACTGGCCCCATTTTCCTCGACCAACTTTCACCAACTTGTACGATAAGTGGATAATGTATCATTTACTTCCTTCCTGCTCCATATCTTGTGCAGGATGTATTTACGTATACAATCTTCAGCCTAGTTCAGAAAATATACTCAACATTTTATATTAAGAATAACTAATGACGCTTTATATATAGACGGGATACTAACGTTACTATTTTTGCGATAATAAAGGTATTATTATATACACACAGCAATTACGAAGCGATGGTGGCTGAATGGATAAGGGACCGGCGTGCAAATCACGCGGTCCGAGTTAGATCCCCACCGGCAGTACCAATGTGGATTCCACTTTGTGGAATTTTTATGTACTAGTCAAGTGACTTGCCATCTGCTAACGGTGAAGGAAAACATCGTGAGGAAACCCACATACCCTAGAAGAAATTCTATGAGTATGTCTGATCCACCAACCCGTACTAGGCCAGCGTGAGTGGATTATGGCTTAAAACCCTTTTAGCTCTCTAGTTAGAGGAGAAGAGACCCGATCCCAGTAGTGGGACTTAATGGGTTGCTGATGACAGCAATTACGCTAAATTTCCTCTACATTCTTTGGAGGAGACTCGTACCCAGTATTGAGACGTTTATGGGTTCAAATGATGACAACAATTAAATAAAAAAATGGAATGCTGGTGGTTCTAAAAATGAACATGTATTATGTGATTAATATCGACGTTTAGGTAATTTAAAGTTTCAATTTAGGCATGTTTTATACACAGAGAACTGAAAATATAATCTTAAATCCATTTTACTGAATTTAGTCTGTGCAATGCCAGTCGGTAACGGAGTTGAGTACGCATGGCTGTAGGTATGTTATATAATGTTGCCTTTGTCTTCTGCAGTATCAATATCTCAAAGCATAGTACTCTAATAATTACTACAACTATTCATAGACACAGAGCCTAAGAGAAATGTTGGTATGAAAATTGAAAATATTGTACTCTTATTACTGTTTTTAATTGAATTTTAGACAACTATGAATATCTTAATATCTTATCTTTATGTTCATCATCATCATCATCATATCAGCCCAATGTCCACTGCTGAACATAGGCCTCACCTAATTTACGCCACTGCGACCTTGACCAGGTCGTCTGTTCATCTGGTGGGGGGCCTTCCTACGCTGCTCCTTCTAATACGTGGCTGCCACTCGAGAACCTTTTTTCCCCCATCCGCCATCAGTTCTATGAGCTATGTGCCCTGCCCAGTACCATTTTAACGAGGCGGTTCGGTGAACTATGTCGACAGCTTTAGTTCTTCTGCGGATCTCCTCATTTCTGATCGTATCTTTATGTTCATGATATATATATTTTTAATAAATGACGTTCCGCTAAGGGTCTACTCGCAATATTCCCATCAGCGTATTTTAATATCATAATCAAATGTTTAATACTAACAACGACCATCTTAAAATTTTTCAAACATTTGACAGAATTGAATATTGAAATGACAAGAATTTTTGCAGGGGGCTTGCTCTGAATTTCGACATTCGATTAGTCGGTTTTGATGTCACTGTTAAATTTAAGAAAATTTATGGTCGCTGTCACTTAAAAGCATTTGACAACGACATCAATACCGAATAATCAAATGCCGAAATTCAGAGTAAGCCCCCAAAAAATGCCTAGTTCTATACAACATGTCTCCCATACCTCTATCTACTCAAAGCTGAAGCATTCGATTTTGGGTGAAGCTACATCCCACGTGAGTTTAATTACTAGTGGTATAGTTTTCTATATTCATTTAGTAGATAAAGGCTTGCACTACTCCAGATAACTTTAGCTAATAAGTCGATAAAGTTCGCAACTATCGCGGAACTTTGCAAATTTAATATCCAAACTCATTGGCCCGAAAAAGCAGGCGGGGGCTTTATGGTACGGCGGGTAACGGGGTAAGCAGAATACTTTTAGTTGAGAAGATATCAACAACTTTGCTGTCGTGTTGTTTTTAAACCTTGCCCTTGATCTGTGAGAAGTTTTTTTATATACCGTTTTAGTGTAAATACTTACTCAATATAATATGTAATTATTTAAGTATATAATATTGTTATATATAATCAGAATTTTAATCAATCGTAAGGAATGGCGTGTTTAACTAGAATTCTAAACGACAACATTTAATTTATCTGTCGAACGTAACGTGAATAATTTGCCTACAATGATATCTAATATCTCACATTGTGTATGTTAATACGCCATTACATAAGCTTTCAGCTTGTCCTCGTGTGATTACAACAAACACAATACACGAATATGTATCAAATTTTACTGTTTATCGAAATGATTACCATATTAAATGGCACGCGGCTGTAAACACAAAATATAGAACGTATTGTACCCTCATAAACTGAGCTAAAATAAACAAAGGCGAAGCGTATCAATATTACAATAGCAATCACACAATCACACGTCCATCCAATGACATCGATAATATCGAATCCGTATTGTAAACCAACATAATACGCGAGCTAAATCGATTGTAAATCGCATTCGATTCGGTCGAAACGATTATTGTAACACCTTCATCGTGTATGTTAGATTCGGGTCCAGTATTTGATGGGAAAAACGTAATGAGAGTGGTGATTGTAGGTGTTTTAATGGGTCAGTTGTAGTGAGAGTTGTTATCTTAATATGTCCGGACTCTGGAGTATCATTGTGTATGATGCGGCGGTAAAGGACAATATTAGGTGTCTTCGCTTTTAATTGAGATTCGGTTTCGTTGTTATGGGAGAATGTGATACTGTTTTTACATTGCGTATTTGAAATACATAGGTACTGATTTGTTTTAAATAATAGATGGATCTTTGCTAATAGCTCTAAAGTAACAATGGAAGATGGAAAATTGTAACAACTATGGCGACTAAAAAGAGTGACCTGAGTTTCTTGCCAAGTTCTTCTCAGAGCTCAACCTTGTCAGTGGACTGGCCGTAGGCAAATTTACTGACACCTTTTTTTTGGCTTTGTATGACGTTCATAAGTATCATGTATGTGATCTAAATGAAATAAAACGATTTAACTTTGACTTTGGATTTACAATAGCCACAAAGATTCTTTGAAAGGTTGAAATGCGTTTAAGGATGTAATTGAATATCTTTCTCAAAGCTTTTAATACAAAAAACACCATTTGCTGTTATACAATAAAATAAGCTTGTGATTGTAGTTTCAATTGTCCGTTTGACATTTGTCCTAGTTACCTATAAGAAGAAGCATATTTTAAGTGTGGTCGGTTTAAAATAAGCATATTTTATTGTGATATTTCTTACTAAAGACTAATTTAACGAATAAAAGAAAAAATAATACAAAAAAGTGGGGTAAATCATAGTTTAGCTTCATCGTTTCAAATGTTATCATTATATACAGCGCCTGCAATTTCATTGTTACTTCAATAGTTATTCAATACGAATTGACCGCAGTCAAATTGCTCAGCGGAGATGACAAGTCCACAGCTGAAAGGAAGAATTATGAAGGATTATGGAATGTGGTGACTTAAAGAAACATTTCATTATAAATCAAGAACGTCTTCAAGTATTTCTTCATTTTGAATAAAATAGTCATTAATTGTTATTTTAGAGCTATTAGCAATTTGAAAAATTTCATCTATTAGGCATAGGCTCTTTAAATGATTCCATTCTATTTTTATGCAACACTGAACTACAAGATAAACTCAAACGTAATTAATCTATCAAAAGCGTTCGTATCTTGAGTACACAGGCCAAAATCCCCCGGTTTACAATAGTATAGATTCGCAATGACAATAGCTCAATGGGTATTCATTCGCCTCACCTCACTAAAGCTTCAGCACCATATATTGTGAAAATATACTCAGCTATTTTAAATATAATTTTCAACAATTTTGTAATTATTTAACTATGTAATCTATTAATTATTGTCGGTGACATTGTATTAATAATGATGTCTTGCATTTGTTTGAATTAGGTGTCTCTCCAAGTGGCCTTCTATTATAAATTAGGTAAATATTATAATTATGACCAAAGCGTTTTCTTCTTAATAGTATTACTAAGAAAGAATACCAAAATAATAACTGAAAATGTACTAGAGGTGTTATAAGTAATCGGTACATTCAGCAACAAAAGTAATATATACATATGTATATAATGTCAAAACGCATGTATTTCGTAGCATACATAAATTACTTATCAAGATTAGAGCTAGAATTGAATTTAATATGAAAATTCAATTCAGGTACTATTCAATTTTGAAATTTGAAAAAAAAAAAATTGTTTTGATATTATGAATATGTTCAGCTACTTTTGTTGCTGACCGTACATGTATAAAGAAGCAATTGTGTTAAGTCAAATACAAAAATATACATAAAAAAAACAACAGCTACATAATATAGTCCCATGCCAATCATATTTCTTTATATTATCTAAAAAAAAAAATTCAAATCTCTTAAATTTTGTACTATATTTGATAGCAGCGACAGAAGAGATGTTTCACAAACCTAAGGTCGCATTATGAAGCCGCCCCCTCAAGGAACCGATGAAGATAAGACCTTTGTTAGGGATAACAGGAACGTTATTTATGTATAACGTAGTTTCCGAACACAATTTGGTCATTTTGGGTTCTTATTATTTCGGCCTTATTGAGATTAACTTTATGGCCATCACTTTTCATTAGGTTTGAAAGAGGTTTTGTTTAGGAGATGTTGTAAAGAAAAAGCTAGCTGAGATGTTTGTTTTGTTATTTTTGAGTCCTTTGCTAGTTTTATTTTTGTGTATTTAGTGTCTATATTTTCTCCAGTCACTTATTTCATACTCATCCCGATCATGTTTATTTTCTTATACAGGGTGTATACGACGGTACGACATTAAATGAAACCACGTGTAGCATGTGATGTTAGAAGGCTATACCAAAAAAATTAAACAGAAATTTGCAATAGTTTAGACGCAAATGTACTTTCTTTATGTCACAGTTGTTCACAGTTTTAAACAACCTGGAGGTATTTACGTTGATCGTATGTTGTCATTACGTCATTCAATTCATTTAAATATCTCTGACTCTTTCATATTATCTTATCTCTTACTCTGTTCCACACTGTTGTCGTCGTCATGTCGAAAACGTCATGATAGAAAAATAATGTGTAGTTTTATATTCTTAAATTTTTCGACTTTAAATAATGTGTAGCTTTTTTTTTTTTTTCTTTTTTTTTTTAATAATTTATATTAGAAATTGTTTATAAGGGTTAACACTGGCTGCCTTGTTATTTAATGTCGTATCGTCGTATACACCCTGTATATCTATATAATGTTATGTGTACGATCCTCGTCATACGATACTCGTACATTCATCAATTTAAATTGTATCATGTCAGCAGTTCACTTCATTCATCACTTTTATTAATTGTATTAATTAGTTCGCAATAACCATATACCGACAACGGTCGTGTCGCGTACTCATCTAGCATTCTATCATTTTATCTATCTGAGCAAATTATCTTTCAAGTTTTAATATAGATAATTAATTTATCTTTTAGTTTAATTGAGCTTTTATCCCAGGTTGTACGGACCGTACATTATGATTAAAAATATTTTTAGCTAATGTGAAGTGTGAAGTATATACTTAATATTCTAAAGCTGAAGGGTTTGTTTGGTTGGTTAGTTGGACGCGCTACTCTCAGAAATTAGGTACAGGTTTGATATAAAAAATATTTTTTGTGTTGGACAGTCCATTTATTGAGAAAGGCTAGGCTATATATAACATTACGCTACGACCAATTGGAGTTGAGCAGTGGCCAAACAAAGAAAGACGGGTGTGAAGTCCCGGCAACATCTAGTTCTACCAAAAATATAAAATACCGGATAAAATTTTGAACCCTAAAGTTATTCTACCAATAAATACAATTCCAATGTTTGAAATGAAAATTTCATTCTAATTTATCCTATATATTTATATTCAAGCTGAAATCGATTCTGAAGATAATTGAAAAACATACCAGAATTTATGAAATTATAGCCAGTCGTCAACATTAATCGTTTTATCGGAACGCAGGCTGCTCAGCCTGCAGCTATCATTCAATCTTACTGTTGTTTTCTCTCTACCAACAAATAAGCTTATCAAACATAAGTAGGTTATTTCTTCAAGGCTCTCTATTTCGCTAGTAACAGAGACACTACACCTGACCACGGACATTAAACCAAATTAACTATGTATGTGCCTTCATTATGCACGGGGTTTGCGAACAGCTACCATTGTTTTAGATCACTGTATCCTACTGTATTGTCTGAAGTCTTCTTGTGAATACGTTAAGCTATACGCGTGGGCTTGTGTTTGCTACAGGGATTATATTATATCATAAAGCAGACCGCTTAGGCTTACACAGGCGTATATTTCTCAATTTTCTCGTCGATTTTCCAAAAAAAATTTATTGTTCTGACAATTACGAAGACATAATTAAAAAATTACCTGAATCGGTCGATCCGTTCTCCAGTAATGCACTTACATATAATTTTTTTAGTTTTATACAGACAAACCTATTCTACTAGATATGCTGATAATTTATTGCTATGCAAGTCTCCCTAACTCCCTTTGGTATTTATCCAGTTTTCATTTCTTATGCACAATTATTTAATTTAAGTTTTATTATTTTTATGTACTAAATAATACTATTGTAGTATTATTTAGTACATAAAAATAATAAAACTTCGATCGATTTTGCAAGTCATTGTTGGACTGTAGCTTATTATTATCCCCAAAAAATAAAATTAGTCTCATACATAGGTATCAAAAGGCCGAAATTTAGCCAGAACATTTTTCCCTATAAAATTCGCAGACTTTTATTCGAAATTGAACCAAAGCAGACATAAATTTCGTCTACAAGATCTGAACGGTATAAACCGAGGTTACAGTAAAGACATCTGAAATATTTATATCTGTAATGTTTGGGTCAAGTTAAATAAAAAAATTCTGTGGATCGTCGTCAGCTTATTGAAATGTATCCTCCTGTGAAGTATTGATGGACTATTAGACTGTTTTTAATAATGTTACCTCTTATGTAATATTTTTATTTCGTTTATATAAAAGCAAATTAGAAGATTGTAATATTTTAATAAGTGCTCCGATTGTTGAGGGAGGAAGATTATAATGGAGTAAATATTTGACCATTCTTTTTCATTTACAGAATAAAATCCACCGTTCTTCTCAAATATTTCCAAATTTTAAAGTACCTACAGAAACATTTTAAAATAATCTGTTTACATTGTGAAGAACCATCTAATGAAACCATTTTAAAAATGATTCAAAAATATGATTTATTTGCGTTTTTTACTTCAGTTGAAAGGTCAATATCAAAAAGAACGTTCGAAGCATTACAAATTTTATATTCTTTAGTATTTTTAGTCCAAGACCTTGTCTGGCTTCGGGGATTACGACACATTTTATGAGCCAGACCTCCAATCGTGTTAGTGATAAGACACGCCTTAATAGAACACTGTAACCCACGGATTGTGACATTGATACCCTTTGGGACGTAATGGTTACTGTTTAAATAGATAAAATAGTTATATATGTATGGTAACTTGTTTAATCTTAACTTCTTCAACCAAAACCTGTAGACACCTGTGTGCGCTTGAACAAATTGAAAAACTAAGATGCTGGCAATTGATAATTGCCTGTAATAGCTACGACCTTTTCAAAACTGTCAGCACAATAATACTTATTAGACCATTTTTTATTATTATTATTACTACTTTATTTTAACTTCCACGAAGAAAATTTTACATAACAAAGTAGCTAAAAATACATCATTGATCATTTAGATACTGAGTTATTTGTGGGAGTCAGGCGCCCAAACTAGGATACCCTTAACCTTTTTTAGATCAATATAAAAAGCTTTACATACTAACAATTTATTAATAAACACAATGTCTAGCTGAACACAGAACGACTAGTATCACTTTTTGCAACGACATAACATAGCATCATTCCTTTTACTCTGAAGGACAGAGATGCTCACATTTACCAGCTATGTTTCATCATCATCATCATTACAACCCAAACATAAACGTCCCACTGCTGGGCACGGATCTCCTCCAAACATTTTGGAAGGAATTTAGCCTATTATACCAAGCAGCCTAGAAGGGTTGATATAGGGTATTTTTTCGAATTTTCCTTTTCTCGCAGTGCTCTTGTTGCTTAAGGTTTAGTCCTTTAGTCGCCTCGTATGCCACCCACGGGTGAGATGAGATAGTGACATTATGTATTAATCCGTCACTTTTTTGCTTGACCATTCACGATTCACGATTGAATCAAGGGCCTGGTGGTAAAATCACGTCATCAATTTAATTAATTTCTGTCTCTAGTATAATGTAAACAGCTAATCCAGGACTAGATAGTACAATTATTCATTCTAGTGCAGGATTGAATCACTGAAACATTGTGAACAGACCATAAAAGTTCAATAATGGAAATACAGAAGTGGTGTTCGTATTTGAATACAAAAGATATTCAAATTTGAAGTTAATAATTGTACATTTCGAGGTATTGTTTTGTGAAGTGGTCAAAATGACTTTGGTTTTAGGTTGTCACAATAACAAAAGACGAATGAATGATAAAGTGGCACACCTAGAACAGGGGTTGTCTTTATCAACAATCCATTACTTCTCACTGCTGGTTTCGAGTTTCTTACATTAGAGGAAGCCTTTCTGTTACCAGGTTTCCTTCTCTGAAAGGTGTTGTAAAAGGTGTTCAAGTGTAGTATTCCTCTCTCCCTTAGCCGTCTTTTACGACATTCTGAAGATACAAAATATACGTCTTGGACAGAACATTATCCTTGCATCTTGCATCTGTTTGGTGAGTGTGTTATTAGAAGGGTAATCTTCTTGTGAGAAGACCTCCAGCTGTGCTCAGTAGATTTGTTGATAATGATGCTGTTGGTTCAGATTTTAATGTTATATGGGATAAAAGGCTATCCTATAAACTTTTCTTTTTACATTTTTCTAGGCATGCCTATAGTACCTACCCAATTTTTATTATTACAATTCCCCATCGCACACTGCCAGTGCAGTTTGGACGAAAGCGTCCGTCTGGTGGCTGCCAAATTACCTAATATCATGCAATGACATCCGATCGGTGATATTTGTGGTAGAATTTGCCGAGTTTGAATTAAAAAGAGTGAGATATATGCGGACGGTTTATTTTTATTTGTTTACGTTTCTAATGTTTTAAGTGTTTGTTTGGATTTTATTTAAGTCAGAGATAGATTATTCCTATCTGACTTTTAATCATACCTATAACTTTTGCGTCCACATAATTATTTTTATAATATAATTTCTAAATAATTGGTAAAAAGAAAAAGTATCATACGAATGTACTGGCCTAATGTTGACTGGCCTGTTGGTCTAGTGGTTGGTGACCCTGACTGCTAAGCCGGAGGTCGTGGGTTCGATCCCCACCCAGGACAAATCTTTGTGTGATGAGCATAAAGGTTTGTTCTGTGTCTGGGTGTAATTTATCTATAATATGTATGTATTTACAAAAAAAAAAGTATTTAAGTAGTATATCAGTTGTTTAGTACCCATAACACAAGCAAGTATAATTGCTTAATTTGGGACTAGATGGCACTGTGTGAATGTTGTAGAATATTATTATTATTATTATTAATGTAGCTTACGAACGATATTACGATAGGTATTTAATTGATTATTTGATTACAAAATGTTTCTTGTTTGTTTAAAAGTCACAAAATAAGTAATCTTATATTGTTATTCTCAAGATGCACAAAGTTTGTTGCTTTTTCAAATACGTCAAGTAAAACAAAGTTAAAAATACGAACCTATATACCTACTTGAAACGTTTTAAAAGTTTCCTGTTGTTTCAAGAGTAGGGTGTTGGCGATGTTAAGAACTCTCCAACTTTACTCACAACCGGAATTGCACCTTGTTACTTTAAAAATAATGTTTTAACTTGTTGGGCAATATTAGTTTGGAATTTGGTGTTGTATTATTATTTTGCTATGTCACGAAGTTACTAGTCTTACCGATAAGTTTTCATAAAGTTTCTTAAAGTTTTCATTTGTAACATCATTGGAATTTTGAATATTTTTTTATTTAATTGATAAGATTGCTATAGTTTTTCAATAGTCTCAATCAAATATATCAAACAAAATAGGTACCTACATAATTGTCCAACAAATAATTTAAAAAATGTATTTAAAACTCATTGCATGAACAGGAAAATTAATTTGCGGTAGAGTATAGGGGTGCTTTGTATCCGATAAATAATAATATTCTACCACATTCACACAGCGCCATCTAGTCCCAAAGTAAGCAATTATATTTGTTTGTGTTATGGGTACTAAACAACTGATATACTACTTAAATACATTTTTTTTTTGTAAATACATATTATAGAAAAAAAAAAACAAAAAAAAAATACAAATGCAAATAAATGCATGTTTGTAAAGTCCTGCGACACAGAGCAAGTTATCAAGGGTGAGTTCTCTTTTAAAAACGAAACGAAAGATCGTTGGAAATTTGTTTGGTAGCTTAAAGTGAGTAATATCTTTTGTAAAAAGGTTTTTAAATATATTTCAGGTTGTTCTAAATAACTTGTAAATGTTTTACATCTGTAATACGTAAGTTAAAGCTCATGGTTTTGATGTTATAATGAAATCTGTTGTTAACCAGTCAGGAACTTTTACATTTCCTCTTGTAAGAACACTATTAAATTCATTTTCAACGAAATGAATGGAATAATCCTTGTGTAACTTTTTAATTTAATTTTTTTAGCCTTTCTGCTCTCTCTTGATAGAAAGATCTTTTCCTCGTAGGTATTTAAAGGGTTATTTACTTTTAAACATTCGCGTTTCATGATAATATTTATTGATTTAAAACGGGAATTTACGCGATTATGATTTAGGTGTTTACATACCTTATGGTGCTTGACGTTTCGACCAGGTTACACCGGCCGTGGTCACAAGCTGACTGGTGAGGCGATGTCATTGCTCCGTCGGTGAGGTAGATTCACTTAAATCTACCCTCATATTATTGTTAATCCACGCACTATCACATACTACACTCACAGTGACCCTATTCATGCAGCCATGGATGAGGAATTCTCTTTTAATATTATTTGTTCTTAATTCTAGTCAATGAAAGTGCTGAAAATAATGACATATATAAAAGATAAACATAGCATCACGCCTTTTGCCCCGAAAGGGTAGGAAGAGGTGTATCATATATCATCCATCATTTAAAGGGTTGCTAGTAGAATAGTATGGGACATTTATGGGTTATAATGAAGAATTATTTGGAGAACAAGGCTCAGTTGGAATAAAATAATACCTACATATTCGTTTTATATAATATTTTTGTAAAGTACTGCTATATATTTACACAGTGTATGACGTCAACGTTGCTCATCCAATTAGCTCGAGGCTACTCTTAGTAGATTATGTTGATTTTAGGAATTTAATAACGTGTTTTTGTTCATTTGGGATTGGATAAAAAATACACTAAGCTAATGCCTAATAAATATGCCATCATCATCAGCAACCTATTAAGTCCCACTGCTGGGCTCGGGTCTCCTCTCCTCTAAGTGCGCTTATCACTTTCATAAATTTCTCTAATTAGTTGCTGTCTGAGTCTTCGCTCCCATGGATCTTCTTTTGGCTACTCAACTCCTATTAGTACTAATAGGAACTATAGGCTACCCAAAACTAAAATATTTTTTCAAATCGAACCAGCAGTTCCCGAGTACAGTAGCGCAACCAAACAAACAAACTCTTCAGCTTTATAATATTAGTTTAGATTCCAAAGCAAAAATTGTGTTTATGTGTGTATTTAGCAACGCACATATTATTTTTAATCTGGCACATATACATTGCGTAGGTAAGTATCCACATTTTATCAACGCTGTGTTTATTTTTGTGAAATCCGTCCAAAGTTATGACCTTATTTGTGAGCAAGAGTTGGCTCGAATCTCTTCTAATAAACATCCTCCAGAAAAACTAGGTTACCAACCTAAAAACAACAAATTTTGTATTTTTTTTTTCTTCAAAATAACCGTATTATTTCTATAGCAACATACAATTATCCCAATAAGAATATTTGCCAATAAAAATCAGTATTCCGAACTAACGTAGTAAAATTTTATCGCTCTATAAAAATGAAGTGTTCGAGTTTAGTACGAATATCGACAATCGTGCAAGAAATGAAGATCTTGGAAGTGGCGACCCTAGCTGGAGTAGGAACCGAATGAAACGCGACAGAAATCGTAGTAATCTCACTGACTCTGATACAATAGAACACTTTATTTCGCTTCGGATGGAGCGAGTAAAAGGCAAGCGTCGGTTGGACAATAGAGTGTTCAACTCTTCTTGTCATCAAAGATAATAATGTAGAAAATATAGTGAGAAATTAAAATGAGCTCTGTGCGGTCAGTAAACAAGGGGTGGCAATTTTATTTTCCAATGTCGGATCAATAAGAAGAAGTGGGACACAGGATATTGCTGGACATTGAAATGGAAAAAAAAGCGTTTTAATTACGCCCTGTCGCTTTGAGGAGTGCGAGAGAGGTTGAACTTATTGTAGTCATTGAAGCGTTAATTGGACACTACTTTTTATGTTAGGCATTGTTTGATTTTTTTTTGTTAGTATCTTAATAGTGTTTATTTTGTAGTTATCGTCATAGTTTCGATGCAAATAAAAATTTTCTCTGGGCGGCTGGCTGGCGATATCAAAGCCGTGTAAATCGAAAGTCAATGATCACTTGTTTCGTCATAATTTAATTTTGACAATATGTCATTATGTGATACACCTCTTCCTACCCTTTCTGGGAAAAAGGCGTGATGCTAAGTTTATGTTTTATATATGTCATTATTTTAAGCACTTTCATAGACTAGAATTAAGAACAAATAATATTAAAAGACAATCCTCTTCCTCATCAGCAACCCATCAATGTCCCACTGCTGGGCTCGGGTCTCCTCTCCTCTATCTAAAGACCCTGAGAGGAAAGGAGAATTGCATTTAGTAAAATAATTATGTTATTGTTATTATGTTTGTATCCATATATCAATAACATATTGAAACACTTGAGAGCTACTTAATTCAAACACGTTTGGTTAAAGTAACTCAAGTTTTTTATAACAAAGATAATGCAAGCTTTATGAGGTAAACCGTTTCCGTTAAAATTAGAACAATGTCGGTTAAGCGTTGAGCATAATAATATGGTAAATATCGATGCACTCATGAAAATGGAAAAGCTTAATGAAAATATATTTTATTTTCAAGAGGCAATAAATCCCTCTCTGAATATCAATGCGATGCAAGAATATATTATTTCATTTTATAATTGAGGGTATAACGATAATTAGTATTGTATTATTATTAGTGAGTTTTCATGCCTGTATGATTTATATCTGGTGGGGGGCGCCCCACGTCGCGCTTTTCAATATGTGGCCGCCACTCGAGAACTTTTTTGCCCCATCGACCATCAGTTCTGTGAGCTATGTGGCCTGCCCACTGCACACAGGTTGGGGGTGGTCGTTGCATGCGGGTGGCACAAAATCGCTCGCTGTGGCGGAAATTAGGTGATGCCTATGTTTAATAGTGGATGTCGTGTCGTTGGGTTGATATATCATGATGATTTATATCAACTAGGTATTGGACATTTCTATTTTAATACAAAGTACAATTTGGAATTTATGATAAGTTATTTATAATATGTATGTAATTACAAAAAAAAAAGTATTTAAGTAGTATATCAGTTGTTTAGTATTATAACACAAGCAAATATAATTGCTTACTTTGGGACTAGATGGACCTGTGTGAATCTGGTAGAATATTATTATAGTATCGACGCAGTATATTGCGTCGTACTCGTAGTGTTAAGAATTGTTTTACGTGGCGCTAAATACTATCAAAGTTATGCGCCTTAGGTCTCAGCAATAAAGGTAGATGTATTGAATTATAGAACAAGTTCTGTGTCGGAGAAGACTTGACTAACTACCGGACACAAAGTACACCCAGACTGAAAAAAAAATTCTATGAACCACCTGAACATTTGCCGCGCGGAATCAGAATCATTCAGAACCATCATTCTGATTATGATTTTAAATATTTACCGCGCGGACATTGCACTCACAATACTCATCATACGATCTTAGGCACCTGAAGAATAATCCGTCGGGCATAGTAACTTTTGTATGGATAATGAAGGATCATCGGTCAAATGTGAAAGATCGAACGTTTTTGTATAGATTTGACTGTTCTGACGAAACTTGACCGATAAGACCGTCGGGTGTGAAAAGAGTGTTGTAGTAGCAGTAACAGTTTTGTTTTTGCATATATTTAAAACTAGTACTGAGACTCGGCCACTAACTATGGGGCTCATTAGAAAGCTCACTGCCACTCAGCGAGCCATGGAAAGGGACGGAGTTTCCCTGCGTGATCGAATCAGAAATGAGGAGATCCGTAGGAGAACTAAAGTTGGCGATATGTCGCCTATGGCTCACCGAATCGCATCTTTGTAATGGCAGTGGGCAGGCCTCATAGCCCGCAGAACTGATGGCCGATGCATGGGGCAAAAAAGTTCTCGCGTGGCGACCACGTATTGGACAGCGCAGCGTAGGACGTTGCCCCACGAGATTGACCGACGACCTGATTTAAAAATAATCAGTACAAATTATTTATCAGGTATCAAGATCAACATCGCAGCAAGTGGTGCTTCGAGAAGCGACGCGGGCACTGGCGGGGAGGTACCGATGCGAGGTCTCAGCAGACGCGCCTTCCTTCCACACGCAAGTGCGTTCCGCGTTCATACACGTTGTGGGTAAGTACTAGTATCGTTTGTACATTTTATATTTTTAGTATATAATTTAGTACGATTATGTGCAAAGGAATTTAGTCTTTGCGTCTTTTTGTCACCACAGTATACGTAAGTTAAATTTCGAAGCCTGTAACTATCTCCTACTGTACTGAATTGTTTTGAAGAATAATTGACAATATCCCCATATTTCTACCAAGAGATTTTCCCTTCCATCAAATACGAGTATAAAGCGAAAATTTTGACAAAAAAGCATGAGGTATTTATATTTCAAGGCACAATAAGATTATTAAATTATTACAAAATAGGTCTACGTTGCGTATTATTACGGGCTGACAACTGAGTTAGCCCGTGACCATCGGTGCAATTTGAACAAAACATCGGGCAAATAGATAAGATATTTAGATTAATTTAATACAAGTCGTGAAACTTTAAAAGTTTTTACGAACAAGGTTTCCCAATAACAAGCACATTATGAAACAGCAACAACAGTACAATCGTTTCATAGTTCTTCACAGCACACTCATTCAATAACTCGTTTACGACAGTAATACTGCTAATAAACAAACTACCGATGATTTATATCAAGCGGCAGTTGTTGACATTTATCGCGTGTCTTATACTTAACGATGTCACGATATTCACGATAAGGTTAATGACGTAACGGGTCACGAAACGGTACGTTTCGTTATGAGGGTGGAGTATTTCGGAAACTATGAATGGCGATAGAAGTTTTTATTGTGAATACACTCTTTGGCCTTACTTGATAACCATGGTAATGTTACTACTGTGGTGCATAGTTTCGATTTAGTATTACTTAATAATAATAAAAACTTTTTTGATGAACTAAAAGATTTGAATACTTATACTGGCCGCTTGAGGTCAAAAAAATTGCAATGCCATTAAGATTTTCTTTTTTTGTTACTGTTTTTTTACTAAATGGCATTTCAAAACTATTTTTGATAATATCGGCCTGATATCATTGTGTTATTTGAATACAACCTCTTCAGTTGACAAATAATAAATCGCTTTCTTCGTGCGTGATCGTGATAATAAATAAAATAATTGCAATAAAACATAGGTAATATGTATTATATAGGTCAATTTATTATTTTTAAGGTTCTGAACCACAAATGGAAAAGAAAACGGAACCCTTATAGGATCACTCCGTTGTCCGTCTGTCTGTTTTATGGAAAAAGGCAAGCTGAAGTTTATATGACAAAAAAACGTGTTAATCTTTGGTCTTGTGCTAGATTTTCTTGAGTTTATAGGACTGTGGGCGTAAACTAAATTTAAATAATAAAATGACTCTAGTAATAACTCTGTAGTTTATTGTTAGCGCACAAAGTTTTAAAATTCTCATTTTTTAAAAGAAGTTTATTCCGTTTTCTTTTTAATTAACTTGGTTGTTGTAAGATAGTTTATTATTCCATTGCCAGACAATTTATATTTTAATTTACGAAGTTTAAATTATATTAAAAACGAATAATGAATTCGCTATAGCAGCTTTGGTCTGACGAAAGAAGACCTAGAGTTAATGAAAATAGAATAAAAATATAATAATTCTCTTATAAAGTACTGAGAATAGGTACTTTCTTTTTGCTTTATAGACCTCTTCAAATGTGTTACAAGTTTGAAGTGTTTGTGTGTCTGTAGCATCGTTCCTAACTCCTAAACGAATGAGCCGGTTATGATGTGGGTTTTTCGTTTGAAAGCCGACATGATCGTGATGTTTTATGAAAATCCTTGCTGTCATTTTAAGGTTAGCAGCTCTTGTCTTGGGGGCTACGTAAACTAAAAAAACAAAATTGACAAATAAAAACAAATTATGTTTCTATTTCATGAATTAAAACAGACTTTTTCATAAATATAGTTGATACAAATTATATATCAAATAAAAACAACGTCACAACTTGAACACAGCTTGATCCGGGCAAGAACCTCTTTACTACGTTCCTCCTTTGAAAATAACTTCATAAACAACCCCGTTACATCATAAAGGCAGCAGAATAATTTGTTTTTTTTTTCCCACAATTTGTAGGTAATCGCATAATATATTTGAGACTTCGCTACAACGGATGCTATTAACATAATATATACACAATGCCTATAAGCTATTGTTGGGCAGCTATTTACATGGTGGAATGAGCGCTATCGATTGGCTTGCCCCCTTTTTAGCTAGGAAGATAACACAGAAGTTTTGTTGTATAATTTGGATTTAGATAAGCAGATGAAACATCCTTTTATGTCTTTCAACTTAGTTGCTTAGCAACGCATGGGATTTATTGTCGTTGAAGGGTCCCTTTGATTGTGTAGAGGGTGCTTCGTAAAGATTACGTTCACAAAAATACGTCGCAAATACTGCTATCATCGCGCGTCTAAGATAAAGCGATCAATTTGATACGAGACATTTTTATAAATAAATTATTCTAAGTTTAAAAAAGGATTTTTTTCTACAATGTAATTTTTTTTTAAATCTTTCATGTATACGCAGTAAGCTTAGATTTGGCCTTAACCATTTCAAGTACATTCCAAAGTAGTATTTTAAAGTAAGAGAACATTAAGGAATTAATATGTTTTTGATACAAAACCATAATATAATAATAATAATAATAATAATAATGTCTTTTTAGGCCGTAGCTTTACTTTTTTCCCGAAGGAGTAGGTTCTTCACATCCACATTTCGTCGGCTGTGTTAGGTCGGGACCTAACACAGCCGACCGAACATTAGGCGAGTTTATTGCGAATGACCTGACACATTTTCAAACTCCGGGTATTGTAAAAATTGCGTGACAGAAAAACCCCAATACCGTTTTACCTGATACAGTAATAGAACCATCCTAGTGTCTATTTTTCTTATACCGCATTCGTACATATTCCCTCTGCACCATTGAGGTAGTTATTATGAGATAGCCTTTGTATAAAATATATATTATTTCTGCTCAAACTTAAACTTCTTCTGCTTATCTGAATGAAGTTTTTGCAACGTAAACATGTCGGTTTAACGTTTTATCCGCGGCCAATGTCCGTTATGCTAAAACTCTTCAATATTCAAAATACATATTGGGAATGAGCGAGGCAAAATACAGTATAAGAAACTTTCCCAAGTTAAAACGCGGTCAGGTGTTTTGGTGAACATTTTTCCGTTGCGAAATTGCCGCGTATAATATAAGTATTCTATTGATCGTGGCTTCGTTATGAGTGTATGTAAGTAGTGTGAAAAAACGATGCTATTTTCATAAGATGCGTATAAAAATCCAATGGAATATTCTAGAAATAGTCTGCGTAGTATATGTGAGATTGGTACAGCTTCATTAAAATAGGTAACTTGAACTGAGCTTTTTTGATTGGTAGTGATTTTATGATGGTAATATACAATGTGTAATGAAGGATTAAGTTTACATAATGTCACTACCTCATCTCAACCCGTGGGTATCGTAAAGGCGACTAAGGCAGTGACCTTATGCAGACAAGAGTACTGACAAAAAATAAATATTCGAAACAAGCCTTATATCAACCCGTCTTGCTAGCGTGGTATAGTAGGCTAAATTCCCTCCACATTGTTTGAAAGAAACCCGTGCCCAGCTGTGGGACGTTTATGAGTTGAAATGATACAAAGTTTTGTATCTCTTGGGTAGACCTATATTATTCAAAGGAATAATAATAGGTAGGATACAAAACTTAATAATAATAGGTCCTTTGAATATAATATAATGATGGATCTTGAGTTCGAGTTTGTGTCTTTGGTTTTTAGAACAGGTATATTTTAAACATTAATTGTAGTCGGCATTGTAGTTTTTTTTTTAGGCCTGGACTAGCTTCTACTTCCAAGAAGAGGCATAGAAAGCGGTGTTGTGTTTTAAACAATTACAAGAGACAAACATGTGGTGTATTTGATGAAGTTTAAGCCTCACTTAGCAGCACGAGCTTACATTTCGTTTCATAAGAACGGTTTGTTTTCACGTGGTTAATAGAAATAACATTTTTTCTGATGTAATTAACGAATACAAAATTATATCTCAAATAATAATTTGCTATAGACGAAACAATACGAATACTATACACTAGGTTTATTTTTTTGTGGTTACAAACAAGACCCAAAACAAAATTACGACAGAGACTTACATAATAATATACTTTCATATTTTATAACATGCTGACCAAAATCCTTTACTTTCCTCAATTCGACGTTCAGCCTTTTCTATTTTTTACTGACAAACTTGCTGCGTACAAATTGAAATGTCTCATGGCTTTGAATATAGCTAATTTAGTGGACAGCCCTACGCTACGGGCGGATTTTCCGTTTTTTCCTAAAAGTTTTATGTAAAAAAGTTACTGAAATAAAATTGTCAGGATATCTGAATGTTGAGGGAATTTTGTTGATATTCCAACGTGATGAATGGTTCTAATAAATGGGGTGTAGTAATGCTTGTATACTAGATAAGTTTCTGTAAGAAATGTGAATGTCAATCAACATTATTTTTTATCCATTTATGTTATGTTGAGAATAGTTTATTTGACCGGTATCTTCTAATTAATTATTATGTATTTTTACAAAACGTTAACAAAAAATTATAAATTTATTAATTCGGAACTTGGCATCTGAATGTTTTTAAATGAAATAAATCACTCGTATAACAAAATGGCTGGTGTTATAAAAAAGACTATACAAACTTTTATTAGTAATTTTTCGTTTACATCCTTTTAAAAATCTCAGATTGATGTAGTTGTAAATTTTGTGGTTACTTTCCAGGCAGAATTTTATAATATCGTTATTCAACAAAGCTTTTAATGAAATAAGTTTTTTTTTAATCTTAACAACACACTAACTTATTTTAAAGCGTAAATGGCTGTAGTATAAAATTATTAGTGAAATGCTGCCAAGGAAACCAGCTGAGTCTGCTGTTTTTGTTATTTTATATTCTATTAAAGAACTTATGAATCTCATGCATTAGACGGCCATAACTCTGGCCAGTCGTAATCGTAATCTTAACTTTTGTCGTAGTAGCATACTACGACCAAGACCGAGATTCGTACTAGTTTATATGGTTTATCTGGTCGCTGCTACAACTAGCATCCTTTTCGCAATTTCAACATTCGAAGTCATAATACCTTATGAAAAAACCCACCTTATGAAAAAAAATTTCAAATATTTGAAAACGATACCTCGTTTTCAAATATTTGAATTTTTTGTTATCAACGGTGTCGACTTTGAAGAATCAATCTATTATTTTTAGTATGACTGGCCTGTTGGTCTAGTGGTTAGTGAGACTGACTGCTAAGCCGGAGGTCGTGGGTTCGATCCCCACCCAGGACAAATCTTCGTGTGATGAGCATAAAGGTTTGTTCTGTGTCTGGGTGTAATTTATCTATAATATGTATGTATTTACAAAAAAAAATGTATTTAAGTAGTATATCAGTTGTTTAGTACCCATAACACAAGCAAATATAATTGCTTAATTTGGGACTAGATGGCGCTGTGTGAATGTGGTAGAATATTATATTATATAGTAGGATCAAATGTTCTAAAATCTTACAAAATAATTATAGTATTCTTAAGAGTGGAGCCGTTGATAACGCGATACAATCTTTATAGCTAATGTATGGAGCTAGGCGCTAGCGTGTTCTTCAGGTTAGTCGATCGTGTATAAATGTAACTTCAGCACTGAGAAGTAAAATTATGAAAGTAACAAAAAAGGTCACCTATCTACAATAATTCATGGTGATTGTTGTTTAACCTTTACAATCAGAACTTATTAGTTATGATTAATTCACGCAATGCTGCAGCTGTGACGTTTATGCTTAATTTACTAGTCACGCCAGTTAGATTAGGTTAGACCGACGTAAGTCACTCAAACATAATAGTATTACAGAGAGACTGCGAACTGACGTCATCAGTCAAATCTAGTTAGTGAATGGACTACAATTATGCGAGATGAATGATCGTACTGTTATATGATTATTATATTGTGTTGCTTACTGGCTACTGTAGTGACGGTAGTATACACGAGTGCTGCGCAAGATTGGCAAGACTGCGAATTGTTCTGAATCCAAATCAAAAATAAACTGCCTCGATGGCGCAGCTGGAAGTGACGGGTTCGATTCTTGAGTCGGGTGGAAATGGTATTAGGTTTTACTACTATGCAATTCCAGTATTGAGATTATACCGGAGTTTAGCAAGCCCCCTATTTCGAGAGACCAAACACAGCTGGCGATATGTGGGTGTGATATACCTCTGCCTACCCCTTTGAGGAAAAAGGCGTGATGCTATATGTTTTTATTATGTTATATAACTTTTATACATACATATTTTATTATACCATAATTCAGAAAGCTTTCAATAAATGACTGCTATTGTAAAAAAGCACACGGGCACATTCCATTCACGTTTGCATTTCAACGAATGAAGCACTTGAATAATAAATACAACAAGCCATATTTTGTATATTCGTTGAAAAATTACACTATTTATATATAAATAATTGTTTTCATTAAGTTTACACTTACACTTGAACGCTACGCAGCCATGAATCCATTAATATTACCAATATTATAAATCCAAAAGATAAAATGGAAGGATTACTCAATTACACCAAAACAGCTAAAAGGATCTATCTAAAATTTGGCACACAGATAACATACCAAGCGAGCGGAACCGCGAGCGGAAACTCGCTCAAAACATATCATAAAAGGTGTTTAGGAAACAAGATCACAATGCACCTCATGAAACAAAATACTAATAATAACCCATTAGTGTCCAACTGCTTCTCCCCCTTACACAGAGCTGAGAGGGTTTAAGCCACAATCCATAGGTAGTAGCCCAATGCGGGTTGGTGGAGCAAACATACTCTTAGAATTACTTATTCAATAATATTATGTTCGTTTCCCCACAATATTTTCCTTCACCGTTAGCAGATTTAAATCATTCGAATGGTACATATAAAAAATAAATTCCATAATAAAACTGGCAGTACATATCGAACTCATAGCTTTTAGGATGTAGTTATACCTATCAACTTACCCATTCGATCACCACAGCTTTCTATGAAACAAAAACAAGTAGTGAAGCCATTTCAATATGCAAGTTCGGAAACCTATATTAAAAACAATAAACAAAAACTACCACACATTACTGGCAGTCCGGTAGACCCCTAAAAATTTACGAACGGTCCCTTTCGCTTCAACTTTTCGCTGTACAAGTTTGGTTATGAAAAATGTTCGCCTTCCAACTAAAATTGTCAGTGGGAAGTAATTTTTAGAATATATTTTCCAACATTTTGTTTTGTAAAGTTTTAAGAGTCTAAAGTTAGGGATTAATATAGAAAACTCAATCTGCAGTGAATATTGTAACCGAGGATGTAATAATTTTTCGTGTGATTATACGATATAGAGAGCCATGTTTACTTTTTTCACATTTTTTTAATTCTTTAAATAAGCGCTAACAGTTTTTAGTTAAAATATTTTTGAAAAAATGATGGCCACAATCACTACCTTTTTCTGCCTTGCGTCAACTTATTGGCGCCACAGCAAACCTCGTAAAAGACTAGTCCGTATTCTCTGTGGCCCGAGGAGCATAAAAGTCATGGATGAGGCCTCAGATCAGCAGTGGGATGACGCAAGGTTACTAGTGAATATAAAATACAATTTTTACAAGTGACAGTTAACTTATTTTTAATGCCTTTTTTTACATCTAAGAATGTAATCGTAGACACTTCAAAACCACACAAATAGGTATTATTTGCTATAATAAATATACTATACTAGAAGCTATTAGGGTACACTACTATTTCAAAAGTTTAGGAACTTTAAACCAGTGAATCCGGACTCGCTTGGCACAGTGACAGATACATAAAATAAAATAACTTGACAAGTAGATAACTAAGAGAGCGCTATAAATATTTTCAACATTAATTATACCATTACTTTTACTTGAAGTGCCGTGTCTACCGTCAAGTTGCAGCAAAAATAAGCTAAAATAAGCTGGACAACAAAATAAGCCGCTTGTTGGTCCGTGAACTGTTCGCAATCGAGACAGCTTTGTTTGTTGGTGCTGTTGCATAATGGTAGCTAGCTGGATCGTTTTTGTTTCTATAATATTTTGGATTATTTAAATAGGTAAGCGTCGTATTAATATTGGAGATACGTGAATGATTTTATGAGATTAAACTCGTTGAAAATGATTTTATGAATTTAAAGGTTTGGGATTTATTTACTTGTCGACATTTGGTTGATGCAAAAATGAATAAAACAAGGCATAAACCCGTATATACCTACAGTTTTCTAAAGTTTTTAAGGTCTCAGAAAAATAGTCTGAAATTATATGTAAAAACTGATCAACATAATATTTTAAAATCAAAAAATATTTAAATCGTAGTATTTTAATAAGCAACTACTTACCTCAGTGCTTCTAGCGTTTGCTCAGCTTGAGCCTTTTATTCTTTTGCTTGTCTTTTTTTTTGTTCAACATTCTTAGTGTACATGCAAGCGGTCGCAAATCCGATTTGTGTATCTCCAGACTTTGAATCGGACCGCTGCTATTTTAGTATAAGTTTTGTTCGCTTAAATTGTCCGAAGGATACTTTTAGAGATTTCAAACTGAATGCTTTGTTTTTTAAATATTGTTATTATTGTATCAAATAGTCAAGTGTGGTAGGTTATTTCAATGATTATTTATTTAAATATTGACTATTTGTTCAATGATACTTACTCGAAAGAAAGTTAAATTAATATGTATAGTGTAGAAGTAGACAAAAATCAGTAGAACCAATAATCTGCCAGTCATTCAGGATACGATTTCACTGAACGCGTTCACTCTCTTAACTCAGTACCACGCTTACAAATTAAAATTACTTAGTTACTATAGGGCATAAAAGAGCACCTATGTTGCCGACTAAACACCTTACGCTGCCATTGTAAAACATTCAGCGTTCCATTACTTAAATGTACATTGTATAATATACCACTTAAAACTTCAAATCCCAAAATTAGAATTCTCTACACACATCTTAGTGATACATGTCCAAGTTTCAAGCAAAACATAGTAAAAACATTTGGAACACTTTTCCAATAAAACAAGAAAACTTTTGTTACGGTTGTCTGTCATCACAAATCCATGGCGAAGCCAGTTTTGTGGGGGATCTCTTTTACTTGCTCATGATTTATGTTTGTATGTGTTCTTGTTAAGACTCAGTTACACTGCGGGTGTGTTATGCGGTAGGGTATTGCGTAACGTATTGTTTTTTTAAACGCATCGCCCTCTTTAAGATGCGAACCCGTATCGCAGGGGACTTTAAAAATATACAATTATTAACGGCCACAAACAAATATCTATAAATCACACAAATATTTGTCTCGCGTGGGAATAGAACTCACGTCACTCATATTAGTGGCGAGGCGACCACCTTGACCACGCAAAGGTGACAGTCAAAATATGTATAGCAAGTCATTTATGTATTTAATCTAGGTTTTATCCGAAATCTCTCAAGATATGGGATGAACTCTAATAAGTTTTCCCAATGGACTGTAGTAAAGGGACTTCAAAAAAGGATGAATAACGTTTTTTATAAATGCTAAACAAGTGATGGAAAAATTCAAACCCACGACGCGACTTGAACCCGCGACCGTGCCATTCCGTGTGCAGTGCTCTTCCATCTGAGCTACGCGGCTGGACGTCCCTGAGATCGAATTTATCCATTACCTGTTAACATGATGACGTCATGTTAAACCAAAGCGATGGAAATTGCTTAGTATTTAATGTAAGGATGAATAACGGTTTTAACCGTCGGTAATGCACTCGTGGTGCCCTTGATGTTGCAGCCGTCTATTGGCTACGGTAGCCGCTGGTCGTAGGCAAATTTGCTGACACTACTTTTCGGATAACCTGTTACATTCTTGTGACTTTCATAAGTGTTACCTTGTAACCTAGATGAATAAACGAGATTTCATTTCATTTCATTTCATTACCATCAGGCGGACTATATACCTGTTTACCAGTGCCGTGGTATAAAAAAATGTCGAGCTTGCAAGACAAAATATTTGTTGACACGGATTTTTCCAGATTTATATCCAGACATAGATACTCGTAGTTGCTTATCTAAACAGTGTTTTAACACCGTTCGGCTACCATCGCTTATAACGTATATGGAGCCAAGCTTAATGCCATTAAATGGACACATTTTCTGCCTTCAGCTGATACAGAGAAACCTAATTCTGCTATTTTTTGACACCGGAATCGAGAGACCCATTGAATAACAGTCGCACCTTCTGTAAATAACGTTATAACTATAGCTTTGAGGCGCTCGTAGCATTGTGGTACTGAGATATTCGTTACGATCATACAGGTTAAGCAACACTCAGCAAGGTCAGTCCATGATGGGTGACCGTTTGTGGCAATTTCATTCTCGACGTTGGTCCCGGTTACCACATAACCACACTAAATTGAATTTGTTACTAATGCAAGCATTTACTTCTTAATCTACATGACATTTTATACCTTATGCTCATACCACAAGATAATTTATCATTCAGATTGCGTTTTTAAGGATGATTTGACAAGTTGATAGTAACAAAAAAATGTCTAGTCATTTAAAGATCAGCAAGAGTTAAACATCAGCATAAATTTACGTATTTTTATAGAAATACATACACATAATGTGGTAGTCGTTAAGTCAAGTTTGAAGCCTTCTGGGTGACTTGATAAATTCCTACACCAGGGTTTGCCTTCAAGCCCTTACGATAGGAAGAAAAGAAGACTATAGCTTTACATTAATTCAAAATGTATGTAAAGCAACAAAAAATACCATATTTTTATTGACAGGGTGACACAGGTTGTCACTTATTAACTCTTGCATATCAAAACATAAACGCGATAAACATCCACCTACCTCAAGGCAAAAGTCGTTGTACAACGTATATCAGTTAAAAAGTTGCGCAACAAAATGGAGAAAATCTTGTATAACAATGGAAACGTGGTCTTATTTTTATGTAAGCCAAGTACAGCTAAAGCTTTATTATTAACTCGTTTTATTCGTTCAATTTCCATTTACGAGGCTTGATTATAAGGAAGTCTTGTATTGTTGTTCCTGATTTGGTACAAACTTTGAATATTTTGTTAAGACTTGATATCTCTTAGTTGTGGGTTACTTTGAGTGTGTGTGTGTGTGTGTGTGTGCGTGTGTGTGGGTGTGTTTGTGTATGTGTGAGTGGGTGTTTGCAATATCATTTGTATAGAGTTGGTCTCTGATGCCTAATTGATTGATCTCTTTGTACATTTACAATTGAACATTCTTTGGACTTCAAAGGTTGGTATAAAAAATATATTAGCCGAATGGATCCAGCCGTTCTCGTGTTTGGCGATTAGCAAATTCCTATTGCCAAGTATAAACTACTGACATCTGTGGTCCCTACAATTTATATGTAACCACACTAAACTGAATTTGTTACTAACGCAAGCATTTACCTCTAAATCTACATGACATTTTAAATCTTATGCTAATAGCACAAGATCACTTATCCTTCAGATTTCGTTTTCTAAGGTTGATTTGACAAGTTGATCGTAACAAAAAAATGTCTAGTCATTTAACAAAGATAAGTTAAACATCAGCATAAATGTACTTATTTTCATACAAATATCGCAAACCTTGACATGGGTCTGCCTTTTACCAGCGAAAACCTTTTCAATAAATATGACATCCCAATTTCCGACCAACCTAATTAATTAAAACCGCTAACAAATTGACAGCTATTATGAAAATTAAATTTGTGCTAAATTTAAATATGGAATAGTGGCAGTCTACACACATATATGTAATCGATATAGAATCGAAATAAATGATCATTCGATGTCAAATCATCGATGCCCGAGAGAGCTCGCTCTGGCGTGCATATAGAAAATGCAGAGCGTTAAACTCTCACCATTTATTATTTGTCGAAGTTTGAATACGGATGTGGGTAGTGATGGAAATTTCTTTTCGTATTAGCTTTCGCTGAAATGAGCTGTCGATTAGGAAATTAAATGTTTGGGTGATTGGATCCAATAATTAATTTTCATTTTTAAATATCAGATTTAGAATATATTTCATAATAATTACGTAGGAAACGTTAAAATTAGGAATGTAAAATTGTGGAATGTTTTTATTTTATAAAACTTTAAAGGCCTCGTGTATGTTTGGTTGGTGGTTTCGCAATGCATTGTAACAATATGAGCTATGTTTACCTCTGTTGGGAAAGAGCCGTGATCTACATAATATTATATAGAACGATATATGTTACGCTTGAAGAACTGTCACCGTGCTGTAGCAGTTAAGGTGGTCGCCTGGCCAGAAAGCTCACCGTGCCGAGTTGTGTGATATGAGTTCGATTCCCACACGAGATAAATATTTGTGTATTTCAGATATATTTGTGTCGAATATGGGTGTTATTTGTGTCCGGTAATTATTTGTTTGTAACGTACCCGCGACACAGAGCCGGCAGCCTAGTGCGAGCGTTGTCTTAAAAAAAACCAGATTTCTCATAGAGCGATGGTACAAGTACAGCTCGTCTGAAGTTGTCTCAGCTTAGTGAAGTCATGCTATTAGGTATAATATTTTAACTGGCACTATTTCATGTACATTATTATGTACATGAAATAGTGCCATATCAAATGTTTAATAATAAAGCCATGAACTATTTAATTGAAATGGTTTTTTAATTAAAAGTGGTAATCACTACACTATTGATGCTTGATTGTGGTAACACAACTTCATTAAAATAAAAACACAATTATCTTGACTTGGATTTGTTTTACAGTATTAGAATGCTATTGATTGTTGTTGATAAGGATGATAAGGTCGAATGAATTCGTTGCGCAGTATAGTATCATCGTCATCAGCATATCAGCCCAATGACGTCCACTGCTGAACATAGGCTTCGCCTAATTTCCAACTTGGGAAAAAAAATGCATGATGTGTTTAATACACCTACCTACGAATACCTACGAATTGTACAAAACTTCGCAAATATTCGAAGTAGGTCATCAGCAACCCATTAAGTCCCACTGCTGGGCTCGGGTCTCCTTTCCTCTAACTAGAGAGCTGGGAGGGTTTAGGCCTTAATCCACTCACGCTGGCCTAGTGCTGGTACAGTCGGTCAACTACTGCTCGAACAGTTTCCAAACATTTTATGTTTTTTGTTTCATTATGATGAAAGTTCAAGTCCATTTAACATGCATGAGTCGACAGCAAAACATTCAATAGACCCAATAATACAGAACGGATCTATTAGATACAAGAAGATTCAGCACTCCAGGGGGCTTACTCTGAATCTCGACATTAGATTAGTCGGTTTTGATGTCGCTGTCAAATGTTTGAAAGTGACAGCGACCATATCTATATTTCCTTACATTTGACAGCGACATCATAACCGACCAATCGAATGTCGAAACTCAGAGTAAGCCCGCAGTAATACACAGCAAACGTTTTGAAACTAGTCTAGTAGGAAAGGGTTAGCTAATTGTACGTAGTGAAGTAAGTTCAAATCCACCTCTATTTGATTTTCTAAATTGAAATTACAAATAATTTATGCGAAATAAGCCTCAACGTAGGTTCGCAGGTCATGAAAATCCAATTGACTGGCGACCCGCGATTGAAATCTATTATTGATAGCGAATTCAAAATGGTGCCATTCATTAGTCCCCCGATACGAGAGCTTTGTACGTGTATTCGATTCAAATCGATTCCGATGACGCGAGTATTCGATTTCATGTATAATGAGAATCGAGTGCGTGATGTTTATATTATCGTTTTGGAATACTGTAATAATAAACAGTGTTAATTTTGTGACTAATTTAATGAATTAAATGTATTTTGATTAGTTGTGGCATTATTTGTTTTAGTAAATACGTTTGGATAATGTTATCTGTGTAGAGACGGATTAAGAATACATAATGTCACTACCCTATCTCAATCCATGGGTGTCGTAAAAAGTGACTAATGGAGTAACCTTATGCAGACAAGAGCACTGTGGAAAAGGAAAATTCAAAACAAACGCTATAACAATCCGTCTGGCCAGCGTGGTATAGTAGGCAAAATTCCGTCCGCTATCCTTGGAGCAGACCCTTTTGATTTAAAAAAATAACAAGGTACCAAGGCTTCTCAGAATTATGGTATAATTATTATACTTAGTAATTGTTATGATAGTATTCAAGAAATAAATGAATTTTACTTCGAACTTTCCAACACGCTACCAACTTAACACATTGTTTAAAAAAACTCTCAAATAATATACATACTCACTCAAAACTTGGCTCCTTACTAGTTCATTCCTATACTTTACACTAAGTGCACTGAAACCATAAAATACATTACGAATAAACTTCTTATATATACTTCAAAAGTTAACTATTAATTAAAACAAAAGCACTGAACTTTAAAAAATTCATACAAAAATTAAAAACTATTTCACACCGTAAAATGAGGTTGTATATCTTCAAACAATATACAAATCTTTGTGTTCCGACAGCGAAGGTTTTAACTCGACAAGTTGGCGGCAGGTGGCGCCCCTGGCGTTGCCGGAAGTAGCGGTAACGGCCTACTTCCGGCACGTCGACGCCTGTGGCTCTCACCTTGTTATGTTGGTACTACATGGGAATTAGAAGAGTTTTGTTTTTCTTTTAAATCATGTTAATGGAATGGTAATGCAGTTTACGAAGTTAACAGAGATGATATTAATGCGTTAAGGGTGAAACTTTGAGTTTGAAAACGAATTATTATATGAGGGGTTTCTTTTTTGGCTGAATAAAGAATTAATGTAAGTATTTTGAGTGAATGTATAATATTTCAGCTTTCATTTTAAATCAATACAATTAAGGCCGCCATAGACGTTCAAGTAATTTGACCAAGCAAGCTGGTTCCAACAGTTTGATCAAATTGGCATGATCTTTCAAGCGATCACACACCTTCATGCACGCTTGAAGCGGTATCAGTTCAGTATCGAAGCGGGCAATCATTGTGCAATGCAATACGTCCGCATAGGAACACATCCGCAGCAACAACTGAGGGCTCGTAACACACACACACTCAAATTTTTATCAAACAGTTTGATCAAATAAAAATACGAAAATTCATATTTCTTCAAGCCATTTGATTACTCATTAAATTTGATCAAATTTTGCCACAGACATTCATGCCAATTTGATCAAACTGTTGGAACCAGCCTGTTTGATCAAATTACTTGAACGTCTATGGCGGCCATTAGATATAAAACAAACAAATAACGTCAGTGTCAACGTGTAATGCCGTGATCGACAGATAGTTTTTTTGAATCTGAGTGTATTTTTATTACATAATAATTTAAAAGTATTTCTGACATGACACTATTATAAATAAAAAAAAGCGACGGTGGCTGAATGGATAAGGGACCGGCGTGCTAAACACGCGGTCCGAGTTCGATCCCGACCGGCAGTATCAATGTGGATTACACTTTGTGGAATTTATATGTACTAGTCAAGTGACTAACCGTCTGCTAACGGTGAAGGAAAACATCGTGAGGAAACCCACATATACTAGAAGAAATTCTAAGTGTATGTCTGATCCACCAACCCGCACTAGGCCAGCGTGTGTGGATTATGGCCTAAAACCCTCTCAGCTCGCTAGATAGAAAAGAGAAGACCCGAGCCCAGCAGTGGGACATTAATGGGTTGCTGATGATGATGATGATGACTATTATAACTCGGGTTGGGTTTTTGTCTTTCGGAATGTAGAAATGTAACCGGGCAATAATCTCGCCCCCTTTTACGTGGGTAAAGCCAAACATAGCTGGTAACATGTCAGTGTGATTCACTTCTGCTTACCATTTAGGGAAAGTTAAAAGCTTACAAAGCACAATTTTCCACTTTGATCGAGTTACTTGTAATAAATCTCTAAATGGAAGATGAATTTCCACTATAACTTATGAAACGCTAGTAATTTTTCATCACATCACCTGAGCAATAAACATTCGTATAAAACCTAGAGTGATATAAAAAGTATTATTACGTGTCATAAAAGTGAACTCAGTCTCGATTATACGCCAATGACGACGCAATAAAATTCTATATTATAAATTAAATTTTACGCTTCGTATATTACTGTAAAATACTGATATTAAACTTTGTATGGTAGGTGCATGATTCATATTGCTCTGTCTACTACCGTATAGCTGATATGTCATCTATTTAAAGCTGTAATTAGTCCCTGCAAAAGTAAGCAGAGGTCCATCATATCCATCTCGTCAACTAGTTCCATGTAAAAGTGGATGCGTTTTTGGCATTCCAATTGTGCTCGAGTCCTGGAAAAAACAAAAAACGACCACAAAAACCATCCTGGCAAAGGCTAGTGGTAGGTTTTTGCAGTAGTTTCTTGTGGAATATTATTGTGCGGCCTTTTTTTTCTTTTGACAAATAAAACACAGTGGACAGACATCAGAGACAGTGATGGTGACTGGGTATAACCGAATAATAGCAGAATTTCGCAGCAGTCGCATATACTCCTTGTGCGCCACTAAGGCAGTCAGCTGTAATTAATAGTAATAATAATATCTACTTATGTTCCACTGAAAGGCACATGTTTCCTCTTCTATATAAAGAAAGCTGAATTTAGGCTTTACTCAACCCACACGCACTGGCCCAATGCAGGATGAGGCGTAGGGTACTTAATTAAATAGGATTCTTGATATTTACCTTCACTTAGCAAATGAATACTACATTTATATTACACAAAATAAATCAATTTTAATATTGATTTTTGCTGTATCAAATCAAATGTAATTATCACACATCTTGACTTCAATACTATAAAAAATATCCTATTTTTCTGATTCACACGCACACAATATTATTTCCCATACTTTTATTGCGTTTCACACAACAACGTTAGAAGGATAAGTAAGCACACTTAAGTATTCTTAACAAAGTAGACTTTGACTTTTATTTTGATCTTTCACACCTAGAGGCCATAAATTCCGACTAAGAACATGATCTTTCACTTCAAATAAAACACGATAAATTTAGCATAATTTTAATCAAAGAGACATCCAATAATTCACTAGACAAGGCACCATCATTCGTCTAACTGAAACCCTTTCCTAACGGTCAAAGTTCGTACTAAATCTTGACCAATCCATTGACTGATTTATAATGTTCTACCAAAATTCGGGGTGACTGACCTTTTAAAAGCATTCATATTTTATTAGTGAGCTTCGGTTTTAAGATCACAAGTTTAAAGGTCACTGATTAGATTGAGATTAAATTGGAAGGCTTGTTATTTGTTGTTTGTTTTGTTTAATCAGATTCAAAGGTTTGGAAAGGCATTGGTGTTCAAAAGTTTTAAGGCTAGGATACCACCAAATCTGACGAGAGGAAGAGAATATGTCAAAAATAGAGCATAAATGGCTGTACCTATCTTTTGAGAACTTTGATTTTTTTATTGCGCCAAGAGATTCCAGACCGGAGTACTTGATATTAATTTCAACTTGATACTTCTACGCGTTATTGAGTAAAATATGTGACAGATGTATAGACAGACGGACGATGGATGATGATCCTATAAGGGTTTATTTTTCCTTATTTTTCCTCCTTATTATTATATTATATTATTATAATTATTTTAATAAAAAATTATACTACTACAGTAGTTTTATTGCTAGGGTTTCAAAATTATTGTAGTACCACTAGACTTGTCTTGATAAAATAAAATCTTAATATGGCTTCACAGTCCATAGATTCTCATAAGTATTCGAATAAATTCCATTATATAGAAATGTAAAATTTCGATCTAAAATAAATTCTAACAAAGTTTTAAGTAAGGTTCTTCGTCTTACCACACTTTGACGTTCATAGTCCTTCAATATGACGGCATAGTGTGAACTTTTAGTTTAAAAGTTTAGCCAAAGCTTTTATACGGTATTTGAGAATAGTTTGAATTGACTTTCTAGAAATATCAAATCAATGACGCTTTGAAAGTCCCTAGGATATTATTTCAGATACTTATGTTTTCTTTTGCCGTAATACATAGTTGTGTGATATCTCTTGTAAGCCCGTGGTTTAGAGATTTATTAATATATAAATATATTAACATGCTATAGCTGGGTTTAGCTCTCTTCTAGGAATAGTTGGTTACCAGACGGGCCTTAGTTTGAGAATTATTACACAGTTCAAAAACATAAAAGAAAGGAAGAAAAGAAAGAAAGAGAAGAATACATAATGATTCTGTTCTCACAATACATAATTATTTAAATGAAAAATAAATGTTATAATAATGCAGTGAAACTGAATTTAAACATAACTAATACATAATAGCTATTAGTACTTGTCATATAAAAATATTTAAATTCATTTGAATTTTTCACTAAGCAACTTAGACTTGATTAATATTAATTTATTTAAATACAATCTACAATAATGTTTGCCTGACTGAATTTGGAAGGCAAAACCTAAACGAAGATTTTAGAGCTACTTTTTGTGTGGCTTAGCTCCTGGATAGAACTAACTAAGCCATACAAGAAGTAAGTACGATTTAATATAAAAAGCACTCAATATTCTAAGAAAAAATACGTAAAAGCACTTAAAAGGAAGTGATTACGCCACTTGCACGGTACGAAGGCAATTTACTACTTGAGAATGCAATCCTGTTTCTTAAACATTTCGACAACTACATAGAGTAAGAAAAAGTTTATTGATTCGATGTATTCAGTCGAAAGCAATGTAAGATGAGACAATGTATTAGCAATTTTAATTATCAGTTGCATAATTTTTTTAGAAAGAAATCACAATTATAACTAGAAACATTTATTCAATAAAATATTTACACATAACTTAAAAACATACACAGCTAACCTATTAAAAGAAAAAAGAAGCAGATACTCTATTTACAGGAAATTCCTATAAATAGATAGAATATCTATTAAGATCAGATTCCTGAGGAAACGTATCCAAAATTGAATTAATATTTTTAGAAATAAATAATAATAATAATAATATTTTACCACATTCACAATAATAAGTAAATAAGTTAATAGATGAGTCTATTGTAACAATGCGCTAGAAATTATTTAAGACTATTAAAATCCATATTTTAAATAAGCGATTATTCGCTCTTCGTGACGAAAGGAATGCAAATATTTTAGTAACGTGAAAATTTTAGTTCAATCCAATATCTGGTATTATAATAGTAATAAGCTCGCCCTCTATCACAAGGAAAAAAAAATTGCTCGTCGTTTTTTGCCTATTCTATGAATTAACAAGTTAATAGAAAGCTTGTAAAAAAGGCGCAATCACATTAGATAGGCAAGTGTCAATTTCTCTTTGATATACTTCCTGAGACTTTTTCTCCCCTGTGTATTGGTGATGACAATAACTATCACAATAACGAAGTTAATATACACAGCACGTGCCGAAGTTATTAGCCGCTACACGTCCAATAATAACCGTTTCGTTTGAGTGTAAGAAAAAATATTATACCAACATTTATCCTTAAGGAAACGTTATAATTAAAAGTAGCAATTTATTGGTAAACATCTCAGTATATGGACGAGAAGATTATTTTTAAGATCAAACGGTGGTTTATTTGTAAATGGTTACCGTAGCTGACTAATAATAATAAAAATACTTATAGCCACTTCATGCTAAATTTGTATCCCTGTGTAAGCCTCCCGTCAAAACCGGGTATACTCCTCATCTTATACAGTATTATATCTTTGATAAGAAGACAATATCAATATGACGTAAAGTGACAATATGTGATGAGCATAAAGGTTTGTTCTGTGTCTGGGTGTAATTTATCTATAATATGTATGTATTTACAAAAAAAAAAATGTATTTAAGTAGTATATCAGTTGTTTAGTACCCATAACACAAGCAAATATAATTGCTTACTTTGGGACTAGATGGCGCTGTGTGAATGTGGTAGAATATTATTATATTATATTATTATTCTTATTATTGTAAATTAGTAGAAAACGAACATGACACGTTAAATAGAAGAAAAAAAATTATAAGTAGTGAAGAGTAGGCTTCAAAAATATTGTTTCTGGAAAGTACTTTTGTAGGATTTATAAGTGCATTTAGAAAACTTCTAACTCAAGTAATTTCTATTGTGTTTTTGCTAGTAAAGACTAACAACTTCATCATTTCAACCCACAAACGTCCCACTGCTGGGCACGGGTCTCCTCCAAAGAATGTAGAGAGAATTTAGCCTATTATATCACGCTGGCCAGACGGGTATCGAATTTTTCTTTTCTGGCGGTGCTCTTGTCTGCTTAAGGTTAACCCTTAGTCGCTTTTTACGAAACCCACGGGTTGAGATGGAGTAGTGACATTATGTATTCTTAATTCGTCACTACACCGACTACTAACAACTTACCATAATTTTATGTTCGAAAATATTTTTTACATATTTACAAACCAACCCAAACAGACATTCCTGTGTATTTAACTTTTTCTCACAGTCACGACTGTGAATTTGGTTCTTAGACCTATTACTAATATAAGTTGCATTCCTAAATTGCTATTGTTAACTGCCTAAATTTTTTCTGGAAATGTACTCGATTGCTTCCGTGGATGGAGGTCTGGTTATCCATAATACATAAGCTTGGAGACCAGGCTCCCATTACCAAACTGCATCACAAATATTGTCTTTTACATTGTAAACATTTTGTTTTGGGAATTAATAAATTATTATTTAAAAAGCCTTATAACTAAAAAAAAAACAATTTTTAAATAGTCATAAATGATATTCTTTTTTTGTAGTTTTCATTGCTAATTAAAACGTGAATAAATAAGCCATAACTTGTATTCAAAGTGTCGTAGCAGCAAGCTGGCACGCAGTGTGTTGTAATAACTTGCATTTAGCTTAGTTTAATGCGTACACCGGCTTAATGCAAGTTGTTCTATACTTAAACTTACCATTGTTTTACCAAATGATTTTATATTATTTTAATTTTTTTAGTAGTGCAGCTGGAGTGAATAAAAAATTATTGGTAAAAATTTGTTGGTTTTTTTTTTTTTTGTTTTCAAATTATAGTTCGAAATTTGGAATTACGTCCGCTTACTGGCAATAAGCTCGCATTTCTAACATGGATCTAACATAACAGGTAACACAAATTTAAGACAAAGATTATGCTAAAATTTATTGAAATTAAAAACTTTAATTAAAATTAATATTATTATACAAAGCTGGCTAAATATAATAAAAAAAAAATTTGCAGTGGATATCGTTGGTCTGATATGATAAAGATGATGATACAAAGCTGATGAGTTTCTTTATTTGATTGTTTGGTTGAGCATGCTAATCACAGGAATTCTGGTTCAACTTGAAAAATTCTTCTTGTGTTATATCATAATATACAATATCATTGATATATATCATTATATATAACTGGCCTGTTGGTCTGGTGGTTAGTGACCCTGACTGCTAAGCCGGAGGTCGTGGGTTCGATCCCCACCCAAGACAAATCTTTGTGTGATGAGCATAAAGGTTTGTTCTGTGTCTGGGAGTAATTTATCTATAAAATGTATGTATTTACAATAAAAAAAATGTATTTAAGTAGTATATCAGTTGTTCAGTACCCATAACACAAGCAAATATAATTGCTTACTTTGGGACTAGATGGCGCTGTGTGAATGTGGTAGAATATTATATGCTATTTAATATCACGCTACGACCACGCCAAACAAAGATCCACGGAGAGAAGTTTCGGGCAACGATTAGTATTTTATAAAAGCCTATGTTTTGAACAGAATAATTGACAATTTTTTTTTAATTTATTGTTAGGACGATAGAATAAGTAAGTAGTCTCTGAGGTTAGACAAACGTTATGACTCAGCCAGTTTCTGTCGATATTTAGTTCTTAGAACAAGCTAACGGAGTCAAAACCTTGTGAATCTAGTTGTTTTAGTATATAATTTGTATAATTGAATTAATGTCTTGATAATATTATAATCGAATTTATTTTAATTAGGATTTGTATAGTTGTTATAAAAGTGATCTACGTCTATTAGTCAGTTATTATAATATATTATATTATATAAATGACCAATTTATAATACCATATTATAATGTTATTATTTTTATCTCATTTGCCATACCTATGAGCTGTTTTCACTTACGCGAAGAGTCTTTATGTCCTGGGTTTAATGACCACGCTGAGATATTCAAGGTGATGACACCTTTCTGCAGAACTGGCAAAGATCTGAGAGGATCAAACATAGACGCCGTTGTATTGAGGACGATGTCAATTATATTCCATTGTTGTTATCGAGCATCATGTCACATTGTGTATCAAGGTAATTACATGGATAGGATTATAGGATTATAGGCTATGTGACGTCAACAAAAAACCAATATGGCGGACATAAACTTTCATAACAGACGATTTTTTAGTGCTATCGCAATATGGGTATCAGATGAAACCTAATTAATAGTCTAATTCAATTATATATGCACTAACTATTGCCCGCAGCTGCACTTGTCTTGTAACCTAAATAGCTAGACCAATTTTGAAGTGCAAGGTGTAGTTATATTCGTATTCATTACCGAATCTCTATATCTAAGCCTATAGACCTTTTACCAGTGTACTCTTCGAATTCATTACTTTAAATTGACTGTCGAAGGCTACTTTCAGGAAGTCGGGATTTTTGGTTTTTTAAATTAATACTTGTTATTGACATAATATCACGCGACCAAAATCACGAGATAAAGTAAGTTAATAACAATAGCACTGACTTCTTAAATCATTTCAGAGAAAAAACCAGTGGCTCTATGTGAAAATCATGTCTCACTAATTAGACGATACATTTTCTGTGCAACGCATTAACCTAAATGGCCAATTTTTTGTCCCTCTCTTAGGGACGAACAAAAAAATAGGGTTGTTAACGTAGTGGCCAAGGAAGCGATTAGTAAGGCGGATTAAATAGAGGTTTTTGTTTCTAGATTAGGTGTTGGGACTTCGTTTAGTAAGTTTTACTTGAGGAATAGTCTTTGACCGGCTGTGGTATATTTAAGTTGTCGAAAACTTAGAACGGATAATTTCAAGTATTATTATAATAATAATATATTCTAATAATATTCTACCACATTCACACAGCGCCATCTAGTCCCAAAGTAAGCAATTATATTTGCTTGTGTTATGGGTACTAAACAACTGATATACTACTTAAATACTTTTTTTTTTGTAAATTATGTATTTACAAAAAAAAAAGTATATTATAGATACATATTATAGATAAATTACACCCAGACACAGAACAAACCTTTATGCTCATCACACAAAGATTTGTCCTGGGTGGGGATCGAACCCACGACCTCCGGCTTAGCAGTCAGGGTCACTAACCACTAGACCAACAGGCCAGTCAAAACTATAAATTATAAGCGTTATGAGCTTATAATATTCAATGCTCCTATTTTCAATAAGCTTAACATAAACTTAAATGAAGGTATTTATTTAATATCATATAAAATGAGTTAATATTTAAAATATTGATATATTTTTTTAAAATAATAGTTAAAATTTTACTATTGATATTACTGCTACTGCCACTTCACGGAATCGCATCGTTGAAGTGGCAGTGGATAGGCAACATAGCTCATAGAACTAATAGTGGATGGGACAAAAATGTTCTCGGGTGGCGGAAAATCGCCAGCAGTGGCGGAAATAGGTGAGGCCTATGTCCAGCAGTGGGCGTCATTGGGCTGATATGATTATGATGATTAATATTTATCATTAATTTAATAAATTAATTAACATAGTTCTTAAGAAAATATTTACATAATATATAAAAGAAAATATTATTTACAAACTAATCTACTAAACAAAACAAAAATACAAAATACGTTAAATTAAAATGCGTCGAAGAATTCCTCAAAAAAAAAAATGTCATTATTGTGATTTTGTGAATACATATGTGTATTCATTATTCAGTTGATAAGACTGGGTATGCACCCAGCATAGGACCCACATGGTGATACACTCGTGGTAAACTATATAATAGGGAGAAACAACATTTTTTTTACACACAACTGTACTTCTGAACTGTTAATATGTGCTAACCCTAGCTACCCCTTAGCTAATGGTAATTAAATTGAATTTTTGCGGTACAGTGTGTACGCAATGAAATGATAACAATCTTGTTTTTGTTATAAAAATGTATAAATTCGCTAGAATCAGAGCTTAGGGTTAGCTAATATAATTTCGTAATTAAAAAAAAATATAAACTTACAAACTTCAGGTTTCAGGGTATGATATCTGAAATTATAATAAAGAAAATCCAATGGATCATTTTCTTGTCCATCAGTATTATTTGCCTGTAATTTTTATCGATGTCTGTCAATTTGTCGAATTGCGAGCGAGTGTCGTTCGTAACTCGGTGGATTATTAGTGTCAAATATCAACTCTAAAACATCATTTTATGATATATTTTTTCTTTGTGGAGAAAAAAAGATGCCATTCAAAAACTTTTGACGTTAAAGATTATATTTGTTTATTTTTTGTCAATTGTCAAAATAAAATAGGGATGATAATAACTTATCATAAAAACCTTGCATCATCGGATTTTTTCCAAAGACGTAAACATCGACATTTTGAAAGCAATGTTAGATCTCATTTAATAAAGGGTGAGCTTTTATTATCTATTTCATAACATTTTAAGGTTCATTTTAATTTAAAGGGTGAGTTGTTTCTGGGAATTTCTACTTAGATTTTTACATAACTAAGCATATATTCTAATTACATCTAACTTTATAAACACATAGGCCTATCCAAACGAGAGATAGTTCCAACGCAGTTCACAAACGCAACACAAATTAAATCGGCTACTTGGATTACCAGGGTAAATGGTCCAATTAGTGTTTCGGTGGGTCGTCGGCGTTCGGAGTCAAGACAAACGAGATTGCCTGCTACGGGCACCTGCTTCGCTGTTTACGGAATGGGATTTTGTGTTCCGTCTTGATTGTGGTCCGCTCTATTTAAGTTGTGACCGCCCGACAATTGGGCGTCTCACCTTAAAATCGTGAATGAATTGAGTCGTCTCTTGTTTTTATTAGTTTTATTTCTTTTGTTCAAACTATTATTGTAGTATTTTTTTGTTTTCCTTGTATACGTATAGTTTATTATCACCCTAAAATTAAATACAGGGGCTTACTATAAATCTTGACATGAATAGGGTTTTGATGGCGCTGTCAAATATTTGACAGTGACAGCGACCATATCTAAATTTCCTTACATTTGAAAGCGATACCAAAACCGAACATTCGAATGTCGAAATTCATAGTAAGCCCCAGAGATACAGTTTTATTTATCATTCTGACTATAATATTTGTACTGTACACAATTAGCGAAAATTTTTTTTAATATAAAGTAAGGCTGCAAAGCCAGACATTTTATTATACAAATCACTTAATATTTATGATTTGGCTTAATTTTAGAAGGTTAAGTTGTTTTCGTTACAAAATTACATTCCGCCTTTGAAAATGAAAAAAGCGTGCGTAGGTGTCTGTTACGGGCCATAGCGGTAATGATACGTCACTTTATGACGTCAACGAGTAAACAAGTAATGGAGATATTCGATCTTTATAGCAAGGTAAGTACCTGGATAGCTCAGGTGGGAGTTAGCTGGAAAAACACACCACTGTACACTTACTATAAATGCGAAAGAAAGTATCTCGGGTTGTTTGTTACGCTCGATGTTTTTATTCACATTTTTCTATTCTATAGACATGGAATATTGTTCCAGATTTAAAAAAAAATAGAATTTGACAGCACCTTTGTACGCGTCTGCCCGGACAGGTTACGATATATACAATTATACATCATTATAAATGGAACAGTGGACTGCAATAGGTTAAAATGATAAATGGAACATGGAACTGTACCTATATAAGAATACATTTTTGTCTGATACAATACGCGTCAGAAACGTACCTATGTTTTCACAAGGTTATTAGGTGAATTAAAATGCAGTGTAAAAGTAAATATAACTATAAACATAATAATGTAATTTTACAATAAAATTTGATGAATTTAATACGAATAATTAACATAAATTTCCCAAGCAATTGAATGACAATTGAAGCGCTTATTTGGTAGTGAATTTAGAATGTTGCCGATGATAATTTTGGTCGGCCATTAGTTCATCGTCAAAGCTATAATTTTCACATTAAAATCGACCGCAATTCACATTGACTAGAATATTTTAGTGCATACATGTAAATGTTATTGCTATTAATGTGAACTGTTTATTTGCATATCTAGTCTAGATAAGATAGTATTTCTCCTAGGGATATATTTTCAGATTGGGTATATCATAGTTGTAATGTCGATAGCTTAAGAGTCGTAGTCTACGAGTGCTGAGAAATAGATTACGGAATTAATACCTCAAAGGACTAAAATATGATTCTGAATACCATGTTTTTGAAATCTTCCGTCACTCATCATCATCATCATTTCAACACATAAACGTCCCACTGCTGGGCATGGGCTTAGCCTACTATACCACGCTGGCCAGACGGGTTAGTATACAGTTTGTTTCGAATTTTCGTTTTCTCGCAGTACTCTTGTCTGCATAAGGTTACACTCCTTTAGTCATCTTTTATGACACCCACGGATTGAGATGAGGTAGTGACATTATGTATTCTGAATCCGTCACTATACGGATAACTTGACTTCTCAGACTTGACTTTTCCGTGACTCATACCAAGTTGCTCTTCTCCTATATTTCAGCTGATTAGAAAGAATTCATTAATCAATATTGGCAAGGGTACCTCATAATAATTACATTTATCAATCACATTTTATTAATATGTAAATAACAATATTTCTTGTGTTAACAAACTAAAAAATAATACAGTTTAATTTTTTCTATATTCGCACAATAATCATTGAATTTTTTCACTGAATAACCAACGAAATATTCACTCCATCAAAAACCCTTCCAAGACTACGGCAATATTCTAATAATTACTTCCTAAATGAATGCTGACATCTGTCGACGAGTTGGCAGTCCAACAGTCATTTCTTTCCTCCTCAACCGTTGGCTATTGCAAGTCGGTTCTTGGAAAGATTAGCTCAGTTGGCATAATGCCACTCTGACATTTGACTTGCATATATTGAGAGTTATATACTGCTTACTATTGACCTATATTAACCACCTCCCCTATATGAAGGAAGACATTCTGAGAAGGAAGATAGGTTGTATTTATATTGAATGTGCAAAATGGGATTATTTTCTTGATTGTAAATGGATTTGTTACGAAGTTAGTCTGAAATTAAAATTTGTTTTTGAATCGTAAATTTTGGGTTTCTTAATTTTAACTTCTTTGTTTTAAATCATTTTCTTCAAATGTAAATTACACTTTACATTTTTGTATTTATAAAATATGTATAATTATGTTAGAAAACTGACCTCTGAGCTCTTTAAATAGAGGAGAGGAGACCCGAGCCCAGCAGTGAGACATTAATGAGTTGTTCATGATGATGATGATAATAAGAAATAGCAACAAATTTCTATTGTCGTTTTTATAGTTTTGACTTCAATATAATAATAATAATATTCTACCACATTCACACAGCGCCATCTAGTCCCAAATTAAGCAATTATGTTTGCTTGTGTTATGGGTACTAAACAACTGATATACTACTTACATACATTTTTTTTTGTAAATACATACATATTATAGATAAATTACACCCAGACACAGAACAAACCTTCATGCTCATCACACAAAGATTTGTCCTGGGTGGGGATCGAACCCACGACCTCCGGCTTAGCAGTTAGGGTCACTAACCACTAGACCAACAGGCCCGTCATCAATCCATAATATATACTTCTAACTTGCTACAATATCATACTATGAAAATATATTTTGAACACACTTAACGCCAACAAAGAATTAAAGACTAATTTCCATAACTCTTATCAGAGCCACACAATTCCCTAAGCCAAACACATAGTAGTAAGCGGTTTAGTGCATTGTCATGACCAGGACCACACTCCAATGCAGACAATTATCGAGTCTAAATCCAAGCATTAATAACGCTGACACACTGAACTTGACTTGCGGTTCGTTTAATGTCCAACATCGGACATTAAATGAATCTGATGGTGAAATGAACAGAGATATGAGTTTAAAACTGTGACTGGCCTGTTGGTCTAGTGGTTAGTGACCCTGACTGCTAAACTGGAGGTCGTGGGTTCGATCCCCACCCAGGACAAATCTTTGTGTGATGAGCATAGAGGTTTGTTCTGTGTCTGGGTGTAATTTATCTATTATATGTATGTATTTACAAAAAAAATGTATTTAAGTAGTATATCAGTTGTTTAGTACCCATAACACAAGCAAATATAATTGCTTAATTTGGGACTAGATGGCGCTGTGTAAATGTGGTAGAATATTATTATTATATAGAATATTATTATATAAAACATTGCAGCACGCCTTAAATTTAAGATCATATGTAATAGGGAATAAGTCTATTGCCATTAAACAAGCAATAGTGGCTGAATAGATAAGTGACCAGCATGCAGATCATACGGTCCGAGTTTGATTCCGACCGGCAGTACCAATGTGAATTTCACTTGACGGTGAAGGAAAACATCGTGAGGAAACCCACATATCTTAGTAGAAATTCTAAGTGTTTGTGTGATCCACAAACCCGCACTAGGCCAGCGTCTGTGGATTATGGCCTAAACCCTCTCAACTAAACCCTTAAACAAACACTTGCAGATGATACAAATATTTGTTCTGATCCGGGAATCGAACCCGAGACCTCAGAAACCGAAAGCCTTCACTATCACTGTGCCACTGAGGCAGTCAGAGATAGGTTGCTTATCTCGATAATTTGCGTTTCAAGTTCCTAAAACACATAACATTGCAGCAACAATAGCATGTAGGTATATCAACATCCTGTGAACCGATAACACAAAACTGACTTTTTGGCTGTCACCGTGGCGCAGTGGTTAAAGTGGTCGCCTCGCCACTACATCGCCGTGTTGGGTGACGTGGGTTCGATTCCCACACGAGACAAATATTTGTGTGATTCATAGATATTTGTTTCTAGTCTGGGTGTACTTTGTGTCCGTTAGTTTCATGTTTGTAAAGCTCCCCGCGACACAGGGCTTGTTCCCTAGTGCGGAATTGTATTTAAAAAAAATTAAAATAATAAATATGGCTCACAAAGCTGCACTTGACTACTTGTTATACGATGCATACCGTGCCGTCTGGCACGCAGCTATCGATATGATAAAAGAGACTGCTATATTTTAAGCTTCATTTGGTCTTATATTTATACCTCAGATACTTATTACTGGTTATTGGCTAAACATTTTAGATAAAAAAGTCATCATTTCAACCTATAAACATCCCACTGCTGGGCACGGGTCTTCTTCAAATATTTTGGAGGGAATTTAACCTGCTATACCACGCTGGCCAGACAGGTTGGTATAGGGTTTTCGAAAATCTATAATTTTCCTTTTCTCGCACTGCTCTCCCTTAGTCGCCTTTTTCTGCATTACCCAGCTCAGCTGACCTGAATAGCATAATGTTTAATTTATAAGTAAAAGCTAGAACATACCAATTTATCGTGACAACTTCTGCATGTGATAAGTTTTATAATAAGCACAAAATGGAGGCGATCTAATGCAGTATGATTTTGCATTGAACAGTTCATGTTTTTTAATTGAAGATTGAAAGGTTCTAATAGTGTACAATCTAAATTCATTTTAAGTTTAGTAGAAATTCGAAGCTCCTATTGGTCATAACGTGATTTTAGATATTTCTCAATGAATGAATGGCTATCCAAAACTAAAATAATTATTCAATTCGAACCACTGGTTCCTGAGCTCAATATGTTCAACTAAACAAACTAAAATCTCTTCAGCTTTATAATATTAGTATAGATTTCTGATTTCCCAGGTCTTAGCTGTTCTGAATCTGATTAAGATCTAATTCTATAATTTCTTTTTTGTTTACTGTCGTATCATAAAGTATTGTTGATTATATAACTCACTAGTGGGAGAGTAGGGAGTGATAGATATTAACTGCTATAATATTGATAAATGAATCAACGAAGAGTGACAATTTAATGAATTGTGTGTGTGAATTAGCATTAGTTAACGAAAGTCGTCAACTCACATTAGGGAAAACGTCACCAACGCATGGATTTTTCAACAAATTTTCATAAAACTTCCAACAATATGCGAAACACGATCCATCCAGAATGTCGTCCTTGGTCAAATAAATTAAAATTCCCATTGCAAGTGGTCCAGTGAAATCGTGAGGAAACTGCTGTCGCGATGTTTTTCATTGCACACAAGGAAATAACATTAAAATGGAATAGCATTATTTTTTCCTGAATACGTACAAATTATTTTGGCGGCGCGCTTCCCTCTTTATGCTTTATTATCTTGTTGCTGTAATGAACGGTATTGTATCCGATGTACATTTAGTATTTTTGTTCATTCTAGTTTGTTGAGTTTTTAGATTATTGAAGTTCTTTTTTTTATTCTTCTTCTTCTTATCGTATGGGCTTGAGGCAGACCCTAATGTTGGAATTTATCAAGTCACCTAGAAGGTTTTCAACTTGACTTAACGACTACAACATTAAGTGATAACCGGGACCAACGGATTTACGTGCTTACTACTTCAGACATTCGAGAACGAAATTGCCACAAACGGTCACTCATCATGGACTGCCCTTCCAACATCTCAGTACCATAATGCTACATCATTACAACCCATAACTATCCCACTGCTGGGCACGAGTCTCCTCCAAAGATTTTGGAGATAATTAAGCCTATTTGGTTGATATAAGGTTTTATTTCCTTATTTGACAGGCCTGTTGGTCTAGTGGTTAGTGACACTGACTGCTAAACCGGAGGTCGTGGGTTCGCTCCCCACCCAGGACAAATCTTTGTGTGCTCAGCAAAAAGGTTCGTTCTGTGTCTGGGTGTAATTTATCTAGAATATGTATGTATTTACAAAAAAAAAAAAATTTAAGTAGTATATCAGTTGTTTAGTGCCCATAACACAAGCAAATATAATTGCTTAATTTGGGACTAGATGGCGCTGTGTAAATGGGGTAGAATATTATTATTATTATTAAATTTTTCTAATTTTCCTTTTCTTGCAGTGTTCGTTTCTGCTTTGAGGTTAGGTCCCCTTAGTCGCCTTTTACGACACCCACGGATTGAAATGGGGTAGTGAAATTAAGTACCTATTCTAAATCCGTCACTACATGCACAATGCTACGAGTGCGAGCGCCTTTAAAGTTGAATATTCTATTACATTTATTACAAGCACATGCAATTGATTCCAGTGTTTGTATATTTGTGCAAAAAATACCTCTTTTGTAGTAAATTGTATTTTATTCCATTTTATTTGTAGATCAAGGAGTTAATTTGTCCTTACATTAACCAAGCTTATCGAGTTAATTTCGAAACAAAGAATGTTTATAAAAACACGATTGATTTGTTTACAAGTCTAACAAATCTCACATGTACCCAACTGAAACTCCGAGGAAAAACACAAACACAATTTTAATAAACCACGCACAAAATCACAACCCTAAACCCGAGTTAATATACACAGAGTAGAGAAATTCTTCGACAATAGCCTCATATCTCCACTGAATATGGAATAAGAATTACTTATTATCGCCGTGAATTTCCTACGTTTTATGTCCTCGGGCCACGGTTCAGCAACCGTGCGTAATCTCCTTACGTATAATAAAATACACATCTCAACTTAATAAGTCAGGTCGTCAAAAACTTCCACGGCGCTTATTAATGTCGAGCAATGAAAAAGTTTTGATTTGAATTTACGAGTATTCGATCGTGTTTGTTGGTTTAGAATAGGTGATAGATCGATCGACAGATAAAGTGATATAAAAACTTTGTTAATAAGTGTTGTTTTATTTAGTTTGTAAGTTTGGCTATTTTGTTGAATTGGAAAAATGAGTGATGAATAGTTTTGAGAAGCCTTTCTAAAAGTTTTCTTATTCATGTTACCAATCAATCAAAATATTCTGTAGAGCTGTATGCGCTGAAAGATCTTTTTTATGTTTATTAAATATAACTCAATGTTTTTAAATATAAAGTAAAAGAATATCAAACAATCATTTATATATTGAGATTACAACGTGACTCTTGAGCAGGTCCAAAAAATGCCAAATGTGACGTCAGCTAATTTGCTTACTGCCAGATTCGCTGACTGAACAGACAAGGGTTAGAGCCTTGAGGAAGAAACTGACAAAAACTCGGGCCACTCTTTTTAATTCAAATTGTTTTCTAAGAAAATTACATTCATTCATTGTACTTATGTATGTTTTACCTAACGTTTTTATAATTTGTTTTCTTTTAAAAATAAATTATTTCTTTGGTATACTTACCTATTTATTTATACAAAATTCTTAACACTATTGTGATTAATTCAGTAGTGTGGCTCCACAGCCCGCTGATTTCTGAATACAGCAATGTTATTAGCAAAACGAGGAATAAAACTAAAATCTAAAAACATAGGCAGTTGTTGTCACAAAAAAGGATTAAGCGATCCCAATGATTATTATACGTTAACTGTTGGGAATATAAAAGGTTCGTGTGTACACATTAAAACGTGTGTTTTGTGTGTCATTAAGTGGGATAGGGTAACGATGGATGAAAACACCTGGTTTATTTTTATTTCTATGTTCACAGCGGTTTGCTAAGTGGCGAATAGAATTTAATTAACTAGAGGTTGCAAATAAAAAGTTTAAATTGATTTTGGATTATGAAAAAAAAAACTAATGTAGTTTTACTCAGCTACATTATACATTGTTTCTATTGCGGACGTTTAATTTTTTTTTTGCTCAACGTAATTTCAGCCACATTTTGCCATCATCATCATCATCAGCAACCCATTAAGTCCCACTGCTGGGCTCAGCTCTCCTCTCCTCTAACTTGAGAGCTGAGAGGGTTATACTATTATAATATCAGGTTCGTTCGTTCGTCTGACATTTCGTGACAGGAAAATTCTTTATTAAATTTATTTCTGACCGGAGAAGTGAACCCGAGACCTTTTACATAGTAAGTAGTGGTATACTCACGCTGAGCCAGCAAAGCCCGAATTACACATTCGTGCTTAAACTGTGTGACTCTGCCAATCACCCGCTGCCGTACTTTCCTATCTTATGTAATTTTTATACCTTATTATTTTAATTGTAATGTTTTTAATTTATTTGAATTGTGATGTCCTGTTCCTATTTATTATTATTTTTATTTATTTAATTGTTATGCTTTTAAATTGTTTGTAATGGATGTAATTGTCTGAATTAATAAATAAATTATTATTATTATTAAAGCATTTCTTTCATTTTTTTTATTTAAGAAATTACAAGCAAAAATTAAAAGTAGCTAAGTAAACTAAAAAGAAATTATTTTCATGAAAAATATCTCACAACCAGAATAAGAAATATTATTTTCGGTATTTTAATGACAACTTACAACCTCAAAATGATCTTATTACCTACATGTTTTTTTTTAATTACAAAAGCAAGTCTGTGTAAGTTTACCCCCGACTTCTCCAATAACGAGATTAGCTTCTAATCTGAACTTAAGCCAAGGGCAATTGGCTTTGGCTGGTTCGAAAATTCTCATTTTATACTTACCTAATGATTCGAAAAGAATCCTATCTTAGTTTAAACTACGAAGAAGAACCTTTGAGACTGGACTAGCCAATTTAAACTTCTGATTCGGCTTAACCGATTCAATTATACGGACTATTACTTTATTGCTAGATAGGATATCTTTATTGGCAACAGAAATCATGATATAAAATCTATAGCATGTACAAAAGAAATTTTATGAAAGGTTATCACTTAATATGGATTGGATAGAAGAATTGATTTTCATAATTGCGGGCACATTAAAAAAAATAGTCAAATAGTCGCGCCGTTCTCAAAATATGACGATGATACAATTGATAAATCATTATCTTATTTGAAATGAGGCAAAACGGCTCCAGTTGTATTTTGGAGATTATCATATGAAGGTTCTTAAATATATAACATACTTACCATAATAATCTCTGATTAGCTTCATTACGTGACGCGTTAATTGGGTGCGGTAAACCATGTAATATCCGCAGATATCCGCGTGTATATCCGCACGGCTAACTGTTATTGCTTCTCGGTTTATAGCTATGCTTTATGTCCCAACACTAGTGGGACGTTGCGTTCTTATTTTGAAAACTTTAGGATTGTTTTCCAGTTTGTGACAAAGTAAAACGGTTCTTTCGTTCGGTCACGTTTCCCGAGTTTTATCTACTACTTGCTCCCATATAAGCTTAAGCTCGTAGTAGTACGTAGTTCTATTACAAGTTAGCACGTATTAAGTACCAACTTGATTGCGATGTCGAAATAAAATTGTATGTTTTTATTAATTCATCTTTTTTTCATTCACAGGTAAGCAAAACATTTCAAATTATTGCTGAAAATCTTCTGCTGTAAGTAATGTAGAACTTTTCAAAAAAAATGTCAATTTGTTAAAAATAACTCTGGCGAAACAAAAATCTTTAAAAAAAATAAGTTATAAGTATTGAATTTTAATTACGAGCCACATTTTCTTACATATTGCTCATTGTTCAACAGTGTTGTATTTAACAAAACATTGATAAAACATTATATTATCAACAATTCCTTGCCTTCTATTTCCCAGAAATCAAGAGCTATGGCTATTTTTAGCCCATAAAAAACAGAGATATCTATATTGTAACTTCATAGAATACGCGTGTAAGGGAACATTGTTCTAAAACCTTTATTGAGCCAAATATTTATGTTGGTTTAATAATAGCGGTTGAGAGTCTAGACTGTCTTCTGTTATTATGTTAATATATACCTATATATATATTTATATCGACTGGCCTGTTGGTATAGTGGTTAGTGACCCTGACTGCTAAGCCGGAGGTCGTGGGTTCGATCCCCACCCAGGACAAATCTTTGTGTGATGAGCATAAAGGTTTGTTCTGTGTCTGGGTGTAATTTATCTATAATATGTAATGTATGTATTTACAAAAAAAAAAATGTATTTAAGTAGTATATCAGTTGTTTAGTATCCATAACACAAGCAAATATAATTGCTTAATTTGGGACTAGATGGCGTTGTGTGAATGTGGTAGAATATTATATTATATATATATATATATATATTCTCAGCTGAATTGATTTATCTAAGTATTTAATTAAAAATATTTACATAATAGGTATCTACAAGAAAATAATATTTACAACTAAAACTAACTACTACACAAAACAAAGAGAAAAAAATTAAAATAACTTAAATTAAAATGCGTTGAAGAATTCCTCCGCATCAATGCCGCTGTCCGCCGGACACGTGCCCAGCAGACTGGCAGCATTGCCACGTTGGATGGCAAATTGGCAATGGTTAGAGTTGTGTGAGTGAGTGAGTGATTCAAGAAAAAGCCAGCCCGCTGGTCACGTGACGTTTCTGTCAAGCGTTTAGAGAGCTAATAATGTTAATATTTATTTGAAGTGGATACTAAATCTATTTATTTAAAATTGAAATACACTTTTTAGGTGAAAATGACCACACTATAAAATCATTGGCCTGTTGGTCTAGTGGTTGGAGTTGTTCACTACCCTGACTGCTAATCCGGAGTCGTGTCTTCGATTCCCTCCCAGGACAAAAATATTTGTGTGATGAGCATGTGATTGTTTTTTCTGTGTCTGGGTGTTAAAATTTACTTCTATTAAATAAATTAATATTAGACGAAATTTCACCCAGTTTTTGTTTTTTTATTTAGTGTATGTATGGTAAATAAGTAGGTAGGAAGAAAAAGGGCTTATCAGGTACGCTTATTACAATATATTCATTCATACTGCTTCAAAAGACATGATGTCATTATTCAAATCAAATAAATATTTTATATGAACTGAAATGAAATGGTCCTATTCAGTGTTTAATATTTTAAATACTGTTTGATCAATGGTTGCAATTAACAATTATTAGCACTTCAAGTTAATTAATTTAATTAATTAATAATAATAGAATTGCTTAATATTTAATTAATAATAATATTATGTACTTTCAGTAGTATAACATCAGTTATTTTAACAATTATTTAAAAGGTATGTACATTAGAAAAAGCTTATTACGTTTTAAGATAAATATAATATAATATATTTGACCCACACAAATATATATTAATTTTAAATTCCATTATAACAATTTTATTTATAAATTATAATCATAAATGTAGCGTGAGCGGTTAGTGTGTTTGGGTCAGAACAACAGGCTCCCTAGTCACAGCCTACCCCATTTCGAGACAGATATGGAATATATGTAAATCAAATTAAATGTACCGCAAATAAATTTGATAAAACAAAACAATTTTTTTTGGACTTAAAGAAAACATTCTACGCACTTATGACAACCTTTGACGTCTTTGAAGTTCTGACGAAACCAGAATCAACTCAAGTACTTCTAATCCATTCCATTACATTTACTTGTTGAAGTAATCCATAAGATTCCACTCAGGAAATCACTGAAGAATAGCAGAAGCTACTAAATAATAAGTCAAACTTATGTGAATGTTTCAAGCCGTCAAGGAAAATGTTGAAAGTATTCCATAACGTCGTAATGGTTCTCGAGATAGATAATAGCTACTAAAGCTTCATAGATTTACTCTCTACCTCTTGGCACATAAATATTCATAAAGAAAGGGAACTCAGTATTTTTAAAAAGAGAAAAATAAACAAAATAATGTTCCGTTTCACGCGCGAGAAAGCTTTACGGAAGAGGGGTGGAAGTGGCACCGTCACTATACAATTACCTCCCGCGTGCCGATGGAAAACACGCTGTTTTGCAAACACCTTAATAACGTATTCAATTTCCGAAAAAATACATCTTGTTTTATGAATTAAACAATTCAAATTAAGCTTTTCTTGATTCTCTCGATATAGAAATAAATCATACTTCACTATGAAAAATATGAATAAAGTTGAGTGAATTTGAATAGAATCGAACTGTAAGAAATAATATTTCATCCGAACGCCGATCAGTAGGTACATTTAGATGAGACAGAATAAGTCGTGAGAATAAAAGAGCGAATACTGAATTTATGAATGCGATGAACCGTGACAGTAGTGACGACGCCGCCGCCAAGGGGGGAGGGGGAGTACATGCATATTTGATTCCGTCATAAACTCAATTTACAGCTAATCTCATCTCAGATTGTCGAAGAAATAAAATTTCACACGCCGTTGGTTCAGTCGTGAATGTAAATAGGGTAGGCGCGGGTGCCAGCCTGTGAGGAGTTGAGAACGTGAGTGGCGCACGTCAGCGAGCTACGGCCGCCCGCGCTCGGCCCCGGCGTACGGGGGGCGCTAATAAAATATACTCGGCAGAGTTCACGGCTCATTTAGCACGAGACGCCCGCGCCGCGCGCCAGCAAGAAGCTCCGCGACAATTTAATATTTCGCCTTTAATTCCGAGCACTAAATTAAGCACCGGCCTGTAATCTCGAGCTGCGCCGTTAAATTTTTGTCCCCGTGATCAGTATCGGCGGGTGATCGATTTTACGGGCCTACCGGTCTCGCGTTTCGTACGGTTGTAACTTTTTAGTGCTCCTTTTATTACGACAAACGATTTTAATCAAGCGAGTTTTTGTTCGGAGCGGACGCCATTAGCGCCCCGGAGTCGGAATAAAATTCGAAGTTAAGTCGCATTCGAGACTCGAGAATTTGCTTTTAACTTCGTTTGATAGGTCGCTTCGGGGGCGTTTAGTGACCTTTACGTTACTCCATAAAATAAATCTATACAAACTGGTATTTGAATTTTCAATAAAGAATCCGCGAGTGCTTGTCTCATTCAGCAACTCAGTACGGACTTATTTCACGTTTAAAGACTTTTCTGCGTTCAAAGGGCCGTGAAACTAGTCCGATGTGCTGCCAAAGCAACTCTTGCAAGTTTTAAATTCAAGGAAATCACTCGTGAAACTCTCATTCGAGGCTAACTATCCTCAAAAAGCGTTGTAAGAACAAAATTTGTCGAGCGACGGCAACCTCCCGCGGCTTGTTCTAAACTAGTCTTGTCGCAAGAAAAATCTCGTAAACCAACAAGATCATTTGGCAAACTTTAAGGCAATGTTCAATAATGAGACTCAAGTATAACAAGCGTTGTTTTATCAGATGGGAACATAAAAAGTAAAAGTGTTTTACGAACGATGAGGATGTCCACGAAATTTTCGGAGCAGTTATGAATTATTAAAAGTACCGTATTTTATTTTCATTTCACTTCTTTAATATTTTATTGAATTCCAAGGTTTTATTCAACTTTGAGTAATGAACTTGAATATTAATGTTTCTTTCGTTATATATAGTATACCTATATAACTTTTATAAATTCCTTAAGTGACACAGTCTTGAAGGTATCCACTTTAGTATTAATGTATTAAAATTGGGTCTCTTTGATTGAGATCCATTTGGCTAATTTTCTTGAAACTTAGTTTTGTATATGTTAGGTATGAATTCGCAATATTTATTTTTGAATTACAAAGATCCCTACACAGGCACTAACTTCAAGCAGGAAATATATTTTGCTATATATACTGAGTAAAGGTAAACTAATCGTAAATAAGGCTATGATTCATAATTTAAAACAATGGTTTACTGGTTAACGAAATAAGGATACTAGATTCTTACTAAAACACAAAATTTTTTGCTGTCCAAATGCTACTACAGATACTTCTTTAATTGCAAAGATAGTCTGTAAATCAGACACCAGTCCCGTCTTTATAATATAAATTTAATTATTAAAATAAACGCTATGTGCATGGCGCCAATTGTATATAATCAAAAAATTCTTAAAAAGTAGCTTTCAGATTTTTTAATAATAAATGTTAGTACTCTGTAGCTGACTTATTAGCTGATGAGTCATTTATAATTTAATATAGTTAACTCATAAGTATTTTTAATGTTTGCATGCCTCACAGGTGAAATGTACAAGGATTCGCTATTAGTTTGTAAGAAAAAGCTTCTATCCTATTCTATTCCTTTCTATGGGCGTCTCGCCTTAGATAATAATTTATATTAAACTCTAAGATTAACTTATTAACTTACTTAGATTCGACTCATTATTTATGAATACTTCACAGGTTGGAATTTGTTAAGTGTTAAAAGAGAATATCAAATTTTATCAGTTCAGCAGTATTAATATTACCTTACTATAACCATCTCAAGATCATAAAATTATTATGAACTCATAATTCTTTGATAAGGGAATAGAAAGAAAGTTTTCATGCTTCCGCACGTAAAACTAAAGTTTCGTCAGCGGTTTGGTTTCCTCTGAATCGCATCAAAAATTCAATAGAATATTTGTTCAGTGTACCACTTCGAGAACTAAAATTCATGTAACCCTTAAATTTTTCATGGTCTAAGTTGAACCTAAAATTCCTTTGCCAATGTTCCTTTTCTCGTAATATGGCTTCTACATTCTTACAAGGCACATACTGTTGGTATTTTCAAGAATTGTTATTCGAATTTTCTATTCTGAAAGTTTGAATAAAAACAGAAGCTTGTGAAATGGATTTGGCGGAGTTTCAGAGTTCCTTCAACATCAAAGGAGCAGTAATTTTTTTAGCATCCTTTTTTTCTTCAATTTTTGTATTTGAATTATATTTTTGTATTTCTTGACATTTTATTCAAGTGTATTGTTGGTTATAAAATTATATTTGTTTGCTAATTGATTCGTTAAATTTAAGGTTATTTCATTTAAAATAAAATGTTATTTCATTAAATAAAATATTAGCATTTATATTACGCGACTACTTTCTAAAATTCTAGGATTTATATTATAATGTGTACCGACATTATATCTCAAAATGAGTGAAGACGTTGAACTAAAACAACCTCAATTTTCACAATATCACAATTTATTTAATTTAGTTACACGATTAGACCAATTACGTAATTAAAGATTCAGTTTCATGCACCTCGCTCACAAAACTTCAGACATACGGACATCATTTCTGTCCATCCATCCGCAAACAAATCAACTTTAGGATTAGTCTCTAGGAGAGCTTCGAGCGTGGTGAGACTGCACGCTATTGGATTTAGCTCTCGCATCAGCGCGAGTCAAGGACACCGCAAAAACCTGTGTCTTCTACTACTCAGGTAGCTATCAGGAACAAAAAACCAAGCTATGCAGTGTGTAAATCCGGTATCACGTATGTAAATTTACTTTTCTGAAGAAATTCTTAACAATTAAATAGCTCGAATTTTGTATCAAAATGCCAAGATATTTTATCTTTACACGCAATTTTATTCGATTAATTTTCGAGTGTCAATTTGAATCTCTCTTGCAGAAATTCCTTTGTAACTATTATATTATATTGAGATATCTTGGGTTTATTTAGAGGTACAGGATGCGAGGTACCGGTGAGTCAATTATATAGTTTTAGAGTTAGTCTTACATGTTAGTATACATATAATTCCACAAATTGGAACGAACCATTTATGAATGGTGCGTTCCAATTATCAAATGTGGTGAATCGTCGTCAGAAATTCTATGAAACTGATTGATAGATCATGCTTGAACTGTGTTGATAGAATTTATTTATTACGTGGGGAACTGTAAATGTTTGAAACAAACTAATATAATCCGGATGTTTTTTTTTTAAACCACGACGGTGGCACGTACGGCCCGTCTGATGGTAAGCGGTTACCGTAGCCTATGGGCGTCTGCAACACCAGGGGCTTCACGAGCGCATTGCCGACCCTTAAGAAACCAACACATATTCACTCTTTTTTTGAAGAACCCCATACGTGTAAGGGACTACCCCTTGGGAAAACCTCGTTAGGGAGTTCCACCACCTGTTTGTGACACAATCACGCCAAAACAGTTGAAAGGGTAGACTATTAGTCTGGAATCGCACATGGACTACGATACTTTTTATCGAGACACCACGCGGACGAAGCCACGAACAGAACTAGTATTATCATCATTATCATCACCATTTCAACCCATAAACGTCCCACTACTGGGCACGGGTTTACGGGTCAAAGCATGTGGAGGGAATTTAGCCCACCACTCCACGCTGGCCAGATGGGTTGGCATAGCGTTTGTTTCGAATTTTCCTTTTCTCGCAGTGCTCTTGTCTGTATAAGGTCAAGTCACCTTTTATGATTCCCACAGATTAAGATGGAGTAGTGGCATTATGTATTCTTTATCTGTCACACACACAGATACGACTAATATGTATTTTATATTCTCTAAAACAATATAAACTCGTACAATGATATACCATATTAGTAATGTTAGTTGCGTTGCTAAGCTGGGCATGCTAACAATTTGCCGAAGCTTCTAGCGTTACGTGGCTCGCACCTTAATGCAGACGTTCTACTTGTATTGGAGGAGGTATTCGTTTGAAGAATATTGTACAAGAAATTCACTGTTTTGTTCTATATGTCGAGAAATAAGTTGGTAAGTTAGAATTGGTCGATGTTTTGCTGTTGTTTTGGTGATTTGAGTGAGTATAATCTTTGCGTGGATTAATAAATATATTTCAAGATTAAAATTTGTAGTCGTAAACCTTGAATGTCTTTACAAATTTCAATCTTAAAATAGTTAATAATCCCCTTTAAATATCTCCATAGCAGTCTTATTTCTAAATTAGGTGGGTGAGTATACAAAAATATTTATGTAGTGATGGTAGTTAGTCAACTTTAGGCATTTATATACATGATACAATAAAACTTAAATATTATCATTCTCTCCATTATTAAACTCCAATATTTTAATTAACAATGTCAACTTAAATGCGAAAATAAGCTGCATTACCGAAAATACATCCAAAATTGAATCCATAAAACTACGTGCATTCAATTACACAGTTTATACAATAACGAATGCTGCATAATAGCTTCAGAATAGGTTTTAATCAGCGCATTATACCGCATTGTGTGGAGGTTAATAAACCATAGCAGTGTTGATCTGAATGCGCGTATCAAATTGGCCACGTAATCCTCTGGCCGAGAGCCCGGTGTACAAATAGGTGGACGGAATCGGATATGTAGTGTATTAGGAGAACGATATGGTAACGTTATTTAACTGTGAAGTTATTACAATTACGGATTACTCGCGCACGGAAGTCAGGGGGCTTATTCTCGCCGCCCTTTTAAACTTTGATAGCGCCAACAAAACCGACTAATCTAAATCGAAATTCAGAGTAAGCCCCCAGGACTGCTGAAGGATTGTATTGGCTAGACGTTGGTGTTTCGTACCACATTTCGTTAGAACCATGTAGAATTCATAATTTTATACATGAAATGGTGTCAGAATAAATTTCTCTCAGCTCTCTCTAGATGGAGGAGAGGATACCCGAGCCCTGCAGACGGACATGAATGTGTTGCTGGTGATGATGATGAATAGCATCAAGCCTTTTATGACCGAAAATACATCATAGACACATTTTACTAACGATTTAATGGGCACGAGCCTATTACTGTTAATGAGGCATATCTTCCAAACTCCGGGCTAATACTGAACATCGATAAAAACCCAAAACCGTTTTTGCTTGACCTGGGAATGGAACCCAAAATTTCTCGGCAGTCGTACACAAGCGTGCTGCACCACCGAGGCTGAAATTACTTTCATACAGCTTATTATGTGCAATGTAATGGTTATACCTACTTAGGTCTTAATATGTCCTTTCTAGATCTCATATGTGATTTATGTAAAACTAGCTGTATCCCAGGGTTTCATTGCCATCGTTCTTTGTTTGGCCACTACTTAATTTCTATAGGCCGTAGCGTGGTGATGTTATATAGCCTATAGCAATAATCGATAAATGGGCTATCTAACACTAAAATAATTTTTAAAATCGGACAAACAAACTCTTCAGCTTTATATTATATATTAGTATAGACACGAAAGGTGCTTAGTTAAATATACAAATTTAAAAATACAAACACTATTTGAACCCAAGTCAAGATTTTACGGAGGTTGACCTTAAAATATTATTTCACCCGAAATAAAGAACATATTTTTCTTATTGAATTATAAATTTTCTCACTACAGAGATATTTTTTATTTCCAGATAATTTTTATATATCACAATATTATGTTATAATCCTCGGAGTTCTCTCATTGTATTATCACATGTCCCTACTACCAAGAAGTAAATAATTATTATATTATTCTTTGTTCTTCTTAATTTGCAAAACAAATCCACCAAAGTTATTTCAAAGATTCATAAAATAAATTTAACATGCTCAAAGGATTATTTTACCTTAAAGTTCGTTGGCCTTTACACCAAAACGGTTTTTCTCGGATATCACTCGAACCTGAAAATATCCCCTCTCAATAGCAATCCAGTTAGGCATCGCAGGTTTACCGACCTAAATAACAGCTACGGTACGGTTCGAAATGTGGCGGAATACCTGCCGATTGAGCTGTAAGCGACTGCTGACCTGTTCTTTACCTCATTTTAGATATCATTTTAAAATTATATATAGGTATTCGTACCATACGGAGATTCCTTTACGTTACTTCCTACATGATAAATTTATTAGTAGTAGTAAATGAGACGCTCATAGCATTGTGATTCTGAGATGTTACGAAACCGCATTTGTAGTATTAAAATTTTCTAATAGCTTTCCAATAATGACAACAAACAAAACAAAAAAGCAAAAATACATTTAAAAAAATCCCCAATCACAAAAAAATACCACCCCATCATAACACAATCAGCTAATGCGATCCCTTTTCCTCCAAGAATTTTGCATTTCACCCTATCGAAAAGCACAATAACCTCTAATCCAATGCTAAAATAAACCAGACACAGAAATAACGAAAAGATTGCAACATGAAATCGTTTCTTAAACCCGAAACGCACAATTTAACACCCTAGCCTCAGTGAAAAAAGCTTTTTAGCAACCGATTGCCCATTACGAAGCGACGATGTAAGAAATTTCAATAAAACCCTATAGAGGAGCCTAGTTGTCATGGAGGGAGTATGGAATGTGTTAGTTTCATGGAGGTTCTATCAAAACAACTTTCTAACGTTTATTGGGAACGTAAATTTAACATAGTTATGGTCTCGTATATGGAATAAACGCAGTATTGGTCCTAGTAATGACCCCTGTGGCACTCCGAATAGGAAAGCTAGAAAGAAAATAATTTGAATTATTTCTTACACACTTTATTTATTATTTTTATTTACAAATTTTACAAATTTTAATTTACAATTCGTGCAAAAATGAAATAAACAAGTATTGATTCTCACTGCAGTGAACCTAATGGCCCGTCTACACTACGGTACAAAACGCGATGACACAAAAAAAAAGGATTTATTTACCTATTCTATATTGGTTTCAAACACGGAACAAGGAGTTTAAACATACGATGTAGATCTCGTGATAATGTGTGCCAATACATGGAGCAAATAGAAAAAAATAATAGTTGTCGTTTGAGTAAAACAGTGGGAATAATAAAATGGGACCTTTATTTTAAGTTAGACCTCTAGCAATACATTGGTGAAAACTACATTCAATTCCCATTAAATATTAAGCAATTTTCTTTGCTTTGATTTAACATTTAAATAAATGCTAAACAAGAAATGGAAAAATTCAAACCCACGACGGAACTTGAACCCGCGACCCTGCCATTCCGTGTGTAGCAAAAGGTTGTCATGACATCATCCAGGTAATGGATAAATTCTAAAAACTGTTGTTCGCTTCAGTGGCTCTAAAATAATCCCCCATATTAATTCAACATCATTATCTGTAATGTATAGAATATGTTTCTAATGTAGAAACATCATTAATTTCTTTGGGAGAATGGTGAGAGTAATTCTGCTCCGCACTATGACACGTTAGCACGTACCTTTTCGACTCAATGCTTGTTCGGTATACAAAAGTGACTACACTACTATCTATAGTTACTTGTGGTATACTGGTTTTGTTTTGTGGCCCACAAACAACCCCACCCCCCATAATAAGAAGAGGCTTTAATTTTTAAGTCCGTGACGCCCCCTTAATTCACGATAACGTCACTCTCAGTGATTCCAAGTTTCTTTTTAAAGAGGGGAATGTAAACGTATTACGAGTAGGTTCAAATAACCGAGAGAGACCCAATCAGGGTAACTGTAATGTTCTGTTAGCAAAGATTTGATGTGATGGAGGCGTTATCGAATTTTATACTTAAGTGACATTCATTAGATGGTTATTATTCTTAAAGTTGATAAAACTCGTTCTAAGATTTACGTCCTAGCTTTTAGGTAACGATGGATATAAGAATTCGTATTGTATGACTTCGTTGAAATTATTAGATTAGGTAGTTATATATAAAATTGTCGGTCTTAATAAGACATGGTTGATAGGACTTTTTGGGTTAACTTAGTCATAAAACTTTTCCACTAAAGAACGGTAATAATTACGATAGCAAATATAATATTTTATTATATTTATAAACTCATATTATCCCACTGTTGGGTACAAGATTTTTTTCTTTTCACACGCTGCTTACTCAATACTGTTTACTTAATACACTTTATTAGTATGACCTAGACGTGCTTCCAAGAGTTTCATAGCAAATTTGAGTAAAGAAATAAAAATAAATAAGTATAATCAATACTTACGTAACATTGTTTAAAGCATAATGAATAATATGCAAAATATAAAGGTAAAATATAAGTGGTAAGAGAAGACTTAAACAAACAAAGCCTTTATCAAAACAATCCAACCTAATAAACAACATGTTTTGTTTGAGTTTTAAAACAAGTCAAACAAGGTTAATTAATTTAATCGTTAATCGATACATTCGCGGCCATGGTATTTGTTAAACAAAATTATCTGAATGAAATGTCTTAGTATTTAGTAATAGCTGTAACCGTAAATTTAGGTGAATAAATTAATGTTACTTTCATCATTATTAAATAGGTACTTATGACGACCGACTGCTTCGCTTGGAGTTAGTATCAGAAGAGATATTAATCCACTATTGTCTACATTTTATGTAAAATAAAATTATTATTTGTTCATCGTCATAATATATCAGCCCAACGACGCCCGCTGAAAACATATAAGTACATAAAACTGACATAGGATTAATTAATTTGTTCACTTAGTTACTATTGAGAACATAATGGAGCTAAGATGTTTGATGACAAATAATATTCTGTCTATGATAAATGTTTGAATAAGTTTAAAAAGTTTGGAAAAAGGATATATTAATCCTTTTTCCTTAAAACTTATTTTGATAGTTACTTTAGTCATTATCATAGTTCAAAAACTTTACAAATGTTCAACAACAGTTTAACAATCTCACAAATAAACATTCAATTGTTTAATTTAAGAGTTTCTACTGTCGCGTGTAGGGCAAACTTTTTAAAACAAAGGTTTAAAGATTTATAAATCGTATCGCGTGTCTATAAATCATATCTAACTGTCATTCAGTCGCATTTTGCGACTTAGATATATGTGCGACCCACTGTATTTATAGCTCAGTGATCGCCAAAGAAAATTGTCTTAATAAAAAGACGACGAATGATGTATTGTTTTGTAAATTGGCAAGATAATAAGATTTGTTTGTTGTTAAATCTGTTTTCAATGGAATTTATTTTGCATTTTATTGGTGCATATTTTGGCTTATGTCTAAAATATGGTATGTAAGTAATTGGTAATTAAATATTATTGTTTTTTGTCTTTATGGCATCTCTCTACATTTGATCTCTCAGAAACTCAGGTTCCACCAGTTTCGTAATATGATAACTCTTGAAAGAAATGGAATTCTTATTATTCATTTAAATAATGATTTCAGTGTCACTGTATGCCTATTCGATAGTAAGATTTAAATGAATACCCAAATGCATTTCTACGAAATAAACTTACAAACACTCTCATTCATATTCTACGAAATATACTGAAAAATATGACCTCATTATTTGCGAGTTGACAACTACTATAACACAGCAACACTGAGAAGAATTTCTAAGAACCCATTGTCAGTACGCAAAGGATATCCCACATATCAAGTAATTTGTTCCTTTTGTTACATCTCTATATTGTTACAGGAAATGTTATTTCAATCATATAAACTTTGATAGTTTATCAAAGTTGTATAGAGATCAATTTAGATAAAAGTATGATTACAATAAGCTTCACAATAAATAACTATTTTCTTCTATAATCTGGAGTGTTTTTTTTACCACTTATCTTTTAGTTAGGGCTAACTTTCTGTGTGTCAGACTGTGACGTCTAGATCTTATGTGTTAGATATTGTACAACTAATGAGTTGACAATAATGCCACTCTGCTCAGACTACTGAGCTGGTAGAATATATGATAAAACTCTTTTTAAGAGACTCAGCATACTGCCTTTCTTTGGAGAGAAGTGAATTATTTCTTTCCAAGACTTCAATTTACTTCTGATAAATTTCGTTTCTGTTTCCAAGACTCTGGTTTAGACTTTCTCTGGGTCGTCTAAGTGTCATAACTCTGTGTGTTTGCAAGGGTTTATCACTGTTAATCCTGGCTGGTGGTTAATTACACCCAAAAATCTATTCATGTAGAAATAATAGTAGCTGTAAAGAAGGCAAGTCGTTTGAAGTTTCGTTCTCATAATAATCGTATTGACAAGTAAACTTGGAAAAGGAAATTAGTCGTTATTAAAGGTAATTACCTTGTTTGAATAGAATTTTTGATTTGTTTATTATTAGAAATGGGATCTTTTATAATTGACGTGGTATGAATAATTTGTATTGAAAAAGCTTAGTGGTACAAAATGGTTAAAACAACTAAATTGTTTGAATATCAAGAACAAAAAGAAAATTTGTTTATTTTATTAAGTTTTTAAGGTTAATATTAAAATCCCGTATATTATAAGGGCCTTATCCTAATTTTGATATAGTTATAGGAACAATGCCGTTTCAAAATCGACATACCATTATGTAGCGTATCGGACAAAAAAAAATTGCAGCATTGCAGCATTGACATGATATTATTATTGGGAGTATAATTAAGACTTAAATGACATAATAGAGGTTTGATATCTGAATTGTGTTCAGAGTCTGGTCTGTAATCGTATGTAAATTCGTATTGTTTAATGTCATTTTCAGTTTCTTTTTGACAGTGACATCGATTTCAACCAATCGAATGTCAAGATTGTGAGGGGTACCTTATTTTTTTCCTCTTTATTAGACTTCGGGCTAAACTTTACTCCAGCCACAACGAATATCTTAATTCCTTTAAAACCAAAATTCCTGGCAGATTACAATCACCCACAAACTGTATACCAAAAAACCCAAAGAGCTAAACCCCCATACCTAATTTCACTTAACTTTTTCATTATAAATCCGTTTTGCCAACTCCCTTATATTTCGGCGGAAATTAAACGGGCAACAAAAAGCTTTGAAACTTCTTTGTCTCACAACGAACGTAAAGGCTTGCATTTACTACGAAACACTGTTGCGCAACAGAAAAAAGGAAAAAATAAAAGTTCCAAACTTGAATGTTCTTACACAGGATTTTATTTCTGTGATGTACTAAGCTACTACTCTTGGCTCTCTAGATAGAAGAGAGGAGACCCGAGCCAAACAGCTGGACATTAATAGGCTGTTGATGATGATAATGATGTACTAAGCGTTTATTTTGTAAAGTAAATGATTTTATTTAGAGGAAACATTATTAACATAGTTGTTGATGAACTTATTATCCATTGGAAACTCTATACACCTTGTAATAATAAAGAAATCACGTCTCTTTTTTAGTTAAATAAATATATAGTTATTTAGTTAGTTACAGAAGATTGTAACTAACTCAGTAATTATTTATTTATTTAAAAGGCGTGTGGCGTTTGTTTCTCGCCAGGTCTTCTCAGCGAACAGGGTCAGCGAACAGCGTCAGCAGCTTCAGTGAACTGGTCGTAGGAAAATTTGGTGATACAATTTTTCGGATAGCCCGTTATATTCTTAACTTATGACTTTCATAAGAGTTACTTGGAACCTAGATTTATAAATAAACAAAATTTCATTTCATTTCAACTCAAGGATATCAGGATCTTCTAGTCCGATTTGAATAATTCTTTTAGGTTTATAGCCCATTTATCGAGGAAAGTTATAGGCTATATAACATCACATGCTACGTCCAATAGGAGCTCAGCATTGGTAAAATAAAGAACGATGCGAGTGAAGCCCCACGTGACTTCTAGTTTTTGTATTATAATATTTTACTGACAACTTTTCATTCGATTTAAGATATTATTTGTTTAAAAATATCTATACTAAACAAAACCAAATTAAAATTTCATAGTGCACACAAAGTTTTAAGTAAGAGTACTGATGTTTTTCTTCGTCAACCCTAAAAACTTTGCACTATACAAATGTTTTTACGTTTATACCGATTGTGATGGGTTCCGTGACAGCACACAGTTAGAAGCCTACTTTACTATATCCTATATCGATAAGAATCAAACTTAATGTACCGTGTCGCTTGCATATGGTTGGCTTTCTCTTTTTCTCAATTGCAATTTCTGATGTCTGGATTTTATTGATTGGCTTATGTGTTTTCTTGGAATAATAAGTTTTAAGTATAGCTTGTTACAGTTCTTATTAGCTAAGCTTATTTTCTGAAGATGGTGGATAAGCCGGTGATTAATAATTATTATTATTAGTAGTATTGGCGGCCATATTAAGAACACTGTTATTGGCAAGTCCAGCTGGGTAAGCTGAAAAGAAAGAAAAGAAAATAATCACAAATTTGAATATTGCTACATTACAGTGATTCGTTCGAGCACTCAATTGTTAATAGCATAAATGATTATAACTATTGATATTGAAATGAACAGTGCTGAATTACAGCAACTAGATTGGTTGTTACATGATTCCAGTTGTATGTAGATTATGGCAGAAATAATATGAACCCAGCAATAATCATTACTGAACGTTTCAATTTAGCAACAGTCCATGTACAACAAATACCACTTAACATGCTAGAAATTGTTAGCTTATTTGCCAATTAAAAACAAGTCATCATCATCATCATTTAAATCCATAAACGTCCACTGCTGGACACGGGTCTCCTCCAAAATTAATGTGGAGGGAATTTAGCCTACTGTGCCACGCTGGCCAGACGGGTTGGTATAGGGTTTGTTTCGAATTTTCCTTTTCTTGCAGTGCTCTTGTCTGTTTAAGATTACTCCCTTAGTCGCCTCTCACCTTCACCTTTCACATCCTTCGACACCCACGGGTTGAGATGGGGTACATATGTATAAAAAACAAGTGAAATAAGCTAATCTATAAATATATTATTACCTTTCTTCAGTATTGAGGTAAAATAATAAGTATTAAACTTCCGTTTGAAATTGGGTCATTAAATTTAATAGAATTGAATATTCAACGTTTAAGCCGGACGCCTATTGTCCTTGTAATTAGTTTATGGCTACAACAGACGATATTGCTCGTCATAAACATTTAAAGAGTCGTTAATTAAAGCTTCGTCTAGTTTGAATTACTTTGTTTACTATTTAAGGAAAATTATTGTTTGTAATTTATTTAGTTTTCTATAATATATAAATTAAAGTCATGAAACAAGTCTTAGAGAGAACAGATTACTGTTGTGCCATCAAAACATCGGTAAAATTAATTACAAAATAAAATATACAAAAACAAAATTAACTTATATCTAACTGAAATTTAATTCAATATCCATAATTAGTTAAAGGAGTGCCGAAAACCTAAGCCGTTATAGAAATATTGAGCCACAATGAATTCTGACATTCAGTTCCAATCAGCCTTTGAGGCTTTAGTCAGAGAGAAAATTGATTATCCACCTTTAAGTTTGATGAAATCCCAGCCTAGTCGATCAATACGGAGATTAAGGCTGAAGCGACAGTTTACCGAGCCAGACTTTCGAGTGTGTATAAGTTTTTAGACACGTGATTGACAGTGTAGGCTGTACGAGTTTTTTTGTCTTATCAATTAAATGAGCATAAAAAATAATTTAAAAAATTTCATAGTTATTTTTTTATTTTACCAAAATGCTGTTCACTTGATCCAATGTTTTGTTTTTCAATTATTTTACGAATAATAGTAATAATTCGTCTTTTTATAACAATCGCATTTTATTCCTATTTGGTTATATGACCAGCATGCAAATCGTGCGGCCTATCGTCTAATGTGGATTTCACTTTATGGAATTTATAATGATGTATTAGTCATCTGACTTACCCAGATGGTCAAGGAAAACATCATGAGGAAACCCACATACCCTAAAAGAAATTCTTAGTGAATGTCTGATCCACCAACCCGTACTAGTCCTGCCTGTGTGCATTAGGGCCTAAACCTTCTCAGCTCTCTTGATAGAGGAGAGGAGACCCGAACCCAGCAATGGTTGTTGATGATGAAATTATTATGAACGGTATTATATTTGAAATTTAAGTTGCTTACTTGAAACCTTTCTAAAAACTTGAAATAAATATTTAGTGCATCATAAAAAAATATAATAGCAAAAATCTTTTACCAAGACATACTTTTGCTTTCGAAAGCTTAGCGTTTTGAGTTGAGACCGCTTTGTCCAAGGTAGACGCGTTAAGGAGTGTGAAAATGGCCTTATACATAAAAGATTACCCCATTCGAGTTGAGGTCGGGGGTTCGATCGCGGCTGTGTAAGTTTCGGTAAGACGAGCGTAATAGAACCTTAAAATATTACAGGCTGAGGATCTGAAAACGATAATGTGCCTTTCTTGGATAGCTTGAAGTGGCTGATATATTATTTGGTATAAATAATATGGCCATTGTTTTCTGTTAGGTTCTGGAGACATAGCGTGAAACAAATTCAGGTTCTTTTATAATTTAGCTAGTAATTAAAAGGTGTGTGATATTGTAGAGAATCAACGATATTTTAAAATTTAATGACGGGGTAAATCTTGCGTATGGGCTATTGTAAACAAATAAACCAGAGGGTTTATACAGAATCTTGATATTCGATTTTGTCGATTTTGATATCGTGATCAAATCTTAGAAATTGGCTAGTATGCATAATTCTTTAAATTTTCTACTTTTAAGAGCCCTCAGCCCATACATGTCCTAATCTGCAAATTTTATGATTGACGCAAGCCAACATATTTCTGTTTAGTAAAGCCAACAGTTTTGCCTTATCAGTCTACTTTACCTTTTCTAAGACTTTATTTCTGGTTAAATATAGAACATAATATTATTCCACAAATAATGAATGGGTGCGCAATCTTCATTGTCTCACACAACCATTGTAATTAAGAACGCCATGTTATATTTATTTAAACATCTATTGTACTTTTAATTGAATATTTTATTTGAACCAGTTTCCCTGTTAACTCCCTCCTATTGTTACTTGAAATCTTATTGAAAAACTTCACTGTATCCAATCTTGGATCAATTTTATGAATTCTAATATGTTTGGGTGAAATACAAATCGAATAATAGATATTTTTTTGCATATTATCCGCCTCGATAATAATGAAACTAGATTTTAAGGATTAATTTTGGTTATACGAAGTAGTAGGGATTTTATTATAAAAGTTTTGTAACTAAATTTGATTGCCATGCTTGACGGATCATTATGAATTGGATGCATAATATAAAAATGTATTCCCATCTTCATAAGACTGAATATTACAGCGTCTTGTACTTACTCACATTCTAAACTATACGGATGGTAGGTAGATGTTTCTTTAAAAATTTACAAAGCAATTTATCTAACACTTAACATGTTTTTAGATTTCGACTAATAACTATTGAGATTAATTGTTGTAACTGGCCTGTTGGTCTAGTGGTTAGTGGCCCTGACTGCTAAACCGGAGGTCGTGGGTTCGGTCCCCACCCAGGACAAATCTTTGTGTAATGAGCATAAAGGTTTGTTCTGTGTCTGGGTGTAATTTATCTATAATAGTATTTACAAAAAAAAATGCATTTAAGTAGTATATCAGTTGTGTAGTACCCATAACACAAGCAAATATAATTGCTTAATTTGGGACTAGATGGCGCTGTGTGAATGTGGTAGAATAATATATTATTGAGATTAATGCATTACAAGCAAGCTTAAAAATACGTATAGATAGTTACGAACGGTCAATAAAGTTTATTTGTATACAAAACACGAAAAACACTACATCATAAACATCTTGAAATTGTCCCTAACTCAAACCTTCGACCCTCAAGTTTGAAAACCCTTAATATATTAATACCAAAGTTTCTTTTGTGGCTGCATTGCATTTCTTTAATCGTAAAAGGATATACGATTGTTACAGAATTTATTTGTTGGGTCTCTTTGTTATGAAACTCTTATACTGAAGTTATTAAATGTTATGAAATACCATAACACTTTGTAACTTTTGTTATAAGAACAACAATTCTAATGTTGTTATTGTAGATTTATTGATGCAATTTTTGTTTGGGATCTTTCTGTGGATTAATATAAATTGACTTAATAGATCTTTTCATCGTGTCAACTCATAAACGTCCCACTACTGGGCACGGGTTTCCTCCAAAGAATGTGGAAGAACTTTAGCTTACTATACCACGCTGGCCAGACGGGTTGGTATTGGTTTTGTATCGATTTTTTTCTTTTTTTGCAGTGCTCTTATCAGCTTAAAGTTACTCCCTTAGTCATACAACACCCACAGGTTGAAACGGGGTAGTGACATAATGTATTCTTAATCCGTCACTACACGAACTTTATATACCTGCGTGTAATTCAAAATATATCTCTTAATTTTTGATTGACTGAGTGATCAAAATCGAAGCCGCTTCATCTGAAAGTATAATTTTTTTTTTCTTAAATAGTATTAATGTGCACTCAAAACTCAATTTATCAACTAGCTTTTCTATCCGTGGCTCCGCCTGCGTTGTATGTCGGTAAAAATTAGTCTATATGCTGTAGTCTTTAATCTATCTGCGCGCCAAGATTATTTTATTTATTTATTTTATTTTATTTGGAAAACTTACAGTAATACACTTAGACTTAATAACTAATAAAAAACGGTAAACCAAACAGTTGTTTCAATTTTAAACAGTCTTTTAGTCGTTCTGCGTAACAATCATATCTATCCTTACTTTCCTATAAGTTCCAAAAAGGTTGTGGTTAGGAAACTGAACTCCTTGACGAAACCACAAACAATAACTAGTCCCGTATATTAAGGCAGATTACAGAATTCCCTTTAAAAAATCCATAAATTTCGTATCAAATGCATTGAAAGCAACAAATTGATGTAGAGGTTAAGGAATTAGGGGAACCCTGGTCGTGTACGTAAATCCTTTGATTGACGGAGCTAAGCATGGGTTGACCTAAATGGGTTGTTTAGGTAACGTATGTGCTTACTGCCTTATGCTTAAGGCATTTAAAGTTAGGTAAATCTAAAGCTAAGTATTCATCTATTTAGATAAAGTTCTATGTTCTTTGATTTGAACATGATCAAAATGTAAGGCGCATGGTATTTTATTTAGTTGAAAACATAAAATAAAAACAGATCAACAAAACATTTTGTTTGTTTATTTTAGTAAATATATCTACCTATCTTCTCATCTTATGTATTTTTTGGTTATAAGTAAATACTCTGAAGTTTCACTTTGTGAAAAAGAGTATTCATCAATATATGGGCGTTTGTGGTGCGAGTCCACAACTGCTACCTGAAAGCTGTAAAGGACGAAAGCTTCTGGCCGCAAAATGTGGTGTTGCGTCTGTTTTGCGAACAAGTGTCACAGGAACGCACAGTGATATAGTGCCGAGTAAGTGTTTCTAACATAGTTTTTCAGATTTATATACTAACATTTTTTTTATTACTTACAATATGCTAGCTCTTGAAAATAAATGAATTGAATACAATTAAAATAAATTAAGTTTTTTTTTTTGGTTATGGATACACAAAGAAAATAAAATGTAATCAGAAATGTCCAAATAAAATTAAATTCAAAATATATTTCCTAAATATAACTCTCTTAAATTTAACATGGGTCTTTTCATCGACGGTCAAATTAAATATAGGGTAAGCTCGTAATAACCTCGACCTAGGTAAGTAGGGATAAGTACTCAAGTTCGAAGGTAAACGCCTGGGAGGTAAACGGGACTGCTTGAAAAGGTTAAGTGGCGGCCCCTAGCAGAATATGTGCGACAACAAAGTAAATTCTCTAAAGATAAGGCACTTGATATTTAGTTGTAATCCAGGGTGTACCCACTTATTGCTTATTAGATTCTGTTGTACAAAAATGTACTGTAAGAAAGCGTGATAAGATTTAAATTCGTGTGAAGAATATGTTATTAATTTCCTTGTTCAGATAAAAGTAAAAGTATAAGTGATTAAATACGGAATTCTTGTTTTATTAAGATGTTTTGATGTTTAAGAAAAACGATCTCAAAATACGAAACTGAATATTGTTTAAACTATTCTTGCTGCAGCTTGCGGGTCACTGACTGCTGTTGTTGCTGCAAATTGTCTTTGATTTTGTTCAGTAATAAATATGTATTATCCTAGAAAATATAAGTTTAATTCTTCTATTCCTACTAAAGAAACTGAGGGTAATGCCTTAAGTATGACGAAGTATTTTTTTTTATATTTTCTGTTGCCCACGTAGTTCATTATTAGTAATAGTAAATCGATAATATAAGCTCACAATACCTTTAAGAATACTGTGTCCCTAGAGCAATGACAATTTGCCATATAAAAAACTCTAACCAAGAAAACGAAAGGGGAAATAAGTAATAAATCCATGAAAGTACCTAACTAAATCTCGACCACAACAATAAAACAGTTATGAGAACAAAGAAATATCTATCATACGACCATAATAAGTACTAAATCACTTAGAGCGCAAATTGAGTACGACGTACGACGCGCGACGCGGTGCGGAAAGCGGAGTCTCTTTTAAAAAAACATAATCACATAAAACATAATGTGGCTTCACGCCTTTTCCCCGAAAGACCCACACGTCACCAAATGTCGGTGTGACGATGACATCACACTGACATTTTGCTAGCTATATTTGCTCTTATATTATAGCCACTAACCAGATTAACATTTCCAGAGTCCGGGCTGATACAGAGAATTTAAAGAAAGAAAAACCCAATACAATTTTTAGTATCCAATACAATCCTTAAAATACAATAACATTTTTTCATAATATGGGGTCAAAGCCGAGACCAAAAGGGATAGAGTATAGGAAAGTGCGATACCGTATGTCTAAATGTGGTCTAATTCTAAGGAAGCGAGAATGCCAGGCTTGTTCGACAAGAGTGTCAATCAAGCATCGGCGCTGTTGATTTTGAAATTCCTTCCTTCAGCGTACGGGAATCATGGGAATGTCATGTACGAGCTAGTTAGGTTCATCATTTGAAACCCATAAACGTCCCTCTACTGGGCACGGGTCTCTTCCAAAGACCAAGCTGGCCAGACGGGTTGGTATAGGGTTTGTTCGAATTTTCCTTTTCTTGCAGTTGTCTTGTCAGCATAAGGTGCCTTTGCCTCGCCTTTTACGACACCCACGGGTGAAAATGGGATAATGACATTATGTATTCTTAATCAATCACTACACGTAGTAAAAACTAGACAATACACTCTGCAATAGAGTTTCAGAAATATCGCGATATGCGAAGCCGTTCCCAGTTCACGGCCTTAGAACTTGCAGTAATGTATTCATGCCAGTCCTTCATGGTGAAAGATAATGGAAAAATTTCCTTAATATTAATATTCATAAGTTACACAACAACGACGTTGTTTGTGATCTCAAATAATACATTTCTGAGTCTTTTAAAGGTGAGTGAAGGATCTGTGTTATTTACTATGTCTTTCTTTTTAATAAAAATAATTTAAGGGAAATATTTATTTTACGGATGTTCTTGTGTTTGACCATTATCGAGGGCTGTTGAGTTTTATTTTATTGTTCTGGTTATTCATTGGTAATTTAAATATCACATTTTTATTTCTGGTAGGTAGGTATAGTATAGTAGGGTAGGAAAAAGGTTTTCAAATAATTGTTTTTGAAATACAATAATAAATGTAATATATGTATTCAAATTTAAAATATTAGAATATAAAAAGAAATACTATATTAATCAAGATGATATATAAAAATATATATATATATATTACTAAAATTAAGATTGTTAGTATCAAAACATTATAGTAAACGCAGACATCATTAAATAATCAATATAATATATATTTACTGACCTTCCTAAAGCTTATAATAAAACTACGAATTTCAATGACCAATCACAAAAACAATTACTTTTGGTGTAGTTATCCACCATCCACCAATCTCACCGTTTCTCACAATCCCATAGGACACTTCAACCCACGATAAGATTCACTTACACTAAACCATTCTATAAAAAGAATAGCGTAACTGACAAATGAATTTAATACTCCCAAGATGTATCCCAAGCAGGAATTCGTTCAAGTTTCCACATCTAAACAGAATTAGAAACTCGAAGAGCCGCGGGAAATTTATTAAAAGGAGCAAATACAGCTAAAGAGCACCAGAATAAGATTTAGTAGTTGGTTGTAAGCATCTTTGCGCTAACTTTCGTGTCATTTTTGTCCTTTTTATTGAGTTAAGACAAGTTTTTGCGCGCTAACTCTGACAATGTAATAAACATAACAACCAAATCTAAACCTAATACTTGTATGTATTAGATTTAGTTTTGGTTGTTATATTTACGGCAGGTGATTCATAAAAAAGTATTGCTGCAGGTTTTGTTCTAGTGTTTTATATTGAACTTGTGTTAATATCGTTTGTTCTTATATTTTTAAATATAGATTTGAATAAAATTCCGATCATTAGACATGCCTCTCCTCAAAAGATTGTGTAAGCGAAGACGTATTTTTCAATGACGTATGTATATTTAGAAATATATAATAATATATGTATGTTTTTTAGCTGTCTTGATCCCTCTCTCTGTCTACCCCTCGGTTGGGAAAGAGGCGTGATCTATATGATCTAGATCCCAGAATACTAGTTTATATTAATTATTTTGAGCTAGATGGCGCTGTTTAAGAATGTCCCAAATATTTATTATTATTTATTTATGTTTCCATGCTGCTACTGAACAATACTCAAACTCTGTAGTTATAATTTAAGTATTTACAAAGAAAGGTGACATATTATATATATTAATTGTAACTACTACGAATGACGATTAAAAAGAGTGGCCTGAGTTTCTTGCCAAGTTCTTCTCAGAGCTCAACCTTGCCAGTGAACTGGTCTTAGGCAAATTTGCTGATACCTTTTTTTTGGATTTGTATGACGTTCATAAATATTATGTATTTGATCTATATGAAATACTGAAATAGACTATAATAGCCCCATCACCACATAGATTAATCTACACAAATAAGTAATTAAATTACAATGAAAATCACTAAATGAATTCTTACTAGGTACGTGTTAATTCATTTACAGCAACAGAATTACGGCTCATGTCTTCTAACAAACCGAATAATGTGTATTTATTTAACGTAAATATATTCCCCTAAGATGTGTACGACATAACCATAATTATGACTTACACAAACGTTGCTTACGAGCCTTGTTAATATGACTTTTGTTTTCCCTTAACAAATATGTTTGTGTGAAATTAAAGAAAAACATTCCTGTCTTATCTTTCAAAGCAATATGTATTTCCTAGGGAAGGCTAGTTGAAATTTGTAGACAAATTAAGAAAAATCAAACTTATAGTTATAAACCGTCGTCACTAGACGTCCAATGAACGGTGTGCGATTAATATTAATGTTCCACTGCTGGGCTCGGATCTCCTCTCCTCTATCTAGAGAGCTGAGAGGGTTCAAGCTGAAATCAACGCGCTGCTGGCTTAACGGGTTGGTGAATCAGAAATATTCCATAGAATTGCTTCTAGGATATAAGGGTTTCCTGAATATTTTTTCATTCAACATGAACACAATCATGGTATGTAGAACATTAATATTATGACTAGTGTGTACAAATAAATTCCACAAAGTGAAATCCAAATGGGTTCTGTATTGCATGTGAGTCTCTCTCACTTTCGGCTACCCACTTTTTTTTACTGCGTGTCCGTAATTATTCACAATTATTAAAATTCTATTACTATTATTCAACAAGAATTACTTTTCCCGTCTCGTTGCGAGCCCGGGCCTTATTCTGACGTAGAAAGCCCATTACTTTTTATGGCCTGAAGTGATTTGACTTGGTAGTAATCGTTAACTCCGCTTATAGACATTGGCAATGTTAGGGGCACAGCCAAACCACTGCCTACCTTGAAAGGATAGCTCTCTAAACTTCATTTGAAGGACATGCCAAAGCGCTCAAGAAACACCGCTGCAGGAAGTTTACCCCAGAGCAGAGCCGGCACTTACGTGAGAGAAATAATCACTGCAACCATACCGTACTATCAGTGGCACCAGGAAGTGTGGGTGAAGCCTACAGCAGCGTCGATGCAATGACACTAAATCATGGAGTTCATCGGAGCACTCCCAATGGAACAATCTATAGAGCACGAAGAGTAACCCAACTAAAAAGTTTACTTGGAATTCCATACTCATCGTATGGAATTCCAAGTAAACTTTTTACTTTTTCCAAGTTGTCTGTAAGATTTCATGACCTTTTTTCTTATGCTAACACACAAAGCAATATTCATTAAGAATTGATGTTAAAAACTCTTAAATCACCCAAAACGTCTTACGTAATCAAATAAAATCACTGTCCGAGGATAAAGGCGTCCTGGCGAATTGATTTAACATAATTTGTTCCAAGAAGGTTTAACGTTTTATTCTTTTTGCTGCGTACCCCTGATTTGTGAATTTGTGATGTCACTTTGATCGCGTGCAAATCTTTTGAATTTGGAATTTGCTAAGCTTGAGATTTGGTGAATTAATGTTGATGTAGTTAGCGATAAAATGTTTTGACGTCTTTTAGGTTTAAAAGTGATCAATCCTCTTTGAATAAATTTTATTTAGCTTTAAAAACGAAAACCAAATTTAAATAAACTAAAAATCCTTTTATTATGTAACGAAACTAGTTTTAAATTATATTTTAGGAATTATTAAATTCAAATTTAAAAGCACCAGACTCTATATTTTTATATTTCACCTAAATGCGACTAAAGAGTTCAATTATACTAAGGTACCTACTTTTTTTGTTTTTTAAAATTGATAGATAACGTTAAGCGGACTCATTCACGTTTTTAAAGAACACGAATTTTCATAATCTATCATTGTTAAATCACAATAGCTTCAACAAACTAAAACACTGAATAATATTAGTTTAAAACATTATTGCGATGTGGGCGCGTCACTGCGGTTCGCTGTGATTAATTGACTGATTGATTTATGAACGAGTCGCTCACTCATTCAGTCAGTCGTGCAGTCTATTACAAATTAGAACAGAAATAAATGCATGTAGAGCACATCTCTGTTCTGTAATGTAGAGCAACTTTCTGATAGTTTCAGGTTAATTTATTTTATCATTATGACCAATTCCGTTGTTATAATTTTGATACTCGTAAATGGTTCAATTTGAACTACAATGTTTTATGAATATTTCAACGACAAAGATACGAAAATCTTATACAACTAAAAAAATGAGATATTAACTTTCATTAATAAATACAAATCATGAAGTATGTCGAGCATCAATAAATTACCTATCGTATGACTATAATTAATAAATTTTTTTTTATTAAAACTGCAAACCTGAAGGAGACCCGTGCCCAGCAGTGGGATGTTTATGGATAAAAATAAAGGCAGGTACCCAACATCTACTCGAAAATATTCCGAAAATGCATCTTAAAAAGTCCAAGAAAAGATTTTAGAATAAAATGTTAAGAGACATTCACCCTTTTTAGTTTATAAATATAAAGCACAGTACTCACTATGCAGCCGACCAAGTGGACATTTATCGACGTCCAACACTAATGCACAGAAGCTATTTGGCTTAATAGATTTTACTTTGTTACTTTAAACGTGTTGGCTACGTAATATTCTAGAAGCCTTTGAGGTTCTTTACGAGATGTTTTAGAACTTGTGTATGTTAGATGCTGAGTGCTTGTTAAACGTATGTGTACGTGTGGCGTGGTGGTTAAGGTGGTTTTCGCCACTAACATCGCCGTGCTGAGGGACATGGGTTCGATTGTTGTATATTTGTTTAGAATCTAGGTGTACTTTGTGTACATTAATTGCATGTCATTATATCATTATGGTCCATATTGTCCGTGTAGTAACGGATTAATAATACGTAATATCACTACCCCATTTCAAGTTATGAGTGTCGTAAAAGGCGACTAAGAGAGTCACCTTAAGCAAAAGGAAAATTCGAAACAAAACCATTTACCATCCCGTCCAGCTACCGTGATATACTCGTAGTAGGCAAAATTCCTTTCACTATCTTTGGAGGAGATCCAGACAGCAGTGACTTTTATGGGTTGTAATGATAATGATGATATCATTATGGTAGAATAATGATCGTTACAGCAGGTTAATATTCCCGTTGAGAATCTTGGATTTTTTTTAAATTAAATTTTGCACCCCATCATTCGCAACCACTATGAGAAAAATTCTCTGCCTACGACATAAAATAATATCAGCGTGATATTAGCATATGTGATTTAAATTAATAAATCTTTAAACCTAAATTCTACTGGATATAATCAACAAAGTGTTACGTCAACCGCTCAACTGCAACCTACAAGCGCCATCAATAATTCTCCATTCAAACTCGAAACTATTGCTTTCTCGTTCTTGCTTTAGCAATTAAAGTGCGGGTAGTTTGCTATCTCGTTCTCCCATTACAATCAAGAAGCAATATAGGTACACGTCTGAAGGATGAAATAGTTGGAGCTGGAGCTACTACAGCATAATGTTATTAGGCTAAGTGGTACAACAGTTTGCATCCTGAAGTGATTGCTTTCGTCAAGATTCTACGTCTTGTGGAAATTAATTCTGTTTTATTAGAATTTTATTAGTGCTTGTTTTTTCGGAAAGCAGTTAGTGTTTTGAGTGTTTTGTTATTCTTTTTTAGAATCCGAAGCTCGTGCTGAGAATGGTGGGGGACAGATATGATACTTACAAAATTCATGTGACTTACTATTGGCTAACGGTGAAGGAAAACATCGTGAGGAAACCCCCATACCCTAGAAGAAATTCTAAGAATCTCATCCACCAACCCGCATTAGGCGAGCGTGTGTGGATTATGGCCTAAACCCTCTCAGCTCTCTAGATAGAGGCGAGGAGACCCGAGCCCAGCAGTGGGACATTAATGGGTTGCTGATGAACATGATGAACTCATAAATGGCAAATACTCAATGTAATGAACAAGACAAGAAACAACAACAAAAATGTGCCACCCAGTTTTATTTAATCGTATGTAGTATGGGGTTCTTCCAAAAAGGAGTGAATAGGTTTCTTAGGGGTCGGCAACGCGCTCGTCATGCCCCTGGTGTTGCAGGCGCCCATAGGCTACGGTAACCGCTTACCATCAGGCGGACCGTACGTCTGTTTGCCACCGTCGTGGTATAAAAAAAAAAAAAAAGAAAAATTTAATCTCACTCACTGATGTTGTAACAAGCAACAAAGAAAACAAATCACTCCTAGATTGCAATCAGAAATTTAAAACCTGCTTATATTTCCAGTCTTACATTATACAGTAACCGCGCAAACATACGCAAATAATATTCTCCACATCTAAGAATAGATTAATTTCATCAAACACCAACCTCTGCCAAAGAATGTGCCATCACTCAAACAAGTCTCAAGTGAACTAATTATACCCGACCCGTGCGGTTAGAGTCGTTCCAAAATGTCTGCAAACCCCGGATTACATTGGAGCCCGCATTTCCGAGTTTCGGACCCCAAGTGACAGGTGCCCCTGTTATCTCTTATCGAAAATCTTTTCTTTACAACTTCGAGATTTATCGATTCGGGTCGGTTTTGATGGGAATGTAAAATATGGGTGTTCCAAATTTTTTGTATGTAATATAAGTTGTAATGAGGAATGCTTTGGTTAAATCATAAGTTGTAGCGGATTTCGTAGCTAGCTACGTATGCTCTACGATTTTGCTACGTTGTGCTACGAAAACACAACAATATACATATTTTTTAAATTGGATACAATTAATTTTTATTAATTTCGTTATTATTGACTGGCCTGTTGGTCTAGTGGTTAGTGACCCTGACTGCTAAGCCGGAGGTCGTGGGTTCGATCTCCACCCAGGACAAATCTTTGTGTGATGAACATAAAGGTTTGTTCTGTGTCTGGGTGTAATTTATCTATAATATGTATGTATTTACAAAAAAAAAAAAGTATTTAAGTAGTATATCAGTTGTTTAGTACCCATAACACAAGCAAATATAATTGCTTACTGTGGGACTAGATGGCGCTGTGTGAATGTGGTAGAATATTATATTATTATTATTATTAAATCCGTGTAGTGACGGATTAAGAATACATAATGTCACTACCCCATCTAAACCCGTGGGTGTCGTACAAGGCGACTAAGGGAGTAACCTTATGCAGATAAGAACACTGCGAGAAAAGGAAAAATTTAAACAAACCCTATACCAACCTGGCCAGCGTGGTATAGTAGGCTAAATTCCCTCCACATTCTTTGGAGGAGACCCATGCCCAGCAGTGGGACGTTTATGGGTTGAAATGATGATGATGAAGTTCATTTATACAGTCAGGCTTTAAACACGTCATGACATGTTTGTCCCAATTAATTTAGTATTTACCATTGTGAGTCAAGCCAAATGAAATATAATATAATTTAGCAATGATATTGGCAAAGTGTACGTTTATTATAACGCCACTGTTGGTCCAAATACGAAATAATATTCAAATTATTTGTCACTTTTCTCCGAAAATGTAATATTATGATGAAATCAAGTTAAATTTCAGAACAAAATGTAATTTGTGATTCTCGTGATCCCTTATTACGGCATCAATATACATTCCATTAGCTAAATGGAACAAATATTAATATTTAATAGATATAAGTACAGCAAAGATATTTATAATAAACAAATACCTAATACTTTTTCAAATTTGCTTTTTCAAATTATTATTCTCGGAGTAAAACGTGTTTACATATTCGATGTCATGCTCGACTAGTTTCAATAAAATTTTAATTGGTATATTTAGAAATGGATTTTTTATTACTAAATATATATATGTTTGAGAAACGTAGGCTATTTGGTACTTAATGCATTTGCTTGATTAACAGATCTTGACGTAAAAACCTGAATGTGATTTACGAAATGACTAAAACTTTCGAGATATTTTAACGATGGCTTATTAATAATTTATTACTAGGTAATAAACAGAAGTAAAATTGGAAATAGTGGTTCTATATTAATATTAGAAGAACTGAAGAAAAAAATAATTTTATGAAATAAATATCAAGAATATTTCAAGAAAATTTCCTTCGTAATACAATCAAGGTACCAATTTTCAAAACTATAAGCAAGCACACAACGCATAAAACACATAATTACGGAAAATATAATAAATACATTATTCTCCTAATAAAAACAATTATCTTATTTTTTTTTAGTATTTTACAAAATATTTCCACATCTGTACCAGAACTGAAGAAAAGTCTACACTGACGTAGCACGTGCTACGAAAGTGCTACGCCTATTAACACAATTTGCTACGAAAAAATGCTACGATTTTTAATGTTGAAGAAGAGAACATCAAAGCTTATATCTGTTCAAAACAATCATAATTGAAATCAAGGTAGATACAATATTTGTTACAATGGCTTTCATCCTCAGAAATTATAAATAACAGAGACCAAAATAACATCATACTCAATATCTTCACATCAAAAAAAAATACGAACATATAGAGACGTGTATTGTATTTGAGTTAATATATTTGTACGAGAGATATACAGAAGGAATATTCGAGAATAGACGGATTTTATTAGCTGCATTATTCGGGATCAATGATGAGTGAGGTTGGTTAAGATGTCTCCCTTTTATGTAACAATAATCCTCTATTTCCGAGTATTTCTGTGCCTTTTCTTCTTTGATTTTTACTATAAAAGTATAATACAAAAGTAGAATTTTTGTTCGGTACGTTCGAGGAATTCAGAATAATTCCGTTTCTTCTGGGTGTCGCTTTAAGTAAAGATTTATCAGTGTAGATATGACATCATCGTCCAATTTCACTAATATTTATAGATATTATATTTATTCATAAATATTAGGAGAGGTCTACGTCCAGCAGTGGAATGCAATAGGCTGAAATGATGATGATGATAAACTGATAAATTTAAATGAACTTATTTTGCATTACTATATATATTAAACTCCGTGTAGTGACGGAAGTGAAAGAATACACATGTCACTACCCCATTTCAACCCGTGGGTGTCGTACAAGGTGACTAAGAGACTAACTTAAAAGCAACAAAAGCACTGAGAGAAAAGGAAAATTTAAAACAAAACCCTATACCAACCCGTCTAGAGCGTGGTATAGTAAGCTAAAATCTAGCCAAAATATTTAGAGGAGCCCAACAGTGGGACATTAATTTATGAGTTATAATGACAATAATCTAAAGCTGACCTAGTTTTATTTGAATAATTCTTATAAAGTGTGATTAAGTAAGACAATGCTATTTAAATGCTCTCACACTCAATTATGTAGAACTGTTCAGTATGTAGTCTCTGCCTACCCCTCTGTTGGGAAAGATGCGTGATCTAAATGTTATGTATGTATCGCTCATTTGGAGCGACAGTGACACAACTGCAAAAAAAAAAGAAGCAGACCTAATTACATCAAAATGATCTGGATAATAATCTACTTAAGGAGTGAAAATGATATCACATTTATAAGTTCAAAAAACTCAGCTAGAGGACGAAAAGATGGTGAAATAATATTTTAAGAATCTTTACTATCTTTACGAAAAAATCTTCAATCTGGCGTAGTGTAAAATTAAAAAATGCAGTTATGTCACTGTTGCTCCAAATGAGCGGTATGTTCAGTAATGCCTCAATTACTACAAACAGAAAACATTTTTCCGTATATATTATTAACCTGATTTCTAAGAAAAACAAAAATATCTCCATCGCAAAACAGTGTGAGTTATTTTGATGTAAATACAGAAACAAAGTACTTTTACCTCATCGTTACCTTTCAACAAGAACATTCATGTTATAACTCAGTTGTAGTCCCGTCACAATAGTTGGCGAGGCACCACACTCCTACCAAGGGATCTCGTAAAACTATTGTTTTTATGTAGTTAATAGCTTGTAAGATATTTATATTTAGACCGTATTTCGGCGAACATCACGTGTGTAGCTGCCAGTGTATTTCGTGTTTTATAATACAGTTTGCGGTTTTGGTTGTGTGGTAACTGTATTGTGTTGTTTCAGTTCAAAGGCCCTTCAATAAATCGCTGGTAGTAACGTAATATAATATACCGTTAAATATTATTAATAAAATATTGAAACTTCGAAGATTTATATTAATTAAGATATATGTATCCTAAACTATATCAATTTTAAGTACCCTTCAAATATTGAAAATGTTTTGTATGTCGAAATATATGCAAATTTATAACAATTATTTTAACGTAACACCACACCTTTTTTCCACGAAGGAGTTGGCAGTGGTGTATTATACACATTTTGCAAGACATGTTTAGTCCCATTTAATAGGGGGTAAACCATTAACTGACCACATTTGGAGACTCCAGGCTGAAAATTTCAAGGCACGAAAACCCAATGCCATTTTCACCCTACTGGGATTGAAGCCGGAACCTTATATAAACTCCCACTGTGCCATCGACACAGCAGTAAAAATACCATCTTTTAAAAAGCCGTAAATTATTCATCGATACTTTAACCATTACCGAGAGATATCGAATCGTAAACATATAGTAGCATCCTTACGGCTACCATATAGCTCGAGATGACGTACAGCCCACTTACCAAGCGAATTTCAGCAGAGAGCAAAGTTCCCTAAGTTGCTCTATGGTAATATCATGAAGATTTATAATAATTCCACCCCACGCGTTATGGCGCTCGCTTTTTACGGTACCAACAATTTCGGGTTTAATGCGAGCCAAATAAGTATATGTCAGCAAATTCTCACTGATTCATTGGTCCTGTTAGGTACATTTGTTAGTATGATCTGAAGCCTGTTTTGTTTATAAACAGGAGTGATCCTGTTTATGAAACACGATTGTTTTGTTGTATGAGGAAAATTGGTCTTATTCCTTTCAAACAGTACTTGGAATTTGGTATCGAGTATAATACGAACGAAATTTATTATTTGCCACTTCTGCGGATAATTTTAAAATGGATATTGTCGTTTGTAATTTAAAATAAGAGTATTTTATTCGGCACGCGGCGTCCTATTGAATGGTAGCAGATTTTGTGAGAGTTTATTGTTATTCTGAATCCGTAATATTTGTAAATAAAGAAACTAATTTTCCGTGTCCTATAGTATACATCCTATAATGCTATTAACTAAAAGAAGATCTGAGACTAATGATAGAACGCTGGCCAAACGCTGGTTATCATCACACTGTGATGGTTATATTCGATATTTAATTAATATAAAAACAAATGTCAATGCAGACAAGACTTAACATCAATTGAGCCATTGTTGGTAACTTTTGTCTTACTTTAGAAATAAGTAAATTTAAATTCAGCCGCGGGTTAAAGTTTATATTTTGAGCATATTCTCAGAGGCCCATCATTAAAGTTGCACAACCCCATTACTTTTGCTCACCATGACAGCAAGAACCATCCGCTACTTCACCACACATCACGACAAGACACGAGGGTATAACATTCAGAAGGCATATTAGCATTGCAAATGCAAGGACAGAAAGGAATCCGGCCCCCGCATGTAAAGTATCTAAGTGATATTTCGGATTTAAATTGCTAAAACGTGTTGAGAATCACTTAAAAAGGCGGGCATGTTGGACAAGTTTTGGCTGCAACTGTTCATGTGTTGTGGGTTAAATATTTATTTGTTAAGCTAATACTTATATTATTATTTTATACGCATAGCACGCACAGAACCAACACCCTCCTGAAGACGTTGGCTGACCGATAGGACTCTTCAATATTGGGGCGTTGGATACGAAAGTTCAATTTCAGGGGGCTGTTTCTGACTCGTCGAATTGATCTATCTATTGATGATATAATAATATAATAATAATAATATTCTACCACATTCACACAGCGCCATCTAGTTCCAAAGTAAGCCATTATTTGCTTGTGTTGTGGTACTAAACAACTGATATACTACTTAAATATATTTTTTTTTTTGTAAATACATACATATTATAGATAAATTACACCCAGACACAGAACAAATCTTTATGCTCACCACACAAAGATTTGTCCTGGGTGGGGATCGAACCCACGAACTCCGGCTTAGCAGTCAGGGTCACTAGCCACTAGACCAACAGGCCCGTCTATATATATAATAATCTATTGATGATGAAATAATAGATAGAACCACTTATTTTTACGGATTAAGTTATTTTATGTTATTAGTATTATATGTTACTTATATGTTATAAGTTATTTAATTTAATAAAATAAGATTTTTTTCAATAACCATCTATTGTTTTAACGTTATGTTTTTTAACTCTAAATAAACTGGCAGGTAGTTAGAGGAGAGGAGACCTGAGCCCAGCAGTGGGACTTAATGGGTTGCTGAAGAAACTGGCAGGTCTTATTTTAAAAATATTGATTTTTTGTAAATGTAAGTGTGAATGTATATTATTATAAAAATATGGATTTTATTCTGAAATAAAAATAATTTAATTTATAACTTATTTATAGCTGTTGGCCGCGGCTCGGCTCACGTGTTCGGTGACAGTAAAAAAAATGCCGAAGTAGTCGAGCCGTTATTGAGTTTTGCGTTTGTTAACATATTTAATCATTCGTTTTTGTTTAAATAGTATAAAATATATACATACTAATATTATAAGGCTTAAGAATTTGTTTGTTTAGCTGAACGCTAGGATCTCAAAAACTATTGATCCGATTTGAAACATAAAGTCTGCCTTAAAGGCGAGACGTAGTTACATTTTTGGGATTGGATAAGCTAACTAGATAAACCAGGTTTGTGTTTATATTTTACAATCTTTTTATACTGTTTTCAGTGAACTAAAAGCCATAGAAAACTAGAACAGAAATAAATTTGCGCACATTTTTCTTGAATTATAGAAAAATTTAGGTCATTATATTATATTACGAGTCTTTCTGCAATTTCCTCGAGTAGAAACAGACAAGTATGAAATAAATTTTAAAGAAATGTTCTCACCAGTTCTAATATATTTTGTAACACAACTTTACGACTTTATACCTTTACATAAGGTTGATTTTCAAAAAGAATGGCAGATCGAAGCCAGCAAACATTTGTCAGTGTGAGGGTAATCTGTCTGTCTGTCAGTGCGTCAACACATCGCCCGCTTGACGCAAAGTCGGTGATTCTTCTTTGTGATACTGATTGACTGGTTGATAAGCGAAATTCTACTTTGATTCGAAAGGCTTACAGCTAGAAATGGCTTGATTAATGTACATCGAATCTGAGAAGGACAAATTAGAAGTTTGAACAGAGATAAGTGGGTGGGTCGTATTTTAATACAAATTTAAATAACTACTTGAAATAATGGTAATGACTGGTCTATTTTGGGACTTTGATGTTAAGTTAGTTTTGCATAACTTACTGGAATATTATTTCTATTGAAAACTTGTTCGATGTAATTGGTTTATGCGTTGGAGTAAAGTAAATTAAATAAATAAATTTACACAAGTCACAAAATGCTTCCGTCATTTATAACTATGATAGGCTATATTAAAAAACTTAATCTAGCATATCTATATCTAGATTTTGAATGCGAGCAAATGGCCCAAAGAGAAGCCATTAATCTAAGGCTACGCGCACAGTCACGTCAAAATATTACTCGTAACTTCAACGTGCAACGATTTTGAGCTAACATTTCGAATATACAATTGAAAGATTTATAGGATGTGTGAAAAATGTCAAGTTTAGAGATAAAATTTTATTCGAGAAGGTTCGGACGAAGTTTTAAGTGGCAGCAACGATTTGATTGGTGTCTGGCAACTCTGTCGTGTGGTGTCAGCGAATTTGTTACGCGTCGTCTCCTTAGTGGGACGTTAGACTCAAATTTACTTAGAATAATGTTATTCTAGAATGAATATATCTTGTAGACTTTATAAAGATTGAATTCAGTGGAAGTGGCTATGGTTTACGAGTCATAAATTTTGTCATTCGAGGTACAAATTTTGCCAATCCTTGCGATAATTTGTAAAATGTTATAATGATAGCTGACATAATTATCCTGCATTTTATTTGGGTAATATTTCATAGATTTTCAACCGGGAGGGAATGTCTAAATTTTTTTTTTTTCTATATGCAATGAAAGCTATCGCTATTTAACTCACCCATAAATGCAGATGACGTTTCCAGAGTTTCATGATGCAACACTTTGAAGCATTTTACAAGTTATCGGCCTAAAAAAACTTTGTTATGAAAATCTGTTGCTGGCTATCTAACCCTACATTTATTTAATTCATTTTTTGTAGTATTGTCCACAGCACATTATGCCCTAATTTTACCCACCAGTTTCTTCTCACAAAAAAGGATAGTAAATAGGATACTATTACCATTTCTGGTACAGGCGTGTTGTGATTTATATCTGGCTAGTGTACCAAACTCTCGTTTCATAGTGAAGTCAATTTGCATCAAACATTCCATGGCTGAATTTCACATAAATCAGTCTTAACCGTGACAATGGTCTAACCGATGCATATCTAAACCTTTTATTGCTTTAGCTTGTACTGTTCCAATGCTGGGCAAAGGTTTTCTCCACGGCCAGTTTTAAAAAAGCAAAAGACATAACGATAACTTAGGCGTAAATTAGGTGAGGCCTTTGTTAAGCAGTGGACGTCGTTGGGCTGATATGACGATGATGATGATAACGATAACTGAAATTAATTGATTCAAGTTAGCATATAATTAATAGGTGTTAAAGGTCGACGAAATCCGTGTAGTGACGGATTAAGAATACATAATGTCACTACCCCATCTCAATCCGCGGGTGTCGTAAAAGGCGACTAAGGGAGTAACCATGCAGACAAGAACACTGCGAGAAAAGAAAAAAATCGAAACAAAATCCTATACTAACCCGTCTGGCTAGCGCGGTATAGTAGGCTAAATTCCCTCCTTACTCTTTGGAGGAGACCCGTGCCAAGCAGTGGGACGTTTATGGGTTGACATGATGATGAAAGGTCGATGAGCAAGTTTTTGCCTAGCAGTCGGACAGTACAAGCTAAAAAGGCCCCGGGGACGACAGATTTCCTTAGGCACCCATTTTAGTTTGCGAAGATTTTAGTACGTCTTTATTCTTAGCTCTTAAAATTTTGTGAAATTTTAAGTTGATGATTAGAATAGATATTTGCGTGAAGTTTCTACCACGCTACACCGGGTTAGAAGCAGCACGCAGATATTGATCCTTTAACCTGAAAATATATTTAAAAAAATAAACACAGAATTACAAAACAAAATTTCTTACCAGTTGAGATTAAAAAACAATTTTTATGTCACAGCCCACGAAGGGTTAGCACAACAATATCAATTATTAACCCTCGCGACAAGCACATCGGCGTTATTTCCCGAGAGTTCGGTTCACACGCTCCATTTCACTACAACTAACCACAACGATGCCTCGGTGTGGATTACACAAATCACTTGCGGTTTTTTTTTACACTTCTTAAATGAAATATTTTGCTTTCAATTTATATGTTTCGTACAATTTTAATAAGTAAGTAAGTCGGTTAAACAAGTTTATGTATTTAGGACCATGTTCAACAGACAAGATGTGTTTACAAAGAATTATATATCGGATTTGTTTCTTAATTATACAGTAGGTAATAAATTTATTAATGGTTAAATTCCAATTATAGGTTTTATTTGGTAAAAAAAGGTTTATCTAAAAGTTTTTACCCTATCTATTCTATATAAGTTAAGTAAGTTTTTCAATACCTTCAAGATTTATTTTCTTTGTTGACATAACAAAGATATATTTTACAATATTAGTAGTAAGTTTACAATAATAGTTATGGTGCACTCAAATAAATTAGAAAAATCGTATACTTAATAACAAATCTCAATCGGTCAAATACCATTCACTGATTAGATGACTGTTCACAATAAAGTTACGATCATAAACTTTATAAGTTTAGAAACTAAAATGTAATTTTTTTTAGTATACAATATTAAAAATACTGCTAATAAATAAATTATGAATATCATCATCATAATTTCAACCCATAAATATCCCACTGTTGGGCACGGGTCTCCTCCAAAGAATGTGGAGGGAATTTAGCTTTCTGTACCACGCTGGACGAGTTAGTACGAGTAGGGTTTGTTTCGAATTTTCCTTTTCTTGCAGTGCTCTTGTTTGAATAAGGTTACTCGCTTAGTCACCTTTTACGAGACCCACGGGTTGAGATGGGGTAGTGACATTATGTATTCTTAATCTGTCACTACACAGATAGTGCATTATTATATAATAAAAAACTTGGCAATACTTTGTGTACAGCAACATAGGTGGAACATACTTGTGAGGGTGTGATATATTATTTATATAATTACAGGGAACCTTTGTCCGTATTTTTTAGTTACATACGACACATTTAAGATAAGATAAAATCCTCCTTCCAGTCACGAAATACAGCCTGCTTTCAGGAAAACCTAACTAGATTATCATATAGAACATAAAATATACAGGAAAATAGTCTTAAAGGATTCCTAACACAAAGTATTTTTCCATTTTATCCATTTTTCCATATGAATGAACCCGTGGTTCATTTGATAGTGCCCTTATTGTTCGGTGTAAAGGACACGATTTTGAAAAAAATCCCGTAAACACTTATCTGAAATAACCGTCGTGGGTAAATTACGGATGTTGACCCTTCATAAATAATAGTTTATGAGGCTTAAGGCTATAATTTTAAGGAGTTTTGTATGACTGGCCTGTTGGTCTAGTGGTTAGTGACCCTGACTGCTAAGCCGGAGGTCGTGGGTTCGATCCCCACCCAGGACAAATCTTGTGTGATGAGCCTAAAGGTTTGTTCTGTGTCTGGGTGTCATTTATCTATAATATGTATGTATTTACAAAAAAATATGTATTTAAGTAGTATATCAGTCGTTTAGTACCCATAACACAAGCAAATATAATTGCTTAATTTGGGACTAGATGGCACTGTGTAAAATGTGGTAGAATATTATTATTAATATTATTATTATTATATACTTGGGTGCATATTTGTGTGTGTAAGGTTAGTAATGGATTGAATACGAATTCGACGATAGTATCAAATTAAGGCCAATTTCAATATCCCAAGCTGAATTATTTCATCTTCGAACAGAAACAGATCATTTTTATACATAGCGTCTCTTTATCGGGGTAGGCAGATGAGATTCACACTTCAATTTATAATAGTTTTAAAACTATAGACGGTCTTATATAACAGGTGGTGAGCGTACTATCATTAACCAGACTTATTTCTAAAATAATAAATAATTTTGACAATTTTACGATAGAAAAAAAAATTAAAAAAATATTGTTTGAAAATGCTGAAGGTTATAATGATAAAGCAGTTATAAATAAAGGAAATCAGTGGTAACTTATGTAATTAAAAAAATATTCTTCTATTTTATTTTCCTATCCTTGTACTGTACTGTAATACTTCATGCCTTATGTAATATCAACGAACATTTGATTTACTACCAAACTAAACTCATCAAAACAACAGAAAATAAACTCGAATATTTCACCGATGTCACATCAAAAACTTGCGACACAGTCGTCACGGACCGAGACTCGAGTACTCGTAATAAAATCGTATCCAGTTATATCGATTACCACGTGCGTCGAACCGAAGCGATCGTTGCAATCGCCACGATAAATCACTCGCGGTTCATACAAAATCGAATATGCTCGATAAGTGATCACGCTGATACGCTACTCTGTACGCCAACTTAGATAGATTGGATGTGTCTCGGTTAGAATGTTAGGAAACTTCTGATTGAGTCTCTTTTCAATACCTACGTGAGAATTGTTCAAGTTTTGTATACGTTTAGGATGGTGTGACAGGGACAAAGAATATTATGACTACAATTTTAAATATTGCTTGCTTAGTAAGTAACCAAGACAAGTTCAAAGTTTGGAAAAAGGCATCCGATGTTACGCATCTATGATACACTTTTATCATGCATGCAAATATTGTATTATTACTAATTAACAGAACAAATCTACAACGTAATTTATCTTACAATTAATCACGCAAAAATTATCAAAGGTGGTAATAAAATAATATAAATAATAATTATTTCATTTGTTTAAACTGTTTTGTACACTTAGAATAAAATAATAACCTATTCTATTTAACAAAAGAACGACAAAAATATAATAACACAAATAAATTTAATACTGTATTGAAATAATTCAAATCAAAACTTAGTTCCATCTCATTCATTGTACAAAGACATTGAACCAATAGAGAACGACTCAGATAAAGCCAGTCCAGTTATCAGCTATGACAGTAAAGTGACGTAATCATAGCTGTCATCAAGACTCCGGCTGAAATCTGAATCCCACTTGAGTTAAATCGAATCGGCCGCGATACAATGTAACGATTAGACGAAACGAAAATGTTCAAACATTTAATTGATTTTCGTTTTTGAAATATGACTGTCGTCACTGACGTAATTGGAAAGTGTACGACTGTTCTGAGCAAACTCAAGCGAAGTTCCCGGATTTGATCCCCAGGTCGGCCTCAAAATAGTGTTAGATCTTTTATCATGATATTCTCAGTTTCATTTTAATCATAATATTATGTGCCCGGTTAACAGAATTAGACCCTGTCCCTAAAGTCTCAAATCTGCAACATCGTAGTCACAATGTTCATGTTATGGTGATTTTTTAGTGCATTAGTGAATAAACAATATTATTAAAAAAAATATGTACTTACCTATAACAAATTGTAAATTATTAAGTACCTATCTATAACTTTCGTAACACCGTCTCAATGGAGATTATGTTTTAAGATACATGTGAGATATTCAATAAATAAATATCTAAAAGAATAAACATCTAAATAAGAATACTTTATGACCATATTTTATCTTGTTTATGGCTGTTCATAAAAAAGCAAGTTATGCCCGAAAATGACCTCCACTTTGATTATATTTCAAATCAGCCAGTATTCCTAATACAGGCATCCATTTTCCTCATAAAGTCTGCCAATACTCCCAAACTTTTCAAATCAACTACGCACAGGCAAAATTCAATAATATTTTTTATTTCATTTTCGACAACACATTTCTTAATAACCTGCCAGCCCCTCGCATTGTAGGATAACTTGCAAATTCAATTAATCCAGGGCCGGATTCAATATCGTCGTCTGATCGGGCTATCAAAATCGGCACATAAACCTTTCGTCACAGTGGAGCGCCATTGAATACGCCGCCTTGATGCGAAAGTTTCCACCAGCCACAAATGTGTTTTTCTTGTTAGCTCTAAGTGTATGGCTATGATTTTAGCGATTTATGGCAGTGAGCGCAAAGGTCAATGATGTTTAAGAGCGTCTTGGCGCATGTGAGATGGATAAAAGATTCTGGTGGTGTATTATTATTATTTTCTGTTTAGTATACAGAAATGGTTTGTATATAAATAGAGAATCTAATTATAATAATATTATTATGACTTTACCCAATAGGGTACAAAGAAAATTACAAGATTGTAATATTTCTGAAGACACCGTAGTGTCTTTTGTGTAAGTTTACCGAACTGTGATTTCTGTTTTCTATCTCCGGGCATGACAGTGTTGGATGATTAAGTTTCTCTTTTGTGAATAATTATGTAATTCAATTATTTGCCTTGTTATTTGGTAATAAACTTCTGTTAACATTTAATTCTCATTTTGTATTTCATGGGTTTACTGACTTTAGTAAATAAGTTTCACTGTATCTGTGACTTGGAAATATCTTCTTGGGGAGGCCTTTGTCCAGCAGTGGACGTCCTACGGCCGATATGATGATGATGATGATCCTTGACTTAGATAACATTTTAGTTTTCCAGGGGCTCAAAGTAGGTTCCTGGGTGATAGTGGTTGTCAATTGAATCAGCGATTAAAGTATTTTTCAGTTACTTGGGATTGCTGCTTGATGAATTTAAAAATCCTTTCATATTAATTTAACAACCTTCGTGTATTTTTTTTAGGTTTTAGATTCAATAATTTTGCATCAGCTTATTCTAGTGGAATATAAATGAAAATAAATCAAAATGGTGCACATTAATAACGCTTATTTCGTCGCCACATAATAAGTTTGATATTTCACCTATTTTACATTCAAGCGGGGGTCGCTGTAAAATGTCGGCTGGGCGCCAACTTAAGGCAATATCAGCACATGGATTTAACATGCCATTTATGTGAAAAAATGTGTACTTATATGAGAATTTTGTACACAAATGGCTTGAGGAATATCGTGAACGTGTTTTAGGTAGTGATGCATAGTGTGCTTAGTGTGCATAGAGCTATGTGTGAGTGCTGCAGTAAAGTTGTTAGTGGTGGTTGTAATGATATATACAAGACTTATTATGAACATATCGTTAGAATCACCCCAGGTTTTTTTTTGCAATAAAACCTTTTTTTATTAATTATTGTTTTTTATTAAAAACTTATTAAAATATTTTTTTGAAAAAGATATGTGAAAATCAAAATTATAGATTCCGATTCATTCATCAGCAACCCATTACGTCCCACTGCAGGGCTCGGGTCTGCTCTCCTCTAACTAGAGAGCTGAGAGGGTTTAGGCCATAATCCACCATTGCTGTTTTGTTACGTTAGTCTATTGGATTAACTAGTATAAGTGGCAAGGAGCCAGGTCACATTATCACACAGAACTGATGGCCGATGGGATGAATATAATAGTTCTCGAGTGGACCATGGCTAACGAAGCGTAGGTCGTCCAGGTCTTTTGTCTAGCCGAACAAAGCATAGACGTTATTATCTATATTATTATACCTGATGGTTGCAGTCAAAACTAGTTTTGACCGGTTATCAGATTTTACTGTAATATAAACACGTAGAAACACTTATCACAGTTCCAGAAGATACATTTTAGACAGCAATTAAATGTCACTATAACTGTAAAACAGAACCTTTCTTTCCACGCGAGTTCATTGCCACTCTACGATATCATTTAAAGGGTAATCTTAGCAGGATCTTGCTCATAACGTTCATCGTATTACATTACACTCATGTTGGATAACGAGGGACCCAAAGTGATTTTCTTGTAAAATTTTGACACCACACATAACCATTTATATAATTATAATTGCGTAATCATTTCTCTGGTAATGAGGATGGATATTTATAAAGGTGCGTCTATATCTACAGATTTTGAAGGTGTCAGATGCGTGCCGTGTCAGACATTTTTTTTTTCTAATTTGTCAGTGCTTTGTTGGCCTGTGTCTGTGCGGCCACGTTACGATAGATATAAATGTGTTACTACAAATTGTGTAGAAGATATTTTTTGTCTCATACAGCACGTGTCTGAAAAGTTGAATCTGCAGATATAAACGCAGCTTAACTGGAGCTTTGTGCTATTTTAGAAGCGTTGAACAGTTTTGATGTTGATACAGTTATACTGAGTTTTAGTAAAATAGTCTGGCTTTACTCGTAATTTAGATTTTTGACAGTTCGAATTTGATATCGCTGTCAAATTAATAAAAAATATTGCGACCACATTTAAAATTTCAAACATTTTTACAAAAAAAGCCTACCAATCAAATTTTAATGTCATGATTGCTTTGATTTCACATCATTAAGTTTTCAAGGAGCCTTTTCCATTATAATATCAACCCATTAAGATCTCACTGATAGGCAAGGATCTTCTCTTTATCAAGAGAGCAGAGAGGAGACTTTGATAATAATGATAACAATACATCACTAATAGCAGTCACGTTCTTGACCATTGAACTCAAACCAAGCGATTTTTTTCACACCCGTATCATCATCATATTATTATCAGCCCAATGACGTCCACTGTTGAACATAGGCCTCATCTTAGTTACCGCCACAGCGAGCGATTTTGTGCCGCCCGCATCCAACGGCCACCCGCAACCTTTACTAGGTCGTCGGTCCACCTGGCGGGGGGGGGGGGGGGCAAACTCCTACCTACTTCCTCCTACTCCAAAACCTGCCGCAAAGTTAATCTATAGTTCCGCTTATTAACATGAAATTATTACAATATTACAACATATCCCCATAAAACATTCCCAAAATGGGAAATCAGAGATTTTAATGAATTTAAGTGACAGAACAATGAAAGAAAATTTAAAGATGTAGATAAAATACCTTCATCTGAAGTCAAAAGTTACTGCAATCTAATATTCGTCAATTTAAATATCGCATCGCCTTAACGCCTGTACCAAGCCGGATTTGAATTACAAAGTCGACCTCCGCTGTGACGGGCTATACAAAATATGACGTTTGCTAACTAAAGTGGCTACCGTACGCCGCCGCCGCTTTGAGTACGGCCCTGGTTTAATAATGCAATATATTACGACTTTAAATTTGGTAAATAGTGAGTTATGTTTAGTTTAAATGTAAGTTCACGTTGAAAATAAGTTACGCCCGTTAAATATACGAGTATAATGACAACATTTTTACTAAAAGTAATGGTCACCCTTGATAATATGCGATAATGGTAATTGAGATAGAGCGTGTCAATGATCACAATTTAGCGTAGTATTTTGCTCTGCTGTGCAAAACGTCGTGGGTTCGATCCCCAGCCCCGGGTAAATTGTATAGATAGGTGTCTGGAGATATTATGCCCGGTAGATGTCAATACGCCCGCCCCCAATAGGAGATAATTTTCACATTTGGGCAGCCATGTTAGATTAAATCACACAAAGGCAATAAAATGTAATCAAAATAAAAAAATCATAATTACATAATATAAATATGTGATCTAAATGTAGCTGGCAAAATGTAAGTATGATACCTCTGCCTATCTTTATGTGGATAAAAAGCGTAAGGTAATTTTATGATAAAAAAATGCTCGAGTGTATTCGCTACTGTATCGGCAATAACAGTAATCATAGCCCATGACGTAACCGGCCATCATGGTCTTCTGGTAAGGGCAGAATCCTACTAATATTATAAATGCAACAGTTAGAATGGATGGATAGATGTATATGGATCACGTTTGTTACTCAATCATGCCAGAATGGCTGAAAGGATTCTTATGAAATTTGGCACAAAGTGTAATATAATTTTTAAAATTGTGATATAATGTTCGGGATATTCACCATGTCTTTTATTTGTTTCGAGTTTCCAATATTTAGGCGCTGTTGCACGCGGAAGAACTGAAGCATTTGCGGGTGTAATTTTAGGACGAAACGGTCTACCTGCGTTCGTAATAACAATAATAATATTAAGATAAAATGAAGTCTGGAATAGCTCATAGGCTACTTGTTGTCGTGATAACACGCGCACGTAGCCGCAAACTAAAAGCTAGTAAAACATATAACATTGTCTAACATAACATAATCTCCTTAAAACTAACAAAGAGCAAAGGTCAAAATAATAACATCAAATTGTTAGTGTCCAAGTAGGCCGTCATTTTCTCTAGTCCGGTTACAGAGGTCAACGCCTACCATCTGACCTTTGGGTTATAGTTTGTACCCTGACTGTAATACTCTTGGGAAAAATGGGATAATGACTTTGATAAACTGGTTATATCCAGATAATGGTGCATTATGTTTTATTACCCACGACGGAACGGAGACGGTATATGCGTTTGGGGTGAGAGGCTGTGTGTTTGTGTGTTTGTGTGTTTGTGTGTTCCAACATAATGCCTTATAGCACGGAAACGGTTTGACCGATTTAGATGCGGTTTTCTGTAAAGTGTGTGCGGCTCTTGGGGACAGGTTATTAGATAGGTGTTATGTTAATAGCTCGCCAGGGGGCGCTACAATACACTGATTTCATTGAATCCTTTGTGCCCTCCTATCTTTAAAACGATTAGACTGATTTCGATACGGTTTTCTGTAATGTATTTGTGATTTATCGAGGATTGTTTTTGAATTCAAGATTTTGTATTTTTTCGCCAGGGGGCGCTGCTATAGACTAGGCAAACCTATGTTGATTTCGTTGAAACCTTTGTGCCCTCCTATCTTTAAAACGATTAAAGCGATTTCGATACGGTTTTCTGTAATGTATTTGTGATTTATCGAGGATGCCTTTTGGATACACGATATTGTATTTTTTCGCCAGGGGGCGCTGCAATAGACTAAGCAAACTTATATTTACAGTTATCTGTAAAATAATTAGACCTGTTACTGCATAGGGACACGTAGCATTGTAGTACTGAGATATTGATTACACTCATGAGGTTAAGCAACTTCGGATAAGGTCAGTTCATAGATGGGTGACCGTTTATGCAATTTTTAGGGTTCTGTACGTCAAAAGAAAAAAACGGAACCCTTATAGGATCAATCCGTTGTATGTCTGTCTGTCTGTCTGTCTGTCCGTCTGTCTAGAATATTTTTCTCAAGAACGTATAGAGATATAAAGCTGAAATTAATATCATTTACTTGGATCTGCAAACCCTAAGCGTAAATTAAAAATCAAAATTCTAAGTTAACGCAATCAAAAGATACAGCTGTTTATGCTCCATTTTTGACGATTTATCTTGACGATCATAATCTATAGGGAACTTACCGTTGACCTAGAATCATGAAATTTGGCCAGAAGCAATAACAAGTTGCACAAGTAAAGGAAAAAATCCGAAAACCGATCTTGTGTTGTTATATCACTGAATATTAGTACTGAGGTATACAATAATAAGCCTAAAAAAAATTAGTAAGAGTGAGAGTTTATTCCAGACTGACGTTATATAAACACCTACCTACCTTATTTATTCTAACTTATAGGTATCCCGTGCTCGGGGTGTAACCAAATTTTCATCATTTTTGCGATAGCACGCACCGTTTTCGAGATACAAGCTATTATAGGTGGAAATCTGCGCTAACGCCGAAGGCAATCCGGCTACGGCAATCAATGTGCGATAGCTAAACTTAACACCCCCCGATTCAAAGCAATCCGAATCGGACTGGTTAGGAGGTTTGGGTTTTTTTTTTTTCACACCACCCAGAAGTAAGAGCCCCGCGAAGCGGGGCTCCGGCGACTATTGTGCGACGGATGAGCACACAAGTCAACAAAAAAATAAAATACATATAATATAGTCGAAGCTCCATACAAATTCCATTCATTCTAGAGCTTACATGGTAAGATAAGGCGCTTCTTAAGAAGTTTAAAATAAGAAAATTCAAATGATAATTTCAAGTTATAAGACTTACTGCAACAGTAAATTAAAAAAAAATGTGTTTCTTCTATAACTTAGTATAAAACTTTTATTTATCTGTCAAGGTTCTTAAAATTTTATACGAGTTACTTACAGTTAGTAAGATAGCGCTCTTTGAAAATATTTAAAATAAAAAACAAAATTAAAAATTTTGAAAAAACCCACGACGATAACATCTATACAAAATAAGAAACGTAACATATAAAAAGGTTTAAATAACTTTATTTTAAATCCCCGACGAAAAGAAAATAAGTAGCGTAAAAACAATCCCAAGAAAATTCGTCGGGGGCTGCCAATATCATTACTGTTTCTAGTATTAAATATATATTATAAACTAAATATTGTTAATAATTAGTTAGGTATCAAATACATAAAACTGCAATACTTTCGTTCATTTCAAGTCAGGGTATGGCAGCCCTCGACGGATTTTCTTGGGATTGTTTTTACGCTACTTATTTTCTTTTCGTCGGGGATTTAAAATAAAGTTATTTAAACCTTTTTATATGTTACGTTTCTTATTTTGTATAGATGTTATCGTCGTGGGTTTTTTCAAAATTTTTAATTTTGTTTTTTATTGATATTGTGTTTAGTACGTTACTTATTGTTACGAATTTTGAACTAGGTATTGTGCTACTAATATTTTATAAATGCAAAAATTTGGATGTACAGGCTTTTTTAGTGGTATGCCTTTACGGCAGCGCGAGATGTCTTAGTCAGCATAATAAAATGTATCGTTGAAGTTGGCACAAAGGAATGCTAGTGCAACTTGTTTTTATATTTTAACCATGAAGGTTTAAATAACTACGGGACAATCGGGATTTTTGATACTCAGGAGTCTTAAGGAACTGTCTTGGAACCCGCAACGAAATTAATCAGAAGTTAAATGGAGGAGTTAGAAAGAAATTATCCACTTCACTCCATAGCAAAGCGGGAGACCAAATCAATCTTCATGGTATCTAATCCTATTAAAGATAAAGCACCGCGGTGAAAATTAGAAAAAAATACGGGATTTATAGATTCCAGTAATAAGTATGTCAAAAACGCTTTTTAATAATAAATCATTTATATCAGGGGTACTCATATTATAAACACAGTACAAATTAAACATTCAAATTGAATAATAAAATAAAATAAAATAATTTAAAATTTACATAAAAATACACACACATAACATACGGACAATCTAAATTCAAAATAAATAATTTTAACATACAAAAATTCACCCGGTTCGACACAAGATCCCCATAGTACACTACTTTATATAAGAATACTTCTTTAACATAACATAGCATCACGCCTTTTTCCCCGAAGGAGTAGGCAGAGGTGTTTCACACCCACGTTTCGCCAGCTATGTTTGGTCTTTAAGGTTTATGTTACTGCATTATTATGAGTTTTAAACGAATAAATTATTCAGTTCATTATCAGTAACTTTGTAGTTAAAGTATAAAACGAATTTAAAAACGAATCACAAAACTTTGACACCAACGGGGTACATCTATGTGGCAAATTTCCTACATCACTTTACTTGGGCTAGATATTTTGACCTCTTTTACCTTTATAACAAAACAGCTTGAAGATAAACACAAATTTCATTACAGTAATACAACATGTCTATAGTCAATTAATTAACCAACTCATCAGCTGCCTCAATCAATCAATATTTAACCATCAATTTATCAATATCAATCAATTCCGACCTCCCATGTAATTTTATGCTTCAGTTCGCTTCCGAAGGTGTATTGATAGTACCTGAATTATGGATTGCAATGCTGAAGCTATGTTGAATCTTTTTAATTGAAATTTATTTGAGGTAAACCAGGTTGATGTAGGTACATAGGTAGAATAAAAAAATATAAATGTACCGTTGTTAAAGTGAACCCGTCTGTTGAAAACCAACTCCCATTGTGAAATTTAATTAAATTAAATTTAAGGAGACGTGTACATTAAGTTTTTTTTAGCAGAATATTACCATTTATCCCTAGTTATATACCGCAGTAAAATACTAGAATTGAGTTAATGACCCTAATTAGTAAATGTTATTGGTATTGCAAGTGAACAGGGACCATAGGTACTCGAAATCTGGATATTCAATAATTGGTCAATCTTATTATTATTTAGTAAAGGTTTGAAAATGACACTATCCATTTAATAAAATATCAAACTTCAATGTCGAGGCTGCGACAAGACAAGGTCTACTAAAGAATCTAAGAACTCGCTCGCACCTCAGTTTCAAACGAATATCCTTCCAAGAAGGAGGTCTTCTCAAGGTGTCGAATGAACTCCCTTAATAGGTTTTCTCAAGAGAATATATTATGGGGTTCTTTAAAATGTCCATAATCGCTTACCATCAGATAGGCCACCTATTTATTATTTTTCAGCTCCTTTTTTTGAATTCAAATAAAAACAGAGACAAAGTTAATTACATAGCATAACATACTCGTGGAACAAGTTCACCATTTCAATTTTATAGTTGCGATTTTTTTTATTAAACATAATAATAAATATTATTATTGTATCCTATTACTAAAACAGTTCAAATAAACAGTAAAAATTTTGAAAGATTTCCTCATAATTTTTTTTGAAATATGAGGAAAATGGTTTGCTGTTTTGGTTCAAATATCTTTAATACGCACGCGCAAATGTGTGCGGGTCCTATTTGAATTTCAAGCCACGACCGGTTGTGAAATATGGACGGTATGTGTGACCACGGCTGGACGTGGGACTACCTGACCCCTCACGAAGTGAAAACGAATAGCAATCACGAAGTTTAAATGGATTTTTTATGCTACTTAAAGTATTTGTAGCTTAGGAATTGACAGAAACTCATAAATGACTTGGTACTGTTTCACAAATAAGTAGAGAGATTTCTCAAGCAATTCCTTTAAATAATTCTTGTAAATTAAAAAAAAACTGCATTTTGTCAGCGATGCTTCAATAACTCGTCGATATAACCGTCCAATTTATCAAAAAATCGATTTTGATGTCAAAAGCGTCACTTTATATGGTCCTACTCCTTACGTTGGATACATAAGGAGTAGGATCTTACCTAGCAATATGTTCCATCTAGCTGCACTGCTATTCCAAGATAATACTTACAACACATTTATAATAAACCTTTTGAAGAGACATTCGTCGTACTAGTGATAATGATGGTGATCAGCAATAGACCCCAAAAACTTTCCATATAAACACATAACAATTAAAGTATGTATAACTCTGCTCTGTGGATGTGAAGTAACGAATCCTAATTTGTTTCTTGATTTAATTGATTCACTACAGTGATTCATGACTCATGAGCTTCGAAGAATTGCAATTTAATATAACCAACTAGAGTTACAAACACATTTATGTACGAGTATACATCTAAAGCTAAGTGCATGAAACATAAAATATTCAAAGTTATAACCCAGATGCCATTACACGCTAAACATATTTCGGAAACGATATACCAAAAACTGTTTCCACCCGTCAGTAAAGAGCAACATTGCCACTTATCAAGTCGACTTAGTGTCTGCGAAACACGAAGGACATGTGTCACTAGCGGTCTGAGTAAAACGAATGAACTACGCATTATTGCCGAATAAGCAACGGCACAATAATGTATCTCTTTTGGGTATTACACAGTTTTTGTTCCGTGGTTTGTCAGCTTTTTACGTTTATCCAAAACGTAAAAAGCTGACAAACCACGGAACAAAAACTGTGTAATACCCAAAAGAGATACATTATTGTGCCGTTGCTTATTCGGCAATAATGCGTAGTTCATTCGTTTGCTTCAATAACTCGTCGATATAACCGTCCAATTTATCAAAAAATCGATTTTGATGTCAAAAGCGTCACTTTATATGGTCCTACTCCTTACGTTGGATACATAAGGAGTAGGATCTTACCTAGCAATATGTTCCATCTAGCTGCACTGCTATTCCAAGATAATACTTACAACACATTTATAATAAACCTTTTGAAGAGACATTCGTCGTACTAGTGATAATGATGGTGATCAGCAATAGACCCCAAAAACTTTCCATATAAACACATAACAATTAAAGTATGTATAACTCTGCTCTGTGGATGTGAAGTAACGAATCCTAATTTGTTTCTTGATTTAATTGATTCACTACAGTGATTCATGACTCATGAGCTTCGAAGAATTGCAATTTAATATAACCAACTAGAGTTACAAACACATTTATGTACGAGTATACATCTAAAGCTAAGTGCATGAAACATAAAATATTCAAAGTTATAACCCAGATGCCATTACACGCTAAACATATTTCGGAAACGATATACCAAAAACTGTTTCCACCCGTCAGTAAAGAGCAACATTGCCACTTATCAAGTCGACTTAGTGTCTGCGAAACACGAAGGACATGTGTCACTAGCGGTCTGAGTAAAACGAATGAACTACGCATTATTGCCGAATAAGCAACGGCACAATAATGTATCTCTTTTGGGTATTACACAGTTTTTGTTCCGTGGTTTGTCAGCTTTTTACGTTTTGGATTTAGGCTAGAATAGAATATTTAAGTTGTTGTTTAGGTATTCGTTAATATATTATGTATGTACTGTGCATAAAATGTTCATTGGCACGAAAATACATAGTTGCATCATGTATATGGAAATTGGAAATCTTGACTTCTTTTCGAAGCATTAAACTCAAATTTGGATCATTTGGATCACATACATGATACTTATGAACGTCATACAAAGCCAGAAAAAGTATCAGTAAATTTGCCTACGGCCAGTTCACTGACAAGGTTGAGCTCTGAGAAGAACTTGGCAAGAAACTCAGGCCACTCTTTTCAATCGCCATAGTTGTTACAATTTTAATTGGTTACAGTTTGAATTGGTTACAAGAATACATTTATGATACCTATATAATATTAGGCAATGTCGATACCATACCATACCATACCATATACCAGTAAATTTGAGTGATAGAATAATAAATAGTGTAATAAGGGAACGTTGTGGCTTAAAAATAGATGTTGTGACACGAATAGAGAAAGGAATGTTAAGCTGGTTTAGACATGTCGAGAGAATGAATGAAGGAAGAGTGACAAAACAAATATATGTGGCGAATGTGAAAGGAAACGTTGGAAGGGGAAGACCTAGAAGAACGTACCATGACCAAATAGGTGACTTTCTAAAGAAGGTACAGACCAGGAGTACCCTCAACCGGCGAGAATGCATGAAAAGACTAATTAATGTTGAAGAAGCCAAAGATGTATGTCACGTAGTAAGTGGAAGGAAATGGTCTCTGCCTACCCCTCTCTTGGGAAAGAGGCGTGATCTATATGTATGTATGTGCATTATAAAGGTAATATTTTCTCTTGGTCTTATAAAATAGGATGCTGAAAATTATTTGTGGGTTAACTTAATATTAATATTTGTGTGGTTCACAAATTGCCAGCCTTGTTCTGGGATTACTTTGTGTGCGTTATGCCGCTTGCACAAGACACAATGTTTGTTCTCTAGAGAGGATGATGTTTTTCTTTTTGAAAAAAAATTGTGATTCCAGTATTTTTTGTTCATTGTAAACTCAATATCGCAACCTATAATCTTTTATTTGAATAATCCGAATTTATAACCAAATTTATTTGTAAATTTAACGCTAATATGATTCTATACAAACATGTTTTGAATTCTTCATAAAAATATTTCACTTTACATAAAGCAAAGTTATCACAATTTTAATAGTGTGAAAGCGCTTATAGAATTCCCAACATCAACACAAATCGTCGACTTAGCATTCAAAAAGAAATATTCTAAAGCGAAAAGAAAGAAAAATGTTGGCGTAATTTAAATAAATAAGAATAAATGAATTGGTGTGAAGTAAGTATTCAGCTTACTCGTTAAATCTTCGGCTATGAAAAACTGAGTGGCTCATTATATGCTAATAAAGTGGATTTTTAGACGGTAAGCGTCTTATTTTCATCAGAACTTGACTTTTGTAAGAGATTTTCGGGTCCAAATTAAAATTTCACGGTGGTCAGAAATAATGAAGTATTCTCTTTGTAATTTGTGGATTTGAGGACAATTATTTTTGTGGGAATACGTAAATTAATACGTCGTCTGTGAAATGTATAGCATACTAAGTGCGTTCATTTTAATTAACATTTACTTTTAGTAGCTCAAAAGAGGATAAAGGACTGTGGGAAATCAAAATTGATTCAATAAATGTTTCTGCAATAAGTTTATGTAACTATTACATGATCTTACAAAATCATTACTTGAAAACGATTCGACTAAGTATGAAAATTTATTTTGTTATGTTCATAATTGTCCGAAAAAAGTAAAGGTTACTGTTACTGTCAGCCTACTTCATTCCACTGCTGGGCAAAGGCTTAAAAAGTATAGGTACTTGAAATTTTTTTTTCAAAATCCACTTGGATGTGTACCTGCTTCAAATCAAGTCACTTGTTAAGTATGGTATTGTCTATGTCATCATTATCATATCAAACCAATGACGTCAACTGTTGGACATAGGCCCGGCTCTATTGTATAAAATAAAAATCATTGGAGATATATATATTATATATTGTTTCCTTAACCAACTTAACCGGTACAAGTAGTTATAGGCCGTTTTCCCACAGACTGATTAGTGTATCATTAATTATCTGAAATTTAAGTGAAAGATTTTGTCTGAAAAATATGTCATAATAGTCATCAGACACTGATGCAAACAGCCAGTAATAAAACAGAACTTTAGGAGTAATCACTAGAAACAGCAAAAATTTAACAAAATAAAATGTGTGATTTATTCAGACATTTCTCCTAACACGACATTTTTAAACAATCCTACCTGAATCCGACACGTATTCCGTACAAAATATTCTATCTAACGCCTTACAGCTGGTTGAATTTGCTCTACAATAAACCTTTGTAAGGCTTTTATGTCGAAGGTGGTTCGCAATGCTCGTATTGTTAAGGATTGTATTCGTTTTCTTTTTTAAATAAGATCAATGTTCATATCTGTCACCCAGACCCACAATGACAGGGTTAAACTTTTTTGAAGACAAACAATTTATACTGGCTTTTGACAATCTTAAGTTAATTGATAGACCTCAAAGATTTTTATAGTTGAATGCCTCGATGCCTTCATAGTAGTATTTACAACTAATGAGCAATAGGTTCTGGGTTCGAACCCGAGTTGGGTTAATGTTTCAGTCTTGCAGTAAATAGTCTCAGCCCGGAATCTAAAACATTGAAACAAGCACATGTGACGAAATCTGGGTGTCATGCTCATCTGCCTAACCCCAAGGGGAAAAGGCGTAACGCTATAATTATGTTATATTTAATTTTAAAGTAATAGTCATCAATAAGTCTTCATTATCAGTTCATAGACGTCCACTATTGAACATGGGTCATCTTATGGTCTGACACAGCAACATGATTTTGCAAGAAAATATTTCTTTCAAACGAATCTCAATTTTAATATCAAATATACTAAGTTCATTACACAATATTTAATAATGATATTCTTTAACTTTGTAGTTTTATTAACATAATAAACTATATTCAAAGGAATTAAGATTCATAATTGCAAATCTTATATTTTAATTACTTTGCGCTGATAAAATAAACTCATCGTTATGTTTATTTTATGACTTAACCCCGACTTAAAAAGTGTCATAATTTATTCAAACGAATAGCTTAATATTATTAATCACTCTACAAGGCTGTCATACTTTATTAGTTTATTTTAATTTAATTTATTTCGCAGCAAATTGGTCTCTATGGGTGATACAATTTTCTCAATTAAAAGACTCGCTCAGACGACCCTTTGGGTATTTTTAACGCATTCACAAAATGTTTGGTATTCTAAAGTTTTGTATAACTAAGAAAGTTTAATGAGCTTAAAAAGTAAATGAAACTAAATATTCTATGATATAATTTTATAATGAATCTACTTTTAAATTTAGGCACCAAAAATAATTTAATTTACTTCTGAATAGGTGCAAATATTAAAATCTATTCTATATTATATTATGAAGCTGAAGAGTTTTTTGTTTGGTTGAATGCTTGGATCTCAAGAACTACTGGTCCGATTTAAAAAAAAAATTTAAGTCTTGGAAAGCCCATTTATTAAGGAAGGTTAAAAACTTTATAACATCACGCTGCGGCCAATAAGAGCTGAGCAGTGGCCAAATAAATAACGACGATAGCGAAGACCCACGTGACTTCTAATTATTTATTTCTAGTTATATATTGACGGGCCTGTTGGTCTAGTGGTTAGTGACCCTGACTGCTAAGCCGGAGGTCGTGGGTTCGATCCCCACCCAGGACAAATCTTTGTGTGATGAGCATAAAGGTTTGTTCTGTGTCTGGGTGTAATTTATCTATAATATGTATGTATTTACAAAAAAAAATATATTTAAGTAGTATATCAGTTGTTTAGTACCCATAACACAAGCAAATATAATTGCTTACTTTGGGACTAAATGGCGCTGTGTGAATGTTGTAGAATATTATTATTATTATATATATTTAGCTTATATCTCTATAAATTTAAAAATGAAAAAATGCTAATACGCGTAAAAATATCCAAAGAATAAATAATCTCAATTCACTCATTCCTGAAAAGTAACACTCGCACAAACTTCCACAAACCGACATAACCAATTCACTAAAATTTTCAACACTAGATGAAACAAAAAAAATTCCTTGTTCCGCATCACTCGTCAGCCTTCGAAAAAAGTAAAACATTGCCTCTTGGCTCCAACGAACTGGCAAAGTCAATACACTCAACACAAGTGGAAAGCTAGGCTAACGAGCACATCACGGGGAGTCATGGCAAATATTATTTCGAGAGGGTAAATTGAAAAACGAAAGTGTTTTTATGGCTTTTTGTCTTACACTCAATTGCATTATTTGAAGATTGTTTTAAGATTAGATTGTTTCTTGGTAATTGATTAACATCCACGAAACCGCACTTGGGTAGCGTGTGTGAATTATGACTTAAACCGTCTCAGCTCTCTAGATAGAGGAGAAGAGACCCGGGTCCAGCTGTGGAACATTAATGGGTTAATGATGATGATGATGTATGATGTAACACTAAATGTTTCCCGGGACTTTGCTCCCGTCATTTTAGTTTGGACACTGCTCAGCTCCTATTGGCCGTAGCGTGATACTATATAGCCTATAACCTTCCTCGATAAATTGGCTATCCAACACAATAATGGTTTTTCATATCGATCCAGTAGTTCCTGAGATTAGCGCCTTCATCCAAACAAACTCTGCAGCTTTATAATATTGGTATACCTAGATAGATACGTTAGTATCATTTTTATTTTTTTAAACTAAACTATTTAATAGTAAGATATGGTAATTATGAGATCGCTAGTGATAATTAAAACATCGAAAACACGATACTTTAGCGATTTAATACCAATTAATCCGAATAATCACAAAGGATAAAATTTTCGAAATGGAACGAACCAATATTGAAATATTGATACCTAATCATTTCATCAATTGAAAATCCGCAATGAACATTAATTAAATTAATATTAAATTAATTGAATTGTTTTAAAAATTATCTCAGAATTATCTGTGAACTTAAGCCAATATAACAATTTCATTTCAAAACTGACTTTTCTAAACTTGTAATCCCTAGAAACGAAACTTGTCCAAATTATATTATACCATAGGAACATAATTACATTATAAATAATATTAATTCTTGTATTTGAACATAAACTAAGTTACTGTTCGAAAGTCCCAGTAGAAAAGCATAGATCTGATACTTGTTGTAACTTCAAGTAAGCAAGTTTTTTAATCAGATTTAGAGACATTTAAACGAAACCAATATTCCAAGCGTGTTTACCTATTTAAATGCAAAAGGCACGCTAAATATAGCACAAAATGTTTAACTAGATAAAATCCCTTTAAGCTCTCCGAGACTGTTTGTATATTAAATCATTGATATATTTACACATCAAGTAATTTGTACACAGTTTCGTAAATAATTTTGTTTAACATTTTATAGAGCATTTTATGAAGCCGTAATTAATTTAGTTTGTTCTTATGTTTTTTTAGGATAATTGTAGGCATTAATTTGTATAACAAAAAAATACAAGTTAAATTTTATTTGTAGTGGTTTCTGTAGTTGAAATATCATTTACACATAAATTCATCAGCTGTAATTATATTGTTATATATTGGAGTATATACATTGTAATAACGACATAAAAAAGACGACTTTCAAAGATCCAAGATAAAGTCTTCACTCCGAAACAAGACTAAAACACAAAATAAAACCAATAATAAGAAAGCTGAAAAGATCAAACCCTTTGATAAACTTTGCTCCGTAAAATCAATATTCAAGCCATTAACACTTGAAATATAAACCGATAGTCCTCATTGACTTTTATCATCACCATTTTAAAATAAAGTCTTTGGTGTACTAAAGTTATTTATTTTTCATCGACGAATACCAAAATCTGGCAGTGACATTGAAGGGCGTCGAACAACAGGGTCGTGATTGGAAACTTCGTAGAATCTAATTGAATTCTTGAGTGGAATGAGGGAGCGACGATTACTTAAAAGCTTTTTTTAATAAAAAATCAAAACTGAACTCAGACTTGGATACCGAAATTCTTATTTTTTTCAATTTCCGTTTATTATTTTTTTGAGTTAAAAGGCTTAGTGGTGTCAATATTTTCTTTCTAAATTCTTCTTAGCAATATAATCTCAATTGTTTCTTTATCTATACGTTAGTAACGCAATCTATTTTTCTCGAAAGATTTTTATTTAATGGAAGGCATCAGCAACAATTTCGTCTTCGTTTAGATTAAGTCGAGAACGTCCATATACATTTTCATCACTATTGTTTTTTGAAATATCAGAAGCCTTGTTTTTTAGGGTCCCGGGAGGCAGCGGTTTTCCTCATATGCCATAAGCAATCATCTTACGAAGAAGGGTCTACGTGCCTACGTGAGGGGACTTATTGCGAATATCAGGGTTCATTGTATTAATAATGAAATCCAAAAAAATGGGTGGGCTTGAGTAGATGCGGATCCATTAATTTGGTTTGAAAGTAATGAAACATGAATTGATGTGTTTTAACTGTTTATTAACATTATTAATAATATGTACATTATATTTTATTCTGTGGAACACGTGTCTGTCATTTATTTATTATATCATAATATCTGAAGAATTCTTAATTCTTAATTCTGAAGGATTATTACAATAAGTACAATCTTTGTAGGAGAGCCATGCCCAGCAGTGGGACGTTTATGGGTTGTATTGATGATTCGTATTTAATTTTAATAATAAGCAATTAATAAAAATATAGGTAGATTAAACCACGAAATATATTAGATGCCATGATCATCTTAAATAAATGAAATTTAACAGATGTTCAGTTCTATAGTTACAATAAACGTACCAAAAACAAAGGTGGTGGATATTAAATTTGCACAAACTTTCTCAATAAATTTTGGCATGATTCAATTCATTATAAACAAAATTTATCAATACAGAGAAATACGTAGCTTACAGAACATAACCCAATAAATACAATTGATATCCGAACAAACGTACTTACTCCTAAAGGATTACGAATTTACGACATTTCCTTTGTCTCCGAGATTTAAGAACCCGAATCCTGTGTCGATCTCTTTGTGTTATCCCTTTTAGTACACTGACAGAATAAATTAGGTTAAAAGCATTTATCAAAAGTTTTCATAATTCATACCTCGTTCTGAAACAGATTATAGAGGTAACATTTTAACGTGGTAACAACTTGCTCATGTAACATTAAGATAAGAACCAGTTTCGCAAGTTACAAATTAACTTTTCTGTAAGTTATAATAATATACCTAACAAATTATCTGAGAAAGTATATGTGTGTCAGCGAAATTGCCTACCGTCATCTTTACATTTTATATCTTTATTTCTAGCCTTGCCCGGGACCTTGCTCCAGTGTGTTTGGTCTCTACTCAGCTGTTGTTCGTCATAGCGTGATGTTGTATAACCTATAGCCTTCCTCAATAAATGGGCTGTCTAACAATGAATTTAATCAGAAGTAAATGGACACAAATCGCTTCTTGACATCATAGAATAGAGCTCCTTTCTCTTTGCATTACGTTACAGTATGCTTTGGAGACCTAGACTAGTTATTCACTTAGAATGAGGCGGATCATATGCATGTTTGCTAACTTCATCGTTATACTAAATCTATTACAAACTATCCATTAAACTTGCCTCACTAGTGAACTTCAGTGAGCTACGCGTCATGCACATTATTAGAAGGAATATGTCGACCATTTTATTTACATTTCTATTAGCTACTAGCTGTTACCCACAAATCTACTCGCGTGTAGTTCGAATCCTGTGGCCATGTTTTATCCAATTTTTCTCTTTATGAAAAAATTGTCTACAATGCAAAATACATTGCAAACCTAAGTTTAACTATAAAGTAATATAAAAATAGTTATTTTCCTCGAAAACAAAAGTGTTTTGTAGAAAAAAATACAAATTGGATACTGATATTTTGTACCACGGCAGTAGCAAACAAGCATGCAGAACGTTTGAAAGACAGTAAACGGTTACCAGGAGCATCACTTGCGCGTTGCAAATCTTTCAAGCCCCTTTCCTCTCTCCAGCGAGCTCTGAACACCACTATTCACCAGAAGAAACACAACAATGTTATTATAGCCCGCCTAGGGAAGTACCTCCACCCAACAGAAGACCGTATTTTTTGGAGAGTGGTAGTACTTCTACAGACAGATGGCTCAGTTTAAGCAGGGGTACCTGTCTTCTTCTGTTTATCAAAGACAAAAAAGAAAATTATGTGACCTGATAACTCCTAAACAATTTTCAAGCATAAACAAATACAATACAAAGGTCCACACACCGTCCTAATCTCTTCTCAAAATTAGTCTCTTCCATAAAGTTTACCCGAAAAAAACACGGCAAATTCCCGTCACATTTGGAACCTCGGGGTCCCTAAATAAAATAATTCCCCGGAGGGCTTCACCATATTTTATCCGACTTTATAATTGCGGTTCTGGAAAGGTCTTTATAATTGGTAGCCTCGAGCAAAAAACGATTTTTAGATTACAGAAACATGTAATCAATTACTCCACGATATTAAAAACACTTTTGAGTAATCCATTGTTGTAATTGTTTGTTTCATTATTCGAAATTCATTGGAACGGAATTGTTCCTTCCCGATTATAAAAGGTAACAAGTATATAGTAACTTACTTTTTGTCAACAGGTATTTTTAGTCATTGGATTGATGTCATTTAAAGGTCTGTTATGATATTAAAGCGTACGTAATGAAAAATAGAGAATATGTATAAGTATGTAAATAATTCCTGCAGGGCAGTCCTGTCTACGTGGTATGTCGTATTATGTAATTATATATTATATATAGCTCTATGTTATATTCTATTTATATGGATGTAAACCGTTATAAAAATTAAAGGAACTGCTGATTATTCAATTGTAATTTCGAAATTAAGGCCCAGTTTCATCACTGAGAGTTAGTTGCTCGATATATCTAAACTTAAACAGATTTTTTACGTATTTTACTTTAAAATTTTAGATAGTTTACAAGACACTTAGTTGCGAGAGGGGAATCAAGACCTAAACATTTTTATAAGCTGTCTTTAATACAAAAATGTATACAAAAAAGAAGGAGCTGGAAGAGAAACATATACAAAGAAAACCATGATATTTATATATTATTCTTTGTTCACAGAGTTACCTCCTGAGAAGCCAACGATAAAGGCAGAGAAAGGCTGGTATGCGTCAGGAGATTCTCTAAGAGCACAATGTTCGTCCCCGCCGGCTGACCCACCTGCCAATCTCACATGGCTGCTGAATGGACGTGATGTAAGTTTAGTTTTCATCATTTGGGCACGGGTCTCCTCCAAAGAACGTGAAGGGAATTTAGCCTACTATACCACGCTGGCCAGACGGGTTAGTATAGAGTTCGTTTCGCATTTTTCTTTTTTTGTCTGCATAAGGTTACTCCCTTAGTCGCCTTCGGGTTGAAATGGGGTAGTGACAATATGTATTGTACACGGACAGTTTAGTTTTATTTAAGTTTATTTTCTAGTTCAGTACTACAATTTTCCACAATTCCCCTTAGTTCTAAAAAACACTGGTTTATTTAGTTTTACTAATAACAACAAAAAAGTAAGCAAATTTTACACGAGAAAATGATATATAATATACTAAAGAGACCAAAGCAACAAATAGTTTGAATAACGCTAAAATTAATTCCTTTACACTTTATTTATCCTTGGAAATTTAAGCAGTTTTACCATATCTTCTATGGAAAAGTGGGCCTTTCGACATAATGCAAACGCACACACTGTAAAGGACAGTAAATATACCACAAATACTGAATTGATTGAGTACATTACTCATAGCTGGATGCCAGTCGACGAGTATAATATTACAATAACATAACATAAAGGTTTTATCGTCGCAGCGTTAATTAACTATGTACTTGACTTACACGAAACTGTGTAACTATTTCACAAGAGTGTCGAGCTACTTGTAACTTTAAACGCTAGAATCAATGTTAGAAAACTATTTCAATTAGCTTCACGTCACGTCGATGGATCAGATAGCGGGATGGAATGTACTTTATAGATATAGTCTCATGCCCTTTTGCCCGAAGTGGTAGATATTATAGAATTCCAAAGCGCATTATAATACTTTAACTGGGCGTTTACAAAATTGACAGAATCGAATAGAATCACGGAATGAAAAAAAAAAAATTCAAACGACCAGGCGACGGTAAAAAAATATAATTTATTTATTTTTTAAGAATATCTGTAATGTTTTTTTATCTTTTTATGTTAACGCATTTGGAATTGAACATATTTACTTACTAATAGTATTTTTTAAGACACAAAATCATTTCTAATAGAAGAAAATGATACTGTAACTCAGTCCGATATCGTCATTTTTGTGTGGAGTGGCAATAGCAAATCGATATTACAATATTAAAAATCCATATATTATAATATTTTTTCTAATCAATTTCAATAAAGGGATAGTCTATTTGTAGTTATAAATAGTAATATTAGGTTTAGGACCATTTTGCCGGAAAATATACCGGAAAACAGCCTATTTTAGTCAAATTTGCAAACACGCACTTAACAATTACAGGACTGGCACTTGTATGTATCAACAACCCCAAAACAAAACACTACACCATTACAACAATAATGGAATCAATTTGCGTTACGCTATACGTCATTCGGTGACATGACGTCACCACTCTTGATAAATGAACTCGTAACACTATTTTGTTTGTTCTGTACCGTTTTGTACTATTTTTTCTTAAATATTTTTCTTATACCTTAATATCTTTATAAATGTCTTCGTAGCTATTACTTTTAAACACATTAACAAGCAATGTTTTTATTTATATAGATATTTCGTCCCATTAGAAGAATAATGTTTTATCTTCACATAAAACAAAAATGAATCAATTGATAGTTTACGGTTTTTAATGTCAAATTTATAATAATTTCATTTTTGTTTTATCTGAAGATAAGACATTTAATTATTCTTCTAATGGGACGATTTGTTTTGTGCAAAATGGATAAAGACATCTGCCGTACCTATTTGGAAAAAATATAATCACTTAATAATAATTGTCCTTCACTATTATCTTTAAAATGCCGTATATAATAACTATTGAAAATTGTCAATAGTTATTATATACGGCTAGCCTAAGCTAGCCTCTTCAAATTTGAAGAGGCTAGCTTTTCTAGTAAAATTTAATTTCAGCGTTAATAACGCTGTCTTGAAAACTAGTGTCTTCGTAGATAACCGTTTGTTCTTTATTGCCGTCGATTTGATTGTAAGGTCTTCCACGATACAAGACTTGCTTTTTAGAGTCAAAAGAAAGGATAAACCCCACAGCGTTGTCTTTTATATATCTAAAAAAAACCTCTTTGCGAATGAGTTACTCTATTTATATATTATTATTATTATTTGAGTGTAGGGCAGGAATTAGTTATTTTATTATTCAAAATTCAGGTTATTCAAAACATTATCCAACTTTCATATTCAAACGAAACCTTATTCATACTACTAATACTCCATTTGAAACATTTAGCAAATCTGATTATTTAAAATCGAGCCTTTTTCTCCACAATGCAATGCATTCGTGTTTGAACGAATTGAATGAATTGAGCAAAATATTGAGTGCGCAGTGAATGGGATATCGCCACTCAAATATTGATGTATCTCTGACACTGGCTTTAGAATTAAGTGTACACTTAACTTTATAAAGTTAGGAGAGGAGAAATAAACTGGATAGTTTTGCTTCGGTTTCTTCTTTAGGGTTGTTTAAAAATTAAAGTATTTTAGAGCGATATATTGATCGTTCTTGGAGTAAGAGATTAATGTAGTAAATAAGTTAAGAGAAAGCACAAAACGAGTTTTGGAGTAATTGTGCGCTATGTGGTATCTGGCCACCCCAATGGGAAAATGGCGTGTTAATATATGTACTCTACCGGGAGACGGGCTTAATAGTAGTTTCGTAGAGTTACTTACTAAAAAAAGTTAAATTGTTGCCTTGGTAGAGATGTTTTTTTAAAGACAAAGTCCGCACTAAAGAAGGAACCCTGTGTCGTAGGGGAATTTACAAATAAATAAACAAAGTACAATACAAACGAAAAAATATCTATGAATTCCACAAATGTTTGTCTCGAGTGGGAATGGAACCTACGTCACTCGGCATGACTCTTAGTGACAAGGCGACAACATTAACCACTACGTCACGGGTCACCGACATAGCGGCTTATGTTGTCATTGTTAGATAAATTTAACTGTTTGACTGGCCTGTTGGTCTAGTGGTTAGTGACCCTGACTGCTAAGCCGGAAGTTGTGGGTTCGATCTCCACCCAGGACAAATCTTTGTGTGATGAGCATAAAGGTTTGTTCTGTGTTTGGGCGTAATTTATCTATAATATGTAGGTATGTATTTACAAAAAAAAATGTATTTAAGTAGTATATCAGTTGTTTAGTACCCATAATACAAGCAAATATAATTGCTTAATTTGGGACTAGATGGCGCTGTGTGAATGTGGTAGAATTATTATTATTATTATTATGTCTCTTTTCTCACGGCTATACTTTTTACTCTAAGGTGAGAAGTATACCCGGTCCTTTTGGAAGGCTTACGCGGGGACACAGGTCCAACACGCAGAGGCCCATTATTATTATTATTATTACTGTTTTTTTTTTTATTCAAAATTGTAGTAAAAGACAACCAACAACCTTTAGTTTCTTACACAATTCGTAAATATACCTTCAAAATAAAATGTTCAATGCATTTGCGATACCGGCGCGCTTTAATACGGCCGCTTCCAGCAAACACCTATTAACATGGAGTGTATTACGTACTTGCCTCTCGATACTACTCGATATTTCAGTTTTAAACTCGATAATCGGTTTTACATTCGGTTTTAAAACCAAAACATCAAATAAATAAGTTGATTTTAAAACCAGATGGCGTTTTTGAGAAATGCTCCTTTTTATTTATAGCGTACTTTTGGTTTATAATCCAAAGGTACAGTCGAGTTCATTATTATATTGGCACCATCAAAGATTCAAAATATTGTGAGCGCTGAAAAGCTCAATAAATACTATAGAACCTATGGATTAAATATATGTCCTCATGTGAATGGTTCAATAAAAATATGCTATACATTATGCAATAAGTTATAGTCACCCTTTTCAACAAAAATATCTAATGATGGTGCCAATATATTAATGAACTCGACTGTACAAGTGGTGTTGTTATTGATTTATTAGCTTTTTCAGTCATACGTAACAATGTTCCAATTCAGCTTTAGAATGCATCTACATTTATATCTTAACAGACAACCTATGGACAATGATAGATTTTAGTAAACGGAATGATCGTCTAAACGATTCCACTTCTACTGGAATAAGGTGACGTCTTTGGGCTGATATGATGATGATGAATAAGGTGAATCGGGCCAGAAAATTTTTTTAAAAAATATAACGTCGGTACTGGGCGTTAGAGGTTATAATACAAAAACAATAAGAAGAAAAACAATGATATGCAAATCACACAGCTCACTCATAATATAAAACGTTTAAAGCCTAGCGTCAAATATTTTAGTTGGGTTTTAAACGATCTCGCAAACGTTCCGTGCACAAAGAACTTTGCTCTAACGTAGGAAAAATAAGCTTAGTACGTCTGAGTTACCGATAAAGTGCTCCGGCCTTTGCGCAAATACATCTCGTTGTGAAGCCGTTTACTGGTATACTATGCATCCATCTCATTTTATTTAATGAGTAATCCTTTTATATCGAACGTAGGTCATCTCTAACAATTACGAGATTAAATTCTCTAAATAAAATTGATTGAATGCTGGTAGCACCATTTTTTAAGATAACTTATACCCTTGTTAAGATCTAACAGAGTACGGTAATACAGGTAATAGGTATAAGATTGTGAAACAGTTTACAAAAATACAAGTGTATAAAAGAAAATGTACCTATCCAAAGTATACCAAGGAATCTATATATTATAATCAAATAAAATCAAATAATAGCAAAAGTCATTCCTCGATTCATCATCTGTGGTGTAATGTTGCAACACAATCCTATTAAAGTGCACCATTATCTATTCCCCAACTCCTTCGACTCATAATTTTTCGTCATTTCAACCCATTACATCCCACTGCTGGACACACCGGTCTCTTCCAAAGAATGTGGAGGCAATTTAACTTACTATACCACTCTGGCCAGACGGGTTGGTATAGGGTTTGTTTCGAATTTTCCTTTCCTTCCAGTGCTTTTGTCTGCATAAGTTTACTTCTTTAGTCTCCTTTTACGACACCCACTAAGATGGGGTAGTGACAATATGTATTCTTAATCCGTCTCTACACGGAGAACTTTTCCTCGGATTATAGCAACAAAATAAAACAAATAACAATAGAAAGCTCAAACCATGGCAGCGTCTTAACTGGCTTTTGAATTTTAACGTCGTTCCTAACTCTATTTTAATTTATAATCCTTCAACGACTTAAAATCCAATACTTTAGATCAAAACAACACAATGCTAGCAGGAACAGCAATTCTATTCTTTAATTGGCTGTGTTTTTCTTAGCAATGTTTTATAGCACAACTCGCAATCGAAGAAAGCAAGCATTACTTCGATTGCCTCGCTCTGAAGAAATAATGAGGTATACCAACTTCTAGTGTTGTTTGTAAAGCTTGTTCGACCACTACATGCTTTGAACCATTCTAGTTTAGCAAGTCAACATAAATAAAATAAGAAAATTAAATTAATCTGTATTATGCTCTGAGAAAGACTGCGTTTCGTAGATATTATTATAATAATATTTTTCACACAATCACACAGCGCCACCTAGTCCCAAATTAAGCAATTATATTTGCTTGTGTTATGGGTACTAAACAACTGATATACTACTTAAATACATATTTTTTAAATACATACATTATTATAGATACACATCTTCTCTCTCATCTACAATCCTTGTTTGCATGCTCATCACACAAAGATTTTTACTGGGATCGAATCGAACCTATGACCTCCGGCTTAGCAGTCAGGGGCCACTAACCACTACGCCAACAGGCCAGTCAGATATTAGATATAAGTCAAAGAAAATGTACCAGATGATGTTATAGATATAGTTTGTGTGTTCATAAAATTTAGAGACATGAACTTATAAAATATAAATGAAGTTAAACTATTGACTTGGTCAACTATTTAATCAGTGTAGTGACGGATTAAGAATACATAATGTCACTACCCTATCTCAACCTGTGGGTGTCGTGAAAGACGACTAAGGGAGTAACTTTATGCAGATTAGAGCACTGCAGGAAAAGGAAAATTCGAAATAAACCCTATACCAACCCGTCTGGCCAGCGTGGTATAGCCTACTATACCACGCTGGCCAGACGGGACGGGACAGACTAAATTCCCTCCACAACCTTTGGAGGAGACTCATGCCCTGCAGTGGAAGTTTATGGGTTGAATCAGATGATGATGACTTGTTTTTAAATGGCAAATAGGCTATTTCCAGCATGGTAAGTGGTATTTATTGTACATGGACTGACGTTTATGGGTTGAATTGATGACCCATATAAATGCCAGAAGAAAATTGAAACAAATTGTATTTCAAGTAAAATGTAGGTAGATCTTTCATAGATACTTATCTCCAACCTACGCGCACGATAGAGTCCTTTTTTACTCCCACAAATAACATGAATAACTGCCACAACATTCATTCATTTTACTACATTACCCTTCTAATTTAAAACAACGTCTCTCGTTACCCCTACGTCATAATTTGAGTACATTCCAAATCATAATTATATTATGCTTCGTTTATGTTTCATAATGAAAACGGACATTTAAAATTATTGTTATAAACACATAATTGTATTTTAATTTCATCTAAAACAGTCGCCGATAAAGTCAACCGATTAAATAAACCTTTCAACTCTTCATCGCTATGAGTGTGTGAAGTTTAGAGTTTACGATGTGATGCCGAGGGCGTAACGATATGGCAAAACATAAAAGATACGTATTACAGTGTATATTTAATGTTAACAAAGTAACGACCAGACTTAATAACATGGTGAAAATATAGCGACATTTTTTAATCAAAATTGAGTAGTCTGATAGAAAAAGAACCTAAAGTCCATCAAATCTAAGAAGTACCGTTTGCCGTAGCGTAACTCACTCAATTTTATTCATTTTATTTCATTAACCTTTTCCGTAAAACCATAGATTTATAAGATTATTTTTATTTTATCACAAAATGTTCATAATTACTTAATTTAAATTTTTGAAACAAAGCAAAATAACAACTGCCAACGGTACTTCTTAAATTTGATGGACTGTAGGAGTTGATGTAACCATTGACCATGATAATGCTAGACACAGACATAGTCAAAACTGTGTAGCTAAAAATTGAGTCACTGTATTGTAATAATGACAATTCTTCTACTAGGTCAATGAATCTTCTCTAACCATCCTAGAAATTACCGAACATTTATCGAAAACATCTTTACTATTTCCTAACTCAATGATTTAGAAGGTATATTATTACGACAATTTAAAAGAACATTGTTATCGATCTATTCATTGAATTGGGTTGATGTGATTGACATTCCAATTGCTGATAAAATCAACAATGTCATTCAATTGTTCATTGACAATATCGTATCGGTTTCATATCGTGATATCAAAAGGTCCTTCGGGAGTATGAGATCCCATAGACCCTTTGTTCTGTTTATGTCACTTTGTTGACAACCTTGCCGCAATTTAGGTCGAGCTGACGCGGACGTGTCCTATGATAAATATGTTGAATACAAGTTTTTGGCCACCTATGAGTATTTTGGGAGCCAAACAAGTTTGAGCTTTGAGCAGAATGATGATTCTGCGTTCATGGGTTCAGAGTTCTTTGTAACATAATATTTTTAAAATGTACTGTTTTGTTTTTTTTTATTAAATTAAAACATCTTTTGGTTGATATTTTGTGAATAGGAAACAATACAAGAGCTTACGTGTTTTTCGAATTTAAAATAAATCTTGTCCTTAAAAATATTTTTAAAAGCGTTAATTTTTGGTTTATTAACCTTATTTTTTGTAATTAAGTCTTGAATATTAACAATAAAATTTAGCCAATAAGTAGGTAGTAGGCAAATTGACTAACATTTTACATTTTTATGTGAATGAAAATGATATCTTAATTATGGTTACTGATTTAGTTCACCCAAGAACTTGTGTTTATGGATAAAAAAAGTTAAGAAAACTGTTTGATCAGCACAATTCGTTCTCAAAGTCTCATTTTTCTATCTATTCACACCAAGATATTCATCACATAAACTAACACACAACGTTTACTATTAAGTTAGTAAATCTAAATAGCCTGTTAGCCACATTCTCATCAAAATTAATACACTCAGGCAAATTAAACTTCAAAATCATTAACGTCATCGCAATACAGGCTGTCTCAACATGTGTTATGATCCAAGGGTAGTAGGGTAACGTCGGATATGTAATTAAACGTCAGATTCGTACGGGATCAAAGGTTTAGCTGAGCCCATTACTGAGGATCACGCACAGAGGTAACGCAGCGTACTCACAAAAATGTCACGTGTGAGGTTTGATCAAGTTGATTAGGTGTGAGGTGATGAGCTATGGAATGTTTTGAAAGGGCTCTTGGAATATTTGATGCTTTATTTTTGTAGGTGAGAGATATTTTATATAGAATTATATTTTATCATCTGGGAGACCAAATTGTACAAGATGTCTGCACGATTTTTTGTCTGTTCTCGTGGATGTTGTGTTATGTAGCAGAAGACAAAGGATGTTTAACAGAAATAAAAATCACTGTCAAGTATCCGCCCTCATCTGGAGTACTTATTATCGTACCAAAAACATAAATGTAAAAACGGGAGCCAAGTTTAATGAAAACTTGGCTGCGTGTGCGCGTGGTTGTCGAGTTTGCTGACGAAAGAATTGAGATCTAAATGAATGCTAAGATCTATACTAATCATCAAATTATTTAGAGAACATTTAAGTTCAAATTTTTACTTGGCTACTTTTTACATAGGTACTATCTTTAATCTTTAAACAGTATTTATAATAAAAAACAAAATTAAAAATTTTGAAAAAACCCACGACGATAACATCTATACAAAATAAGAAACGTAACATATAAAAAGGTTTAAATAACTTTATTTTAAATCCCCGACGAAAAGATAATAAGTAGCGTAAAAACAATCCCAAGAAAATCCGTCGGGGGCTGCCATACCCTGACTTGAAATGAACGAAAGTATTGCAGTTTTATGTATTTGATAACTACCTAATAATTAACAATATTTAGTTTACAATATATATTTAATACTAGAAACAGTAATGATATTGGCAGCCCCCGACGAATTTTCTTGGGATTGTTTTTATGCTACTTATTATCTTTTCGTCGGGGATTTAAAATAAAGTTATTTAAACCTTTTTATATGTTACGTTTCTTATTTTGTATAGATGTTATCGTCGTGGGTTTTTTCAAAATTTTTAATTTTGTTTTTTATTTTAAATATTTTCAAAGAGCGCCCTATCTTACTAACTGTAAGTAACTCGTATAAAATTTTAAGAACCTTGACAGATAAATAGAAGTTTTATACTAAGTTATAGAACAAACACATTTTTTTTAATTTACTGTTGCAGTAAGTCTTATAACTTGAAATTATCATTTTAATTTTCTTATTTTAAACTTTTTAAGGAGCGCCTTATAATAATAATAATAATAATAATAATAATAATATTCTACCACATTCACACAGCGCCATCTAGTCCCAAAGTAAGCAATTATATTTGCTTGTGTTATGGGTACTAAACAACTGATATACTACTTAAATACATTTTTTTTTTGTAAATACATACATACTATAGATAAATTACACCCAGACACAGAACAAACCTTTATGCTCATCACACAAAGATTTGTCCTGGGTGGGGATCGAACCCACGACCTCCGGCTTAGCAGTCAGGGTCACTAACCACTAGACCAACAGGTCAGTCATCAGCCTTATAAGTAAGCATATCATCCGTAAGCTCTAGAATGAATGGAATTTGCATGGAGCTTCGACTATATTATATATATTTTATTTTTTGTTGACTTGTATGCTCATCCGTCGCACAAAGGTCGCCGGAGCCCCGCTTCGCGGGGCTCCTACTTCTGGGTGGTTTGAAAAAAAAAAATAACCCTAACCTAACCAGTCCGATTCGGATTGCTCTGAATCGGGGTGTTAAGTTTAGCTATCACACATTAATTGCCGTAGCCGGACTGCCGGCGTTAGCGCAGATTTCCACTTATAATAGCTTGTATCTCGAAAACGGTGAGTGCTATCGCAAAAATGATGAAAATTTGGTTACACCCCGGGGACGGGATACCTGTAAGTTAGAATAAATAAGGTAGGTAGGTGTTTATATAACGTCAGTCTGGAATAAACTCTCACTCTTACTAAATTTTTTTAGGCTTATCATTGTATACCTCAGTACTAATATTCAGTGATATAACAACACAAGATCGGTTTTCGGTTTTTTTCCTTTACTTGTGCAACTTGTTATTGCTTCTGGCCAAATTTCATGATTCTAGGTCAACGGTAAGTTCCCTATATATTATGATCGTCAAGATAAATCGTCAAAAATGGAGCATAAACAGCTGTATCTTTTGATTGCGTTAACTTAGAATTTTGATTTTTATTTTACGCCGAGGGTTTGCAGACCCAAGTAAATGATATTAATTTCAGCTTTATACCTCTATCCGTTCTTGAGAAAAATATTCTAGACAGACGGACAGACAGACATACAACGGAGTGATCCTATAAGGGTTCCGTTTTTTTCTTTTGAGGTACAGAACCCTAAAATTGCATAAACGGTCACCCATCTATGAACTGACCTTATCCGAAGTTGCTTAACCTCATGAGTGTAATCAATATCTCAGTACTATAATGCTACGTGCCCCTATACAGTAACAGGTCTAATTATTTTACAGATAACTGTAAATATAAGTTTGCTTAGTCTATTGCAGCGCCCCCTGGCGAAAAAATACAATATCGTGTATCCAAAAGTCATCCTGGATAAATCACAAATACATTACAGAAAACCGTATCGAAATCGGTTTAATCGTTTTAAAGATAGGAGGGCACAAAGGTTTCAACGAAATCAACATAGGTTTGCCTAGTCTATTGCAGCGCCCCCTGGCGAAAAAATACAAAATCTTGAATCCAAAAACAATCCTCGATAAATCACAAATACATTACAGAAAACCGTATCGAAATCAGTCTAATCGTTTTAAAGATAGGAGGGCACAAAGGATTCAACGAAATCAGTGTATTGTAGCGCCCCCTGGCGAGCTATTAACATAACACCTATCTAATAACCTGTCCCCAAGAGCCGCACACACTTTACAGAAAACCGCATCTAAATCGGTCAAACCGTTTCCGTGCTATAAGGCATTATGTTGGAACACACAAACACACAAACACACAAACACACAAACGCACAAACACACAAACACACAGCCTCTCACCCCAAACGCATATACCGTCTCCGTTCCGTCGTGGGTAAAAAACGTATTTGCAAATTATTTACTATGCAGAAATTACTTGTTAATTAGCATTAGGTAGAACATATTTACTTTAATACTGTAGTGAACTGTGGCCTAATGGTAGTAGAACTGCTTGCAATACAACACCAACGCAAAGTATTCAGTGGTTTGTCGTCAACGGCAGTAAATTTTTAATGTGCGATCATGAATTTTGTCAAATATGGCCGTCGTCCAGATATTTTCAATCGAATTCTACTTTAATGGGCTGTTAATATGCTGTTAATGCAACCATAACTACTGCGACGTGCTTCGTAATGGTGTGTACAACAGCCTCATTCTGACGTTTAAATAAACCTCGTTTGTTATTATATTTACATGCTGTGTATTAAACTTTAGTTCAGTTATTATTTTGCCTTTAAAATCCACAAATTCGAGTCAGAAAGTAAAAAGAGGCTACAAAGTATGGGCGTTTTAGAGAGGGGATTGAGGAGGTTTTTACGCGTGTGATAAATATGATATAGCAAGCGTCTATGGGCTACGGTAACTGGTAACACCGGGTGGTAACTCTTGTTTGTTAGGCGGATAAAAACGCTTTGTTAACGAAAAGTATAGGTTTATAGGTAGAAATTTCGGTATAATGGAGATATTAGTCAATTCCATTATACCAATTAGAATATATTAACAGTTATCTAGCACTTGACTTGATTTCGGTATCACTGTCAAATATTTGAAAATTTAAACGTGGTCGTTGTTATTATCAAACTTTTGACAACAGTATCAAAATTGACAAAATCGAGTGTTGAAATTGTGAGCAGGCCCTTAGAGATACAATCTATTAGTAAATTAAGCATCATAGTTTAGACAGTCCGTACTCCAGTTCATCCAATTTTTTTCAGAAGCAAAGCGTCTTTTCGGTGAATAAACGTCTAAAAATAAAACAATCTCATGACAGTTCTCCAAACAACACACAATTTCAACACACTATCCTTTAAAGTGAGAGCTTGAATTGTATAAAGGTACGTTTCCTCAGACTATAAAACTTCTTTATCGTTAAATAGCAGCTTTTAGAAACTTTGTTACGCAAATAAAAGTTGGCAGTTTAAAACAGAATCCTCTTTGTCTTACTAGTGTACAACAAAGAGTTTTAACGTGTTATTTTATTACTTTAAGAAGTTAATATTTAGATTGTTAACTTTATTAGAGCTGTTTATTTTGCTTTAATTTTGTCTATAAATTCGTTTTCAATACCCATGAAATAATACTACTACTTTGACTTCTTATTTTTTAAATATTATGTACCTATTATAATTTTATAATAGACGACATAACTTCATTTCATTGCCAAAAAAGTCCCCTTTTCCAATTTGAGTGTTATAAGATCAAAAAAGCTCGTATAGGTTTTTATAAGGGATGAAATTATGATTGACCGAATGTGTTGGAAATCTATTGAACTCGCAAGATGTCCAACAGAGGACATCTTGATATGATGATGAATTAATAATTTAATTATTCTAGCTTTCATTTTTGGATTCAAGGAACAATAAAGTAATAGTTTTTAATGCCTTTCGTAATAAACCTATTTATAAATAAATTACGCGTAGAGACTAATAAAAAAATGAAGAAAAGGTAAAAAGCAAAATTATTCAGATTTATAAATAAAAGCCTTATTCTATTGAGATCTCAAAATTGACATAATTTCAATCACATTAGGTACTACTATCGTATACAATAACTAAGAGAAGATATTTTTTTAAAAAGAACTAAAATTGTTGCCAACTGTTCCTAACAATAAAAAACAAATATTTCAAAAACTTAACCGCGGCTTATCTTTACAAAGCTCGGCTGAAAAAAACCTGTAACCTCTTTGTATTCTCTCGACGCACTCTAACATGTTGCATTATTCCACCATTCCCTCAGGTTTACGTCTGACGTTATAGAATTACTTATTCGATATGTGTCGCGAGAACCGCGTGAATTATTGTCTTGTTTACTACAGGGCTGTCTCTCTTCACTAAATAAAATAAATATTTCAAATGAAAGATTTTCTTACTACGTTCGAATTCTTTATTCAATTTTTATTGAGGTTGGTTGGTTCAATTATTTTTGGGGTTTAGTTCTAGTTGGTAAAAAGATTTCTTCTCTAATAATTATATTATTTCACACCAATATTTGCTGTCATATTTTATTGTAGGTGTTTAAAATATCGATACTCAATACACAAAATTACTAAGATTTAATGTTGAACTTTTAATTAGTTTAGGGTTTTTTGTATTTTCATTTTGACTCAGATAGTCAAATAGAAAATATAATAGAAAATTTTGAATATACACTAAATACATTATAGTTATTTTGTATCACGTGGATTGAATAATCTAAGTTGTAGTTTATGACGTAATGCTTATGCTAAAATTCCTGATAGTCCGCCTAGTTGATCTGACGCTGAATGAAGTTACGTATACTTCAAAATGAACCAACGAATAAAAACGAATTAATTATCTCATGAAAAAAGAGGAATAAAACATTATAAAAATAATGAAATACTAAATAATACTTCAGATATACTTAACAAACTCATCAGAAATTCGTAAAAACGTTCCATGTATTCATGAGGCTTCATACAAGAATTTAAATAGTAAATTCTATTCGGTAGATGTTCGCAGAAAAAGAATTATGCTATATGAGGTCAAAATTACCATGAATTTTTAAACTAGCAGATGAAAATGCGGGAGTTACCAAAGAAACTATTTAAACCTTTTAACATTTTTGAAGCTCATCTTTGTCATTAGATACAATCACACTATTTGATGACTTTTTTGTTTGGAACAAAATATTTATCATTAGCAACCCATTAAGTCCCACTGCTGGGCTCGGGTCTCCTCTCCTCTAACTAGAGAGCTGAGAGGGTTTAGGTCATAATCCACTCACGCTGGCCTAGTGCGGGTTGGTGGATTAGACTTCTAGGGTTAGATTTTTCTAGGGTATGTGGGTTTCCTCACGATGTTTTCCCTCACCGTTAGCAGATGGTAAGTCACTTGACTAGTACAGATAAATTCCACAAAGTGGAATCCACATTGGTACTGCCGGTCGGGATCGAACTCGGACGTCGTGATTTGCATCCATTCAGCCACCATAGCTTCATTTAAAAAAAAAATATTTATGTTTAATTAAAACAGTCAGTTAACCGTTTACATTGTTGTATTAATCGTGAGCAATACTAAACCGTGAGGTTATAAGTTAGATAATCTTTTTATGGAAAACCTTTGCCCAGTACTGGGACAAGGCATGTTAGAAAAAAAAAATCTTTTTGTGTAACGAACAGCTAGTGAGTACATGAGTAACCTTACCTCTAAGGCTCGGACTAAATCAAAACGAAGACGAAAGAAGATGTATTTCAACGACAGAGTCGTGTTAGTTAGACCATTTATATTCTATTGGTAGTCGGAATATACCTCTAGTCATCACTGTAGAGGCTTAGGTTCGAAAGGCATGTCCCTTTTATGTTTCTCGTTTCCACTCAGACACAGTTCGGCACAAGCGTTGTATCTCTCTTAGGTTTGTTAAAACAAGAACACTGAGCGTGTTATGACCACAATAAAATGAACAATTTAATTTTATCACCTAAAATCAAGCATTACATTAAAGAAGCAACCCTACAGTACAGGTATTGAGAATGGCGAGAGAGGCTGTACATGAAAGAAAATTGATTAGAGTGGGATTTCCATGAATATCAATGAAATCATGAATGCTATTAATATACATTTCATATTTCCTTTGATATGTCTATTACCTTATCAGTAAACAAAAATATTTTTGAGAATTTTTTATCCAGCGCGGCGCGGCGTTCATATAAGAATACAAAATGTCACCACTTGTTTTTACACATATATCATTACTCATATTGACTTCTTGTATCCAGCCAGTGAGTGTTTATTATTGTATTTTTTAATAAATTTCTAATAACTTTATCGGGTCACACTTAACTTTTAAAACTATAATAATAGTTATAGCAAAAAACAAATGAATATGTAACCGGTAAAGCTATAAATTAATCGTTGTATGTGGGCTTGGTGGACACGGACACTTCACTCGGACACAAGCCAACGCCTTCCCAGCAATGTATTACAACATTTCTCACTAATTTCTCTTTGCTAAATCCACCAACAAAAGTCATATATGAAGAATTTATTCTGGTCTCGTCCGCACCGACTCTTTGTGTTGCTAATTTCATTTTGTTCTTTTCTATTCTGATGTCATTTACCTTGGGGCACGTCGTTATAATATTCAAAGGGATCTTGGTAAATTCCTAGCGTGGTCTTTTTATTTTTGATGAATGGATGTCTTTTTTTAGTTGAGAATGCGCGTTTTAATTGTGTTGGTTTGTGTGGTGATTTTTGGGCTGGATTTTGGTCATAAAAAGTATTTTAATTTAATGAAACTTTTTCAGTAAACTCTTTGATTCCTTATTTTAATTTTGCTTTTATAAATGCTAAGAATAAAAAAATTGAACGTAAAGTATTTCGTAATGTATTTGTATACTGAATGTTCATGTTACAAAAAATAGAAGATTAATTAGAAATTCACAAAAAAACTAGTAGTTACCGCCCAGAGTTGAGAACAGTACTCCAAACCGTACCTGTGCTTTATACTGCACAAGCTGTTGTTTAGTTTTGAAGTACTGTTTCACCCTGTTCAGGACACCTAATTTTTTACTCACCAATTTGGCTTTGTCCTCCAAATGACTCCTAAACTGGACTTTGTTCGAGATCTCAACGCCAACACTATCGGATAACGGGAGAGATACTCCTTCAAACTGAGGCACCATAACAAATGCGTCTTTCTTCACAGTGAACGTGCATCTTTGGGGAAACTGAAATTCATTGACAGATCACGACACAAGAAAAGTTGTAAAAATAATCTTTTTATTTGTAGCATAAACTTGTTGGACTATAAAATATCGCGTTTTCTATACAAAGCAAATAAACATTATATTTTCAAACAAAATAATATCAAATACTTTTAGCTTGACAACGAACAAAGTATCTCAGATATTTTATTTCTTATAAAAACTGACAGCATTTTATTGTATCTCTTTGATATCTATAGTATGGACAAAGGTATCAGTCAATATTTTTTTCAATATCGCTTCGTACAAATATGTTGTTTGAGTGGACTTTGACGTTTGTGTGTACTGGATATTGATAATTTTTGAAAATAAACATTAGTAAAAAGTTATTTTAAATTTGTTTTATTTTTTCTAATAAATCTAATCTAATATTTACTATTGTGTAATAAATCCATTACCCATCATCAAAAAAGCCATTATAAAAATATTATAAATTTCATGATCAGAATTAAACCAAAATTAAAATTTAATTTAAATAATTCTAGATGCTTGGCTAAAAATATATTTATTTAAATTTAAAAAAATTAAACAAGGTACAAATAAAATTCAAACCTACGACGTGATAGTAAGTCTGAATATTGCCTTTAAGGTTTTGAGAGAAATTACATTACTCTTTCTGTCTCTCCTTATGGACGTTATAATTCTTATATTGTCCATCCGTTATATAATTTGGATTACTTGTCACGCAACACGCGGGTTCCTTCGTCGTGAACTGTCACCAGCAACTGCTACGTGACGTAGCGTGGTCAGCGTGACATTGCCATACTAAGTTTTTATACTCTCTATATAGAGTAAATATTTAGTTTTTTCTTTTTAAATTTGTATTTCTCTTTCTAATACTTGTCTTAATTCTTCTTTTTAGGGTTCCGTACCAAAAATCCTTTCCTCACTCCATCCATCCGTCTGTCCTTTCTATCACACGAAATGAAATTTGGACTACTTAGTTTTAAACGAGGATGGCGCAGGCAACTATAAGTGATTTACGTTTATTTTATACAATATCAAAGTTTTACTACCATTTTGTGAAAAACTAAAAGTATAGAAACTACAATATTTATTTTTACAGCTAAAAATATGGTAGCCTAACTCGCATGTCGACGTTACGAATTGTATTGTTCCACCTCCCACAGTTTAATTCGGACCACGTTTAACGTGACGCGAGTTCTTTCATCGTAAACTGTCGGTGACACGCTGTCATGCGTCGTGACGTCACCAGCGGCACATTGTCCGTGCGCGACTGTACGTGTATTAGACGGGGACCGCTATCGAATTTGTTATTGAAATATTTCGGTGAGATATAAAATAATGTTTTTTGTGAGAACCGGTAAATTTTTGTTATTGTTTTTCATTTTTATTTTCACCGTAGACCGTATGAAGTGGTAGAGGCCAAACCACTCACAGAACCGATAACATACATAGCGTAGGACTTATGTATATTATGAGTCTGCGTTGCGTACCTACTAGGTATAATTTACGGTTTATAAATATATCTTATAAGTTTACTCGACTCTATAATTTATTAGTTTAATTCCATCGACTGTCGTCGTCTTTGTGTATGCAGTGAGCGTCGCTTCCAACGACTAACACCCTTGTAGATATTAGATAACTAATACAAGCTACAAAGATATTATTACAGAACCTAAATTAAGCAATCAGACTGGTTCAAAATGTAATGAATCAATAGCAAATATTTTTCTAATTAAACAAAATCTCTCTAATCTCAAATAAATTGGGTGAAATAAAAAGGATTACCGTTAATAGGGAATGTTATTTTTTATCCAACTGCGGGGCGGATCTGTTTTGTTAAGAGCAACTGGAAGTGTTTTATTAGAGATTAAAATATTCCAGTAAAATAGGCGAACTAAAACAAGACCAAGAGAGTGGATTTAAAAATATATTTATTGCAAAAAAAATGATGTCTACTTTTAAATAAAATGGTCTTATAAATGTTTTCGTTTCGTATCAAATGGTGAATCAAATTTCACCCTAAATTTGTTTAATATTTAACCCTCTTTAATATTTTTATATTTTGTTAGAACTTTTCTGAATGATTGATTCTTTTCATCTTTCTCTAGCTACACGACATCACAAATACCCCCTATATCGACATAATATTATCCTTTAAACTTTATAAATTGTAATTATAAGTAGTAGTAATTAGAAGCAGTTTCTAACAATATGTTATTATAAATTAAGGAGAAAGACAACATATTTTCCATCACCTTCCAATCGTCTCAGATAGAAAGAGACATCTGTGTGTACAGCAGAATTGATACCATGTTTCATAGCACAGGTCCTTGAAATTGAATTTATGAGGCAATTGAACGTAATAGGCATCCAATGACAGTTCCGTTCATAATAAACCCAGACATTGCTCGCTTAATACTAGTGATGGATATATTGTTATCGATAGATGCTTGTTAGGACAATAATAGTACGTAAGTTTTTAATTTATGGCTTTTAATTTAAAAAAGTCGTTCGATATTATGGTCATAGATCTGCATTGTCTCTTGAATAAAATAAATAAAGTTTTATAATTCTAATAGAACCAATTGAAAACAACCCAGTTGATGTTCATTTTTCATAAATTTTATTTCAATTTAAACTAATGGTCCATCCGATGATTTGATTACGATCAAATCGTCACACTCAAGCATAATATAATATTATAAGAGATGTTAGTAAATTATCTACATAATATAGAGCAAATCGTCCCATTAGAAGAATAATGTTTTATCTTCACATAAAACAAAAATGAAATCATGAAAAAATTCGGCATTAAAAACCGTAAACTATCGATTGATCAAATTTCATTTTATTCTTTAGTCAGTATTTTACAAAATACAAATTTGATCAATTGATAGTTTACGGTTTTTAATGCCAAATTTATAATAATTTCATTTTTGTTTTATCTGAAGATAAGACATTATTCTTCTAATGGGACGAAATAATCTGTGACTATTTGCTTAATTTCACACCTTGCTCAAGCAGATATAAAAGAGAAAAGGTGAGTTGAGGCCAAATAAACAATAGAAGAGTTGGCTGCTAATGCTAAATATTATTATTTTTTAATAATCGGGATATTGAAGTTCTGTTAATTGTGTTTAACTTATCTCTTCTCATGTCGTGTTCTCGTTTTTTATATAGCCCGTATTCTATACAATAAGAAGGTACATTTTCTTTATAAAAAACAGAAAATTATTATATTTAATGGCGTGTGTTATCACAGTTTTAACTCTGACGATACTGGACTTAGTGAAATTCTTATCTTAGGTTTTAACTCTATCTTAAATCAGAATACTTAGAACAAAAACCGATCTATAAGAATTAGTGTCACAAATTAGTGCGACAAAAACTATCGATAAAGCTGTGCATCACTAGGGGTGGGGCTCAGTGCGCAATGAGCGATGTAACACTCCATCATCGAACGTCTCTAACGTCGCTATCTACAGCTAGGTACTAGCTACTCCATTGCGGTGACTGATCACCGTCTAAGCGGTCTTATCAACAGTTTTTTATACTATTCTATTATGTTGAAGTTATATTAGGAAGGTTTCTCTAAGAGCTTAAAATATGAAGTTATATTTAGTTATGGCGGAACACTCGCTTAGTAAAGGTTAATCTAAAACGGGTCTACGTCTTGTATTATATTTTAACGATGCATAAATATCTTATTTCTTCGATCGATGTTTATTGTCTTAAATAGAAGACAAGTGGTAACGGCCCTCTATAACTACCTACCTACGCTCAATTGGTCGTAGGCAAATTTGCTGATACTATTATTTTGGATAGCCTGTTAAATTCTTAAATTGACTTTCATATGAGTTACTTTGTAACCTAGATGAATAAATGAGATTTAATTTCATTCTATGGACATGACTGTTGTTTCTTAGCTTTGACTAAAAATTGCGAAGATATCCTATCCTATCCCCATTGAAAAGTAAAAGGGAAATAGGCAAAAAAACGAAGTGAATTGAGAGGAGGAGTTGGTCTTCCGACAATCCACACGCACCGGACAAAACGCATCTGGATAATTTTTTTTGCCTAAAGTGGCAGACGAGCAGACGGCCCACCATATAAACTGCTACTCGAAATATTGACCTATATTGGCAGCATTCATACCTTTCATATGTATTTCATTATGTAATCCTATTTCTAGCTTATTTATAAAGCGTTTTTAGACGTCTATACTAAGAAATTGAGGCTATAACATAGACAGTTAACACACACACTTTTCATAAGTATTATAATTAAATAGTGTAAGGAACCAAAATCTAAATCTAAATCAGTTTCCCACACAGTACCTATACATAGGAACAAGATAAATACGATCACTGCAGGCAGTCTCCGTGCAAACAGGGATGTAATAGATGAGGGCTATCTGTTTACTCTTGCCGAGTCATTTTGATACTTGTCTGTAATGAAATAGAAACTGCTATTAATTGTGACTCTGTGTAAGATATAACCTTTCAAAATTAACATGAACCTATATTAATTACAATCAATTTGATAAATTATGATGTGGTAAGGTTGTTATTTGTAGAGTTAAAATGACAAGCACAGAACCACGGTGCACTTTATTGTTAGGAATAAACATACAAATGACGTCACGGAGTAGGCAGGAATGCATCACATCTCCATTTTACCAGCTATGTTAGGTCACATATAAAAGAATATAAGCCTATTGCCATTCATCATTTCAACCCATAAACGTCCTACTGACTGTGACATCAAAAATTTAAAAAAAAAACGTTTTATAAAAATGTTAAGCGATGGTAGCTGAATGGATAAAGGACCGGCGTGCAAATCACGCGGTCCGAGTTCGATTCCGACTGGCAGTACCAATGTGGATTCCACTTTGTGGAATTTATATGTACTAGTCAAGTGAATTATCATCTGCTAACGGTGAAGGAAAACTTTTTGAGGAAACCCCATTACCCTAGAAGAAATTCTATGAGTATGTCTGATCCACCAACCCGCACTAGGCCAGCGTGAGTGGATTATGGCCTAAACCCTCTCAGCTCTCTAGTTAGAGGAGAGGAGACCCGAACCCAGTGGATGAATGAATAAAAATGTGAGATTAAAGCTATTACTTAAACATGTAAAATATAACAGTCATTATAACCTACCCACATTTTTAATCATAAACTAATTTATAGACTTAAGTTAAAATAATTATAATTAACAAACATGTATAAATTTTATTGTACCTACTGTATAGGTATAAGTTGTATAAAAGTTAGCTATGGTAAGGATTACATAAGGTATTGTAAATACTGAGAATAGGCAACAAGAGGACAGAATACCAAATAAGATAGAATATCACTCACGCCTTACCATCTCTTTGTTCATAAGTTTGACATGTAAGAAAATGTTTCTAGTTCCAGTGTATTCAGACTATTTTACACCCAAACATGCTAATAACACACTACTAACCTGGATAGCCGGCACAATGAGAAACTTTTCATCTGTAATTAAAGTAATTTGAAGCCCAATTGATAGCCAATTTAATACATAAATGAACGCATAAAGCTTCATTTAACATTTAAATATATAGTCACTGTCATTTTCAAACATTTGACAATGACAATCGAAATTGATGCGATGGTGGATAAGTTACCGGCATGCAAATCATTCGGTCTGTGTTTGATTCCGACCGGCAGTACCATGTGGATTTCACTTTGTGGAATTTCTATGTACTAGTGCAGTGTAGTGACTTACCATAACGATGAAGGAGAACATCATGAGGAAACCCAAATACGATATGTCTGATCCATCAAACTGCAATTGGTCAGCGTGTGTGGATTACGTAAACCCTCTCAGCTCGAACCGGCTCGGGCCTAGCATTGGTAAACTTAAGGGGTTTCTAATGATGATCAAAATCAATGAATTTAAAGAACTTAAAAATTGTTTATGTATGTGTGTGTGAACTACAAACCCCATACATAATCAATGGATTTGTCTCAACATATTTTATACTCGTAATTTTGAGAAATTAACCATGTTCATATTTTCACGCCCGCTGGTGGCAAATAGGCGTTGGGCCCACCTGATGGTAAGTGGTTACCGAAGCTTATGGATGCCTGCAACACCAGGGACATCATAAACACGTTAAACCGACAAAATCGTCTTAAATCTAAATTAAAATATACATACTTATCTACAATTCATGGCTGCATTTTACAAACTTTTCTGTAGTAATTAAAAAGGTACTTTTAATTACACTAACGTTTTCTGTATATTATAAGTTCGGATCAATTAATTCTTCGTAACTACTTATTGAGAAGTTTTAATTTAAAATTGCGCAAAGGCAAACGGTTCAACCGTTGCGTCAACTGGATAGTTAATTAAAACAAGCAAACTTTGCTCCAATTTTTTCTTTCATCTTTTGCGGGTATACTTTGGCGCTAATTAAATTTACGTAGGAGGTGATATGAGTGAAATATTCGTATATTATAATTGGTTCCTGAGTAGGCATTTGCGGAAACAAGCAAATTATAGTATGGATTAAAATGTATAGTGGAATATAAGGAAATATACGAAAAGTTTATCCAAAATCCGTGTCCATTATCCGTGTAGTGACGGATTAAGAATACAATAATGTCACTACTCCATTTCAACCCGTGGGTGTCGTACAAGGCGACTAAGGGAACTTATGCCGACAAGAGCATTGTGAGAAAAGGAATATTCGAAACAAACCCTATACCAACCCGTCTGGCCAGCGCGGTATAGTAGGCTAAATTCCCTCCACATTGTCTGGAGGAGACCCATGCCCAGCTGTGGGACGTTTATGGGTTTAAATGATGATTATCCAAAAGGGTCAAGATTTCGCTCACAAGTTTAATTTAGGAAGTATGCGTGCGCGGTATAGTAGGCTAAATTCCTTCCACATTGTCTGGAGGAGACCCGTGCCCAGCAGTGGGACGTTTATGGGTTGAAATGATGATGATTGTTAAACGAGATTTTTGCAGCTTGGCTACTTGCACTTTAAATCACTAACACATATTTATGAGTGTTACTTATTAAAAGTAGAATTTATTTATGTGGCAAAAAAAATTTTACCAAACAAAAAATTGTGTTAATCCACTTAAATAAATAATATACTTTGTCTTCTCTTATCAACAGATCCAAGGCAAGCCAATCATTCAGCAGAGGATTCTGCCAAGTCCTGTGGTATCAATTGATGCTCCTCATCATTTTCGAAGCACACCAGCACCTCTTGACGAACACAACAACATTATCTTCAGTCCGTGGAAGGCTTTTGGCCCTTTCGTCGACACTATACAGGTAAACTAAAAGTAATTAAAAAAAAAATACGAAAAAGTTTTCAATATTGCAGTTTCAAAGAAATAAAAAAATGGCCAGAATTTTCAAGTAATCTGAAGCGTGTGGTTTTTGAAATAGTGGCCGTATAGTGTTAATTATTTTTCTTTTGGCTACAGGTAAAAGATGAAATATATTTGAATTGAGCTACACATTTATGTATATGTGTAAATATAAACATAATTATGTAAATAAAACTCAAAATATAATGTAATGAAAGGGAAAGGCGAAAATACCATTCAATATTTGAGTCACATTACAAATAAAGAAACAAACATTGTTTCTGTGACTGTAAATTTTATTATAACAATATTCCCGTAGTCATTTCTGATACTTGAAATAATACCCTCATTTACAAAATTTACTTGAAGATATACTTACGTCATTATTGGAAATAACATACATGAGGCAGTAAGAAAATTATAGAAGATTTTTTTTTGTACCTACTCCTAGACAATGTCAATATTATTTATTATTGTATCTTTGTGACTCCAACCAGACTTTCAATAATCATTTTAAAGTAAATGTAGATAATTAAAAACATACCACCAAGCTTTTTTCCGGAAGGGGTAAGCAGAGATGTATCATATCCAAAGTTTCCAAGAAAGTTTTATGACAAAAAATTAAATACTATTTAAACTGAAAACATCTAACACACTAGTCATATACACTTTTGCTGCGCCATCAAGGCTGTTTTTTTATTATCATGTATATTATTATCATTGTTATATCCACTAGTCAAGATAATAATATTACCTAATTAAATAAATTTTTTCATTACCTACTTCATCCATTCGATGGTTCCACAAACCCGCCTTAAATAATATAAAATCAACCTTAATCATTTAATCCCGCTTTTCCTAGCTATCATACTTTATTTAAATTAGTAGTTAGAGATCAATTTCATCCCTTATCTACATTCCGAAAGCCTATATTTTCTTTATTCAGAGAACCTGAATACTTACGAATAGGTCCTAAAACAACCAAAATTTTAATTACTGTTGGCTTAAGGTCCGAATTTAAAGCGGAGATAAGATGACAACTTATAAGATGTCTCCTAAATAATAACTAGAATTTCAACATCTATATCTATACTAATATTATAAAGCGGGGTAAAGACTACTGAGCTACTGAATCGATTTTCAAAATTAGTGTTAGATACCCCATTTATCGAGGAAGGTAATAAGGCTATAATATATAACATCCCGCTACGCCCAATAGGAGCTGAGCAGTTTCCAAAAACGACGGGAGCGAAGTCCCGCGCAACGTCTAGTCATATTATATAAAGAGTTAGTGTTGGTGAATTTGGGTGTTTAGATGTAGGCAGTAATCTTCGAAACAACTTTACCGATCTCCCTTAAATTTCGAATACAGATGGTTTTAAACTTAGAAAAGGAGAGGACAATTTGAGAAATCGTGGGTATAAATTATTTTACGTTCACAACACGCCTATTGGTATGTTCAAAATCATAAATAAAAAAAAATAAAAAAAAACTTAGTCTACCTACCACAGGCACCAATAATCCACAATCAGAAACTGTACACCTTTGCATAAGAACTAAGGTTTTGTTGTTTTCACTCTATAATTGATGGAAAAAATAAACAATTAGTATTATTAAACTAATCTTAGTTGATTTCGATATCGTTGTCAAAAGTTTAAGAAATAAATATGGTCGCTATTTAAACATTTGACAACGATATAATAAAAGACAAGTCGAATATCGAGATACTGGCCCTCTGAGGTAAAAGGTTCGAGCAACGTTTAACCGTAGATTATTTTGCGTACAAATATTATTCTCTAATTGGTTTTTGACGTTGATTAATGACGTGATCTCCCTCCAATCGTTTCGGTTCATCGGTCATGAACATATTCATTATGAAGTGAAACCTTTGTTTTTTGGAAAAAGTTCTTGTTTGAAAAAAAATGAGAGTTAAAGATTTTGGGATAAAAACTTCATTTTGATTGAAGTAGGAATTAGTGTCGTCTGTGTTTCATTAGATTTTAAGTTCAGACGGATTTCACCTCATGATTCCCAGGGTCTTATTAATAGATGTTGTTTCAGTTTAAAAGTATAAAAAAAATAAGTTCAATTAAAAAATAAAAACATTTTTTAGACCAAAACAAAAAAATCCAGTATTAACGAGTTCATATAATTAAAAGACTATTAAAAAAATATATCATGAATTGTTATTGATATTATTAGATCAAACAAACTATTTATTTAAGTCTAAATTAAACCTACTTAATTAGAACGAAATAAACATAAAATATGTAAATATTATAATAAATGAATATGATACATTATATAGTATTAATTTTTACTTTATGAAGTACGCTAAAAATGTTTATATATTATGTTAGGAGAATTAATTTGGAAAAACATAAATTTAATTAGTGATAACAAAACAATAAAAAGTTGTTTGTGAATTTCCCAAGCACTTAATGAAATATGTAAGTACTCTTTTTCATAGTTTAACGATTGTTCTAGGACGGTGAACTATTACCAAGTCAAGACACTGTGGTACTCCCGTCGCCGAGGCACCACGATAGCTCCGTGGATGAAGACGCCACGGATCCCATGCCAACAGCTGAAACCTCCAATAAGGTAAAAAAATGCTAAGTTAAAAAAAATCCTTTATAAGTAATACTGCAATCACTATTACTAAAACTGATGAGATATGATTAAACTTAAAGATATTGATTAAGACTTTTCCCACGATCGCAAACTACTGACTGAATTCAGTTAAAAAACGTCCTCCCTAGAGTGTAAGCCAATGTGCACCTCATCCACATTTCACCAACTTTATGAGGTCCCATGTAAGAGAAGAATCCGTGTAGTGACGGTTTAAGAATTCATGATGTCACTACCAGATATCTACCCGAGGGTGTCAAAAAAGCCGACTAAGGGAGTAACCTTAAGCAAACAAGAGCACTGCAAGAAAAGTAAAATTCGAAACCAACCCTAAAATAATAAATGATATTTTTATTCACACAAGAATAGAGTTGCAAGTTTGTTAACATTGTTACAGTATTGTACAAGTCTATCTTGCCATAACATAATGTATAGAAACGTGTTATTATACCTAAATAACATGAAATGGTAAAACTACATGAGATAATATATAGCATAGGTATGTGTTATTTATGAATAAGTTATTAATAAACTGACATTGGCGAAAATTGTCATTTATTATTTTGTATAAATAAGCATAATAATTAAAATTGACATTAAAAAAAATCTGTTAATTATCATTTTTTTATTATTTCACTTTATTATGTAATTTAATTTATAATTTAATTTAATTGTAATTAATCTTATGACGTTTTTCGTATACCTTATTTTGCATGTTTTAGTATAGATATAAGCGATTTGGTTGTATATACTATAAGCTTATATTTTATGAATAAATGAATTATGAATAGGGCATCCTGTAGTAGGCTAAATTCCCTTCGCAATATTTGGAATAAAGCCTATTGTCATTAACGGGGCACATAATATCCAGAATAGGTATTGAACTATTGACTTCAGGTATTGAGGATCAAACCCGGTACCTCACACACTACAGTCGTAAACACTCTTGTAGCGCCACCAAAGCAGTTGCAATTTCATTTCTTCAGGTGGCATCAATAAGTCAGCTGTCCTTCATGGTGAGGCCGGACAGCTTCGAACGCGGCCAGCTAAGACTGACCTGTATTTCAACGGTTCACTCAGTATACAGTGAACAGGCAGAGCTGGTCATCAATGAGGAGCGGCCTCAGATAGCATCAGTTCTCGGGACGAGGGACGCCGCTGAAGGTAAGATACTAACTACTAAGAACTTGCAAGTTCATACGAAACTGCTACAACATAATATTTTTCTCGGAATTTTTAATCAAATCAATCAAGTTATTTTTTTACTAATATAGGTATTTTATTTAACGCACGTGCGTGCACAAACCTACTGAACTTAGCGCCACTACCACGCGCACTGCGCACTCTCAACCTAGTGGCTGCTGACATAGACTTTGTTTGGTTGTGCACTGAGTGAGTTCATAAAGGCAATCTTTTAAACCTACCATAAGTTATACATAGTTAGTAATTTAGGATAATAAATAGATGTTGTTACACTATTGTATTGGGTCCTGGTACCTGTAATGATAGCTGTAAGAGTGGGAAATAAATAAATATTCATTTACCTATTTAAACTTCATAAAAATAATGATTTGCGGACTTTGTGCCTACTAATGGTTAAGTAAAATCTACTTTTCGGTGATGAAAAGATATGACAAAGTATATATGGAAATGATAGTTATGGATTACTCGTATATACTGCTTAGATAATTTATTATGATAGATTAAAGCTGCCCTTATAGTTCAATCTTTTAGGATATTATTATTCTTATGTAGCAGAGTAAAAGTCCCATGTATCTCTTCAATCTTCATTTATTTCTTACAATCACTAGACTTACATATTCACTACTTTTTCTCCATATTTTTGCCATAGAACAGAATCATAGTGCTTATCATAAACAGATACAAAAAGTGATACAGACCACAGACTATAAAAGTGTGACCACATTATTACAAACCCAATATGCTAATAATGATACCAGTAGTAAATATTCTAACACAATCCCACCAAACTCAATATAAACAAGACAAACAAACCAAATAAATAAAATAAAACTACTTTTACGAATGCAAAATACTGCAGTACAAATAAATCATCCATTTATCAGAACATTTAAAACACATTTCGGTATTAATCACTACGGATTGAAAGCTTTCACGAGTCGTAACAGTTCAATGAATAACAGAACGTACCTGAGCCTATGGAATGAAAATGTACTAGAAAATTACCCACATTCAATACAAAGCGATAACCATGAAAAATGTTCTTTGAGATTCAGAAGCTCGCATCGGTAGGTTGTGAAACGTAAAGAATTTTTATTTCTCGATGTAAACACAGCGTCTGAATACGTTGAAGGCAAACCAATCCCACTCTACAATTCAAATATTTGCAGCAGCCGACTTGCGCTGCAATTTGCCGCGAGAACTTTTCCAGCACGATGCATCATGGTAAATATATGAAAAATGCAAAAAATACATTGTAAACATAATTATTATGCTTCCTTTTGGTCTCCCAGCTCTAACTTATAGAGCAAGGGAGACCAAAACGGAGAATATTATATAATTTGGTAGAGTTGAACTTGTAGAAGGCAATAACGAGACAGCAGTGAAGTAGTATTACTAAATATACCTAATACTCATACTTTCTATTCGAAAGTTCAGACTCTTTAGTGTTGCAATCTGAGAACTTACTTTGCTTCACGATTTGAATTTGACCAGCCTCCTTACACGGCTCAAGTGAAAACAGGCGCATGTTATCGTATCAGAACTATTTTTTTAGTAGCCATTAAATATAAAAAAATTGCCACTGCAATGTCAATGCTATATAAAATTGTTATATTTACGCTTATCAATTTTATCATCATCTTCATATCAGCCGTGAGACGTCCACTGTTGGGCGTAACCCATCCAAAGACATTTTTAGTAGGACAGGTCCTCCAATTCGTATCCGACCACTGTTCACCTTGTAGGTGGACGTCCTATTTACTAGAAAAATTAAAAAAAAATATCCCAAATTCAAAAATGCACTTCAACAATATAAGTTATTTTCGTATCCGACAAGAAACAATTGAACAACAATCAACCAACAAACCCTTACCCAATATAAATCAAATAGGATCATACGAGTATATTTCATGCACAAATAACACCCGAACTTACTATAAACCTCATCTCTACTATTTTCTCCATCCGTTGATCCGTTGATCCCGTAAACCCGTGCAATCACTTCCATCCTTCGTTTCCAAACAATCAATTTTCTATTTCACGTGTCACATATCGGAAAAAAACGTTACAATAGGAATCGGCAAAATATAGCAACCGTTTCATTCAAAACATGAATATTGGTCTTGGGCAATAGGGAGTATTAGCCGAATGTGAAAGGCTGAACGTACAAATCCTCCTATATAAAGGCAATCACTCAAATATTTGCCAATGTTGACTTCCAGCTCAGTGTTTGCCGACTCCAAGCGGTTCGGTTCACTAGGCAAAGGTAATGTTTAGTTGCCTGTATTATACTTAACTGTTTATACGATCTGTTTGCTGATTGTAACTTGTTACTGATTATTATTAGGTATTTATTCTGTGTCATGTGATTTGAAGTCTAAATTAATTTAAGGTTTTGGAGTTTTATACATTACGCCTTTATTCCTTGTTAGAGTAGCAGAAAGGTATATTTCATGCCATGCTAGCTCTCTAGTAATAAGGAGGATTCTATTCATCATCATCAGCAACCCATTAAGTCCCACTGCTGGGCTCGGGTCTCCTCTCCTCTAACTAGAGAGCTGAGAGGGTTTAGGCCATAATCCACACACGCTGGCCTAATGCAGGTTGGTGGATCAGACATACTCATAGAATTTCTTCTAGGTATGTGGGTTTCCTCACGATGTTTTCCTTCACCGTTAACAGATGGCAAGTCAGTTGACTAGTACATATAAATTCCACAAAGTGGAATCTACATTGGTACTGCCGGTCGGGATCGAACTCGAACCGCGCGATTTGCAAGCCGGTCCCTTATCCATTGAGCCACCATCGCTTTTTCTATTGCCATTAGCTAATTACCTCTAAACTTAAACTGGTACTACGGAAGTATATTTTTTTAAATAAAATAAGTTTTTTGCTTATTGCGTATCTCCCTCTTTACTGTATATGGAATTGAAATAAAGGGATACAACTGTTAATTATATAAAATAAATAAATAGAAAATTAAATTTATATAAAAAAAATTAAAATATTAAATATAATTTTACTTAGGATTTAGATGCTTTTATTATGACTGTGTATTTTTACCGAAAAATATTATACAAACACCGATGCGCTTCCACGGTATAATATTATATAATGCTACGTAGAACATCACTAACTGGCAGTTTTACCGTAACAATTTCTTCCAGCTAACAAAATTCTACGATCAACCTGCTAACCGATGATAACAAGAGCAAGATAGCTTGGTGAAGAAAGTTCATATCGTGTAAAGTAACTTTTAAAATTTCCTGTTAACATAAAATACCACCACGCTTTTGTCCCCGAAACGGTGAGCAGAGGTATATCACATGTATTTTTCCGCCTATATTTGATGGCACTTTAGAGTATGATTCATATCTCAGCTGTGTGCAGCAGTCCTAATGCAGCAGTGCTGCCCGCCACGCTGATCTCGAGCAACGTGGGCGGTTAAGCAAAACTAGTTTGTAGCAATCGCATTGTTGCCGCGGCATTTGCTGCGGAGTTCGGAATGTAACCTCATAATAAACCTATATAATCATACTTCAACGAATACAGAACTACATCCTACGGACCATTATCAGTGCTCCCTGCTATACTAAAAATTATGAATTTTATAAATATCTCAACATGCCAACTGTTACCATGGAGATTGAGAGATATAAAAACAAAATCCCATTCGCCTTATCCACCATTCAAACCCACTAAATCTATTAGAAATAGATAATTCCGCCAAACGTCTAAAAAGACGTAGCATTGTCTGATAGAATAAATAGATCATCATCATCATCATCTCAGCCTATTGCAGATAAAATATAAACAGATGCTGACCTGTAAATCCAATAAATACAACACGATCACTCAACTCATCCGAATATAGTTTACGGACTGCTTGTGGATTTACATGAAAAAAAAAAGGTTTTTTTTTATTAGTTTATAGAGAATACATGGGAACCAGTAGTGCTTACAGTGGAGTACCGAATCATACTCGTATCTTAATAATGGAGCAAGCCTTTTAACACGCACGTTTCTAGACTCCGGGCTGATGCTAGGAATTTCTAGACAGAAAAACCGAATATTACCTATGCCCGACAAGGAGATTGAATTTGGGACTTCTTGCACAACAGTCATAATAATTATAATATACTCTTGCTGTGCCCTAAAATAATTCTTCTAGCGAAATTACTCATATATACCAAAAACTACATCATAAAATCAAAGAATAAAAAATTCAATAAACTTCCATTTATCTCGAATTGTGATTTAATAAATGGGAGTTTATTGAATGGAAATAAATTGAAATTAATTGGCAACCTCGAATAACATTCCATTATCCATCATTTTGTTGTATTGCAATACCATTGATAATGTCAATAAAGAGTTTAATACGTTTCGTCTAGACGATATTATGTGCTCAGTTTGAAACGTTGTATTCAAGAATCTGAACGAAGCACAGTTGTTACATTGGAATAACAATATGGTAAAACAATTTGTTTTGTACGGTGAAAAGTTTGAATAAATTAATCTGCTGAGGTGTTTTGATAATGCACCTGGTTATTTGTTACTTTAATTCAGTCTAAAATATATACATCTTAACTTAAAAATTATACAACTAACAAATAAAAAAAAAGAACCAGATACACTATTCACAGAAATTTCCTATAAATAGAATATTTGACTGAGTTCAGATTCCTGAGGAAACGTCAACGAAAATCAGTCTTCTGTAATGGCAATCCAAATAAGCAATGCTAGTCCTCTTGTTCAGTTTTTGACATTATGCAAGTAATATTTTCGATACTATTTTTTTTGTTACGCTGCCTGTCACGCTCTAACTGCCCAACCGAGCTATGTGAAATTTCACAACGCGATATTTTTTTTTTATTTTTTTTTATTGTCTAAAGTGGCAGACAAGTAAGCGGCCCACCTGATGGTAAGTGGTTACCGCCGCTCATGGGCGTTGGCAATGTTAGGGGCAGAGCCAAGCCGCTGCATACCTTTAGAGAATAGCTCTCTTTAAACAATATAATTAAAAATAATGTTGGATCTGGAAAAAGAAATGGAAGTACTTACTTTTAATTGATATGCGATTTGGGCCATGCCGCGGGCAGAATCGAGTAGGCTATAATTTATCTTCATATTATTGCGTGTTAAGAGAGGCCTATGTCCAGCAGTGGACTGCAATAGGCTGAAATGATGATGATGATGATTATTGTGAAACTGGGGAGGCAAATTTGTACCAAATAAAATAGTTCCGTCAAAAATAAGTTGTTTTTTAAGTTATTTCGGTCACTAACGGTTATTGGTAACTAAAGCCTGTATTCCTGTAGCAGACCATAAATAAACATTTTTCTTTCACTTCAAAAATAAGTTCTTTTAAAAGTTCTTTCGGTCAAAAATCAGTTCCTCTATAAATTACTTCGGTCCGAAATAAAATAATTTGATTATGCTAATTCGATCACACATGAGTTAGTAAGTAGTACTTTTTTAAATTATTCTAGTCAAGTATTTGTAGTTTTATAAATTATTTTAGTTCGAAATAAAATAGCCGGGTTAAAATGAGTTATTTATGTACGGTAAGCGTAGTTAACAAAAAGTTAACAGCGGTTACGTTACGTGACATCGACAAGTTGCGGTGCAGTTGGCGACTAATTAAATTGTTTACCTGTTTGCAATAGTTGCCAACTACTAACTTTGTTAACGCACGGTTTGTTTACTTATTTACTTAGTAATTGCTTTTCAAGTTTAGTTTTGGTAAAAATTGCCTGAAATTACCTAAAAGATTTTAATACTTATAAGTTAAATACTCTTTTGAGACTTTTTTTTAAATTTAATTAAATCCTTTACTACATTATAGATTTTTACTATATTTATACAATGTTTCTATGCATTTTGTCATCAGACTGAAGGCCTAACGTAAAAAAATATATTTAAAAACAAAAATAATTCATTGTCTTCATACTAATTAGTTAAGGGCCACTCAAAGCTTTTACACTAAAACTTAAAATTGTAAATGAATATTAATTTTTTTTTACGTTGAAACGAATAACACTTTCAAACACTAATCTTACTTAGAATTAAAATAAAATTCAATTATGCCTTAAACATTAAAACTTAGTACCAAAGCCACAGAAAGTTCTGCGAACATAACATTAAATTTCTATTTAAAAAAAGTGAAGCTAATCTCGAACAGAGTAGAAAAACGTGTAAAGCAATGAAATAATTACGTAAAATTTACGATAAAACATTAAAAAAAAAACGAAAACAATAATTAAATATTCATTACGAGGAATTATCGCGTTTCCTTTCTTTTCGTCGGAAAATTCACGAAAGCCTTGGCACTTTTTTTGTTAAGAGATACGTTGGATTATTGAGGCTCCGACGGCATTATCGATATCGATGATCTTTCAATTTTATTTGTTTTTTCATAATTTATACTAATATTATAAAGCTGAAGAGTTTGTTTGTTTGGTTGAACGCTAGGATCTCAGGAACTACTGGACTGACTTGAAAAAATATCTTAGTGTTGGATAGCCCATTTATCGAGGAAGAATATAGGCTATATAACTTTACGCTACGGCTTATAGGAAGTGAGCAGTGGCCAAATAAAGAACGACGGGAGCAAAACCCCGCGTGACTTCTATTTTTAATAAGAGTGAAAGTGTCCACTGCTACTGCACTGCTGACATTAAGCTACGAAAGTAATATAAAAAATATTTTTAGCTTTTTTTTAAAGCATATGTTTTAAAAAAAATTGGAAAAGTCTAACAGAACCCATGAAAAGATAATATTTAATAATTGTATTACTTTTTAGTCTTTCATCAACATTGAAACAACATTTCAACATGACTGGCCTGTTGGTCTAGTGGTTAGTGACCCTGACTGCTAAACCGGAGGTCGTGGGTTCGATCCCCACCCAGGACAAATCTTTGTGTGATAAGCATAAAGGTTTGTTCTGTGTCTGGTTGTAATTTATCTATAATATGTATGTATTTACAAAAAAAAATGTATTTAAGTAGTATATCAGTTGTTTAGTACCCATAATACAAGCAAATATAATTGCTTACTTTGGGACTAGATGGCGCTGTGTAAATGTGGTAGAATATTATTATATTATTATTATTTCAACATTGAAACTTTTATCGTTTCATAATTAATACAGATATCACAACTACAACATGAGAGCAAATTATTTGGTCTAGCTCTATCACATATGTTTATAATTGTAATTTGTGTGCTCAATATAATGCTCAATAGTAAACAACAATGTATTAATACTTAGTAACCATTATTGAAATAGATACCACTCTAAATTATCTAGATGCTTTAACTAATTAATACTTGTTTCAATAATTAAATTATTGTACATATAATACATGCTAAGCATAAATATGAAAATTGGGTCTAACCTGTAAAGATTAGTGTAGGTATGTTTTTAAATAAATAAATAGTCAGAAATAAATTTAAAAAAATTGTAACAATTCTTTTGTTCATTCTCAGCTTCATATTCCAACTACGTTTATAAAACCAAACTAAAGTATTTTCTCACGTATTACGCACTGAAACGTCGCATACCAATGTTACTTCTTTTTATTATGTCAAACTTAAAATATCGGTAAAGTTAAACGACTTAAACTTGCAAACAGTACTATCAAAACATCGATAAAAATAAATTGTATCACCCCACCACTATTGGAGACTCCCCATTAACGCTATTAAGCTAATGATTCGTCGGGAAGGACTCCCCCTAATTACTAAACAAAGGTTTTTAATAAAGATATTTCTTTTAACCGTCCCGTGTTCACTGGATCCTACTCCAACTTGACTTTTGTATTGGTTTTTCGCAAATGATCAAACAATTGGGCATTATCGTGACTATTGAGATTATATATTTGAAAATATTAGAAAAGTTTTTATAAGGTAGAGTTACATAGGTTTTTGTGAAGATAATTAATCGATGTACTTTAAGTTTATGTGACTAATAGTCAGGGACTTATTTTTATTTTATTTGGATTTCATTTGTCGGAAAAACAAACAGTAGAAACAACAAATAGATTTATTTATTTATTATTTCTTTCCATACATACAGCCATCATTACAGGTACTTAACCTAATGCAAAAAAAAATAGATATCCTAATTGAATCCTCTTTACTAATATAAGAAACAAAGCCTTAAATTTAAAAAAATCAATCATCCATGATACCCGTGCCAACTTCTGTAAAATCCTTGACATCCATGAAAAACCCCTGAAAGCGACCATTCAACATTGCTCATCAAAGGCAAAGCGAACGGCAGCCATGAAAAACGGCTGGCAATAAAAAACCAATTAAAACATCCATACATATTTAACAGACACTCGTTCCAAAATTGAACAATTCCAAAGTCAAACAAAAATTCCGTGTAACCATTAACGCCCGAAAAAAAATAGTTGCTTAACCCTCCAAAAAGCTCTCCTCGAAAATTTAAAAAAACAATTCCGCGCTTTGCTCATATATAACCCAGACAATAGTTACAAGAAATATATGAGGCATATTAACAATACACGCAGACATTTTTATACATTTTTGTTCTACAATGCCGACGCGCTTAAACGGAAGCAATAACCTAACAGCCCGGACGTTTACGCCATTTTACTCATATAAAACGGTAATAATGCCTCTGTTTGCATTGCGAGATAAAAATGATTCAATTTTTGTTTAGGTGTAAAAAATGACATTCTTCTTCTGACGAGTAGATTGTCAAATTGTAATTTGGGGTATAACATTTTATTATAGACCTGTTAAATAGCGTCAAAAGTTCAGGAAAAAATACGTATAAGTAGTTTAAATAAACTTAGACTTCGAATATGATTTTATGTGACATTTTAAATTATACCTATAATTTGACATTGTAATATTTTGACATTTAATTTAATTTTTTGACATTGTAATTAATTTAACTTGACATTATAATGAGATAGAAATTGACATTGTAATCATAATAATTTTGAGCCTAAATTTAATTTAATGTAATAATTCTTCTTATTTTTCTTTAATAATTCTTATAATTTGCATGTGTAATTTTTTATATTTCTACACCAGCAATGGTAGTGTATGCGCTTCATTATTGTATTAATTTAAGACCTCATGTACCATATACTGAGAAATAAATGGCATTCATTCATTCATAATTATGTAAATTGTAATAACTATAATACTTTCTGCAAAATCATGTATTTACAATTAAGATATTCCTACTATTTATACTGTATACTAGAAGTCGCGCGGGGCTTCGCTCCCGTCGTTCTTTATTTGGCCACTGCTTAGCTCCTTAAAAGCCATAGCGTGGTGTTATATAGCCTATGTTACTCTGTGATAATGTAGTTTTCTAACGGCAAAATATTTTTTGAGATCGGTCCAGTTGTTTTTAAGTTTATTCGTTACATACAAAACCGTATTTTTCACGTTCACGATTTGACCAGGTTACATCAGTCGTGGTCAGAAGCTTACTAAATGCCCGCTAAATTCATCATCACATTATTTAAACAATAATAATAATAATGATGTAAGGCGAGTCACCGTCTGCCCCAATCCTCATTTAACATCATATATTCACCGCTGGAGGAGGCAAGCAGGCGACGTTGTTCCCGTATGCCAGATATCATCATTCCACCGAACACTCAAACCCATAGCTCAATTTTATTTGTCTCCATAACATCATACAATAGCTTTACACTTACCAATGACAAATCATAGCTGTATTACAATAATGCAGCTGTGATATGGCAGCGGTAAATGTCTCATCCCATTCTAAATTAAAATTCTTTAAGGGCCTCTGCGTGTTGGACCTGTGTCCCCGCGTAAGCCTTCCAAAAGGACCGGGTATATTTCTCACCTTAGAGAGAAGTATAGCCGTGAGAAAAGAGACATAATGATGTAATGCGAATATTTAAAAGTAAATAATATGTAGGCATAGCCAAAAGCTATAAATAAACACAAATTAAAATTCCATAAAATCAATGTTATTTAATATAACTTCTGATTAATTCATTATGCTTTCAGAAAATTTAATTATATATCAGTAAACGTATTTATTAATTTTGTAACGCGATTTAATATTATCGGTATTTAATATTTGTTTCGTTATTACGTAGGAATATTGTTTTTAATCATTTCTATATTAATATTTTTGAATTTGTATTACCGAATCTATTGAATGTTAGAACAGCCGGACTTGGAGTATTACGCAGCTACAATAATGCTAAAGCTTCTTTACGTAGTAGTATTCGAAGATTTTAATCATGTTGATCGTGCAATTAACTTTAAGCTAAGCTTTTTATTAACTTCCAACCAAAATGAAGTTTCATAATCCTGTCAAACTCTTACTTTACTTTCCAAAACCATCCTTTGGTTACTTAGTAAAGGCAAAGTATATAATAGTTATATAATATAATAGTTAAAAAACTAAAGGAAATTTCTGCATTGATTATAAGGTTCAAAATTGCATAGTTTTTTCTCAGCTTAAAACATTATTCCACTGTAAGTGGGATATAAACACTTTATAATGAGCGTCTCTCCTGAGACTTTATTCTAAAACGTTTCAATATCCACACATACACTGTGAAACTAATAAAAAATTACTTAGTAACCGCCAACGAAGTGCTTGCTCGATGCACTCTGAATAATTAATCTTAAACGTGCATTACTCTTGTATACTGTGTGGATAGGGTTAAGTCGAGTGGGTATCTGGGTATATATCGTACGTTTTTGTTGATCTGATACGTAAATAACAATTTATAATTATATCCATTTCAAAACTTTATTTTTTATATTAAAGGCAATGTCTACACAGTGTAACAACCGTTTGTCAAGGGGTTTACACCTAATTACCAGACTGCAATATACTTTATGGGTCACAAATTCACAATAATATTTATCTATTAAAGGCATTGAACTCTCAATCGTGTTTTTAGCAGTTGCGAAGAATGAGCAAGAAGGCCCGTTTTTCAAAAATTTAATGCCTTCGAAAAATAAATTTGCAATTACAGTAACTACATAATATATATTTTTTTTATAATAGCATTCAAATACAGTTAATTCACGTAGGTAGATACAAGGTTTTTGATACTGTTGCCGTTTAAAGGCTTATACGGTTTATGCAGTGTAAAGCGATATTCAAAGGCAGTGTAAGTAAATAGCCGCGAGGTGTACCGGCGGGTATTTGTGTGGAAGTTTCACTATGGACTTTAAACCGCTTGATCTGATATTCATTCGATTTCCACTACATAAAGCAGCAGTTTTTATATCACTAAGGACGATAATAAGTTTGCAGCCTGCGTCACTTATCCATTTATATCATTATTAAACAGGTGCATTATACCCATTTTTGTAATAGAAGGCTTTGGGCTGATACTGAGGTAGAGAATTTCAGTATTACCTATACCACGAATCTCTTGCCTACCAGTCGTAGGTACACATCTCTATTGTGACACTTAAAAAACCAATTCGTGGCGAATTGATTTTAAATAATACTTAATTAACGTATTTAAAGACGATATATAATTTCAATGGAGGCTTTAGGATTAATTTCATGGAAGTTTGTACTGGGCGTAATTTTAAGATCATTCTTATACGGGGACTATTTTCTAATGTAAGGGTGGTTTTCTATATACTTTCTGTTGTAATATTAGTGACCCTACTCGCATCCATATAAATTGATTGGTTTAAGGTAAATTTTTCGTCAGATTACTTTTGTCTGGAGAATAAAATTGACGTTTAACTGATTTTGTATAGAAAAACTGTCAAAAATTCAGATTTATCCCTCAAATAAAGCTATTAGCGATGGAAAAACCGGCCCTTATTTTGATATCGTTGTCAAACATTTGAAAATAACAGCATCAAACGACAACCACATTACATTTTCAAACATTTGACCAATCGAATTTCGAGATTGCAAGTCGGTCCACAGTTGAAAGGCAAGTCCCCAGTGAACACTCAGTTTTACGTTGTGCATAAGACGTTCAAAGATAATGTCTATAAGAAAAGTTTTGCATATTTTAGAGGCATTTAAACAACTCCGTAACTTTTCTGCTTGGTCGTCAGCTTGTTTTCTTTGCCGTGTACTCTGCTAATAGTTTTATATGGAGTTAAAAGAGACTGGAAGAAAGAGCTTTTTAAAATTTTGTCTCTGATAAAAAAGTTTGTGGAATCACAAAGTATAAAGCTCACATTATACAAATAACATGAAGAAGAGACAATATGGAGTGCTGAAATGTATCAGAAATGAAATGGAATTAATCAACGTGACCGATCTTTTTAATATTTAGTTGTTAACCGAAATTGTTGCATGCCTGACGAGCTGTGGGCCAATATTACAACCTCGTGGCACCCCACGGCACGGCAGACCACGCAAAAGATGGCGAGACGAGTTGGATCAATACTGCAAAGACTGGACTGGACTGGACTGAAGGATCGAACAATATGGAAGTCAGTGCAGTGGGATGATACGGACTTACTGTAACTGTAACCGAAATTAATCGTTGCAAACTCGTATCATCAACATTTGCCCACTGTAGTTCATATGCTGGATATAAGCCTCACCCATGATCGTACTCATGCATCCAATCACTTCTAGTAAATTAACGCACAAATATCGTCTCGCTATCTAGGTGAAACATATTATCATACTAGGTGTGCCTTGTGCATTTTTAGGATTCTACGAGCAATGTTTATTCCGATTGGAATACATTCGATTTGGATATTAAAAATTACCATTAATTTTTTCTAACACATTTTGAACTACAAATCGGTTCTTCGTTACAACGTTGGTATTACTCAAAATAATTAGATTGTTATTTACAAACTAGTTCAAACGCTGTGTGGTAACACGCGTCAACATGATAATGTGTAAATTATTAACCATTTTGTGGCTGCACAGCGGTTGTGAGTAGTTTAGTCAGTTTACTGTCAACAACAGTACATTCAAATTCACTACTACCGCATGCGTGTTATTGGTTTTATCAGTGATGAGTTACATACCATCAAATGACTGATTATTAGTATTGAGCAAATTTCCGGTATTTCTGTCACAACATAATATATATAGCTCTTTAAAAGATCCCGGTAAAATATATCAGAAAGATAATGCCTTGGTACCTTTTATTTTTTATTATGTAAATAGTTCTTCGAATTTGGCTGTTAATTTTGAGTTTGGTATGGTACAGTGGCTCTATTTACAGCAGTACAAATAGGGCATTTTTTGCAATATTTGGTGGGTCCTATTAGTTTTTGAAAAAAAGAAAATGACATGGACATGTCTACAGCTGACCTTAATTTTACGAAAAAAAAATTGCTCTTAAGGTATTAATCCGTAAGAAAACAGGGAAAAACTTTTTTATGAAAATCAGCATGCCAAGTTCTCTCAAGCCTCTTAATATGCCAATATCCCATCGCAAACATTTAATGCCATTAGAGCAGTATTGAGCATCCAAAATCATTTCATACTCGTACCAATATTAGAGCTTCCACAAACATGCAAACAGACAAGTACAATGTGAGTTCTAACATTACCATACGCCAAAGTCTTGTTCCCATTGTGCGATGCATTTCGATATTTGACTTTGAAACTAGACTAATATTATATTGGAATTTAATAGGATTTGGAACTAAAGCAGCAGTTTTGAATGCACTTCTAGTGAAGTGAGCTTTTGTATGCTGTAATAGTTTGGAAGTGTATTCTGTGTGAAGTAAGACCATAGTGAAGAAAATGTATAAAGTTGATATTATCTTAAAAATAGTAGTACTATTAAAAACATTGTAAGAATAGTTTAAGGTGGTCATTTACAAGTTTGTAACTTTTCTAGGCAAAATATTTAATTTATATTTCATAATTTTTTATCAAACATGTTTTGATCGCATTAATGCAGAATGTTATAACAGAACAACAAATAAGGCAGTTTTGTTTGTTTTGTTCAAGTAAAGTTGTGTTTATATCTACAGATATTGAGGGTATCAGACACGTGCCGTGTCAGACATAAATATAATTATGTACTTCATATAGTTTCAACTCACCTTAGAGTTGAAACTAATTTATATGTATATGTAAAATGAGTCTAAATAATCCAGTTACAAAATGCACAATATAATAATTAAATTAAAACTAATAAACATCAACGAATATATTGGAAACAGTCGTTAATATAGCAGCATGACGTCAGCAATCAGACCGTCCGATGTAAAACAGTTTAACTAACATTCGACAAATCCACGGAGAATTAATTTCCGATGTAGATGATAATGAACCGGCTGTTCGGGTCATTTGCATCGATATACCGATGTCATTTAGCGAATTGGAAGCTATTGCAAATGCCATACATGACCGCAATACCAGTGAGAACTTACTTATTGTTTAGCAGTACTATTACTGTCTACGTCATCACGATGCTGGACAAGGATCTTTTGTCAATCAGTGAGGGGTCACATTAACATTTGGTTTTTGTGTTTCATAAAATCAAGTTCAAGAAAGAAAAAATATGACTCGCCAAATATTGCAAGAATTCCACATTTTTACTACCGTTATTAGAGGAGTACCAGATAAATTCGAAGAGGGCTGTTAATAACATTAAAAAAAAAAAGGAATCAAGTCTTGCTGAAAAAAAAGGATTTAAGTAATAATTGAATCGGCTCAGTTTTCGAAGAGGAAAAAGGAATATGAAATTTTATGAAATTTTAATGAAATTATTGACGTTCAATAAAACAAATAAAATTTCTTATATTCTTTCCAAGCTACAATTGTCTCTATCACTCTCGGTTGCAGACTTGATGGCATTAGTTTCTCCAAATAACTATCTTTCAAATTCCTTGCAAGCCGCGTTCCCTCTTAACCGCACCACCACAGTGACTGTCAATTTCAATAACTATGCTTCATCCCATGTAATAGGAGGCAAGCCTATTGCCATTAACCGGGCATACTAAGAATTTAAATACATAACCTAATAACCTTTTTTGTCTGTATAACTTAGACTAGTAACAAAAGTTCCTCTTTTAACCGAATATTGCGTCACAATTTAGTAAAATTCGAAATGACGTTTTTACTTTTTTATGTTAAAGTGTGTGATTGATGTTCGGTAGTTCAGCTATACTGCCAATCGGATTTTAATGGTATTTCAGTTTTACGATAGAATTAAGTAATCGAAGTGAACATTGGTATTCAACAATATCTGATTGGTTATCCGTTTTATTGCGAGGCTTTTTATTTCAAATGGAACTATTATTTACAATCGATGAAATGTTTTACAAATTATATTTTTCCAAAAAAGAATATGGATTTGGATTATGGTAATCATCATCATCATTTGAACTACTGCTGGACACGGGTCTCCTCCAAAAAAATTGGAGGGAATTTAGTCGGCCACGCTGGCCAGACTGGTTCGTACAGGGTTTGTTTCGAATTTTCCTTTTCTTGCCATGCTCTTGTCTGCATAAGGTCTTACCTTAGTCGCCTTTTACGACATCCACGGGTTGAGATAGGTAGTGACAATAAGGTAATTTGTTCATCAACTATTACATAACACCTAATAGAGCTACCGACCTATATTACTTATCTAGCAGGATTGCTCAATTTGACTTATTTTATGCCTTTTCTTGACTTATCAAAACACTTTCCTTAGCAACAGAAATTGAAAAAGTAACCTTCAATCAATAAAACACTGAAGAGAATTAAAAAAGCCGTAGCCTTAATATATTCCCGAGTGAGCTTGGCTCTTACGCGAAAGGAACTGCGGGGAATGACTGGCACTTACATAACACGGAGGTAATTGCATGACAGTGCAACTGGCTCCCTTCTTCAGAAACAACTGAGTTCGTGCCTACTTTGTTTCTTACGAATAATGTTCAGCTTAGCGTGGAATATTATTGGACTTTAAAAGTTTTATTCCAAGTATATTTTCTACTTAAATCGTTAATAAATTTATAATTATAATGAAGTAATCATGATGTGAAATTTACGTTTCAAATTATACCACAGAGTACTTTATTATATAATGGGCAAATTATACCATAAACATTGTAGGATAAAATAAAAATTGTCTAGACATGAGTTTATTTTATCGTATCAGGGTAAGAGCTTTGAAATGGATTTTAATGAATTCCCTCCTCGTCTCCAACGTCTCGTCATTACAAGCCGAAGCCTGCTGAGTCAGCAAAAACAAAGATTGCGATTTGACTTACGAATGAGGCTGATGATGTGTGGAAAATGTTAGAATTATTTCTGTATATTACGTTGAATGCGTGTGTATTATGAGTTTGATAAACTTGCTACTAGTAATATTAAAAATAAAGCTGAAACAATGTGAATGAAGATACAAAATTAAATTGTCTTCAAATTTGAATTATCACCTGTTGTGTTAAATTGTCAATTGTCACCTTTACATGTGCCTAATAAGGTAAACTTTAGGGTAAAACCTCACTTCACTGTTGTGTATTAGTTTTCATTTTAAAGTTAAAGTTGTGTTGTAGTGACACAGTGTGTTTTTAAGCATACTAATACTATTCTCCGTATAGTGACAGAAATAAAAAATACGTATGTCACCACTCCCTCTCATTCCCGGGATGTCGTAAGAGGCGATTAAGGGAACATCGCGCCATAATACCTGCGCTAGAGAAGGAAAACTTGAAACAAAACCCTGCATCAACCCATTTGGTCAGCGGGATAACAGTAGGCTAACAACCACCTATTTAGGCGAGGCCTATGTCCGGCAGTGGACGTCAATGGACTGATATGATAATAAAGTATAACTAAATGAACACGACACAAGGTTCTAACTTTACGTCAGTTTGAAATACGTGGCAACTTATAACTTCTAGTTAGCTCACAAATAAGCGTAAGGCTGCGTTTTCACCAGCGATGTGCGAAGATGCATAGCTTCATTTACCAAGCATCGCAAAGATGAAGCATTTCTATTGGTTTTTTTAAAAACACATCCCTTTTACGCATCTTTGCTCATCTCTGATGGAAACGCAGCCTAATGCTGATGCCTGAGTCTGATATGTGTGTTTGCCTCCTTACCACACGCTTCAATCAATAAAATCTTTATTCTTACAAACATTAATACAAATATAAAAACTCCGACAGAAAAAGTGTTCTCGACGGAGGCAAGCGTATCTAATAAAAGTGCAAGTGACAAGCGTGCGCAATTTGTCACGCAATCTTATCGTAGCGTGACATGTGACTTTCATAGGGGAGCGTGACGTCACAAGGTTTTGTACCTAAGTTGTTCTCGTTTTATAAGATAGTTTAATCTGTAAAACTCGTGACTTATTTTGTTAGGGCTATGTAAACTATTGTCACTTTAGATCTTTGTAGGTGTCATCTCCGTAATGCAAAAATGTCACGGTTTTTAACAGTGTTATAACATATTATGATACTTATTAAGTTGCTCAATTACTTATGTTCATTCCATAGAAATTATAATAGATATATAATAGTTAATAAAATTTACTTTTATCATGATGAATACTGCATAAAAATGTATTCATTAGTTTTGAGTTCATTGCGTACACGGCGGAGGAGTATGTTTTATAAATAATTATTTAAGGATAATCAGATCTGTTTAAAAACTCATTTGAAAGAAGATTATAGTTATATTTATTTAGCTATAGGTACATACCTATAGCTAAATAAATATAACTATAATCTAACTATAATAAATAATATAATAATAATAATATAATATTCTACCACATTCACACAGCGCCATCTAGTCCCAAAGTAAGCAATTATATTTGCTTGTGTTATGGGGACTAAACAACTGATATACTACTTAAATACATTTTCTTTTGTAAATACATACAATATTATAGAGAAATTTTTGATTTTTGAATTTTGATGTCAAAAAGATAGTTCTATGTATTGCACTTAAATATGACGTTATATATAAAAGTAGGTATTTAATCATTATAAGATAAGAGTACAAATCAAGCAGTTAAAGTTTACAGCATTCGCCTTACTTATCATTTAACAAACTCAGTAAAATAACCCTAAAGTGTAACACCAAAACCATAATTTGCGTTGCAAAAACTTAACAGGCAACAATATACATTATTTAGAGTTATTTCCGAACTGAACTTTCACCTTTTTACCTTTGATCTAACAGCCTCGTTTACCTATAATATTATCAAACGAAAAGCGACCCTTACAGTGAAAATCAACAGTAAATTTTCAAAGACAATTTGGTAGCAAATGTTTACTTGTTTCTGCGGAACCATTGGTCTCTTGGTTTTCTTGTTTTACTTCAATATAATAGGCCAACGAGAGGGCCAAAGGGCCAGCAGGTTATGAATGGTCTTAATTGCTCAAAAGTACATATTTAACAAACGATCGCTTTAGTTTATAATACAGTACTTTAGATTAAAATTAAACCATGTGTATATGCTTCCAAAAACGTATAAACCTTCAGATTTTTCTACACTGTCTCTATAAATTTAATGTGTAGTTATAAAAAAACTATAATATTTTTAAGATATCCTAAAGAGAAGGTTGTGAGCAAACATATCATTTAAAGCAGGATGAGAGAGATAAATGGGTGAAGTACATTCAAAATTAACTAAGAAACAAAAACGACTCTTACAGAAATAAAAAAGAACAATAATCTTTTAATACATCAACGTTTATCTTATTACTTCTACTTATTATATCAATCAACTATTTAATATAGACAACCGTTATAATTCATCTGGAGATATTTTTATAATATAATAATATTCGTGACCTGTACTTACAAAATATTATCATATAAGCCCAATAATATTTTATCACGGTCGCAATAATATTAGGGCGACATTTGGCGTGAATATTGCTACGTGTTACCGTTACACACCACGACAAGTTTAGGGTTAAATCTAAATTGTAAATGGCTCTTGATACATATACCTGACTAGTACAGAAACTCTAGACAAACTCTGTGAAACAAAAACTAAAGGGTTGTGGAATTTCTGATAAAATATCATTATTGAAAATGTGGTTATAGTAAAATTGTCATTTCTTCATCGTGCTACATTATGATCGAATCAATTAATAAAAATAATGACGACAGATTCTTAACTTTTAATGCCTACTAGCAGCTGTGCGCTGCAGGTTTACCTGCAGGCAAAGTTACAGTCTTCACCTCTTCTTAACTAAAAACCATTTCTTCCTTTCATTTCTTCATTGCTACCACATCGCGACCGATATTATAACCAATACTGTTTGCTATTATATTAGGCGGTGTGAACCGCAAGACGCGTGCTGCAGACCACCGGCCTGACCAACGCATTGGAGATCAGACTATGTTGTACGTGCCTTTCCATAAGCGTGTCTACCATAAAATTGGCTTACTGTGATTTGCTTTTTCAAACAGAGTTTTGAAGACAACATAATGTGTCCGTGAAATAATGCGAGCCTTTCCGTTTTGCAATTATTTTGTTTAAAATGTAAGCTCATTTTGACTTTGTTTTGATTAGCCATGGAAAAATCAATAAATCACTTTAAATTTCCATATTAGAGCTGCTATTTCTGAGCTGCAGTAAGCTAGCAGCGAGTTTGCAAAGTATAACACAAAAATGTAGATTCTGTTAGTTTTAATTAAAACTTTTACCTTATCGAACTTACTTTAATAGCTTTAAATGTTCTGATGAGGTTAAACTTTTATAATATAATCTGTATTTAATTAATATTCCGTGTATTTCAAAGTACGTTTTATCTCGGTGCGGAATTAAAGGTTTAAACCCCAAGTCAAGACAAAAAGAAACGTTGTCGCTTCCCAAAACTTTTGAGAAAAAAGACGGAGGCTGAATAAAAATCACTACATTTGTCACAGCATAAGAATTGGAATTAGACAAATTCGTCCGTTAAATTAAGGCCATTCCGGATGGGGAACGGAATTCGATTTGGGGTAAATCTCCCACCCAGCTGGGGAAATGGGGAATTTTCCTTTACCGCGCTTCGCGAACTTAAGCGATACTCGGGATCGTACGTGATTGGATAAAATAGAAAGTGTATTTACTTCTAATTTGATTTTAAATTGGATACAAATGGATGGCGATTTTTTTTTACTTAATCCGCCAAAAAACGAGCGTCCCGGGTAAATTATTTGGCTTAAAGACTCGAGACGTGAAAATTAAATTGATCAATCGTGGATTGTGTGCCGATAAACTCAACTTTTGGACTTAATGTTCACAAAGCTTTATAAATAAGTTTGTAACTTGGATGATATTCATAACAACGTAGGTTAATGACTTAGCAAAAAGTTGGATATTTATTATCTTGTTTGCAAAATATTATTCTCGGGACTTTTTATAATAATTAGAAAGCTTGATTTTGATTGAGCGTATTTTTGTACCGGTTGCCAAATTTAATAAATATGTCCGTATGATTTTCCGTTCAAAAAGAGAATGTATATATGATGAAGTATTCATCATCATAATATCAGGCACAAGACGTCTAAAACCTCCCTAAAATATTTCAAATAGGACAGGTTGTATGCGGTTTGCATCCAGTTACTGTTGTCCACCTTTTGGGTGTAATTTAGTCTTATATCACCAGGTTGACCTGACAGGTTAATCACCCATCATCCTCCTTTCTTATTCCTCAATGCTAATAGTACTGATCTCATTCAAATATCACCTCTTTTTTTGTAATATTTCTAATCTTCTTCTGTCACTGTCAGTGGTGTTGAGTGCTGCGTTTGCGAATCGGTTTGGTACCTACAGGGTATTATTTCGAGGTTTCCTTTTCTTGCATTTTGATGTATTTTCCAAATCGAATTTTTATTTCGTTCCCACTTGAATATAAAACACTTTAAACAGCTTTAAAATTCACCTATTTTTCATTTTATTTAACTGTTATAAGAGTGTAGTACAAAACTTTATTTAATTTATATCTCCTTCATATATTTCAGATCTTTCTGTGATACGTTGGAATACATCCAAGATTTTACTATCTCTAGTGTTGTGATACGAGTATAAAATTTTTGTATACCGAAACATAATTATGGGAACGATACACTAGCCAGTTTTTTGAATATTCAATAGGTAAATTTTGATATTAAAATTTGAAAATAACAGTGACTATAAATTTTAAACATTATTAAAATTTAGCAATTGTGTATCGCATTAATCTTGTAAAATTGTAGGTACGTCTCACGCTATGGTACAGTGCCTGGAATACTGGAAACTTTACGAAATATAAAATTTACGAAAACTATGTGCCCTATGTGGAATCCAACCCGCAATCACGAGTTCAGCAGACACATACAATTTAAATTAAGTATCCGCTTCTTTTATAGCACATCACTAAACTACAAACGTACTTAAGCCACTACGTAAGGAAACAACATTATATCAGCTTTCAGTAAACACTTTGCAAGCTTTTACACTAATTTACCTACTTTTAACTTTACAGACTTTAAGTCAGACGTCTAAGAAGTCAATTGCAGCGACTTAAAAGATTCCTTTTACATGTACTTAATGTTTTGCTGCTAAGGATTTTTCTGTAGTAAGATTGTTTGGCTATTCACTCTTTGCCAGAAAGAGATAGATGATACAGCCACTATTTACTGCCAAATAGCACGATTTGAATCCTATAACATCGATTCTACGATGGTTTTTGGCAACAAAATCGTGCTTAGTGCTATGGATATATTATTTGACAGTAATGATATGAACAAGATTCTTCGCAAATAGAGTAAAAATAAACTGTTGAAAACATTGTTCACTTTTCTTGTTACGTATTTATCTAACATAACATAGGATCACGCCTTTTTCCCCGAAGGGGTTGGCAGAAGTGTTTCACACTCACATTTCGCCAGCTATGTTTGGTCCCATAATAGGGGGTGAGCTTATTGTCATCAACCGGGAACATTTGTTTACCAAAAAATGATAGAAAAGTCCAATACCATTTTCACCGGGAATCGAACACGGGACCTCTTGCACAGAAGTCGTATACACTTCCTACTGCACCACTAAGGCAGTTCAGGCAGTTCATCTAACAAATAATATTAACTGAGAACGCCTGGACCAATTTAGCCAATTCTTTTTTTTAAATTTTCGTTGAAGTTCAAGGATGGTTTTTCGGTTTTTTTTTTCAGTTTTTATCTAGATAGGTAGGGTATGTAGGGTAGGTAGGTAGGTAGGTAGGTAGGGTAGGTAGGTATGTAGAGGGTAGGTAGGTATACTTTCATAAAATCATAAATTAAGTAGGTGGTACGAAGTTCGCCGGGACAGCTAGTCTCTAATAAAAATATTTCAGGTTAAAACAACCGTAAGTCTTTTAATAATGCAAGTAGTTTTATTAAGACATCTCTCGTCGTAAAAGATTATTTCGTCAGTGTAATTGTGTTCGCAACAATAAGGGCTTGTGCAGCAAAGTTTGTTATTACAGATTTAGAAAAAAAAACTTTTGTTATTTTCATTTTTTTATACAACGACTAGCTTTTGCCCTTGTCTTCGTCCGCATAGATTTCGACATCTACATTGATTTGTAATTATGTATATAGTTTTAAGTACAAATCTTAAAATGCCTAATATGACCCCACTAGAGAGGTTGAAATTTCTTGAATTTCAAAACATACATAACATTTTCGTATACAGCCTCCCTGAAAACCCCAAAAATGACCTCCATATCGTAACATAGTGCCCAGCTCAGTTTGAGAGGGGATAACCCTCTCTTATCAGCTAAGAAATAAATTTCCAACAACATGGTTAGCTTTTCCGAAATTTATACACTAGAAGTCGCACGAGGTTTCGCTCCCATCGTTCTCACAGCTCAGCTCCTATAGATCATAGCGAGATGTTATATACCTTTTAACCTTCCTCAATAAATAGGTTATCCAACACTGAAATACCTTCCTTTAACAAAACCAACATCAAGCACACGCACCAAAATAAATATCAAATTAGAGGAAAAAGCACAATTCCAACTTCAACTGAACGTTAGAAATGTTTGAAGCCCAGTAAAAGTTTCACTCAGTTATAAAGTAGACCTTACTCGAACGCACGTTGTGAAAGGCGGAACGTTTTTGCTTAAATATAACACAAATATTTTAAGACCGCCGGCAATAGTACATAGTTGTAAACTTCTACTTCATGCTTCGAATAACCCTGGACAGTTTCAACAAGATAATAATCGTGAAACGTTAGGTATTTGGGGTACAGAATCTGTAAGGCTTTCTGTACACTAGCAGCGCATAATTTATATGTCAATTTTTCATTATAAAATGAAGGAAAAAGTGTATTCTACGTTTTTGGCCTGTTATTGATCCGTGTAGTGACGGATTAAGAATACATATTATCGCCATCCCATATCAACCCGTGGGTGTCGTAAAAGGCGACTAAGGGAACCTTAGCAATCAAAAAACTGCAAGACAAGGAAAATTCGAAATCAACCCTATACCAACCTGTCTGGCCAGAGTGGTATAGTAGGCTAAATTCACTCCATATTCTTGGTAAGAGACCCTGCTAGGCACTAGCAGTGGGACGTTTCTAGGTTGAACTGATGATTGATCCTTTAAATCTTGAACGGAAAAGTAAAAGGGTTGATTGATACCTGTTTCTTTTCTTTTATTTAGCGTTTTTTTCAGTTATATCATTAAATCAAAGGTGCCAAAGCTTCAAGTGCATGATGTGTCCTCGTACAGGCTTATAAAAAATTATCAACATTTAATTCACCAAAAATATTTAACTCTTTTATAAAAAGTATTTAAAATAACTAGAATAAAATAATCTCTTAAAATAGGCACTCATCTTGTGTTTCGAATAGTTCTTTTAAATAATAATTATTGTAACGAGTGGTGTACTTTATTAAACAAAACAAATTCGTGACGAAATATTGCCGATGTGCAGAGACCTTAAAGTATAAATAACAGAAAGTTAATTTTCATTTGTTTCTTCAGATATCTACTTTAGACTGCTGGAATACTTGAACTGCCTAGATTTACAAACTATGTAGAAGTGATTCAGATTTAATGACGCGGATAGAAGTTCAAAGTTTATTCATTTAGTTTTATGCCAAATAGTTCTTATTATACTACTTCCCTTGTATCGAACATAATTCAGAGTTTAGTATTAATATTTCAGTAACATCTATTTACTAAAGTTATAATATTAAGTCTTGATAAATATATTAATATCTGATTTGTGTCAATAATTAATTGTTACTAAACTACTTTTAGACTACTAGTCACGAATGGAAAAATCAATATCTACTTAAAATCAGACTTTGGCTTCAAAATTTGACCACACGTTTACCAGTCAGTCAGTTTCACACAAGTTTTAATTTTATACATAATTATTATATTCTGTGTATTTCCATTTTTAATCTCATATTCACAAAATAATTTCGTTTAATCTAGGACTAACCTAGGACACCGCTAGAATTACACCTAGTATTATCCTCCATTGATCCAGGCGATATATCGAGTAGAACAGAACAAAAGCCTGCTATACATCAACACGTCTTGGTGCGTATCGTGTGACATCGAAAAAGTAATATGTCTCTTCAAGCTGTACATAAAACCTTAGCGAAATGAAATGGGTCTGCTATCAAGCTGCGGGCCGTCAATCTTATTGTCATTCAATTTGAATTTCCGCTTAGGACCGGTTTTTTGTGAAGCCTTGCTGCAGGCTATGAAGGCAGCGGGATAGATCAAGAAAAACTATATACCTACGATTGAAAGAAAACTACTAGTTTTACCGAAAAAAATAACGAAATTTAATCGTGTCAAACAAATATGATATTCGAAATGATAGATATAGCTGAATATACCTATAGGATTTTGTTAGTTGAAAAAGTTTCAAAGCATAAATATTGAAATGCATTAAGGAGCTTATCATGTCATGGTCATTGAACTAATCAGAATGAAATCGCTTTTAGGAGTAAAGAGTTTTCTTGTTTAAAATACCATTTTTGGTCTCCTATAGGAAGCATGACTGTAATCTGTTTATTAAAATTTAAAACATTTTATTGTGTACATGTTTATCCTGTAGCAGATTTAACATAAATATTTTTTCATTTCTTTATTCTTTCTTTCTAATAGCTATGTGAATTAAATAAGTAGTAAAATGGCTGCCTATTGTAACTATTAATTGAATCATCACACTTCGCGATCGGTTTCCGCTGATTCTTCGGCCCAACGTACAGTCCCCGAGATCCGGGGCCGAGAAAAACCTAACATTTGTCACTGCATCGGAATCTGTTGAATTAGACGCTTCAAGGGTTCCCTCGGATGGGAATTTGAGCTTATTTTTTGTTTCCTTGCCATATTATAGAACATTTTGCTCGTAATGGCTCTGCTGTATCGCAATAACGTATCTCAAACGAGGGTGTGATGTTTCGTTTTACGATTTCTAGTTGATGCCCTGATATACCAGTTTTAAAGGATATAAGCTAAGCTGGGATAAGGTCGAGTAGAAATGTTATGGAATTTCAATTAGTACGTAATAAAATATTAAGAGTTATAAATATGACGTGAGGCAAAGTTGAGTACGTTTATCTGTCAGTAAAAGTTTGATAGAGAAAACTTAGAAAATATTAGCTGAATAATTATTTTAATATCTTTGCTGCTTAAGATTTTATTTAAACAGTAACATTTAACATAACGCCTTTTTCCCCGAAGGGGTAAACAGAGGTATTTCACACTCACATTTAGCCAGCTATGTTAGTTCCCATGAAAAAGGGGGCGAGCCTATTACCATCAACCAGTCACAATTCTTTAAAATTTTGGACTAATACTGAGAATTTCTTGTTAGTAGAACCCAATATTTTTACTCGACGCGAAAATCGAACATGTGATCTCTTGCACAGCAGTTGTACCCATTTTCTGTGTGCCGAAACAGTCTTTAGTAATATAAAGTAAAGAATCTTGCCATAATAAAAATATCCTCATTAAAAACAAGAATTTTCCAAATCTATTCATAAATGACGGAGTTGATAAATATGAAAAAAAAATACAATCGAATAGAGAACCTCCTCCTATTTTGTAGTCGGAAAATACGGCTATGGAGTCCCAACTATACAATATTTATTTATTACTACACAAAATATAGCTAGCCACCGTATTTTTAAGGCCGGCATCCGATCAATAGGCTTGACAAAGATGGATGGTTTTTACTCGTAACAGGGAAAACGTCGAACGTCAGTCAGGGGTCGCTAACACGTTAGAAAAAAGGATAGGTCTCTTGCAGAATTAATGCGTCGGCTGATTTTGGGTCGGTTCGGTTACGAAAAGGATTTGGAAACCTGTTGTTTTGTTTTCTTTAATTAATTGAGAGGTGAAGAATTAGCGTGAAAGAGAATAAATATTGCATTTTTTTGGTAGGACACGGGTAACAATTATATATTCTACGATTCCCCGATGGCGCAGTGGGAAATATACGACTGCTGTACAAGAGGTCTTGCGTTTGATTCCCGGGTCAGGCAGTTATTTTTTATCATATAATCCCTAGAATTAGACTCAAATTTGTAAAAAAACGTTCACGGCTAATAATAGGCTCGCCGCCTATTTCATGGGACCAGACATAGCTGGTGAAATGTAAGTGTGAAACACCTCTGCCTACCCCTTTAGTAAAAAGGCGTGACGCTGTTTGGTCCCCAAGTAACCTCTTACGACATTTCTGACCATTCGATGACACATTGTATTTTTTCTTTGTCATCAAAGACATAGACTACTATCATCATCATCATCATTTCAGCCTATTTATTTATTTATTTATTTATTAATAGGACAACTTATAAAACATACACTTTGGAAAGAATCACACAATGTTCTAAGTGGCTCAAGCAATAGTGCTGTTTCAATTACAAGTTGCCACGACATGCATTAAAGTTAACAAGGTATATGAGCAAACAATGTTATTGAAATATTTTTTAAGAAACAACTTAATTTATATTATCACTTAAAATTAAGTTGGTACCAAATACCATTACCATACTATTGCAGTACATTGCTAGACATAGGCCTCTCCTAACACACTCTGTCCTCCGCCTGCCGCATCCAGTCAGACCCAGCGACCTTTTTTAGGTCGTCGGTCAATCTAGCTGGAGGCGTCCTACTCTAAGCTTGACTATAATAACTGCGTCTAATAAGGTAAATAGCAACGTTTGTTTGCTGCTTTAATAAATAAAAACTTTCGTGAATACAATAAACAAGACGAAACTCTAATTTATTCATCACTAAAGTAAAACCTTCATAATTTTAACCATAAAATTTATACAATAGCAACATTCGCTAGGTATCTTCAAAACAAAATTTCTTCACTTTTTACGCCAGTTTTAAGCACACTTTTTCCATTACACCGAAACAAACAAGAACTTAAACGAATTTTCGAAACATTAATTATATAACGACGTAACCGAGGTTCGATAATTATAATTAAAACGGAGTTAAGTCAGCAAAGTCGTGACTTTTATTCGGCTTGTAGAATTAACTGCTCGGATAAATTGAGTAGATTTTGTTTCGAACTTTGTTTTGAACCAAAATACGTTGCGGTCATACGTTGTTCTGGTATATATGCGAGACTTATGGATACTAAACAGTGGCTCAAGAATAGTATAAAATATTATCTAAAGTAATATTATAAAGCTGAAGAGTATGTTATGTTGAATGCTAGGATCTCAGGAGCACTCTTCTTACTATTCAATCAAGTTATGAGTTAAATATATAATATGTAATTAACTCATAAAACTTGATTAAAAAGTAATGTAATGTTTACCTTCTTAGTCGAAAATCATATATTTTTAAAATCCTATGAAATTAATCTACATATTTAGACTTACTACATATTTGACTAAATTATCCTTTTGTATTTTGTAAACAGATAGGTTGACTGGCCTGTTGGTCTAGTAGTTAGTGACCCTGACTGCTAAGCCGGAGGTCGTGGGTTCGATGCCCACCCAGGACAAATCTTTGTGTGATGAGCATAAAGGTTTGTTCTGTGTCTGGGTGTAATTTATCTATAATATGTATGTATTTACGAAAAAAAATGTATATAAGTAGTATATCAGTGGTTTAGTACCCATAACACAAGCAAATATAATTGCTTACTTTGGGACTAGATGGCGCTGTGTGAATGTGGTAGAATATTATTTATTCGGCTTGTAGAATTAACTGCTCGGATAAATTGAGTAGATTTTGTTTCGAACTTTGTTTTGAACCAAAATACGTTGCGGTCATACGTTGTTCTGGTATATATGCGAGACTTATGGATACTAAACAGTGGCTCAAGAATAGTATAAAATATTATCTAAAGTAATATTATAAAGCTGAAGAGTATGTTATGTTGAATGCTAGGATCTCAGGAGCACTCTTCTTACTATTCAATCAAGTTATGAGTTAAATATATAATATGTAATTAACTCATAAAACTTGATTAAAAAGTAATGTAATGTTTACCTTCTTAGTCGAAAATCATATATTTTTAAAATCCTATGAAATTAATCTACATATTTAGACTTACTACATATTTGACTAAATTATCCTTTTGTATTTTGTAAACAGATAGGTTGACTGGCCTGTTGGTCTAGTAGTTAGTGACCCTGACTGCTAAGCCGGAGGTCGTGGGTTCGATGCCCACCCAGGACAAATCTTTGTGTGATGAGCATAAAGGTTTGTTCTGTGTCTGGGTGTAATTTATCTATAATATGTATGTATTTACGAAAAAAAATGTATATAAGTAGTATATCAGTGGTTTAGTACCCATAACACAAGCAAATATAATTGCTTACTTTGGGACTAGATGGCGCTGTGTGAATGTGGTAGAATATTATATTATTATTAGTTAGTGCAGTCGTTTATTTGGTTGGTAGCTTAAAAGTCAATTAAAACACTATAACAGAAAGTAATCCTCGTTTTAGTGACTGTTAAACAATTTTCACCGTAGAGCATTTTGCATATTACATCCGATTCAATTTACGAGTCACTTCATTAGTGATGCACGCTTGTAGGTATAACGAACTGCTCACTTTTAAATGTTTTATTATATTAATTTTTATTCCTACAGTTTTATGACAGCCTAGTACTTTGATTGTTTATTGAATTTATTTTATTTTTATATAATTATTATATATATTATATTTTGAAATGAATATAGGGATAACTTTAAATATAATTTTTTTTAATTATAAAATTAATGAAGTTGTCGAAAGAAAAAAAAATAAGTGCATAGGGAGAAAAAGTTAAAAAATAACCATCTGACAATGTCAATATTACTAGTTAATCATTTTCAAAGAACCAAATTTAAGGGTGAAAACACCTTCATGAAAATGTTGACGTACACAAACAAATTAATGTAATTATTTGTATAAATAACAAACTCGCAACATCTGTCAAACAAAAACATTACAAGTCAGCGTTATATTAGCCAAGTGTAACTCCCTCAAATATTAACTTTTATGTACAAATACTGAATAGGAACTTTTAGTAATACAATAATTGTTTTGTGTCAGCAAAAGTTGGTGTCAGCACTGCTTGGCTTCCAACTTTTACACTAATTAGCAATTAAGTTAACAAAATTTGTGATAATTTAATGATGAAACGTTGTGCTGTATTAAAATGAAATGGCAATTATATTTATTACAGCTCGTTCGAAAATTTAAAACAAAAAGTGTGTTTCAGAAACTGCAAGCAATGAATGAATAAAATTTATTTATTTCCAAAGAAATCTTACATAGCGTTGTGATAGCCGAGGTGAAAAAAATTATCTCTCTCTTCTTTCTTCTTTTATAATAATATGTATTATAAAATGCAGGAATGTCAATATATATTTAATTTGTAAGCAATTAACAGTTAACACTTTATGCAATGATATCTGATAATGACATTTAATAACTAGATTTTTTCTTTTATTAATTTAATCTATCAAGAATGTAATATAAAACCGCGTTTAGTGTATGTATGTACCTCAGCATTTTTTTTGTACCTCTATTATGGCCAGTAAGCTTTTAGTCCACCTGATGGTAAGCAATTACGATAGCCTATAAAAACACCAACAACACAACGCACGCGCAAAAAAAACTTAACTTTAACTTTGCATCAAAACCCCTTCCCTGCTCACTGAGGTTTTTTTAACAATCAATGATTACTTGCATGTTAACTGCCGCAGAATAACTAACAATTAATTAATCTTAAGTGTAGAAAATAACAAATAATAATGATTTAAAGTAATTTCCACAATTCATCATATCATCATCATATCAGCCCAATGACGTCCACTGCTGAACATAGGCCTCACCTAATTTCCGCCACAACGAGCGATTTTGTGCCGCCCGCATCCAACGGCCACCCGCAACCCTTACCAGGTCGTCGGTCCATCTGGTGGGGGGCCGCCCTACGCTGCGCTTTCCAATACGTGGCCGCCGCTCGAGAACTTTTTTTGCCCCATCGGCCATCAGTTCTGCGAGCTATGTGGCCTGCCCACTGCCACTTCAGCGATGCGATTCGGTGAGCTATGTCGGCAACTTTAGTTCTCCTGCGGATCTCCTCAATTCTGATTCGATCGCGCAGGGAAATTCCAAGCATAGCCCTATCCACAATTACAGTTAATTAATTGTTAGTTATTCTATGGCACTAACATGCAGTTAATTATTAATTGCAATTAAAATGTACCCAACACTGGCTACTAGTAAGTGTTATTTTTAATCTTGTATAGGCCGGAGGCACTTCTGCTGGTGAGAGGCTCAATTTGAGTGGTGGCTAGCTGTGCCCTATCTCTCTTATATATTTAATATTAACAATAAATTTAATTTCATATCATATAATAGGTATGGCATCAAATATACCTTGTGCAACAAAGAATACTCGAGGGTTGACTATTATATTCATGTTTCTTACATTTTTCTTATGTTGAAGAGGCATTCCAGACTACAAATATTCTGTTCGGGTTGTTGGTCTATCATCTGTTAACATTAAAAGGTAAGTACAAGAGGGCTTACTACCGTTTGAAATTGAAATTCCGTAAGAGATTCAGATTCCATTCTTGATTTACATTTTCAGTCTGCTATCTTAAAGATTTTAATTCAATGATATTATGTTCGTGAATACTTGGCTTTGGCTAATTTCTTGATACACAACAATCTTGAATGACTTATATTTTGAACTGGCAAATAATGTTTTAGGTTTATAAGTAAGTAGGTTATTTATATACGAAAGACAAACAATCGATTTATTCCTCTGTATACAAACTAACGTTTAGATACATTATGAGGACCACAAATTGTTATAACAAAAATATAAAGATGATCACCAACATACAAATAATATAATTGAGTTCTATTCCGATGTTCAATAAAATTAATTATTAGACCAAAGAAAAAACTACATAATAACCGTGAAGTATCAATTAGTAAAAAGGTTGAATCAAACCAATTTCTACAAACTTATACAATGAAGCATATCTATAGAGCCTTTGCAATTACAGGCATAACATTTTAACTCCCAACGTAAATAATAACACGGGAAAGTCAATTAATATTCAGCTCTGTTGTAACAACTTAAGTTTCATTTTTACTAGTCGCTGAAGGCAAAGTTGTGGCTGTTTGTTTACGGAGTAAGCTGGAACTTATTGGAAATAAATGAGAGCAATTGGTTTAAACTCTGAACGTAAACAAAGCAGGTTATGCCAAACACGAATGTAAGTGCTCACGCGACGAAAACTTTATTTGTAAATTGAAAAAATGTTATGTATTGCTTTTCCAAATTGTGGCTTGAGTTTCTTTATAGTTGCGTATCGGTTTTTCTTTTGATTGTATGTTTACCTACATTTACCAAGTAAATTTTGAGGCTTTGGTAAATATTTTATATGATATTCTGGATGAATATCTAAAAATAAAAGTACCTATTATTTTAACAGAATAGGAATAATTTATAGGAATTTCCTGTAAATAGAGTATCTGGTTCTTTTTTTTTTTAAAAAAGGTTAATTGTGTATAAATTTTAAGTTATGTGTAAATATAATTTATATTGATAAATGTATTATTTTAACAGGATCACTAAAAACTGCTGTACTTACTGTTAAACGATCGTAACAACAACAAAAGTACTTGTAAATTCCGTAAAAACCGCTGCTTCTATACTCGTGCTTCCATATTTACTTTCATATTAAATTACCGAGCTCATATTCAGCGACTCATATCAAAATCACCTCGACCCGACCGCGAGGTGTCAACTTGATATGGAAACTTTTCCAAGATTATCACCGGCGACTTTATGAAACTTTTAATAAAGTAAGTGAAAAAAGAAGGGGATAAACTTGTGCAATAACTCAACAGTTGTGGTACAGGTGTTTTTAACAGCCCCAAACTGATTTAGTCGACAACTTGCTAACTGCTGAAATTTTTCGACTTTAACTTTCTACTTGGTTTTAGAGATTGGATTAGGAGTAAGCTTGTTTGTGAACTGAGCTGGAGTCATTGCTTGTTTGGCTACTACAGTCTGAAAAGGCTAATCAATTTGAAACTTTTAGGGCAGCCGAGAAATTTATATCTTTAATATTGTTTTTGTTGACGACAACGACGACTTGCAATATGAAGAATTTCAAAAAGGGTTGTATGTCTACTCTAAAACACAATTAGTAAAGAATCATATTAATAAAAATAAACTTCAATTATTTAATCTTAAGTAAACCTTCAATTCAAATTCTGAGTAATCAAGTTGCAATTATTTTATTCAAAACATAAAAAATGTGTTACTCAATTTCTTTGATATTTCAAAACTATAAACTTCATCGACAACAATAGCAGTTCAATCAACAAACTGTCGCTTCGCAGAAGCCTTTAGAAGTTCCAACTATGACAAGCAACTTATGCATTTATTTTCTTTCTCAAAGGACCCTGTTGTATCATCAAAGAAATCTTTGTGATATTCGCTCACAAAGAAAACTACACGGCAGTGTATCACCCGTACAAACTGTAACTTTATAAGGAGTATCCAAACTTGCATAAGAAAAATCCACTTAGCGTGGTAACGAATGGAAAAAAGTTAGTTAGAGGCAAAGACAAAAAGGCTTTGCTTAATGGCAGCAAGTTTGGGAAACACTTTGGCTAAACATTCACTAATGGAAATGGAAGGGAGCCAGCAACACCGAACCGCTTGTTTTTTTTTTTATAATATGAATGCTTTTGTTGCCAAACTGCGTGTTCTTTGCTTGAAAAAAATATTAATATGTGTCAGCGTTTCTGCAAGTTTATGCTTTGGTTAGTGGAATATTTTTGCCATGTCTTTATTTCTGCAATACCTACTAAATCTCAATCACAGAGATTTTATTACAATATTTAAAACTTTTTACATGTCATTATGTTTAATTAAGTTCTTTCTGTCTACTTCCTATCTCTATTATTTCAAATAATCATTTCTGTTACCTTGTGTGACAGCAATGTTGAAGATTACTCACCAAAAAGTGTTTTGAAAATTAACTTACTACTTAATATCAAACTTTAAGATTTTCACAAAAGAACAAAATAGACAAAGATATGGGGACAATCTTGAATATTAATGAGCTCTAAAAACTAATTTTGCTTTTGAACGTGTAATTATATTGTTTCAAACCTCAAATTACCAAAAGCTGTCTTCTCAGTTCATAAACATTCTTCGTAATAAGAAGCAGCACAAGTAATGACGCGACTCAAACATCTCGTGTTTACGCCATGACACCATTTAGTTATAATACCCTTATAATTCTGCCGTTAGGGGCTTCTCTTTTATTCATCAGGCAACTTTCCCCCTGTTTAGAACTATATCCCTTTCATATTGTCTTAAAAAATATACGGCGGAAATTGGTGTGCCTAAATGAGCTTATTTTTTGTTCCTTTGAAACCGATATCATCTTGTTCGGAATAATAATAATGTATGATTATAATGTAAGTGATGTTCATGTGTAGAAGATTTTTACTTCTTACTCTTTAAAAACTTGGAGTTTCATCTTTAAAGTTATATAAAAGATATTATAGGTATTGTTTTGTTTTCTTTGATAGTGTTATGTAGAGTCTTGTTGCTTAAATAAGTTTTTGACTTGATTGATTTGTCATTTTCGCTAAAGCGAACATCTTTACATCTTTAAGTTAACCCTTCGAGACCTTTGATTATTTTAAATTTAATCTTCCTCCCTTCACGCGGCAAACTTCTTGGTAACCGTGACAGCACTAATTGTTTTATCTTTTTAATTTAATCTTTACCCCATTTTTCGATAATTATTTTTCCCAGAATTTTGTTATGAGGAAAAGTGATTTTTTGCCTTCTTATTGTTACTTTATACTGATTCGCTAGATGGCGCTGTTATATAAACATTCATTACGTGTGAGCTCTTGTTTTAAAAATAATTTACTTAAAACTAACGTATTAAAATTAACTTTTGTGTTTTACAAGTGACCAATACGATCTACTAAATGTGTGGAAACGTTATCTTCAAATAGCAAGTACGTGACAAAAAGTTTTTACAGTGACAAAAATTCTCAACAGTGTTTGTGTATCACCAGCACAAACATCAACAAAAACTTATTAAGAGGACTTATTATTGTGAGTAATTAATGTGTTATTGTGTTAATATCAATCTCAACAAGTTTATATATGGATACAGTTATAAAAGCCAACATAACTAAATTTAATTACTATGGAAAAATAGCGCCAGCAGTGTCAAATAGCAGTATTAACTACATTTCAAATATTTTACCGTTGGCATGATTGTTGCTTCATACGGCTAAGAGAGGGCAGAAGTTTCTACGAAGTTTTATGAGCCAGCTTAAACCGCCATCTATTGACGAGTAGCGGTACTTACACAACGCCTAGATCACTGTAACTGTACTCCAACCATATTAAATGGATAGTGACATCTATTGACGAATAGAAACATTACGTCAATGGTTAAGAAGATCAATGAGAGCTTCCAAAAAATCTATTAGTTCTAAAAAATAACAATAGAGGGAGTCAGAAGAACTACATGAATGAGTGATTGTTTGTCTTTTTTGTTTTGGAGTAATTTCTTGGAATCTTTTTGCGAATTATCATGGCAAATAAGTCATTGAAAAATATCCGAAACGCCACAAATTCTACCCCAGTGACACGATTTAGTCCATCATTGGTAGATACTTCAAAAAGAAATGTAACCTTGAGACAAAGGACAAAATGTAATATTCCTACTAATAATTCATTTGAAGAGCTGTCTGATTGCTCAGAAAATGAAGATGATTATTCATCTCTGGACTCACAACCAACCCAAGAACTGAATCGTAGTTATCCAGACTTAAGTAGTAATATTATAGACGACATTAATGCAATGCGGAAAAAAATATGTACATTAGAAGATAAATTAAAAATTGCTGAAAACGAAATTGATAACTTAGTACTAGAAAACAGTAAACAAGCTGAACAAATAACTAATTACAAGCTAAGAATTGAACAATTAACTCAAATATGTAAATCAACTTCGAAAAAAATTAAAACTAATAAATGCAGAGGTCAAAGACTTATAAAATCAAAATTGAATTTTTCATGCATAGAAAATCAACCAACTAATACCGAATACAACATTACGATTACTGAAAAAAACTCACAAATAGAAGAAGCCACATTTTCAAGCATCGTGAATCAATGCATCGGATTACCCAATTATCAATTAAATAACTGTACACAAGACAACCATTCATCATTAATTATGTCGCCTTACAAAAACATAGATGGCGTTAGCAGTACGGCAATACACGAACCGCGCAAAATTATAATATTAGGAGATCATGATCAAGCTAGAGGGATATCTTCATCCTTATTGAGGTTGAAGAATAGATATCAAAATGACGCCTATAGACCGTTTGCGTTGATAAAAACCGGTGCACCAAGCTGCGAAATATTGATGGAATGTGACAACATTGCTAAAAATATATCAGAGGAAGATGTCATTGTTCTCAGCATAGGAAGTAATGATTGTAATTTACAAAAACTACATTATAATCTTTGTGTAATAATTAACAAGTTATCTAAAGCACACATATATGTTACCCCAGTATATCATAACCCATATCTGAATATAAACAAACTAAATATGTCACTAAAATTGTGGACTGGTCATCTAAAGAACTGTACTGTTCTTGAAAATTATTCTGACCACAGTAGTTATTATAGTTTTGCTGATTATATATCGAAAAAGGTTATGCATTGTATTGACTATAATGAGTATAAATTAAATTTTTTGTCGCCCAAAAAAATTAGATTACACCTTATGAAATGCAAATTGAATGATAAAGTAAAAAAAGCAAAATCACCATCGTTGAAAAATTCTCCTATAAAAAAAGGTACAATCCCCTATTATTTTTCGCTTATGAACCCTAAGTTAAATATGCCTAGAAATGATTTGGTCAAAAAAGGTACTATACCGTTTTATTTCAAACGTGAAAGTGTTAATAAAAGAATGTGTATGAATTCTTTGAAAAATGACCAGACGCTAATTAATAATGAGGAGTTTTTTCGAGCCTAACCCACATAATAAATTTACACTTTTTCACCAGAACATTCACGGTATCTTGTCTAAAAAAGAATTATTGGAAATAACTATAGCCGAAATCAAGAATCATACTAGTCCCGACATATTATGTTTTACGGAGACCTTCTTAAAAATAGGAACGGAAAATAACGTTAATATTTCAAATTACGAACTTGGGTCTTACTATAGTCGACAAAATAAGAGAGGTGGCTCATGTATATTGCTTAAGAGGGGTACTCCTTTTAAAAATGTAACATACTTTGATGAGTTTAGAATGGAATTTCATTTTGAACTTTGTGCCATTAAATTAATAATGAATAACATAATAATTATTTGTATCTATAGAATCCCATCGAAAAATAATAGACATTTGAAATGTTTCTTGACTAATTTTGACCTTATGTTGTATAAATATCTATCTAAGTATTCTAAAAATAAGATAATTATTACAGGTGACATGAATATAAATACTATTGACATAAAAAATCAAACCACCAGACATTTTATAGACATATTAACAAAATACAATCTTATATCACATATATCTGACCCGACCAGAGGTCAGTCATGTATAGATTTGATTGTAAGCAATATTACATCTGCATCAGGCTCCCTGTTACCGCTGTGGCTATCTGACCATAATACTGCACAAATTCTTACTTGGTCTGTAGAAAACAAACATAAAATTCCTGATTGCATATATAATCTTAATAGATGCTACTCGAATGAAAATGTAACAAAATTCATTAAATATTTACCAAGCATACAATACTTGGATTACTATAATGAGACTGATTTTAATAAAGTATTTAATATATTCTATGATTACTTCTGTATACTATACCACCTTTGCTTTCCAATTAACAAAGTGAAAATTAAAACATTTAAAAAACATTTTTGGATGTCAAAAGGACTCCGAATAAGCTGCAGTTATAAGCGAAAATTACGTTATATATATTATACTACCAAGACAAAACAAGATAAGCAGATTTATCTCAGGTATAGCAAACTATTTAGGAAATGTGTCAATATGGCTAAGAAAAACAATAATAGAAATTACGTCTTGAATAGTAAAAATAAATGCAAAGCTACCTGGTCAGTCATTAAAAGTGAAAGTAGTGTTATAAATAATCAAAATTATATAACTGAGGTGGTCAAAAATAACACTATAATCACAGATCCTATAGAGATAGCTAATCATTTTAATGAATATTTCATATCAACGACAAATGTATTGAATTATGAAATTCGTAATACGTGCACAACTAACAGTCAGATAAATTCTATTTTCTTGTCTCCTGTCGATGAGTCTTACATACATAAAATAATTATGTCTCTTAGTAATACTACTTCGGAGGGTCACGATTGTATAAGTACAAAGATTGTAAAAACATGTAGCAAAGAACTAACTCCTATAGTTACTTTTCTTGTCAATCTTTCATTAGAAATGGGAGTATTTCCAAATAAACTAAAATACTCCGTAATAAAACCTCTGTATAAGAAAGGAGACAAAAAAGACATCAGTAACTACAGACCTGTCGCATTACTTTCGCCATTTTCCAAAATATTTGAAAAAGTCATGCACGATAAGCTAACATCCTTTTTCAACATTAATAATATTATTGTAAAGAATCAGTATGGTTTCCAAAAAAGTAAATCTACCAGAGATGCTGCCTTCACTTTAGTTAACAATGTTCTTCAAAGCGCCAACGATAAAAATTATACAACAATAGCGCTGCTAGATATGTCAAAAGCCTTCGATTTTGTATCACATAAACAGCTAATAAATAAACTTGAACACTATGGTGTCAGAGGACCAGCGTCAAACTGGATAAATTCTTACTTGGATGGCAGGCAGCAATGTGTTGATGTATGCCAATTAAACTTAGACGATTGTGTTGTAGCAAACAGGTCCTATTTTAAAAATAATAAATTCGGTGTTCCCCAGGGAAGTGTGCTTGGTCCGCTCCTGTTCTTAGTTTATATCAATGACTTACCAGATGTTACACACCACAATACTATTTTATTTGCAGACGATGTATCTGTTGTGATAACTACAAATAAAAATATGCCAATCACACAACATGAACTAGACATTAGCAATACGTTGACACTAATTATAGATTGGATGAATAATAATAACTTACAAATAAATTTATCTAAGACACATATTATTAATTTCAATAATTTTAAGGACAATGACATACATATTAATTATAAAGGACAAACTCTAACGACGGCTAATCATGCGACATTTCTAGGTATAATAATTAATAATCAATTGAATTGGATAGAACACATAGATAAAGTGGCAAATAAAATTAATGGATTCTCGTATGCACTATACAAATTAGCAAAGATAGCCAGTCTGAACACTGCATGTACAGCCTACTTTGCGTATGTCGAATCTGTACTCCGTTACGGATTATTAATTTGGGGAAATGGTACAGACATACAAAAAGTTTTCATTGCCCAAAAAAGGTGTATTAGGTCAATATGCGATATTGCACCAGATGTATCGTGTCATCCATATTTTAAAAAATTAAAAATTCTTACATTACCATGTCTTTACATACTGGAAATAGGTAAATTTGTTAAACAAAATCAAAAATTATTTAAGCAAGCCAAGGACCTTACCAAGAGAAATATCATTAGAAACCCAAATAGACTTGTTATAGACCTAAAACCTAAGACCAGTCGAATTCAAAAAAATTGTTACTTAATGTGCATCAAAATTTATAATAAAATCCCCGACTGTTACAAATCTTTACCGCTAAATAAATTTATACCGGCACTTAAAAATTGGTTGGTAGAAAATAGTTTCTACTCTGTCAAAGAGTTTTTAGATTATAAATAAGTTAAATTAAGGCCATATTATGTATGTACTTGCTGTGTATTGTCGCATTCTTTCACTGTGCTATATCGGAGAATTGTATAAATACTTATAATGTACCACTAAATTTGCATGCTAGTATTATATAGCAAAATGTGTATTGAGCTTTTATAAATATGTATACCACCTATGTACTACCACATTTTTAGCAAATAAATTTTATCTTATCTTATCTTATCTTATCTTTAATTTCTTTAAGGAAATTTGTTTGTTCCATAAACTTACTCTTTAGTTTACATAATAATATTTTTATTATTTCGAGAAACTTGTTTTTTTATTAATTATATCGTAGAATAAAATATGTGGAAAATTAATCTTAGTCGTTCTAGCAAAAGATTGCCATAGGTCTACTGGACTTTCATTTTGACTATCTGTTTTAGCCTCTATTACCAATAAGGGGAAGGGTGTCACTGTGCTGGAAATATATTATGAGACTTTGCAATGGGGTAAAGTATAATTTGTAGTTACGGCGTAAGTTAGTAAAATTAGGTAAAATTACGACATTTTTCAAAAATCCAGGGGGGGAGAGCAGCAATCCCCACCTGTCAACCTTTGACGACACCTTTGAGACTTTGCCTTCTTGGATTATCAGCACAGCAAATCATTTTAAAAGGATCAACAGCTTGACTTCTTGTATCTCTGACACAGATGAATTGACTTTCTATCATGATCTTGAGTAGGAACTTACCCCAAAATGCCAAGATTTCCCTGGTATTGCAGATGTGCATGGGTAGCTACTAATGTTGACTATGTCCTTTTGTAACATCATATGTCGCAGTTTGTGCAGATCTTGATTCTTGTACCAATGCCACAAAAATTTTACCTAATGTAAAATTCTGAAAATCTTCAAATCTCTAATATGTGTCCTCAATTGACTCTAGAACGTACATAACAACTATAATCTTTCATTCCGAGAACACAAAATCTAATTTTAACCCTTTCTTTTATTACTGGAACCAATTATAGGCGTTTTACAACAGTAAGTTGTCGAATAAAGAGCGAAGATTCCAACATTTATGTCGCCACATAAACTGACGACAATAATGTCGAATGATTAATGTAGACTCCATGTATGACAAAATCTCGCTAATTCCGCCTTTGGAGTGGTTATACGTTGCTTTTAGTTGAATTAGATTAACATACTTAGCTTATAATTCGTGATGACGTAATGCACAATTCGCTCAATAAAATTATAATATTTATTCTCGTGACCCCGACTGATGTAACCTGGTCGAAACATTAAGCGAAATAAGGAGTTATACCTAATGCATAATTATGCATTCGAGAGTTCACGCAATCGCGTGAATTCCCGTTGATATCATGCAACTAGATCGTTTAGAAGTCAATATTAAGACTGTTTGAGTTACAGACGACGACTTTTCAAAACCTAAATGTTTCTGAAAAGTCTTCGTTTACGTGCAGTGGTCGTAGTATGTAACTGTGGTTCATGAGGCTGTTTTGATTATCAGATTTAATCTTCAAATAGTAAAAACTCAGTTCACAAATACTTATCCTAAAACTAATTTTACTTTAGGGCTATTTATTATGTATCTTTCTTAAGTCCACCATAACATTTTTGTATTCTTATCTTTTTCAACTATACAAATCTAGTGTTAGATTACAAAGAAAACATGAAACATTTTGATATCCCAATACTACTTTATGACACAACTCAGAATAAATCCCTCACACCTGACGTCAGTTGGCGTGACGCATACTAAGTGTGTCTCTCGCCAGAGATTGTCAAACACGTGTCGTGCGTGTGAACGGAGTTAAACGACAGTTAATCTTAGTTTAAAGCGAGCTCCGCCTCAATTCTGTTATAATTACGACCCGTGCACTTGCATTAATGTAATATATTTGCGTTAGTTTCTTAGTTGTTCACAAATATTTGTAAATAATTTGAGGGGGAGTGGTAAAATTAACGACTACTAGCGCTATAGCGTCTGATAACAGAACTAATAACGATAGTACTTTTAAGTTGTGTAATTAAGACTTTAATCAAAGACTATTCATTTCAGTGCTAAAAGTCTCCAAATAAAATGGCTGTGACATACGGACTGACAGGATAAAATTATATTAATATAAAGGTTCTGTTTTAACTATTATGGTTACAGCGCTTTTAAAAGAGTATAAGTAAAAACATAAATCCCTCCTCGATCCTTCAAAACGAGCAAAAATAAATATTCTGCCTTCCAAAAATTAAGTAACAAATATATATTGATAATTTGAAATGAAGACAAAAAAGTCTTTGATTCGAAATGACATTCATTCCAAAAATATTTATTCCGTCAACTGACCATTAATAAATAACAAATTCTGAAAATTCCACGCATATTTATTTTTGGCTCGTTCATCATCAAAAACGGAAATTATTTCGAGAAAGCCGAAAGCCTACGTTTCCCTTCAGTCGTGATTTACGTTCAACCAATATCGTATATCGTTTTTAAGACGCCGAAATAACTGAATAATTACTTGAAAACACCCGCGGCGTTAAAAGCAAATAAGTTTCGCAATAAATTATAATAAAACTGTAACCTGAAACTCCATTATTTAGCTGAAGGCAGTATCTCTTTTAGGGTAAGAACAAGTTCGGATGAAACCAATGAAATTTTATCGGAATTATAATTTAAATAGGTAATTCAAACAATTCGGATTTGTGGATCGTGTGAGCTAGGTGGACCGACGACCTAGAAATGGTCCCTGGGTAGGGCTGGATGTGTTAAGGTGAAGGACCAGGACGTGTTAGGAGAGGCCTATATCCAGCAGTGGACTGCAATAGGCTGAAATGATGATGATCGGTTTGTGAAAAGTTATCATGCACATTGTGACTGTCTCATTGGTCTAGTGCTCGTAGGCAATTGCTGAACGAAATGTTCAGATTCCCAAATTACAGATGCTCAATCTACAATCATCATCATCATCATTTCAGCCTATTGCAGTCCACTGCTGGATATAGGTCGCTGGGTCTGACTGGATGCGGAAGGCGGAGGACAGAGTGCTATGGCGCGTGTTAGGAGAGGCCTACGTCCAATCTACAATAAGCTGTTCTAAATCTGGGATTACTTTGTGACCGATAATAATGTTGAGCCTCCCGTAACACAAAGCTACACCCTAGTGTGAGCTTTGTGTATTAAACAAATGAAATATTTCAACTTCTTTTATGACATACCTCCTTCTCATCTTTTTGAAACGGGTGATTTATAACTGGGTTATAAAATACTTTACCATTACAGTTTCAAATGATTTGCTGAAAGAAAACCGGGTCTAGCTCGGTGTATCGCGTAAAGTAATCAATCGTGTATTGAAACACAAATCCTGCATCTGGATGCATTATGGAACATTATATTTTAATTGCTGTCCACAGGCATGATTCGTGTTTCATTATACGATAGATTTCGTTTCGGTTACATACGTCTATAGCCAGCTTAAAGTTAATTTCAAATAAAAATTAATCTAACTATCTCTAGGTATAAATTCATGATATTTCAATCGATAATCGAAACCTACCATTCCTAGATCATATTTATATCACATTATAATCATAATATGATATTATCCTAGATCTATGTAAAGTGAATCATATACCACATAATTACCAATACCTACTATCGTCAAACACAATGTTGTAAACAACTAGTGTAATTTCTAAGGTACCTAGACCTTAGAAATTACACTAGTAAAACTATAAACAGAGTGTGGAAGTGCTAGTGTGTATTTTTTGGAGAATGGATATATCGCAGGTTTATCAAACTACACAGATTAGATACAAAAGATGATTAAACAGAGAATATTATGATAACTATGTTAAAAACAAACAGTACGTAAACAAGCGGTGTTTTTCATTTCACATTAAATTTCATGTCTTCACGTCTATGAAATAATAAACTTGTCGTAGCGGTGTGTTCTTACTACTTCAAAATAAAATGTGTTTTTCAATCTTTCGTTATCTCTTGTCGACAGCTCCAAGTATTATTTTTCTTCTACACCTACCACAAAATCTTGGGTAATATTTTACTAGCTGTGCCCGCGACTTCATCCGCGTGGAATTTAAAAAAATCAACATTACTTTTTAATAACAATTTCAGATTTTTTCTAAAATAAAGGTAGCCTTAGTTACTCCTTATTAAATCAGCTATCTGTAAGTGAAAGTTTCGTCAAAATCATGCCAGCCATTCAAGAGAGCTGGAACAAACAGACAGACAGAAAGACAGACAGACAAAAATTGAAAAAAATGTTATTTTGGCATATGTATATACAGTTATACACATTCATATGCTTGTAATAAAAAGCGGTTATTTTAATATTACAAACAGACACACCAATTTTATTTATTTGAATAGATTACTATTTTTTAAATACCCGTTTGTTACCCAACAAAGTTTAATTGAGAAAATGAAAGCTCAGATTAAAATTCAGATGAAAATACGTATTATTAAATATTTTTTTTATATTTTGCTTGAGATATTTATTTTAAAAATGAGAATACAATATATCATCGTACAATAAATGTATAATATTTAATGTAGTAAATGTTATTTAGTTGTTGTTGTTAAGTTAGTAAGTTGATTTATCCATAGTTTCAATTTCAAATCCTTTGAATGATTAATTTCAATATCGTAGGTTGGCTGCAACAAACACTAAACAATTAGCTTGTTAATGGATTAATCTGAAATCTGTATAAGCCGAATTTATCTCTAGCGTACTGAGGTTGGCTTTTAGTCTAAACCCGGCATTATTAAGTTAATTATAATATAATGTCAAATAATTATGAATTTATGTTACATTTACGAAGTGTATATTATTAAATTATTGTACTGCATTTTATTCTGATTTATATAGGTATATAATTTTGAAAAGGAATAGATTTTTTAAATTGTATTCGAATTAAAAACTTGAGTTATTGTACTTAACGAATACATAATAATATGTTTAATTGTTTAACCAAATCTTTTAGGTGTGTATGTTTGATAATAATCATTTTAATTTCGTTGCAATTAATAGGTTTCTTATATGTTCGTTAATAAATTTAATATAATATTCTATTGAAATCAGATTAATTTACAAAGGCTTAAAAAGAAGACTCAGTGCTTTATTGCTTTGAGACCCTATGAATTAAGGCATTAACTAAGTCGGTGTCGAAATTCATAACAGAGCAGAGTCTCTGTTCTGTGTTTATTTCCTTAATGATATTTTAAAAATAATTAAGATTTGTAGAAGTAAGTGATGCTAAAATGTTCCCAAATGATCAATTAGCAAGTATACTAAAGGGAGAACGGTAAAAGTATAATAAATTATTTTAATTACTGAAGGCTTTTAGCTAATAAGGCATGGTTAAATTTTAATGTTGGTTCTACGTTTTAAATTTGGTTGGTTTATGAGGTTCTGCTACCTGCAAAAATTATAAAAAATATTGAACAAGTTTTAAAGCTGCAAGTTAATTGCGATAAGCTAACTTCATAATAGGTTAAATCTAATAAGTTTTGAAGGCCTGAAAATTTTTCGGCGTCAATTATTTGTTTCTAGTTCAGGTGTGTTCCAATTTGTTTTAGAATCAGTAATGCTTCTGTGTAATTTTGTATTTTAATGCTAAATAATATATAAATATAAATATGAAATGCTGGTATGAAGTTATTTTTAAATCTGACCTGCTAAACGGCTTGTTCATTTTCTTTAGTCTGAGCATATACAAAATTATAATAATGTGCAGTTTGTGTGAGTTGAACACAAAAAAGAACCCTCCAAAATTTCACCCAATTTTTTTCCAAAAATAACCTCAGTATTTCCTTTTTCTCTTCACATCCTGACCCTCTGAACACGTCCCAATTTAACTTCGATGTAAAATTGAATTAAGACATAACGATAAAACTGTAATTACCATAAAAACTGGCAGATAAATGGGACCAAGGGGAGTTTAGTACAATTATGTACGACCTTTCATCTTACCCCATAATTATGTTAAGGGTCGCGAATAGTGAAATGTATTATGGATAACGCTTGTTCCTTTTAAACCAATTTATGGAACCTTTAGGGAATTCGGTAATGTTTTGTGAGTGTAGGAAGTCTTTTGAGAACAAGGTCCTTGGTAAATGTGAGGAGAGAGAGTAATTTGATCTTTATAAGTTAATATTTTGTACAACAATAGACTGATATAATCTCACACTGTTTACCTAATTTCAAATACAAATCTTTCACTTACACTTATATTTTAAAAAGGTTATTGCTTTTTGTATGTAAATTGGGATATAGGGAGTAATCTCGTGAACTTCTGACCATATTCTGATTACTGATTACTAATATATTTACTATATTATGCGGCGTTTTGATCCCTTTTACATGGGTATCTACTATAGTAGGATTTTTCCAGAAAAAACAAAGTTATGCACCTATATTATTACCAGAAAGTTTAGGCGTATATAAAGTTAAAGTATTACCAATAAAATTATTCACTTTTAAGCTTTTTCAAGAAAAAGTATTTCAAAATCTCACTTAATTTTCACAATTATCTACTCTGCTAGAGTTATTCACTAATCTATTCTAATTAATATCTTCCAAGTCATAAAACACTAGTACATCTGAAAACGTAAATTTCGAAATGCTTAGAGCTCTATAAAGGCTATTAAAGCTAGCGTAATTATAGAGATTCTCATCAAGTTTTCGCATGCTGTGTTGAACGTAAATAACTTATATAATAATGAAGTGACTTTTAAACAAAGACAACGTTTTGCAGATGTTAATTAAGATTTAAGGTTTCATTTAATTGTGAAAGGTAGTCGAATATTGTGACTAGCAAACCTTGGCCTCCTGAGGGCCAACTTGAAACCTTGACTTTCGATTTTACTCTTTACTCTTTGAAAATTTTAATACGGTGGCTGCCATTTTCAAACGTTTAACAACAATATCAAAATCGACTAACTCGAATATTGAGATTCTGAAAACACAGTAGGATTTTCAGAATATGGTTTGAGTTATGTTTAGTTTTTGTTATCGCCATCCAAAATTAAATTAATTCAGAAATATTTTTTTACGTTTTATAAACATAAATTTGTAAGTCACAATGAGATATGAAATTGAAATTATCTTTAAATATTTTATTTTTGATTTATGTATTTATTCACCAGTATTTATTAGTATAACAGTAGTTATTACACTAAAACATCCGTTACAAAACAGAACATAGTAGTAGGCTGAACTAGGCTCTAAGTGCACAACTCATATAGGTATACACCACGTGCATAATATAGTTATTAAATATAATAAATTTATAAAATTTTAACATGCTCGAAAATACATATAATATTTTTATTAGAAGTTTACTTAATATTTTTATATAAAACAATAAAAAGCGTGAAAAAATCTTTTACATTTTTTATGTTCTTTTCGACTTAAAATACCAATTTTAACAAAAAACATACTATATTTTCCAAAAATCCCAAATTCTAACCCTGTAATTCATACCACAAAGCACAAAACACAAAAATGCCCCAAATTTTTTATAATGGATATGAGAAAATAATTCGTGCGATGTTCTAAACGGCTCCATAAATTAACAGGCCACAATACATGGTGGATAAATCGTTGTCACATAAGAATGTCGCATTAGGTACGAGGGAAGTCTCTGGAAGGGGACAGTTCCCAGTTGCCACCCACTGTTTGACTTCCCAGCCGAGGTGGGAAGTGGGAAGTAATAACTGCGGTCCACCGCAGCCAGCTCTCCAGTTGTTATTGCATTGTATTATTTATGTTTAGTTAGGTGACGGGTAGTTGAGTGCCGCTAAGAATGTTGGAATGTTGGGTAGGAAGTTTTTTGTTTTCTGTGGGACACTTTCAGTTGTTGGAGTGTACTTTTCTCTGTTATTTTGGGGTTAGATTCCGGTCATTCTTTTGTATTTTTTAAGTATTGAATAATATGGCCTGATGCAGTTAGTGCTTTTTATTTATTGTGTATTACCCATCAAAAGGTGACCAACTATTAAGTTAATAGTGATTATATTATAACTTAATAGCTGTTTGGCTCCCGTCGTTCTTTGTTTGGACACTGCTCAGCTACTATTGGCTTTAGCGTGATGTTATAAAGGCCTTTTTCAATAAAGATTTTTTTATTTGTTCCGCATTCACATCGCGAGGTTTCACCCCACGTTTAAAAATCCGTGTTCGCCCTACATTTTGTTCCTTGTTTGCCCCAAATGTAATTTTTATCTTAAATCGATTTTTTAAATCGACTCAGTAGTTCCTGAGCTTAGCGCGTTCTACCAAACAACTACCGAAATGCTTTAACACCGTGCCATTTATTCAACGCCTTATAACATCAATTAGAATTATAATCACATAAATAATATAATGATTTACAATATCTGTTGTCAAATTAAACGAGTCAAAAACTTCTGTTAGGCAAATGGGCGATTAATTGATATTAAGTACGTTTTGTTCTTTGAAGTACTTGCCAAACTTTGCGATGTTATAATTGGATCATAGATCTTTTGTAGTAATATACTGTTGTTGTACACTTAATTTTGTGCTCTATGTGTTTGGAAATAGATGTGATTCTCTTTTAATTTACGGTAGGATTAATTACATGTTGGTAATAATAAGATCCGCTTCCCGCAGCCAGAGTTTCGCTTCCGGCGGCCATTAAGTGAACACGTACATCAATGTCCTCCACAAATATAATTAATAAAAGCAAAAATAGTGATAATCAACGGTATGTCAAACAGATAACCTTCAAAGAAAACAATGAAAAACAATAGTATTATAAGATTACAATACAAAATCAAAGTAACTTTGTTGTTAAACCGTAATTTAAATTCAATAAGCTAACCTAACAGTGCAAATCATAAACCCACATATTTAAACATATATAACCATCATATATAAACATATTACAAAATATGGACTAAATATTAAACCAGGTTTAAATTGACATAAGACATTGTTTTAGTGCCAAAATTGTCAATTTAAACCTGGTTTAATGCTTAGTTCATATTTTGTAATAAGGGGGACATAGTTCAAAGCCGTGCTACCAACCAATTTGACAAACTACACCTGTCATTTTGACATTGACAGCTGTCGTCATCAACAAGAATATTATATTAAACCTCCGTATCAGTGTTGCCCTAACAAAATTAAATGGAAAAAGGCATGAAGATGTTCTTTGATCTAGTTACACTTAGTGCATCAGCAGTTACAAAATGGATGGAAAATACAAATTAATAACAAAAGAGAATAATATAGGTACTTAAATCTAGAGGGATCACACTGGTGCATAAACTTAGCCTTATTGAAAAAGAAAAAAAATAATGTCTAATTGATATCAGAAACCTATCTATCACGGAGTACATTTGTATATAGGAGTACTATCTATATAATATGTGAGTGATGTGTCTGGGCAAGTTAGTGTCTTTGAGGTAAACAACAATGAAAATGAAATGAACAGACGTATAAATATGAAATGGAGAGCTTACGGGGAACAGAAACAAATTTTAATTTTTACAATTTCTACACCTTAAAATGACAATAAAAGGTTCCTACATCCTCCCATGCCCAATTTATGCCAGCCAAACATGGATCTATACAGAAAAAGTGTAAAATCAAATTCTGTTTTGTCAATACGCAATGGAGAGAGAAGTAGGAGGTACCTTCTTCTTGAAACTGAGAAGAATACATAAAACGAGAAACACAGATAACTGTTGTACCTACAAGCAGGTATTATAAACTCCACGTCAAACCGAAGCGCAGGTTTCTTGTTATATTATTAAAATCTTACTATCATCATCATCATCATTTCAATCCATAAACATACAACTTCTGGGCACGGGTTAAATGATAATGGTTAAATCTTACTATAATTTCTGCCAAATGCTGTACTGCCAAGAACACAGTCAAGCCATGGACTACTTATACAATAATATTGGTCGTTTCTCATAAAACATCATTGGAAATGTTTCATTAAATTCCATTTAACAAAGAAATATAAATAGATTCTGTTGTATTATACCTACGTAATTAACTACGAGTCCAACAAAAAATACAATTTACGAATAACAAGAATTTTACACAAATTTTCTCTCAAAGAAAAATCATTTACTCATGAAGTTGGAAAAACAAGCTATATTTAAATACTTCTCACAACCAATCGGTCGTGAAGCAATTAGTCGAAGCAAATTCTCGCTGTTTTACCAGTAGAAAAAAAAAAGATTAATTAATCACGGGCTTTACTAAGCAGAAAAGAAGTAACAAGAAGTTTTTCTAAAGAAATATTTGAGTTTATACTTAATGTTGGTCTCAACTGCCTGCTTCGATCCTATGTTTACACTCGACTTAGGGCTGCCGACTTATTATTCAAATATTTTTCTTTGCACAACACACGCTGTTTCTGAAGGATGTCGCACATTTTTGGGTTTTGAACCAACAGTGTAAGTGTTAGGGACATATTTAGAGTGACAAGATAATAATATAGAAAACAATAACGACGTTTTGTTTTAAAAATTTTAGAACTTACCAATACATACTAATCACTTACTGTTATGTAAGTATGTTCTAGCAGCACAAACAAAGCAATATATTGCTATATATTCAACATATTGGTGTCCTGCTTACACAGCGATTTGGAGATAGAAATGAAAACATATTATTTTGTATTTCTACGTAAATTTTATGTTGTACGTTGGTTACCAACCTTCTGGTTTCGTAGACGGCCGAAAGATATTAGACATTTTAATACTTGTGATAGAATTCACTGTTCATTTTAGGCTTTTAATTTTATTAATAGTAATAATTTATAAACAGATTTCAGACTAAGGCCAAAAGCTTCAGTTACAGCTTAGAGGCTTAGTTGGACACGCTAAGGTTTTATTTGTTCGAAACACAGATTTTGTAGTCAGTGTCAGACTTACTGTCAATTTAAAGGGTATATAAACATTGATGCGTACATTTTATTTTTTATTGGAGTATTTTTTTTTATTTACACATTAATGTCCTCAACTCTAGATAAAGAAAAAGAGATTTTTTTCCAATAGAAAAGGAACATTATAAAAATATTATTACTTAGAAAAGTAATATTATAAAAATATTATTGTGTATTTACACTACTATAGATACGGGAGTAAATTTTTAGCGAAAATAAAATAAGAATAGCATAAAAACATACATAGGTACCTTGGCCTAAAGATCAACGACATTCACTCACCACACAAATTAGTACATTGATCACGTGACATGTCGATAGCTAATTATGTCAGGCATGAGTTCAAATGTATTGAAGTAACATTTAAAAATTTCGAATAGAATCAGCGATTTGCCACTGGATTTGGTTGACTTAGATTTGAGACTGCAACCAACAATCACCCGAAACTTCATACATACATACGACCAAAAACAGTTTCAAGAATAGTTTTAAATGTATTTTTGTAATGAAAGAGACTAACGTCTGGTATTCGTAAGTAGATTAATCTAGACGATTTAAATAACGAATGAATTAGACTTTGAGTCTTGTGTTTCCGCCGCAAATATACGTATTTCTGTTGTAGATGTGCAAATAAAATATCAAGATATAATAACATTACTGTTGACAGCCCTAGTCGCTTGTTCAACGGTTATGATAGAGATGAGCCCGTATTTACTGCGTTGATACGCCGCATATTTGCGTTTATCATAAAACAACAGTTCGTTATTTGTGTCGGTTAGTTATTTTGTCAAACATATCGTATCGTATCGTAGTGTAATCGGCTCATTTGTTATGTTATTCTTTGGACGTGTTGTTGTTGTGATAGAATGACGAATATTAAATAAAAGGTTATTTCTTTAATTTAATTATTTTGTGATTATGCGGGAGGAGTTTGTTTAGCTGATCTTTTTGTTACAATGGTTTATTATTTGTTTATTCATCATTAATATTGTTTCAACACATAAACGTCCCACTGCTGGGCACGGGTCTCCTTCAAAGAATAACCAGCTGGCAAGACGGGTTGGTATAGGGTTTATTTCGAATTTTCCTTTTCTCCCAGTGCTCTTGTCTGCATAAGGTCACTCCCTTAGTCACCTTTTACGACACCCACTGGTTGAGATGGGATAGTGACATTATGTATTCTTAATCCGTCGCTACACGGACAAATTGTTAGTATAATTTTTTATTTATTGCTTATAACACCTTTACTCATTCCCTTCTATTCTTGTTTCCGTTTGATGAAATCTTGCTCTGACTATATTGTGCTGCAAACAATAAATTCAATTCAAATTCAGATAAAATGGAAATACCTGAATCAAACTATTTACTCTGTTTTTAAAGAAGAAAAAGTTCCCGAAACCACTATCATTTCATGGTGTATATTTCAATAAGCCTAGATATATTCACGATACCGTCCATCTTTCCCTATTCCATTATTTGCTAGGTCAATAAACAAAATAATAGTAAACGATATTATTCCTACGATAAATAATATTTATTTCCAAGGAAAGAAAGTTAAGAATATATTAACGAAGTTATCGTTGGTAAACAAACAAACATATACATTTACCATTTGCCCAAGGGTTACTCGCAAATTCTCGTTCTTAAATTTTCTTTTAGATGAAATAGGCCCTAGAAATTACGTGAGATAAGGAGCTCTGAAGTTCTTTTCTGGATATTAGATCATCATTAACAACCATAACGTGTGTGTCGTTGCTAGGCCAGGGTCTCGTTGTATACGGCACGGTTTGTACTTACGAGTAGGTACCTACTGAGTTTATTTTTTTTCTTTCTGTTGCACAGATGTATTATAATAATTATTATCTTTATTGCTCCTTCTGACGTTTTGGAAATGAAAACGAAGGATGACAAATTGTATTTTTACTTCGTCAGCAAGGACTCTTGCTGCATCAGCCTCTGTTAACGAAGTTTATATTGCACTTTCGTCTTCTCCATCTGCGCTCAATTTCAGTTTGATCATAATTATAATTTTTAAAACATTATTTATTGATATCGACCAATCAAAATATCGATATTGCGAGTAGACTCTCAGACGATTAGATAGGAATAGTAATTTGAAAAATGTATAAATTAATATTGTTATATAATGAACTTCAATCAATATATTCAATAGAATAAACTCATAGTAAAATACTTGCTATATGAAGACACTCGTGAAAATTATTAACATTGACGTCAGTCAATGATACATACAAATTTATATATATTCACTTCCTCGTTTATGAATAAAGATACGCATAATATCGGCTCATTGCCAAAAGTACCAAAAGGGACGGAACGAGATCATATCATCGGAAGGATAAAAAAGGTCCCTCCCCTATGATCGGCAAAAGACCGGCCAATCATTATATTAGACCTTGCACCTTGTCACCTCTAAAGAAATAGTTTGAGCGAAATATATTGACCCAATTTTACCTTCTTGTTTTTTTTTTAAATTTCAATTTTATTTGATACTACTTTTATTTTTTTAGACCGGCTAGACCTTCACTAGACCCGGCGAACTTCGTACCGCCATATTTTCGTGATAATGTTCCATTTTCAAATATTTATATTAAGGAGAATATTAAATTTTACACTAAATTTTTTGTACAATTTCTTACATACACATGCCTTGCCTCGACAATAGCAAATACAACAAAAAAAGAATTAGCCTAATCGGTCAAGCCCTTCTCACGTGAATCCCTCACATACTTTTCGGCGATCAATTTTTAGGGTTCCGTAGTTCTGACTAGGAACCCTTATAGTTTCGTTATATCCGTCTGTCTGTATGTCCTAGGTTTTGCTAAGAGGCCGTTAGTACTAGAAAGCTGTAATTTGGATTAGGAGTGTGTATATCAATTACGTCGACAAAGTGGTAAAATAAAATTTGGTGGCCTCGGCGTTCGCAAAATTTCAAGTGTAAGTTTGCCAGCTTTCTTATCCTCGGTCCACAGCACTGAAGATTTAACCAGGAAAATCTTAGAACCCACACTGGTTAATTCGGAAGTGTTGTGTAAGACTGAGGCTTTGAATGCCTGGAAAATGGCTTGCCCAAACACTTTGTTGCCCACTAATCCCTAATGAATTAGCGACGCGGTTAATCGACACTTTACGTGACCAGAGTGCTGGTTTTTATCTCGCACAGAGAATCAGCATTGCCATCCAGCGTGGCAATGCTGCTAGCCTTCTGGGTACTTTCGCTTGTGACAGTGATGCCGATGAATACTTTGACGCCTAGCCCACATTACCATTTGTATTATTATTTATTTATAGTATTGTAAATAGAAGTTGTAGATATGTAAGTAAATAGTTATTAATGTTATAATTATAAATAAAGTAAATAATTAATGGTTCATGAATTTAATTAATAAAATATTTTTTGTAGATCCGTAACTAATATTAGAAAATAGTTGTCTCAGTAAATAAATTCCTTTAATAAGTACCAATTATTGAACATGAAATTAATAGACTGCCATTTTAAGAATCTCACCCAATAGATAGTCTTACGCACTTCAAGACCGAATGTCTTATAAATGACGATTGTTCCGGCCTTTGGTTTATCGACATCTAAATCACTAACCAGCTCTAAATCAACTAAAGCAGTCACTTCCCTTTACAGATGACCCTTATTTATAGCGGCTGCAAGAAAAATTGTACCGTTCACAATATCATTAAATTCTGCTTACGCAAAATACCGCGAACTGGTCAGTGTCAATAGCGGCCAACGATCAACCATTTGTTATGTGGAATTCTGTTTTCGATGTTGATAAAAACCCGGGGCTGATCGATAAAGATATTGTGACGTCGACAGAGGTCAGTGTAGGGTTGCCGCAACACTGTTTTATTAATTTAAATAAGTTATTCCTTTTTTAAGCGTGACAAACAAATGGTTTCAGTAAAAATTCAATTTATTGAAATGGATTTGCTCTTATTTTAATTAATAACCCCGTTTTTGGAGAGATTCATAATGGTTGACCCTATCGATTGATGCTACAAAAATACAGGGTGTTATATTTTTTAGATTTTAAGCACATTCTCGAAAATCTATGAAAGCAGGTTTTCATTTTTATTTTTTTATCTCTCCAGTACTTACAGTACTTTCCCTCACCATCTGCGTTAGAAGATACCACCCGAAGACAATATTTTGTCTATTGCAAATTCAACTTCTTTCGCAACCAATAGCCTGAATAATAAATAAATAACTAACTGGATATTAAATAAATATAGTAAAATCTTCGCGTTTCAACACATCTCAAGAAAAGAATATAAAAAGTATTAATATGACGCAACAAATCAATGCCATAATATTTTATTATTGCCTTACAAATAAGAAAAATATATTCCTCTAGTTGATATCGGATCTGTATTCTGATATCACCTTTCCTTTATTCTATTATGATACATATTTCTCGTACATGCCTCGTGACATTACAATACGTGCGGAATGACAAACAGCTTTTTCAACTCTTGAACGTGTATGGAAATCAGTCAGAGCACCTTTAGAATATAAAAATAACTATTGGCACCTAGTGAACCGAAATATTGTAAACAACATTTTTGGTGACGATAACACAAATCATTTTCGCATAATACTTACAAAATAAATTTTTCACCACCAAGAATCCATAACACCTCATCGCGTGGATATTTTTTACTACAGGAGGATATTATCCTATTGTAGGCATACATAGGTATGAATGAATTTTTCCTTAATTTCCAATTGCGATTTCGACTGGTTGATTTCAATATAGTTGTCAAATGTTTGAAATTTTGAATTTAGATAGATCAGTTTATCCGTGTAGTGACGAATTAAGAATACATAATGCCACTACCACATTTCTACCCGGGCGTGGGTGTCGTAAAAGGCGACTAAGGAACTAACCTTATGCAGACAAGAGCACAGCGAGAAAAGGAAAATTCGATACAAACCTTATACCAACCCGTCTGGCCCGCGTGGTATAGTAGGCTAAATTCCCTCCACATTCCTTAGAGGAGACCCACGCCCAGCAGTGGGACATTTATGGGTTGAAACGATGAAAAAAAATTATGAGATCAGGTTCCAATATCTGACGAAATTGAATAACGTGATTGCGAGTTGTGCTTTAATACATTATAATTAAATATTTTTATAATATACAGGGTGTATACGACGATACGACATTAAATGAAACCACGTGTAGCATGTGATGTTAGAAGACTATACCAAAAAAATTTAACAGAAATTTGCAATAGTTTAGACGCAAATGTACTTTCTTTATGTCACAGTTGTTCACAGTTTTAAACAACCTGTAGGTATTTACGTTGATCTTATGTTGTCATTACGTCATTCAATTCATTTAAATATCTCTGACTCTTTCATATTATCTTATCTCTTACTCTGTTCCGCACAGTTGTCGTCGTCATGTCGAAAACGTCATGATAGAAAAATAAGGTGTAGTTTAATATTCTTAAATTTTTCGACTTTAAATAATGTGTAGCTTTTTTTTTTTTTTTTTCTTTTTTTTTTTTTTTTTTTTTTTTTTTCTTTTTTTTTTTAATAATTTATATTAGAATATGTTTATAAGGGTTAACACTGGCTACCTTGTCATTTAATGTCGTATCGTCGTATACACCCTGTATACGAATAAATGTATACGAGTATAAATGGCGCTTCAGAGTTCTAAGAGTTGCACAAGATTATCTCGATCAAATTAGAGTGGTTTTTAAAATCTTGAAGCCTGGAATATTGCAGATTGAAAAATTTGGATTGCTCACTTCCTACTCTCTGCTAGTGAGAAGGAATCTTAAACCTCGTTGGAATGTATTATATTGTGAACAGAGAGCCTGCTTTCTTAATCTGCAATTATATAGAATTATACAAGTATTCAAGCTGCAAGCTGCTTTATATTAGACGAACTAAATTTTCGTTCAGCATTTTAGAATATAAAAGAAGCTCCTTATCAGATCAGTTGAGTAAAAGTATCTTTGGTCAAACTTACGGAAACTTGTTTCATTTGTTCCAAGATAAGTTTTGAGCAAAGGAACTTGGATTTTTAAGTTCCGTGTGCTAGTGCAATTTGTTATCTTCTTGAATTAAAAGGTCATTTCATGTGAAACTCTACAAGAAAATTGTCTTATTTCTCGAGGTAATAATTAAAAATATATACGCATCAAAAAAATATTTAACTCAAAATTAAATTCTTATTCATAACAGACACCTTTGATCACATAATTGAAATAACTTCAAAGCTATAAACTATTAGAGCAACGAGAGATTCAAAATATTTCAATGTCCGATTCAAATATTGGCATCCCTAGCATTGTTCACAATATTCCTGGGGGGCGGGTCGCCAGTCCTAATACTCTTCTTGTAGCTTGTATCCCCAAATCTATTGTTCATTCGATCAAGTTTATTAAATAAAGATCCTTTGGTAACATGTGGTTGGGGAAAAAGTAATATTGCGTCTGGCCACGCGTCCTCTTGTACGTTTTTTTGCATTCGTCCAATTTTAACGTCCAACTGATATTTTTTGGGGAATTATAGATTTCTGATGGCTGAACGAGGTCTGTTCCAACACTTGAATAAATCAGAACGAATATCAGATCTGTTTTTGAATGTTATGGGATACATTAGGGTTTTGTTGCATTTGAAATATTGGTGTGGGTTTTTGTAATGTTCGTAATTTGAAGTTAAGCATGTTTTTTTGTTCTTTCAACTCTAAAAGGTACGCATAAGAATTTATTTCAATAATAAGTTTTCCTAAAAGAAGTATTGTTGAATATGGAGTTTCTTTTTCTGTTGAACTACTCAAGACTTTACAATAAACATTATTTCTTATGTTATTACTTATATTACTTATCTTAACTCGTCGTTTTCTTTAAAATATTGTTGGTGGAAATCGAATTCAAATGGGAATAGCTTAGTTCGAATTTATTTTTTGTGAAGAAAAAGGCGCAATATTCTAACGATATGAAAATATACGTAGCAGTAAAAGGCACGATGAAGCTATATTTTAGTATTTTCATAACACCAAGAAATATTATTTCATCGAATATTTTTTCATTAAGAGGCGTTTTCTTATTAGACAAATATTTCCTTGTATGCGGTTACATGTCCCGATAATCTGAATGTTTTCCCCATTCTGATATTTGGTCTGATTCTTTCATTTAATTGTCTTGCCGAATTATGATGTAATTGTTATTAATATAAAAAAGGATATCTCTGAAGAAATATATAACCAAGAAGGAAGTTATGCTATAATAGTAAAATATGATATTTTGTCTCGAATTAAAGTTTGTTTCGAATTAAATTACCAATGATATTTAAAGTGTCGAGATTTCCGACTTTAATCTCAATTTCGATAAATATACCTACTATAAAAAAGAAAAATTATGATGTTAAATAAAATTATCGATAGTTGCTGCTAACTAATTTATGTGGAAATTGATATTAAATACAGAATTGAATCCTTAACATTTTTATAAATATACTTACTCAATTCAATGTCTTTGTTCTTTAGAATTAATTTAACTAGTGTGTCGTAATATGTCAACAAAAACTTAAGTAAAGTTTCCTTCGTTACAGGTCCTGTAGCAGCATCTTTGCTGCTGACACTACTTAGCACTATTATTGCTACACGTGATGTCATATTGAGGTAAGAATATAAAAAAATAGTAACTTTTTCTTGCTGTACCTTTTTATTTAATATTATATTTAAAAAAAACGCTATAATAATATGATTACAAATGTGTTTGTACCCTTTTCAATTGTAATAAAGTCGAAATCACTTAAATAATAATTGTCTTTTGGTACCTTTAAATAAACTTTTATGCGAAATCCTAAATAAATTAATCTATTTATAATATTATACGATATTTTATTTTCTTAAGTTCATTTTCATAAGCATTCATAATCTTGTAATATAAATTACATTGCCCTATTTTAGAAACGTATTTTGTATTATATTTTTCTGTTGGCAGGAACATTCTGCGATGATGTCTGGCTACTGGACTGTCACGATTCCTCAGATTTATGTGTAAATAAGAGTGAATTTTTAATATTAACTAAATATTAAGTTTAATTATAAATAACCGTTACACGTATACGGGTATGTCAGCTGTTGTGAACCGTGGTATAATACTAACGCTGAAATTAACCATTAATACGTGGAACTTAAATCTTATAAAATGTTTACAATCTATGTAACACTGTTATTATAAAAGCTAAATAAATGTGTATGATACATTTAATTGTTTACATTTTTAGTTTATATGAAATAAGAACGTCTTCCAAAATCAATTTGATCAGCCTAATCTGAGATTAGAAACAAAAATATTGAGTAATCAATCAAAGGTATGTTTACGTCTTATTATTATTTAGCGGTAATTGTAATTTTGTATAAAATGTTATATTTTATTTTCTATGTATTCTTTGTTATTGGAATGTTTTTGTGGTTTGCATTCTTTACCCGATAATGTATATTGGTGACTAAAATTAATGTATTTAAAATAATAAAAAATACATTTAAGTTTGAAAAGAATATAATTCCTGAAGCAGGATAGATCATTAGAAATCAAAACAGTTAAAATAAATTTTAACAGTAATGTTTTTTTTTATTAAGCTAAAAGAAATCTCCTGTTTCAGGCATTACAGCCTTTGTATTCAACATTGTACAAAAATACTGAATGCCAATAATTCCTTAGATACAATTTAAGTACCTTCTAAACATCATTTTATTTGAGTTCTCGCGTCACAAATATTCACTCGTAATTTTTATGAACATATTTGACGGCTGCTTATTTCCACGTTACCAGAAAACATTTCATTACATTTATTGTATCAAGCTTTTTATTAAGGATGGATTGTAAGCAATATAAGAGTTTATTTCTATGTATCTAAAGTATTAAATTACTTAAACATTAAATAAATCGATTGATGAGTCAATTTATTCAGAGGACAAAAATAAAAAAGTTTTAAAAGCCTTTTTAACATCCCACTTGATGAATGATAATCCTTTTATATTTGCAAAAAGATTAAGAAACCATAGGAATAGCACTAACAGGATTGCCTAAAAACAAACGAAAGGCACCAACAAAGAGCTATAATCCTTAGTTGGGTACTTCTAGCCAGATGCTTTCATGCGGGAGAAGTACCTAACTAAGGATTGTATTCTTCTTAAGAATCCAAATATGAAAGGGCTCTAAAAGTCAAAATAAACATCTGTGTCCAAAGGACCTACTCGGAAACTTGACATACGACTTAGTCAACTTTTACAACGTTGTCAAATATTTGAAAATTGTATATATAATCAATTTTTTTTAAAAATTGATACTATAAAATCGGAGGTCTAAAATCCGAACATGATGCAAATGCTTTATACATCGGCCCCCTGATTCTGAGCCATCGGAATGCTCCCGTATCGTAAGATTTTTCGAATCTAAGAACGAAGTTTATTTACAGTTTAAGTTATTTATTAGCCGAAAATAGGTTATCTTGTAGAAAACTAAAAACTGATTAATATTAGACTTTTGTCTACAACTATGTATTTTGTAATAATAGGTATTTTTAACTTTAAATTAAATGACGTTTCCTTTCGAAAACTTTCCGACAGCTCACAATCAGGACCTGGTGTTGTGTTAAACTTGTAATAATTTAAAAGCGATTAACAACGAATGTTGCCAACTTAATTATATGAAAAATCAATTTATTCTAAAGCCACGGTATAAGAACTGTATATAGTTATGTAAAAAATATATAAGTGATAATAAATTCATGGATGTCCTTGTAATAAAACGTGATCAGTAGTAATTAGTAGACGAAAATTAGCAAAACTAAAATTATAAGTGTCAACACTTAATAAATAAGAACTTAATTAATCACGTGCCATTTTGAAACACTTTAGGAAGTGTGCAGACGATGCAACTAAAAGTCAAGTTGCAGTTTTTTATTTAAATATGTTATGTATAAAATACTCCTAGTCTCGATTGAGCTTAGACAATTATATTATGGATACATTTACTTAAATAAATGTATAAATTACATTTAATATTATTGTGGATCGCCAAGACTAAGGTAAAATGTATTATAAAGTTATAGAAATTCTCACAACTCATGCTATGTATAGATATCTATTGTAAAAACTGTTTTCTAAGAAAGACCTTTTGAGATTCCTTAATCTAGATATTAAAACTGATTTATTTATTTATTATTTAATTATACATTTTTAAAGAATCTAAAAGGTCTATGTAGTGATATATGTGATAGATTAACTACTATTATGATCATAATAAAATAGCATAAATAACCACAGTTGCAGTAATTATTGTATGCTAATCTTTCATTGATGGAAAATACAATGTAATTAAAATAAAATAAAGATACAATATAAATTACATAGATTCATAAATAAGTAAAAAAAACTTGTGACTATATTTAAAACAATAGCAACAAAAAGTTACTCCACAATCGCTGTGTGTGTACATTTCCTAACCTCTGTTAGAAAAGCGAGTTTTTCATACACTAGAAACATAATTCATGGGCAATACTGTTTTCATCAGCAAAAAACTAGAAAATATCGGTCGGAGTGTTTCCAAACCTCTTTAATACGAAGTGAACGCAAAATGAGGACGCACCAATGTCTCTTAATAATTCTGGAAACAGGCGAAATATTATGCCCTTAGAGTTTTTGTAATCTTGCCAACTTTAACATTACCATAAAAATGTCAGAAAACTTCCCAATGTTGATAAAAACGTCTCTATACAAGAAATAATGTGATCGCCTCATGAAAAATGTAGTACGTGAATTACATAAGGTCAGAGTTACACTAACCGATTCATAATTTAGAGTTCTCCTAAAAGAAGTCACCTGGTGCGACTTTTTATCGTTTTGTGTGACGCTAATATAAGGTGAGATCTCAGTGCTTATAAAGGTGTCGAGATCTACATTTAGTTAAATTTTATTCATCAATATTTGATTAACTTATTATGTCTATTACATAAATAAAATAATAATTTTAAAATTACCCTCAAATTATTATTTAAAACTACTAAATTAGTCAGCAATAGTAAATCAGAATAGACTTGGTTTTAGAATTGCTACGTTATTTAATTATAATTAAATAACGTAGCATTTTTTACACCAAGTTTATTCTGATATCAGACTTTTACTACGTTTAAGATGCTGATGGTATCCTAGATAGATACTTACCCCTTAGCTGTATATTTTTGTTTAAAAGTTCTCAAAGTATAACTAACAAGTTAGTCTCGACACAATCTTAATAAACACTGGATCGCTACCTTAGCTATATCTTTAACTAATGTATTAAATGATGTAGACAATATTAAATATGTGTAAGAAAAATTAAACATTTAATTAAATTAATAAAGAAATTGTTAGTGAAACGTTTCTCTATAAAATTCATTTATATGAAATTTTATTTATAATATAGCTATTAGAAATAGTTATTTCGTTAAAATAAATTTTATACGACGAAATTTCATGTTCCCCGTTTATTTGCTCAATGATGTTGTCATTTTTATTTGATGAAGTCTGTTAAATAAATTATTATATAAATTGTAGTCGTTTTATTCAAAATGTTTCCCTTGACATGCTTCTCATGAAACTATGGGTTTCTCCGTCATCATCATCGAAAGTTTGATGCTAAAACTCAGACCAAAAAGAAAGACGGAACATCGCGAACTTCACAATGAAGCCACCTGTCTTTGTGTGTGTTGGCAGCGTTGCCATCTGTTAAATATTTTCCCTATAATATGGGGAATAATAATATTATGTGGGTAGGATAAGTATATTGTATGAGTAAGATATTGTTGAGTATGTATTGTACCTCAATTGTTTAGAAGGACTTCTATTCCGAATAAACATTTTAAAAATCGCAAAATTATTAAAACAAAAAACAACACAAACAATTACAAAGTTCTCTTACTTACCTACTTAAATAATTTAAAGATCATCTTTTAGGCAAGTCAAGGTTAGAGACTCCGCTGTTCCATAGCATAATCTATTAATTTACTTTTTGATAGCCTTAGCCTTATAGATAGATAGATATTTTTTATTTAATTTAACTATTTTTAACCGTTTGTAGACAATACAACACTGTATAGGTAGTATTATTGTCAAAATAAATTATTTTTATATGTAATAAATAGTTTTATTTGCAATGAATATTTACTAGGCAAATTTAAATTATTTCGATATAATTATGTATGCCGAATCTTTCAAAAATTATTCTAAAAAAATCGTTTATTATTTTAAATCGAATCATTAATGTGTGAGATCATCACAAAATTCACAAAAGAAACCGAATCGACAGAATATAATCTGTGGTATAATTAAATGGTAATATAATATAATAAAAAAAAAAATATCAAATCATAACTATGGCCATTATTGTTTTTGTTTGTTGGCAGTTTTAAGTAAAGTAACCTCAAAGTAACCTTATATTCATAGTTTCAATAATTAAGAAATTATGTGAATTCAAGTATTTACAAGTGAAAAGTGATTCCGTGAGATTTTTTAAGTGAGCTACTTTTATTTTTACAACCTTTCACTACACAGGAAGGCATAATTCAATTTGAGATAATTCTAGACGACGAGGCGAGACGACTCGTGACATACTAAAAGCAATCGGCATGGTGTTAGTGTAGGTGTGTGCTTAAGCTTGTGTGTTTATTAGCACCGGCTTGGTTTAGTTGGCTTCACTGGTACTCTATGTGGTGAGTCGTCTATCTTTTAGTTGGTCTGAGGCTAAATCTGTAAACATATTTGTAAAACGCTTGTGTCTCAGGCACTTTCCAGACTTCAAAACAAAAGCACTGCATAGAAACCAACGTCCAAAACTTCTTACACTCCCCATTTAGCTTCAAACATTATCTGTCAACGCAATAATCTACGGAGTATATCCCCAGGTATTACACTTGTAATTCCAACTGTAATAACTGGTAATTTAGCGTTGTAATGCCTGTAATTCCGCTAGGCAATATTTGTGAGCGGCCGTCTAAGCGAAATCGTGTAAGATTTTATATTCTCCTATCTTCCTGAATGCCGTGTTTACTTTTAACTGTGGAGCGATAATCTTGTGTAGGATTGCAAGGTCGTTTACACGAATTAAACTGCTATAATATTCTTCGTATATTTTCGCAACAATATTAAGGTTGTGGTTGGAATTGGGGAAGTAAGTAGTGTTGTCTTTTATTTCGTGATACAAAATTTTATGTTCTTCCTTTGTTTTGGTTTAGAAGAATTTTAGGGGGCTCACTAATTTCGACATTCGAATGTTCGGTTTTGATGTCACTGTCAAATGTTTAAAAGTGACAGCGACCATATCTAAATTTCCTTACATTTGACAGTGACATTAAAACCGAAAATCTTAATGTCGAAATTCATAGTAGGCCTCTAGTTTACAAAATGATTTAGTTTCTTGCAGCTAAGATATTGCTTAGTACTACTACCAACTGGTTTTCCGTTCGGCGTTATAATGTGCTGAAATTTGATTTTATGTGTGTACGGAATGAATGGTCCAGTTCCATAGAATCATAATCATCATTTCAACACATAAACGTCCTACTGCTGGACACGGGTCTCCTTCAAAGAATGTGGACGGAATTCAACCTACTAACCACGCTGGTCTGACGGCTTGGTATAGGGTTTGTTTCGAATTTTCCTTTTCTCGCAGTGTTCTTGTCTACGTGAGGTTACTCCATTAGTTGCCTTTTATGACACCCACGGGTTGACATGGGGTAGTGACATTATATAATCTTAGTCCGTCACTACACGAATAATCTATCGATTCGCATTCGTTATTCAAAATTCCTTTCAAAATATGGGTATACCTAATTTAAAGCCGTATGATTAAACATTCTAAAATTGTTACATACATATTCAATATGTAATGTTTTCAGTATGTTAAGAGTATTTTAAACACTAAAAAGAAAGGAAAACATGGTCAATATAAAACCTACACTTCTAGATAGTCGGTACTTGTGCATCAATATTTCTTCATATTATTATGATCGTCACGTGTAAAAGGGTTCATACACATCGGTGAAGAAGGGTAATAACATTAAGTGACATGTAACTCGGTTCAGTAATTCTGCTCACCGCGATAATTATGTTAATGTACTCCCATAATCGTTTACTACAGAGATCGATAAAGATTCTTACGTCACTAGAGGATAAAATTAGACTGCGCTGATTGATCACTTGAGCCTTGACTAGTAGCAACTTTGGCTCATTTCATCGCATTAAATTACTTTTTATAGACATTTTTTTGCGGATATAGATAGAGCACAAAAACTACCAGCCAAGATGTATTCATATTATATTATTATAATCACAGAAAGCTCAATTTTAAACTCCTGACGGGTAATTCGCCGTTTGACACTACGAGTTATTGGCACCACAGTGTCAATCACAGTGTCATCATCGATTTACGTCAAGGTTTGAAACAGCGAAGGACTCTGTTTGGCATTGTTGATTAGGACATTTTATTATTATACTAGTCCAAATCACCATGTTGTGAAACGAAGAAGGAAATAAAGATATTCGTCAATTCGTCAAAAAAACGTCCTTGTGCGATTGACACCGCGGTGCCAATAACTCGTGGTGTCAAACGGCGAAAAACCCCTCCTGACTAGATAGACTATAAGACTGATTAGAAGACTGACTCCTAGCTAGAAGATCAAAGACATAATTCATGCATTACCAGCACTAATTTAATTCCAACAAAAAGCATGTCTAGTGCTTTTCGTTGGAATAACAACCATAAAATACCAATTACTATAATATATTTTTCTTAAAAAGTCACCAATTTAAAACTATTAAGTATTGGATGCAGAAGGCGGAGGACTGAGAGTTATGGCGCGTTAGAAGAGGACTATGTGTAGCTCTGGACTGCAATATAAATTGATTTATTGATTGAAGTTCAAATCATCACTATTTGAAAAATAAAACTGTATTTCAACATAAGAAATACTCACCATAGATCAGATATGTATCTGACACTCAACACGAACACGGAATCAGAATAACAATGGCAAATAGTCGTAACTTCAAAAATTATACTGAGGAATTTAAAACTTTAACATATTTAGCAAAAGATTTAAATAAAAGATATACAAATCTCATCTTATAACTGCTTTACATTGACATGACAGTGCGTTATTTGTACAGTTATAAGATAGAATTATCACTGGTTCATTTCCTTCTCTATGGCGCAAAGCGTACATAATTCCCTTACCTAAGATACAAAATCCGACCTTAGCGAATCACTTCCGTCCTATTTCCATTCTCCCATTTTTGTCCAAAGTGCTGGAGGCCTGTGTGCACAGACAGCTCTCCCATTTCGTCCATCTTCATAACCTTTTAAGTCCTATGCAGTCTGGGTTTAGACCGGGCCACAGCACTACTTCCGCGCTCCTTAAAGTGACTGGCGATATTAGGCAGGGCATGGAAGACACTAAGGTTACAATTCTGGCCCTAGTTGATTTTTCGAACGCCTTCAATACCGTCAGTCACGATATCCTTGTTTCTATCCTATCACATCATTTGATCTCTTTCGAAGCTCTGGATTGGTTCAATTCTTATCTTCGGGGTCGCCAGCAGTCAGTCCGCCACGATGAATCTTCATCTAGCTGGTGTAACATTGACTCTGGTGTTCCTCAAGGCGGTATACTTTCTCCTCTATTATTTTCTATATTTATAAATCTCATAACCCAGAATCTTCAGTGTTCGTATCATTTGTATGCCGATGACTTGCAGATTTATTGTCAGGCAAGTGTTGATACCGCTTCATCTGCTGTGGGTAAGGTGAATAATGATTTACTGTGTATCAAGAACTGGTCTGACAGGTTTGGTTTGACCGTAAACCCTACCAAATGTCAGGCCATCGTTATCGGGAGTCAACGATTAATGAGCAGACTAGATATAGCCACTCTGCCACCCTTGCTATATAATGGTACTGTTATAAATCTTTCCACTACAGTCAGGGATTTGGGGTTATACATCGATTCCAACTTAAACTGGAGATCTCATGTAACTCAAGTCAGCGAGAAAGTCACTGGTACCCTTCGCACGCTTTATCGACTCAAAATTTCCTGCCATGCAAGACTAAGACAATGCTTGTGCAAACCCTAATCTTTCCCCTGATCGACTATGGTGATGTGTGCTATTTTGACCTGAATGCAGATCTTCTCAATAAACTCGACCGTCTTCTTAATAACTGCATTCGATTCATCTTTAATCTTCGCAAGTTTGACCATGTGTCTTCTTATCGCTCAAAATTGAACTGGCTACCTATTCGTCAACGCCGTAGCTGGCGCGCCCTTTCTACCCTTTACTCTATACTTATGTCTCCCAATGCTCCCGCTTATCTAGTCCCATACTTCACCTATCTCTGTTCCACTCACAATAAAAATCTCCGTTCCTCAAATAACTTACTCCTTGAGTGTCCTTCTCATAACTCTGGTTTCATCCACGACTCCTTTCCTATTCAATCTATTCTTCTTTGGAATGTCCTCCCTCTTGAGATCAGGATGGCCACCAACCGTGACGCGTTTAAAGCTAAAGTTCGTAAACTCTACTCAGATCAACTGGCTGAATCATCTCTTCACTGATATGATAAAGTATATAATATATGTATGTATAGCTTATGTTTGTATGTATGTATTTAATATATGTCTAACTATATTTATATATATATATACCTATATGTATTGTTTATGTATTAGTATTGAAATTCCATCACCTTTCTCTTGACAATATGCACCTACTTTTTAACATCTCTGTACCACCCTAGGTTGACTGGTAGAGAATGCCTCTGGCATTAAGTTCGCCTTAATACAAATTTGTGTATTTTAAGTAAATAAATAAATAAATAAATTACCTAATTACACTCACTTCCTTAAAGTGCTCTTACAGTGCTCTTGTCTACTTAAGCAGACAAGGACACTGTGAGAAAAAGAAAATTTGAAACAAATACCTATATCAACCCATATATAATAATATTCTACCACATTCACACAGCGCCATCTAGTCCCAAAGTAAGCAATTATATTTGCTTGTGTTATGGGTACTAAACAACTGATACTTAATTTTTTTTTTTTTTGTAAATACATACATATTATAGATAAATTACACCCAGACACAGACAAACCTTTATGCTCATCACACAAAGATTTGTCCTGGGTGGGGATCGAACCCACGACCTCCGGCTTAGCAGTCAGGGTCACTAACCACTAGACCAACAGGCCAGTCGAAATTCCCTCCACAATGTTTGGAGGAAACTTATACCCAGCAGTGGGACGTTTTTATTTTATTTTTTTATTGCCTGTAGTGGCAGACTAGCAAGCGGCCCACCTGATGGTAAGTGGTTACCGCCGCTCATGGACGTTGGCAATGTTAGGGGCACAGCCAAGCCACTGCCTACCTTTGGAGAATAGCTCTTTTTAAACCTCGTTTGAAGAAGGACTACGTCAATATTATAATGATGAAACGTTAAAAGGAAAAACAAAACAGATAAATTTACAATAGAAGAAGCACTAACAAGCCATAACAAACAAACTTGAGTAGACGATTAAAATTATGATCAAGCTGAAGAAATTCTTAACAAGAGATTGTATTAAGACCGTGTACATACATAAAATTTAAGAGACCTAGCCTTGTAACCGGAATACACCACCCACTATCCAATATAACATGACCCACATAAGTTCTAAAATATCAAACAAATGCTAAAGACTCACGGATCAACTTAAACAGGTTTATGTGGGTAGTTGATTTTAATAAATGTAAATTTTAACGTTCGTATGAAGTCATTTTACTTTGTTGGTCGTTAACTTTTGTGAGTAAACTAGTGGCTCCTTAGCTTTAATAGAGTTGTTAGGTTAGCAGATTTGTATTTGATTATAGTGTTATCGTTAGGCTAAATGCTGTGGTAAGTAATTTGAAATAAGGCATCAACTATTTAAATCTGTTTATTGTGAAGAAAACCAACTACCAACTAGCAAAGGCTCATAACTACTTCATAATACAGACAACAATTAACTGTTAAAAATCTAGTTACTAGATACCAAGAATCGCGATAGCATTCTCACGCTGCCAGTTTTTCCTTTCTTGTAATAAGAGTGAGCGCGAGTCACTTTACCAAATAAATGTTGATTGAAGAAGTTCATGATGAAATGTTGATTGAAAAACACGTTGGTTTGGTAGGAAGATTATTTAACTACTTATATGGAGTAAAAAAAATCTTTGAATATGCTATTCTTACATTTCATAATTTAGTAATTCTGATTCCTGATGAAACTTAAATTTCAAGCCAACTAAACTCATGAAGCCAACTTCACAGAAATTATTTTCTTTTTTACCCTATAGTACCTTATAGAAATATCTAAGATTTTTTTTATTCTTCATAATATAACATACGAATGAATTTATACATTAATAAACATATTTTGCGTCCGTTATTGTAACACACATCACAATACAGATGTAGGTAGCGTGTGTTCACGGACGCTCGAGTCAAAGCATGCCGCGTGCCTCCCCGGTCGACACGCCCGTAAATGTTACACACTTAGATACTGAACTGACATTTACAAGAGTCAGATTAAGAATATTACGAAGATATACAAATATCCAAAATATAAAGTCCATCATTTGCAGGTTGCTTGAAATAAAAAATAAAAATGACTAATTCATAATTTCAACCCTTAAACGTCCCACGCCGGGCACGGGTCTCCTCCAAAGGATGTGGAAGGAATTTAGCCTACTATACCGCACTGGCTACACGGGTCGCCTTTTCTCGCAGTGCTCTTGTCTATCCTTAGTCGTCTTTTACGACACCCACGGGTTAAGATGGAATAGTGACATTATGTATTCTTAATCCGTCATATCCTAATTCAACTATAAATAAAAGCAAAACATTAATGTTCGATTGTACAAGGGTCTCCTCTCGTGTATACAGAGAGATTGGTCCATAAGAACCAACAAAGATATTCAATCTCTAATATCTGACTGGCCTGTTGGTCTAGTGGTTAGTGACCCTGACTGCTAAGCCGGAGGTCGTGGGTTCGATCCCAACCCAGGACAAATCTTTGTGTGATGAGCATAAAGGTTTGTTCTGTGTCTGGGTGTAATTTATCTATAATATGTATATATTTACAAAAAAAAAATGTATTTAAGTAGTATATCAGTTGTTTAGTACCCATAACACAAGCAAATATAATTGCTTACTTTGGGACTAGATGGCGTTGTGTGAATGTGGTAGAATATTATTATTATTAATCATTAAGAAAATCTGTGGGTCCCAAAAAGGGTGAACAAGTGTGACAGACTAAGATCCAGAAAGATAAATATGAGTATTCAATCATACGCAAAGTTGGACCATAATTGCAAAATCCCAATGCATAATAGTATACGATCTTCCTAAAAGGAATATCTTATAACATCTTAAACTTCATCTCAAGGCTTAAACTTCATCATCGTATTAAATAGCAAAACCATTCGTAGTAACACGATATTCTAACAAGTATCCTAGTTACTCTAAGTATCAAACACGGGGAACTAACCACGATGACAGCCACCAAAAGCACGGAAAAGTAGGATAAAAATATTCGTGTATTTTCGTATATTCGTTCATTTGTTACGTGACTGACGGCACTCAAAGAAGCTTATTATGTTTGACGAGATCTGAGTTCGACCTCGCGTTTATTTACTTGTACTTGTGAGATTTACACGTTTGACGTAAGTCTGCCTAGTGGTTAGCAGACTCAAGAGAAGGATTCACTAGATTTTGGTTCCTAACATCAAAAAGGATTCGATTCAAATTGGTGAATAATGTAAGTTATATGTTGACTGGCCTGTTGGTCTAGTGGTTAGTGACCCTGACTGCTAAACCGGAGGTCGTGGGTTCGATCCCCACCCAGGACAAATCTTTGTTTGATGAGCATAAAGGTTTGTTCTGTGTCTGGGTGTAATTTATCTATAATATGTATGTATTTACAAAAAAAAAATGTATTTAAGTAGTATATCAGTTGTTTAGTACCCATAACATAGCAAATATAATTGCTTACTTTGGGACTAGATGGCGCTGTGTAAATGTGGTAGAATATTATTATTATATCACGTACTTAAAACAAACAAGATTTGACTTGAAGATTTAATCTTACAATATGTGCCAATTATTATCAAATGTCGAAAGAACACAGTTTCACTATCACCACATAGTATAAAACAAAGTTGGTCTATCTGTTGGTTCGCGATAAACTCATAAACTACTGAACAAGTTTTCATGCAGTTTTCACCAATAGAATGATTCACGATGAAGGTTTAAATAGACTAATGAATATATACTTATACCTGAATAATAATAATAATATTCTACCACATTCACACAGCGCCATCTAGTCCCAAAGTAAACAAGTATATTTGCTTGTGTTATGGGTACTAAACAACTGATATACCTACTACTTAAATACATTTTTTTTTGTAAATACATACATATTATAGATAAATAACACCTAGACACAGAACATACCTTTATGCTCATCACACAAAGATTTGTCCTGGGTGGGGATCGAATCCACGACCTCCGGCTTAGCAGTCAGGGTCACTAACCACTAGACCAACAGGTCAGTCAACATTTATAACACGTGGACGAAGCCAAGGGCGGAAGCTATGTCAAATTCTGTTAAGTTAAATTGTCGACAAATTTTAGTTTTAATGTTATTTGAGAGCGGCATCTAAGATGATGACGTATTCTCCATAATTATTTCCTAAGAACATTACAATTCTGAGAACAATCTAAGCCTTGAAACTAAATATAACTATCCATCATAGACCCCAAATACTTTAAAAAGTTTCTGTCGCGTTCCTTTGTAAGTTCCTACACAACTATCTACTAACAGCATTTTAACAGTTACATATGTTCTCAGACACAACTTACAAACTACTCCAAAACCACAATTCTCCATATTGATTCAAACTACAAAGTTCTTAAAACCATTCTCATTCAAACTCATTACTATAACTTCAACAAAAGTTTTAAAGCATCTCATTTCACTCGAAACTTACCTTTGGATCGCATTGCTAATCTATGCAAAGAAAATTCGATAGATTTTCAATATCCAGAAAGAAGGTATAAGTTTTGAAGTTCAATGGCTTTTGATGAGTTATAGAGGTGTTTGCTAGAGAGTTTTAGCAGTTTTGCACTCAAAATAGCTAGACCACTTGTGCTCTTAGTTTTTAAGGCAAAGTTAGTTATAATCTTTCATCTTTTTCAAAAATAGACTTTACATTTTAGCCGATAATAATATCATTTCGTTCTTTCTGTGGGACTATATATACGAATATGTATATTGTGTTGTAGATTTGACGAATGTGTTTAGAAATTAAAGTACTTTAATAAGATATTTTGATATAGCATCAGTTAAACTAAAATCCATTTTAATTTTAACTAAAAATTAATATTGTCGGACCGGACGATCACTGATAACGGATGAACACTGATCTGTCTCGTCAAGTATGATCGGCACCATTTTTAGTAGAGAATTGATCGTACGGTCCGACAATATTAATTTTCAGTTAAAATTAAAATGGATTTTAGTTTTTAGTGAAGAAGATTTTAGTTAAAAATAATAGTAAAAATATTATAAAGTTAGAGGCATTTAAGGTATTACACTTATTACAAAGAAGTTAACCTGCACCTTACCAAACTTTCTTCGAAGTAAATTAATGTTACGTCAAGATCATTTATGTAATGTGATTTAAATGAATGCTATACCTATGTTTCTATATAACACAATTATTTAAAATATCAATTGTACATTCAATGTGTGTAAAATTGGAGCCTCCATTCCACCATCTTTATATCATATATTTATAATCATAATCCTACAAAATCCTGATACAAAAATAAACAAAAGCAATATCCTCAAGATAACCTTAAACCACATTTGCTCTCAAATAATTCCATAACATTTAAACATAAATAAAATAAAGCCACGTTTTGTCGAGCATAAAAACCAGTTTCTCACATTCAAGTGAATTGGTACCTGGTGAAAAACAAACAATTTGCGGCACTCACAGAAATTGGCTTTTCAACAAAAGGATGCTTTTTATTACACTGTAACGGGACGGAGGCGAGCAGAGACTGAATCGTGGTATAGTTATAAATATATATATTGAATTGATATACATTATAATAATTAAACACACGATAAGTTGGTAACTGTGGTTGAAACGGCTCTGATATATTTATGATGTTTTTACGTACATGTTTTTAAATGGTTTCATTATTTGCTCATCATTATTTCTATAAGGTAACATAAAACTTGTTTTGTAATGTACATGACCTATGAATAAATTATCGGGGCTCAAAATATAACACGTACCTATTTAAATCCATCGATTCAACCAATTACGACTTAAAAGGAATTCTTCTCTACCCACAGAATCGTGTCGTTTCAGTGTCGTCTAGTATAAAATTATACTTATAAGATACAAATAATTTCACCCATAACTGTTTCTGCAACTTAACTATAATTAGTGCACACCCTTATATATTAAGGGTGTGCACTTTTATTAAATGATTACAATAAACGTACAAGTTGGAACATGGCTGTTTGATATAAAATTCAACGTAATACATTACATTGAAATATAATTATTATTATTATGATAAAACAATTGCAATGTCTACATCACAGAAAATTTCCTATCATTATTTCTACAAACATCTTCACTATTTATAGTAATAGTTGTATGATAGATCAGGGTCGTTTATATATGAATAGATATTCTCTTTGTTCTGTATGTATTTGTTTTCGTTTACGTCACTAGATAATATTTTTGTATTATTGGCGTTAAATCTATCACGAAACAGAAAAAATATTCAATTTGTTGAATTAAAAATTTGGTTCTCGTGAACAAAGCTATTTCTCTAGCTAAGCTATGCCTTGTAAAAAAAAAAACAAATCTATTTCGCCATCTAGTCCCAAATTAAGCAATTATATTTGCTTTTTTTATGGGTACTAAACAACTAATATACTATTTAAATACTTTTTTTTTGTAAATACATTCATGTTATAGATAAATTACACCCGGACACAGAACAAATCTTTATGTTCATCACACAAAGATTTGTCCTGGGTGGGGATCGAATCCACGAACGAACGTAATGAGGAAAGAGTGTCTATATCTTTGCGACTTCCTTCCCGCCTGTATCTAAGTGAGCCAAATACCAGATCATTTCAGCCGTTCTGGTACAATTGATTAACAAACATCTGTCCATATATACATCCATACATCTTTCGCATTTATACTATTAGTAGGATTACTAAGATGCACATTAATGGCAATATGATTCAAAAGATAGAAACGTAACGTGTTTAAAACGTGTGCATATTTTTTGAAAACTGGAATTTTAGGCTGGCATGTTGGTCTAGGAAAGCGCAGCGTGGGGCGGCCACCCGCCAGATGGACCGACGATCTGGTAAAGATTGCTGGTGGCCGTTGGATGCGGGCGGCACAAAATCGCTCGCTGTGGCGGAAATTAGGTGAGGCCTATGTTCAGCAGTGGACGTCATTGGGCTGATATGATAATGATGATGATGATGTTGGTCTAGTGGTTAGTGATCCTGACTGCTAAGCCGTAGGTCGTGGGTTCGATCCCCACCCAGGACAAATCTTTGTGTGATTAGTATGATTGTTTGTTCTGTGTCTGGGTGTAATTTATCCATAATATGTATGTATTTACAAAAAACTAATTATTTAAGTAATATACCAGTACCCATCACACAAGCAAATCTAATTGCTTAATTTGGGACTAGATGGCGCTGTGTGAATGTGGTGAAATATTATATTATATTATTTGTTTCAAAATCAGTATACCTACCATCAATGGTCTCTATACCTAAATTTGTTACTTATCGCATTTTGACTTAGAGCAATATAATATAATATATACCTAAAAACCCTCAATAAAATTATTAGATGCTTCAAAAAACACGTTATCATTGTTTATCTCTAAGCTACTGGTGTACACGGGTTGTATACAATCACTACTTACTTACATAGATAAACGAAACAATCATTCTCACATTTGTAATGACAATGATATGATAATAATAACATTTCTCGACATAACAAAATATTTATTATAAATATTATTTTATTTTACTTAATTGGGACATAAAACCATTACACATTACAGATATATAACAAAAGAATTATCAAAATAACCGTTACAATGATTAAATTAAATTAGAAAAGGTTAATGACACCTTCAAGTATTATAAATTAAAATAATGCAACTTTTTTAGATAAATTCATTCTATAACAATAACAAAAAGACAAAGACAGTACAACATTTCTACATAGTATATTGGACAATACTTAAAAGAACGGTCGTAGGGTGTAATCTTTTACGTAGCCTTAGAGTATAATGCACCAAAACCTCTAAACAACACGGATAATCCCAAAAATGTAGGTGCGAAATACTGGCCAACAATTCTTCGCTGTAAGCTCAGAAATATGTCGGCAGTAAATTAGTTTTAGAAAACAATGGCGTCGCGGCCACAGTGACACCCAACATTTTTCAACCGAGTAGTGCAGCCATGATTCATGAACTTAAATAAGACGCCTTGCCATTTCCTGGTGAATGTTTTAGGACATACAGCTTTTTGTCTAGGTACGAAACGATACTTACTACTCAATGTGCCAGATATGAACCAAATGATTATAAATCTGCCTTTTTTTTCTTCGAAAATCAAATTAAATATATTATGTGGTAATGTGATATTTTCGTGTGGTGTCGGATTAAGAATACATAATGTCACTACCCCATCTCAACCCGTGGGTCTAGTAAAAGGCGACTAAGGGAGTTCAGACAAGAGCAACGCGATAAAGGGAAAAATTCGAAACAAACCCTATGGTCAAAGTGGTATAGTAGGCTAAATTCCCTCCACATTCTTTGGAGGAGACCCGTCCCCAGCTGTGGAACGTTTATGGGTTGAAATGATGATAATGATGATGATGATATGATATAATAATAAGTGGTAGTAGAATGAAGGCAATAAGTAATTTGCTTATCGGCTTTGTCCAATTTTCCTGTGCGTAGGTTTGTGTTCAATCTTTTATATATCCAAATTCAGATGCCATTAAGTCACCTGTTTATTAGAAAACATTTTTCCTTCTGGTACTCACATTATATTCAAATAATATTACTTATTTGTTTATTTACTTATTTTTACCACTTTGAAAGAGTGAGAGGTCCAGTGACGAATTTATCTTTATTATATTTTACGGATTTCCGTCAGTCAGTGAATGTCATTCAAGCATACAAACAGGTAAAATGTTCCTTCTTGTTTTGTAAAGAAAATCAGTCAAGTGAGAGTGTGATTGCACCTGTATGGGTTCCGTCTCATTAAGTTTGACTGTCTATCTTTGTGTACGCAAATGACACCTGTGCCGCTCGACCAAACCTATCTTTTACAAAAATATTTAGTTTATCGATGCAAACAGAAACGTCTTGGTATTTTTATCAAAAAATATGGTGAAGAAAATTTGACCTCATATTCTAAATTGACTAAATTTCTACGTCACATTAAATTAATTTCGTATTATTTTTTGTCATTTTCTGAAACTCATGAAATATAAATATAATAATAAAGATGCTTCAAAAAAACTTTTTCATTTTCTTTTTACGTTATATTATTTCCTATAAATTTGTCATTAAACATTAAAAATATGAATAGAATTGAAAACAAAAAAAAAAATATATATATATATATATAATCATCATCATCATCATATCAGCCCAACAACGTCCACTGCTGAACATATAATAATTTAATTTAATTTATTTTATTTAAAAAAATTAGCATCTGACACGAGATGCTAATTTACAAAAAGAGAGTCTTAAGGTCACAGTAGTGTAGTAGATCAAAGTTTATTTTTTATTAATATATAATAAAATCAAAAATCTCTTTTGCTCAGCTTAAGAATAAAACCAAGACTGTAATAAATGTCAATCAAAACTTATAAAGCTATCCCATGAAAACCTTAACATTATTTACACCCTACATCTGAATAAAAGTGCATTGACTCAAGAGCTAGGGATCCGCACAACTATATAAGAACATTCTTAAAACACACATAAAAATAGGAAGTGTTTTTATAAAAAAACAACTTTGTTAAGCTGCAAATTAAGATTTGCTTACTTAGTCTAGTTTTTTCTAAGTGAAAATTGTTGCTACAGAGTAAAAGATGTTATAGTATTGGTTTAAGGTGACAAATTCAATGCAATTGAAGAATCTCATGCAGATGGAATTCGATTTTGAAGTACCTACTACGGATATTTTGAAGTATACGTATTATAGACACAATAATTTCACAAAATGAACATAAAAATGTATTCATGTAGTCTACTTCAATCATTTAGATCACAAACACGATACCTATGAACGTTAGCACCTTCTATCGGGTGAGCCGCCGTAGATCACCAATCGCAAATTAACAAAAGCAAATTGATAACGTAACAAATGATTATGGTGATGATCCTGAAGGTGCGATGATCCCTTAAGGTTGCATTATTGTCAAAAAGACATCGGTATCGATAGTCTTGAAAAACAACACTTATCAAGACAATTAGATAGATGCCATACCGAAAAACTATGTATAAATATACTTCTAAAACTAAGTGTTTTGTATTTTAATACATCGAGAAATATCTTTTTTATATTTAACATTCATAACTAACTAAACGAAAGTAATTCTAAATCCAACATCCCAAAATATGGCTGTACAATAACTATATCTTTCAAGACCCTTTCTTAAAAGATTAAAGATACTATCAGCATGTTTTGGGCTCTCCATACGCATGTTAAAAGAAACATGAACGAAACCCAAAATCAGCTTAGTCCACATAATATCTTTTGATGTACAAAATCTTCGTATTCAAATACTCAGAAGGTAGGTACTGCCACCAAAAATCGTGTATGCAAACCATATGTTATATTCAGAGAAAAAAAAACATATAAGTAAAGCTTCTAAAAGTAAACTAACAATTTACGAATGAAAGCGAATTTTTCAACTTAATACAGGAAAATGATTCTCCGTAACTTATCAGCTTTTTCTACCTCTTATTTAAAAAATATATGACAATGTTATTCTAAAGTCATTAAATGAAATTGTTGATGCTAACCGCGAGAAATAAATTTAATATTGCTGTGTACTTTGTATTAAAGAGTAAATCACAGTTTTGTAGCTCAAATAATATAAATGTTATATTGAAACTCTAAAAAAAAGTAAAATTGTTTTCTCCTTTACAGTATTTAGTTCACTTTCACTTATTCAAAAGTGAAAGGTTTATACAGTCTATGACACTAAACACTTTTGTTTATAAATAAAACATTCACCGTGATAATATTTAGAAATATTGAGCAATGTTACATTATTCTACAAAAACATATAACAAACACAACATTTCTTCGTATATTTGCAAACGTTTATTTGCGTCTTTTCATAATCCGATACATTATAAAAACAGATACCCTATCGTCATGTGCCAATATTTAACAGGCAAATAATATGCCATCACAGATTTTAATGTCATTTCGCCATTAGTAACGCTTGTTGCTTCATTGAAAATGAGCGATCTGGAAGAAAAACCTTTGCAAGAGAAAAAAGAACTAAATCAGAAGACGTTTAAGCAAAAATTGGCTAGTATACGAGAAAACATTACAGTAGAACCTGTACTAGCTTTCTATGTGGTCCCAGGAGAATTGGCTAGATTAGCAACTCAAAATTTGAATTTAGATAAAGCTTGCCGGGTGAATATGCAATATGGTGATCTAATTTGCGATGCTCTTATAGCCAGGAAAGGAGACAACTATACACAAGAAGAACTAGCTATACAAGGACTTATTGCTGGTATGGAAAGTTGGAAGAATATTCTCTTAACTGCCATACCGAGTATCTTAATACTATTCTTAGGGGCGTGGAGTGATAGAACTGGAAAGAGAAAAATGTGCGTTCTATTGCCTATAATTGGAGAGTTAATCATGTGTTTAAGTAACATCGTCAACACTTATTACTTCTACGAGTTACCCGTTGAAGTGACGATGTTTTTTGAGGCCTTCTTTCCTGCTATTACTGGTGGTTGGATTACTACTTTTATGGGTGCATTTGCACACATTAGTGATGTTTCTAGTGAAGAATCAAGAACTTACAGAATTGGAGTAGCTAATTTATGTTTAACAGCCGGAGGACCCATTGGATCTGCTTTGAGTGGTATTCTTCTAGATAAAATTGGTTACTATGGCGTATTCTCTTTAAGTTCTTTAATGTACTTGTTTAGTATATGGTATGGATTTATTTATATTATAGACTCTGAGAAGATTGTAACAGAAAAACCGAGGCGGGTAAGTTTTTTATTGCAATATATTCTCTTATTTCCATCGCCAATCGTTCTAACATACGTGATTAAAATCAAGTGCTTTTTAAAATTATCCACTATACCAATTGCATTCGTCATCTCATTCTTGTGGCCTTAAACTATGTATTTTCACTTTTGGGTTTATAAAACACAATTCTACGAAATAAGGTATGTTAAGATACATTTCATTATATTTGAAAAAGGTTTACATTTTAATAAAACGGTTTTCGTATAAGCGATTTTTAATTTTTCAGTGATATGAATCAGAATATGTGATATATTATGAATCAAATTTGGAGTAGAAATGAAAAACTAGTCTGAAAAACCAGTAAATTATGTATTCAGTAGGTAATTTTAGTGAAGCGACTGATCCACTACCAAAAAATTAAAAAAAGTACAAGAAACGTAATAACATTATTAAGCAGGTGTGTTACTAAAATCGAATCATCATCATCATATCATATCATATCAGCCCAACGACATGCACGTAAAGTCGACTGCTTGCAGAATGAATCGCCTGGTACACTGAGCTTCTTAAAAACATTTTTCGACCTACAACACGTAAGAGACACTTTATATGTGGCATTCAAGAAAGGTCCTAATTATAGAAGAATAAAGTCTATTTTGGTGATAGCATCGATAGCGTTTTTATGGGGCCCGACTTACGGTAAGTAGTCTTATATATTTGTCAACGTTAGAACTTAATTCGGACATAAATTCAAATTATCATTGGAATACAATAGAATTTATGCCAGCCCTAAAGTGCTTCGGTACTTTTGATTGAGACGTAAATGAGCTGCAAAAAAAATACTGGATCATCAAATCATTGCTACTCGTTCATGTTATTTGGCCTATCCTACAAGCTCACGACTTATTAAAGCTTAAATATTTACGTCAATGTTATACAAACCATGTGTTGTGTATTAAAACTAGCTATACCCATTTATTGCTTTCAGGTGAAAACACAGTTCAATATCTATTTACTCGATACCGTTTCAACTGGAATGCTCAAAAATACAGTTTCTACAACACTTTTTATATTTGTACACATTCACTCGGTAAGTTCACTATTAAGGGGGACTAAGAGTTTTAATATATTATTATAAATAGTGATGTTTTTTAGTATTTTCCTGCTTGTGGGTAGTTGTATCCAGAGCTCATTGATGAGGGGGTTTTAAAGGGGAGGCAACGCATGCTTGTGATGCTCTTGTTATTGTAGGTGTCCATGGGCTACGTTACAGTGGAGTTTCACAAAAGGTGAGCCGTAAGCTTCCTTGCCAACATCGAGTTATAAATAAAAAATAAAAATATTCGTGATAATCAAAAATACTATACGTCTGACCAGTGCGCAGCGTAATGTAGTAGACTAAAAAGTTTGTTTGTACTCTACTGATCAATAGATTATGAAGTAAATATTTTCATGTCCTATCAGGAAACATTGAAGCTTGAATTGGAACATGGGTTATTCAAGAAGATGTCACTTTAGTTGGTGTATCATATAGGTCATCTTATATGTATTGTTGTCACAAACTCAACAATAAGATTATAAATTGTATGGATCTCATCAACATCAATAACTATTGGTATTTTTAGGCGCTCTGATCTCAATTAGTTTATTCAGTCACCGCCTGAAGTGGAACGAATCGGTGCTAGGCGTTATATCCAGCTGTAGCAAAATTGTAGGCGCTTTGGCTACTGCACTCGCAAGAAATACAAGGGATATGTATATTGGTATGTACAAAGATAATAATTAATTTATAAAAAATATAAATTGACTGGTTAACGGGCTATCTGATCAATCTACTACTAAATATGCTGGGTGTAGAAGCGTAAACTCTGCAATATTTATTTATTAAAAATATTTTTCTGGTATTCATCTTGAAGAGACAATCAATATGGATTTCAAATGCAAGTATGTGTTATTATACTGCAATACTTTAATGTGTATAACATCGAAGTTTTGCTACAAAGTAATAATACAGGACTATAACTAAGTACTTTCCCTCGCTTGAATTTTTCATATGTATCTATTCGAAAATAATGTTTTAACAATTTTTAGCGGTAGCTATTGAAACTTTCAACGCAACTTCATTCACCGCACTTCGTTCTATTTCATCTAAGCTGTGCACAAGTGATGAACTGGGTAAGTTTTCCAATATTTTTTTACAAGAAGTCACCTTATTAGATATTTTAAAATCTTTATTGAAAGTGCATGTTCACCTTAACAGGAAAATGTATCCGAAAATACATACAACAAAGATAGTGGGTTATCTAAGCAATTTGTACGTGATTCCAGGTAAAATGACGTCATTCTTCAATCTGGTAGAGGTAGCGACGTCTATGGTATTTGGTCCCATGTATTCGACTATATATCGGTACACAATCAAAATTGACCCCGGAATTGTATATTACGTTAGCACTGTACTTACGCTACCACCGCTTGCTTTCTTCGGGTGAGTTATTGTAGCTCATTTTGTGACAAGTAATGGACAGAATTCAACTTTTTACTACCTAACTAAAGCTTTCTTATGCTTTTTTTTAATTATTTATTGCTAAGTAATGTAAAATCAGAAAAACTTCCTTCTTGACCAGCTTCTAAACATTTGCTGTGTATTAATGAGTTAAAAAAGTATTGATAATATTAATAAGTTAAATGACTATGCTAACTTAAAAATTATATTTGCTGTATACTGGATATTACTGGATTGATGAATCATCTCGTATCGTCCTGTGCTGTGTTATTTGCACAACTGAACGCTTTTCTGTCCACTCGTGAGCATTAAATGGACTTGAACTTTAAGCATCATGAACAAAATCGTAAAAAATGTTTTGAAACTGGTAGAGCAGGCAGTTGTCTGATAGTACACATGCCTTCAGGAGATCCTCAAGAAATTAAATAATTAATAACCGTAACATGAATTAACATTAACAATTTTTACAGATGGTTCTTTATACAACACAAGAAGTTACTTCGCAAGGCAAGAAAGATTAAAATAGTAGATAAAACTAATGCTACACAACTAGAAACTAAGAAAAAAGATGGTCAATTAGCTCTTAGTATTGACCTTGAACCTGAAAAGTATGTTTTGGATTAATTTAATGTGTTTTAGAAAAGAAATAAAACTATAGTAGTATTCCAAAATTCTAAGCAAACAACCGAAGCATATCTTATAATTTAGATTCGTTACTGTCAATAAACTTTATGAAGTTCTTTTAGTCTACACCTACATGTCGTATGAATTGGTATAAAAAAAATTATTCAATCAAATAAATTTAATTTCTGACAAAAATAATAATCATTTATTAGTATTTAAAGTTACATTATTATTATTATTAACTAACTTAAAGTACTATTAAAACATAATATTTACAACCTAACTAAAAAAAACAAGAATAAGGAAATAGAGTGAACTAATAAAAAATGGTATATATAATTCGTAATATCGTAGGTAGCTGGCTGTAGTTTCATGTTACATTTTTTTTCTTTTTAATCCTGTATCCTCCGATTGCAGAAAAATTAATACCTATGTGCTTATTATCTAATAGACCAATATTTCTTACACAAAGTATTTCCAAATATGAAACAACATTTTCTTTATATCTGAACTAAACAAGGAATGTGTACTCAGACATAATAAGTGTGAAATATTAAAGTAAGATTAGATAAGAAGAGATATCTACTCTATCATTGTTAACTAGGATTTTATTGACAATCATAGAGGCACTGTAAACATTCATGTTAGTTTAGTTACAGTAGCAATTATAGCCAATACGGCTACTCCTTACGAAAAACCTTTGAAACATTATAAATGTAGGAACTGAACGTTATGAAAGATGAATAGTATATATATAATATATAATAGTATGTATATATGAGGATGATGACATTATGTTAAGTATGAACGAGTGAAACGGATAAAATATACCTACATGAAATGACAAAACCTAAGAGTGAAAGATACAGTAGTGAATGATAATTGAAATTGATTGATTAGTATTAAGATCTAGGACTGTAAAGACGTTGCTAAGTAAAATGAAACAAAAATTCAATATTGTAAAGCTTGCTTTTTTGGCTCCTTCTCGAATTCTTCTCACATAAATATTTACATGTTTTGTATACAGCAACAACGTCACAAACAGTAATGTCTATTTACGTCTTGTAAATAAGTATTACTGTCTATGACGTTGTTGTTTGATAAGAATACGCATTCACAATACGCTAAATTATACTTTTGGAATTGCAAGTCTCATAAGGATACGGCAATAGACAGAGGCCTGAACTTTGGCAAAATATGATTTTCTTTGCTTATACTTCTAGATCATTGTTCTCTGCTTTACCTTTGTGTTGTTCCAACGCTAAGTAAAGCAACAGTATAAATGGAATTGTGCAGCTATCCCATTTATACCGTTATATGCATTACAATTATTATTCTATTAATAACATAAAACAAACAAAACATTGATACGTATACTTGCAGAGGCTTTCTTGTCAATCCAGTGCATAATATGACAACAGATACCATATCGTTATGTACTAATATTTGAGAGCAAAATAAGGTGCAAATGCATTTTATTATCACACAACCTTAGTAATACTTGCTACTTCAAAGAAAATGGGTGATATGGAAGAAAAACCTTTGCAAGAGAAAAAAGAACTGAAAAAAAAAACGTTTAAGGAAAAATTAATTAGCATCCGAGAAAACATAACCATAGAACCAGTTCTGGCTTGCTATGTTGTACCTGGAGTACTTGCAAGATTGGCAACTCAAAATTTGAATTTAGATAAAGCTTGCCGGGTTAATATGCAATACGGTGATCTAATTTGCGATGCTCTTATAGCTAGGAAGGGAGACAACTATACACAAGAAGAACTAGCTATACAAGGACTTATTGCTGGTATGGAAAGTTGGAAGAATGTTCTCTTAACTGCCATCCCAAGTTTTTTGATACTATTCTTAGGGGCGTGGAGTGATAGAACTGGGAAGAGAAAAATTTGCATCTTATTGCCTATCATAGGAGAGTTACTCATGTGTTTAAGTAACATCGTCAACGCTTATTACTTCTACGAGTTACCCGTTGAAGTGACGATGTTTTTCGAGGCCTTCTTTCCTGCTATTACTGGCGGTTGGATTACTACCTATATGGGTGCATTTGCATACATTAGTGATGTTTCTAGTGAGGAATCAAGGACGTACAGAGTCGGAGTAGCAAATTTATGTTTAACAGCCGGGGGACCCATAGGATCTGTTCTGAGTGGTATTCTTCTAGACAAAATTGGTTATTATGGCGTGTTCTCTTTAAGTTCTTTAATGTACTTGTTAAGTATATTGTATGGATTTATTTGTATTAAGGACCCTGAGAGGATTGTAAAGGAAAAGCTGAGCCAGGTAAGTTTTCGTTGTTGTGAAATGATAACAATTCATGTACCGCCAACCGCGTGCACCTGTATAGTCAGCGCACCACTATTATTTAAACTAGAAAAAATTAAAATATATACCTATTGAGTTTGATTCCAGTTTTTGCGTTTGTGCGGTATTGATGCTATCAATAGATGGAGTAAGGAACGAGACGTGGTAGATAGAGTAATATTATTTACGTTAAGAGTAAATTATTTCCTTTTACGTGAATTGATTCACCAAATTGTGAATATTTTACACCTGATTTCAACAAAAATAATTCGCCTATCATAATTGTACTCTAGGTGGGTAGTCTGTTGCTACATACCGTCATGTCTTATTAAATGCTTTACAAGTATCAATAGAAATAGATTTCGCTGCATTTAGCTTCTAGAAAGTGACTAAACCACCGATAGCCGATATTAATAGTAGCTAGTCTGCAGAGACTCTTATAATAATTATCATATTCATAATTACAGAGTGAATCGTCCGGAAAACAGAGCTTCTTAAAAACATTTTTCAATTTAAAGCACGTAAAAGACACAATACATGTGGCATTCAAGAAAGGTCCTAATCACCGAAGGACAAAGTCTATTTTGGTTTTAGCATCGATTGCGTTTATATATGGCCCAGCTTACGGTAGGTGTATATTCTTAGACTTATATTTTATTCAACGTTCGAGCTTACTTTGGACATTAATCCAAATTTATCATTGAATTTCATTACAATTATTTACTATGTCTTTCTAAAAGTGCTTGGTTCCTTTTGGTGAAGGCGTAAATAAGCTAAGTAATATTTAATACAGTTTTAAATTGTAGCACTTTTCCACTAGATACCACTAATAATGACAACGTAAAAATTGATAATAGCTACTGTAAGTAGAATTTCATGCTGTGGCATGTCAGCCTAAATAAAATAAATAATTTACAGTTAGAAATAATTATGAGTCTTCCATTTGATTAAAGTGGTATTATGCTATAATTATTGCTTTCAGGCGAACACACGGTACGCTATATGTTCACTAGATACCGCTTCAATTGGAATGCTCTAAAATATAGTATCTGCAACACTTTTTATATTTGTACGCATACACTCGGTAAGTTTATCAGATAAGAAAACAAATAGACAATATGACGAGAATCTTTGATGAGAGAAGGTACCGGGGCCTGAATAGTGGGACGGAATAGGTTATCAATGACAATTGTGATGGTGGACGGACGACCTGAAAAATGTTACTGGGTATGACTGGATCTGAAAGGTGACAGACCGAGTTTTATAGCGTGTGTTACAAGAGGACAATGTACAGCAGTAGACTGCAATAGGCTAAAATGATGATGATGATCTTTGTACTAAAATAATTGGTTTTTTCTTTAGAACACCTAATCCTACTCGACAACTAGATTATAAATTGTATAAATCTATTTTTATTATTGAGGCTATTGTTTTTTTAGGAGCCCTTATCTCAATAAGTTTATTTAGTCGCCGCCTGAAATATGACGACTCGGTGCTAGGCCTAATATCCAACTCTAGCAAAATCTTGGGCGCTCTGACTACTGCACTTGCAAAAAATACAAGGGACATGTATATTGGTATGTATAAAGATAATTAACATATTTTTTCAGAAATTCATATTCTAAATGTATCACGCAAGCAATAAAAGATACCAAACAAGTATTAATTAAAAAAATCAAAATACCCAACTGCCTATAGTATATATATATATGTAGCCTTAGACCAATGAATTCGAAGAATATACTGGTAAAAGGCTTAGATATAGAGATTCGGTGATGAATACGAATATAAAAACACCTTGCACTTCAAAATCGGTCAAGCGATTTAGGAGGAGCCGCGGGCAATAGTTAGTGCAAATATAATTGAATTAGGCTATTAATTAGCTCTCACCTTATACCCATATTGCGATACCAAAAAAAGTTACGTTTACGTGCGCCATATTGGTTTTTTGTTGACGTCACATAGCCTATGACACTCGGGGGAAAAATACAAATCTAATGACACCTCACACTTTAAAATCAGCCAAGCCGTTTAGGCTACCGATGGTCACAATGGAACAGACATGCCCACATACATAAATACATACGCGCAAATAACATTAGCCTCTTTTTTTGGCAGTCGGGTAATAACATATTATATTTATCAAAATAATTAAGTATGTATAACCACAAAAAAGTCTATCTCTGTTCTGTGTGTATATCTAACGCCGTTGGTTGCAGCCGGCTTAATATCGCTCGCTGTGGCAGAAATTAGCTGAGGCGTATATCCAACAGTGGACGTCTCTTTACTGATATGATGATGAACGCCTGTTTTAATTTTCCATACGTATTTGTTTTGATAGAACTTATTTGAAAATTCTTTTAATAAATTTCAGCGGTAGCTGTTGAAACATTGAACGCGACTTCATTCACTGCACTTCGATCTATTTCGTCCAAGCTTTGTACAAGTGATGAATTAGGTAAGATCTGTTCCAATATACCTACAGTTGTTTAATTCTTCTAATTTTAGAACCTAGTTTATTTTAAAATTTTAATTGCAAGTATGTGTAATAAACCTTAACAGAAAAATAGATCCAAAAGTACACAGAGTGAAAAATGTCTTTTGTCTAAGGAATTCGTACGTGATTCCAGGTAAAATGACGTCATTCTTCAATCTGGTCGAGGTGGTGACGTCCATGGTATTTGGTCCTATATACTCGACAATATATCGGTACACAATCAAAATTGATCCCGGAATTGTTTTTTATGTTAGCACTGTACTTACGCTACCACCGCTTGCTTTCTTCGGGTGAGTTAATTTTTTTGCTTTTGGATAAGATTGATAAGAATGGATAATATATATAAGATATTTTTTTACTTTTTATTACCAGTCCTACAGCACTTGCGTGAATTGCACCTAACATATTCCTCGAAGAGCACCTACTCATATTCTTGTTTGTAAATTGGTTTATTTATTACGAATAGTACTTTCCAAAAATATTGGTAGGTGCTCTTCGAGAAATATGTTAGATGGGTGAATTTCAACAAGTCCATTAAAATATTCATTTCCGTGGATTTTTTTATCTTTAGTTTTATATTAAAAAAAATTAGCGTTTCTTAAAGTTTTTGATAATGTGTGTATTCTTGCTCACTTTCAAACAAATAACTAAAAAACCTAACGAGATATACAAGTTTAAAAATTACGTGCCACAGCGATGAAACATGCTCGCATGGCAATGAAACAAGCGTACACGGCAATGAAAGAACTGTGCCACGGGAATGAAAGAATCAATCACGGAGATGAAAATCCACATAAAACATTATTTTATATAATTATCTACTTACATGAATGTTATACTTACATACAATAGATACACATTTTGTAGATTAAATAGCTGCAAAAGGAGTAAAATTAAAGAAAAAAATAATGGAATCGAACCGATCATTTTAATTATTAAACATTCTACATTAAAAAAATCTTGATATGAAATCAGCCTTCCAAACTTAACATCAAATAAACATTAACAATATAGCTATAGAGCTATTAATATTATACTTATTGCATTATTTGTTGTTTATTTATAAAACGAACAGGGGCAAATGTAAAACAAAATAAATATAAATCATCATCATCATCATCAGTAACCCATTAATGTTCGGGTCTCCTCTCCTCTAACTAGAGAGCTGAGAGGGTTTAGGCCATAATCCACACACGCTGGCCTAGTGCGGGTTGGTGGATCAGACATACCCATAGAATTTCTTCTAGAGTATGTGGGTTTCCTCACGATGTTTTCCTTCACCGTTAGCAGATGGTAAGTCACATGACTAGTACATATAAATTCCACAAAGTGAAATCCACATTGGTACTGCTGGTCGGAATCGAACTCGGACCGCGTGTTTAACACGCCGGTCTCTTATCCATTCAGCCACCATCGCTTAAAAAAAAAATATCAAAAGAAAAAAAATTCCACACATTTATTTATTTAGGTTTATAAAAATATTTTTGCATACATACACTTGAAACTCAAAGAAACAAGTAAAAATCTTAAAAATACGATATAATATTACTCTCTCTCTCTTTATTTAAGAGCTGGGCTCTTTTCGGTGGAATAATTTCCAATTCTCTCTTTTTCCTGCCAATTCTCTCACCTCCTGATACGACACCACCCGTACCTTCTCCTAGATCTAATTAATATATGTCCTCCTTGGTCTACCTCTTCCTCTCATGCCTTCTATCTTTCCTTCTATGATGTTTTTTATAAACGGATCGTGTCGTATCAGGTGTCCAATCATTTTTCGTCTTCTGTTCTCAATGTTTTTATCATAGTTCTTCTCTCTTGTACTCGTTCCAGTACCTTTTCTTTGGTTATCATTTCTGTCCAGCTTATGCCCTCCATTCTTCGCCAATACCACATTTCAAAAGCTTCCAATCTTTCTCTGTCTCTTTGTATCATAATCCAGGTTTCGCTTCCATAGAGTGCAATGCTCCAAATGTATGATTGGAGGAACCTTTTCCTGATTTTTAACGAAATGTGTTTACACTTGAATATTTGTTTTTTCCTGTTAAATACTTGTTAGGCTATTGCAATTCTAGCTATTATATCTTGTGTGCAACGAGCAGTTTCATTTATGATTGATGCAAATGCAGCAATGTCATCTGCAAAACAGATGAATTTAATGTTTTCTCCATTTATTTTGATCCCCCCTGTAGATTTCTCTTAATTTCGTTTATTGCAAACTCTATGAATACATTAAATATCAATGGTGAAAGAGGGCAACCTTGTCTAACTGCCTGTCTAATCTTTGCTGTTTCTTTTTCTTCTCCTATCTCAATTAAAGTTTCTTGTTCTTTATATAATTCCATGATAATTTTTCTGTCTCTGTAGTCTACTCCAACATATTTAAGTGTTTTCATCATCAATTTCTAATCTACCCTGTCAAAGGCCTTCTCTAAATCAATAAATGCTATATGCGTATCCAGCCCTAGATCCTACCTTCTATAAATTATCAATTATCATCCGCAGTGCTAATATACCTTCTCTGGTACCTTTTTTCTGTCTAAACCCATATTGGTCTTCTCCCACTACTTCTTCTACTTTCGGTCTTAATCTATTCTGAATTATTTTTAAAAGTATTTTTGAAGCCTGTGATATAAGGCTTAGTGTTCTGTGCTCTTAACATTTGACGGTGTTCTGTTTCTTAGGTAATGTCACGGTTTTACTCACTTTAAAGTCTTTTGGCACTTTCCCTTCTATATCTATATAAATTGTTATCCTGATAATAAAATTATTATTATTATATACATAAGTTGAGTAATTTTGAATAGTTCTTCATGCATTGGTGGGCATACGGCATATTTTATGAGTTCAATATAGATACCGTCCTCTCCCGCTTTTCCATTTTGAATATTATTTTGTATTATTATTGTTTTTTAATAGTTATTAAAAAACAAAAAATAATAATAATTTTGTAAGGTTTAATAAGGAAAGATCTTTTAATAATTGACTGCACAGTAAAAACTCATGAAGTCTTTCATCGGATTACAGAAGGTTAACTTGACGGATCCTGTACTGTCAGTACGCAGTACTACCTTTATATAACAGGTAAAAATGTTTTCTTTGCCTAATCATACCTTGGCGATGAAAACATAAGTCACGGAAATGAAACACCTGGCCACGGAAATTAGAGTTAATTGTTTTACAAGGCAGGGCAATGAAACTTTTTTAATTTACGTGTCTTTTTTTTCATTACCATAGCAAATTTAGGCCATGGAAACCATAGCAATGAAAACATAGCGATGAAAATCAAGGCAAAAATATAAAATAACAAAAAGTCTATTGATTGTTCGAAATAAACAAATAAATAAAGAAATAAACAAAAGAAATGGCTTTCTATCGAATGTATAATCAAGACGACAAACTTATTCAATAGAATGTTATATCTATCCATAGCGATGAAGGAAAAAATGTCCAGTAACATAAAAATCGAATACTTACGTTTATGGTGCCAAAACGCAGGCGCGTACACACGTCCTTTTGCGTCGAGCACTTAGGCGGCACTAGTATGCAACGTTTAGCGCATAGGAGGGAGGACGCAAGTTGTTGTATAAAAAGATATCCTTAAACATGTTTAGGACACGGCAATTAAAGGTCATTCTGGGACAAATGTATTTCTATTAACCATTCCTTGTATTGTTTAAATATTTGAATAAATGTGTTATATAACAATACTTTAACTATCCACGCATCAAATAAAACTAAGATTTAATATAAATAACCACTAGATTTTTATTTATGAGGTATTACAACACAGTAGGTGACGTGTGGACAAACACGGCAATTAAAGATTTCAAGGTTTATTTTTTTTTTGTGGATTACTCCTAATCCTATTTAATAAAATGTTTAGTGCTACTTATAGATTACTATGTCAGCTAAACAGAAAAAAATGTTAGAGCACTATTAACTATGATTTTAGTACCGATTTCATCGATGCCACGCAATTTTTGGTCCCGTGAAATTCACCCAGATGCGATTCACGTAGGTGCTATTCAACTGGGTGCTGTACGAGGAATGCATCGTTATTTATTTACTAAACACATAAATTAGAATATCAAAAATTTAATTAATTTTTGTTTTTAAATATGTATCCATAACAATTAATTTTACAGATGGTTCTTCATACAGCATAAGAAAACTCTTCGAAGAACTAGAAGGAATAAAATAGAAGATAAAACTTATGTTAAAGAACTAGAAAATAAGAAAAACGAAGAACAATTAGCCCGTAGTATTGACCTCGAACACGAAAAGATTGTTATAGAATAATTTAATGTATTTTAGAAGAGGTTATATTAAAGTAGCTTAAAAAAATGTTAAACAAAATACCAATGCTTCAATGATCATAGGTGCTATTAAATAGATGTATTTAATTTCGTTGATATCAATAAAATTATGTAATTTGTACTGTATTTAATTTTAAACTGAGTGAGTCAAGCTTACAGGATATAATTATGAAATCGTATTTTCTTTGTAGGTCTTTCTATATGAACAATCATAATGCCTACTTACTAATATTCTTATACATTTACAGTGTATGCAGCGCACGCTAGAAAAGTTCAACAATAAAAATAAATTCAGCCAATTTGCATGACATATTTATAAGTCATGTAAATGTTTAAAAACTTATGGATTAACCTAAAAAGGGCTCCCTTTTTATCCGACTGTCAAGACGGGTATTGTTTTTCGCGCGTATCTTGTATGTTTGTAAATTTCTTTATTCCTACGAATCTTCCAAACGGCTGGATGGATTTTGACAATTAGGGTATCGTTAGATTCGTCTAGAAAACCCAAGTGACCTTAGATAGGTTTTAAAAATAAAAAGACTTAAACGGCGGGCTTTTTGACGCCAAATTGTAAGAAGTTCAATTTTTTTTTTAACCAAATCTATCGAGTAGAGTGTCAAAATAAAGGGAATCAGATGGAGATTACAAATATATACATATGTTATGTATTTAAATTGAATCAGGTATAATAATATTACAATAATTTTACGGTCTTTTTAGTGCGTTGCTCTCTGTTGATTTCTTGCACTCGAGTTATTAAATTTTTTAAATTATATTTACTTGTTATTATATTTTTAGTCCCAGTGCTCTTCTTAGTGATCTTTGACAATTCTAGAAGAGTATTACTATGGTATACCTGTTTACAGTTAATAAACATCTCTAATTTTTTATGATAACAATGTTAGTATTCTTAATGATTCTCTACTCTATTAAACTTAATTTCATTTATTTCATTTATAAACAATGTACATTGTATTTGAACATGTTTTTTATATAAGATACTCAGCTCTCTAGATAGAGGAGTGGATACCCGAGCCCAGCAGTGGGACTTTATGGGTTGCTGATGAATCAATAGGAGCGTCTAAAGTTTCAATATAGTTCAATATCACGTTTTTTTTATTACTTATGCCACAAACATTTTGATGATATATATTTAAAACAGATTTGTTTTTCATCATCCGCACTGGTTAATTTCTGTTGTAATAATTTCACATCATTTTTTAGATCTTCGACAAGAGATGTGTCACAATTTAGAGTGTCGCTAAGTAGACTTGAATCAAGTAGTGTAGAATTAAGTACATTGTTGTTGTGTGTTGAATTTAAGTCCGAATTTGATCTTACTAAACAATTTCTAAAAGTAATAATCTCCATATTCAATTACCAATTTGATTATAAATAATTCTTGCTTGTCCAAATTAATACATTTTTCCTAAATATATTCCGTTTGCGAACAATGTATAAAATCGATTTTTATAGATTGACAATTATTATATCAAGAATATCATCCATTATATTCGAGGTCATAGTTGTCAATGGTCATTCAGTTGTTCGTCCGATATCCTTATGTTGGTCAAATCATAGATTTAGGCGCGCGGATCCTAGGTCTATGGGTCAAATTATCTTAACTGTCAATGTGTCGATTGTATTGACAATTGACACATTTCGTTTTCATTTTAATATGTCCTGTGTGCGCATGAGTGAGTGCGACGTTTTACAACAAAAACAGCTGTTAATCAGCTGATTGCGAGTGTGCAGGTAATTTTCAAAATGTATGTAACGATGTTCTTTAATATAATTTATAGTTTCTTGACTCACAATATGGCCCTGAATTTGATGTTGTCACTCGCGTAGAGGTTATGTTAACAAACAAGATCACTTTTAAAACAAGTTTTGTACATATTCTGCTAGTTTTAGTAGGTTAGACGTAGTAAAGGGTCTTATGAACGACGAACGATTGTGACTTACTAACTCTTTATACTAATTAGTTTGAAAAATGTTACTGTGAAATCGCAGACGACAACAATTTTTTAAACAACTTCATTCAATTAAAAACATTAAACAAACAAAACATTGATTCGTATATTTACAGAGGCTTGCTTGTTTAGTTTCAAATAATCCTATACGAAATATAAAAACAGACACCCTATCATTATGAGCTAATATTTACAGGCAATAAACGTACCATCGTAGACCTTAATATCATTTTATCTTTAGTAATACTTGCTTGTTCAAAGAAGATGGACGACGTGGTAGAAAAACCTCTGCAAGAGAAAAAAGTTCTAAAAAAGAAAACCTTTAAGCAAAAATTAGCAAGTATACGAGAAAACATAACAATAGAACCAATTTTGGCTTTCTACGTTATCCCAGGAGCGCTTGCAAGATTGGTAACTGAAAATTTGAATTTAGATAAAGCTTGTCGGGTTAATTTGCAATATGGGGATCTACTTTGCGATGCTCTAATAGCTAGGAAAGGAGACAACTATACGCAAGAAGAACTAGCTATGCAAGAACTTGTAGCTGGTATAGCAAGTTGGAAAAATATCATCTCTACTGCCATCCCAAGTTTCTTGATACTATTCATAGGTGCATGGAGTGACAGAACTGGGAAGAGAAAAATTTGCATCTTATTGCCTATCATTGGAGAGTTACTCATGTGTTTAAGTAACATCGTCAACACTTATTACTTCTACGAGTTACCCGTTGAAGTGACGATGTTTTTCGAAGCCTTCTTTCCTGCTATTACTGGCGGTTGGATTACTACTTATACAGGTGCATTTGCTTACATTAGTGATGTTTCTAGTGAACAATCAAGGACGTATAGAATTGGTGTAGCTACTTTATGTTTATCAGTCGGAAGACCAATTGGATCTGTTCTGAGTGGTATTCTTCTAGATAAAATTGGTTATTATGGCGTGTTTTCCTTATGTTCTTTGATATACTTAATAAGTATATCGTATGGATTCATCTGTATTAAAGACCCCGAGAGGCTGGTAATGGAAAAGGGAAATCAAGTAAGTTTTTTGTTCAAATACTCTACATGCTATACTACGGTTTAGTATTTTTACACTTTACTAATTATGTAATATTCTTAAAATTGTGTCATAGATTTCTCTCTTTCTCTGTTTTTTATTTTATTTTTACGCAACTTATTATTGCATCATACGAAATTAATCAAATAATTTAGACTTAAGCATACCTTTTAGAATAATAATACATTTATTTGTCCGTTGAAGTGGGAGTAAAACAAAGCTAGATATAAGTACCTATCAGATAAATATAAAACCCAGATTTCCTCGATACAGGCTTGCCTAGTGAGGAAATCAAAGGCAAAATTATTGTTATGCTCTTTTCTGCAAAATGTATTAACCTTATTTAAGTAAACTCTGTTGTTACTGTTATTCCTACTTGTATATTTTGCAATAATAAATAAATTTGAATTTGAATAATATTCGTATCAGTTAATTAACACAAATAAAATTATACGTCAAAAAAGCACAGCGACTTTTTGTTTCTAATTTCGGATTTATAATTGCAGAATGAATCGTCTGGCACTAAGAGCTTCATAAAAACCTTTTTCGAACTTAAACACGCAAAAAGCACTTTATATGTGGCGTTCAAGAAAGGTCCTAATCACCGAAGGACAAAATCTATTTTGGTGTTAGCGTCGATAGCATTTATAACAGGTCCAGAACTCGGTAGGCACCTATAATATATTTATAGAGTATTTCATTCAATTTTCGAGCTAAATTCGGACATAAACTAAATTATTATCGGAATTTTAAATCTAATTATTATATCTAATCTAAATTATTATTTCTTATTTCAAATTACTTATTACATTATATTTCAGTCTCATAGTGCTTCGGTACTTTTAATTTAATTTATAATTCAGATGCAATCTTTTTATTTTATTTTTTAAATAGTAGTTTCATAATATTTTATCAATTACCATAACTATCACCATATTTATGCAAGTAGAAACAGTAATTGATTTGTATTTGGACTTTATTATTTCATAAACATTATTGCACAACATTATTACATTCACAAACTTAAAATTGTAAATATTTAAGAAGTTTTACTGCTTACTGCTTTCAGGCGAACACACAATACGCTATATGTTCACTCGATACTGCTTCAACTGGAATGCGCTAAAATACAGTTTCTACAACACTTTCTTTATTTGTACGAACTCAATCGGTAAGTTTACGACCTAAACATGCTATAGTTGTGACAAGCTATATCTACATAGACAAACACAAAAGATATCATGTAACTTCATGTAGTGATATCAAACATTCAAAGTAGCAGCACTCGTTTTCATCCTAAGGGGCGACTTAGGCAACAAATTACAAGAAACCTATACAATAAACACATACCCTTAACGAAATTCTAAGTGTATGTCAACCTGCATTGGGCCAGTGTGTGGATCAATAAACCCTCTGAGCTCTCTAGATAGGGGAGACCCCAGCACAACAGTGGTACATTAATGGGTTGATGATGATGCACAACAGTAACAGCAGGCTAAGCATAAAAAAGAGAGATTAGAGAATCCTCAATGGATCTCTTTTCAAGATCGTCTTATCGTCCCAGGATCTGAAGAAAGACACACTATTACTTTTTTACTGACGCACCGTGCAGACAGAACTAAGGATAAGGAAGCTAGTATACTTATAAATTAATATAACTCATTTTTTCAGGAGCACTTGTCTCAATAAGTTTATTTAATCATCGCCTGAAGTGGCACGAATCTGTCCTGGGACTCATATCCAACTTTAGCAAAATTTTAGGCGCTCTAACTACTGGACTCGCAAGAAATACAATGGACATGTATATTTGTAGGTATAAAGAAAGAATATTATTTTATACCAAAATATAAGTGAACTGACAGACTAACCCACAGCCATTAAGCAAGATCTAGAAGTATAAAATAAATATTTTTATTTGATGTACTTGAGCATTGTCATAGGGTTTTTTGAAAACTCTTTCCATAAATCGCAAAAGATATTGAAATAAAATACCACCTGGGTGGAGTATGGGGGGACATTGATCAATAAAGTTTTAATCTAAATTAAATTAAATTTAATCTAAAAATGTCTAAACATTGAAGAATTCTCACAAAAGCAAAAAATACAAAATAACAACAATTGGCTACACTAAAATATATTTTAAGTGTCATCAATCAATTATATATAAAGTCAAGTGTTTTGATGAATTTGCTTGAATTTTCCATGCACAATAAAACTAATATTTGAATAATCTGTTACAATACAATACTGTTTAAATACCTACTGTTAAATTTCAGCGGTAGCTCTTGAAACGTTCAACGCGACTTCACACACTGCACTTCGTTCTATTTCATCAAAACTGTGTACAAGTGATGAACTAGGTAAGAATAATCAATATATGACATTTTAAAGGTGTTTTATATATATATAAAACACCTTTAAAATGTCCTAAATTGTTACTTTAAATTTATTTTAAAATCTTCGGTACTAGTGTGTAATTTCTATGTGATTCCAGGTAAAATGACGTCAATCTTCAATCTGGCAGATTTGGTAGCGTCCATGGTATTTGGTCCTATATACGCGACTATATATCGGTACACAATCAAAATTGATCCCGGAATTGTTTTTTACATTAGCACTGTACTTACGCTACCACCGCTTGCTTTCTTCGGGTGAGTTTTTTTTTTTTTGCTTTTTTAACATGTAATGGATAAGGTTCAATATGTTTTACTACCCATTTTTTGTTCATTTTTTATAAGTTACTAGCGGACCCGACAGACGTTGTCCTGAATGATATACCAATCGATTGAATTTTTTGTTTTTTTTTTAATTTGTGAATCTAAACCATCCTCGAATCCACTTGAACACATACACAAAAATTCATTCAAATCAGTTCAGCCGTTTAGAAGGAGTTCGCTGTCAAGACACGTACAGAAGAATTATATTTATAAAGATATAAACAAATACATAAATTAAATTCATTTTTGTTTTTAACTATATATTCATAACGTTTAATGTTACAGATGGTTCTTCATACAGCACAAAAAAACTCTTCAAAGAGCTAGAAAGAATAAAATAGAAGATAAAACTAATGTTCAAGAACTAGAAACTAAGAAAAAAGAAGAACAATTAGCCCGTAGTATTGACCTCGAACACGAAAAGATTGTTATAGATTAATTTAATGTATTTTAGAATAGAGGTTTTATTAAAGTAGCATAACAACAAAATGTTAAAGAAAATTATGTAATTTTGTATTTAAGCCTGTGAGGCATTTCATACATTTCTATCAATTTAATTTGAAATTGAGTGAGTCAAGCTTACAAGACATATTATGACCGCGCATTTTTTGCAGATCTTCCTATTAAATTTTTTGTAATGCTATCCTACTAATATCCTTACACATTTACAGTGTAAGCAGCGTACGCTAGAAAAACTCTCGATAGCTTTTTTCCCAAGTCCATGGACAAATAGTTTAACCAATTTGCATGATATATTTATATGTCATATAATAATCTAAAACTTCATCTGTGAATCATTCGGTTAATTGATGAAACCAGTAAGAAAGTCTATGGAGCAGTTCTTGAGTTGGTGGCCTGTAGACAATAGACATGCGCAGCGGAGGAGCTCCTTTGGTTTGCTTGCTGATCTTTGATAATTCTAGAAGAGCATTCATGTAGTACACCTGTTATCAGTTACTGAACATCTCTAGAATTTTATGATAACAATGTTAGTATTCTCAATAATTTTCTATTCTATTATTCTACTAATTATTGTCATCATCATGAAAAAAGTAACTGAGGTCATGGAAACAAAATTACACGATGAAATCGCAGACGACAACTGCATATTATGTACTTTCCTAAGATAAACATTAAACAAACAAAACATTGATTCGTATATTTACAGAGGCTTGCTTATTTAGTTTCAAATAATCCTATACGAAATAGAAAAATAGATACCCTATCATTATGTGCTAATATTTGACTGACATTAAACGTACCATCGTAGACCTTAATATAATTTTATCGTTAGTAATACTTGCTTGTTCAAAGAAGATGGACGACTTGGAAAAAAAACCTCTGCAAGAGAAAAAAGTTCCAAAAAAGAAAACCTTTAAGCAAAAATTAGCAAGTATACGAGAAAACATAACAATAGAACCAATTTTGGCTTTCTACGTTATCCCCGGAGCGCTTGCAAGATTGGTAACTGAAAATTTGAATTTAGATAAAGCTTGTCGGGTTAATATGCAATATGCTGATCTACTTTGCGATGCTCTAATAGCTAGGAAAAGTGAGAACTATACGCAAGAAGAACTAGCTATACAAGAACTTGTAGCTGGTATGGAAAGTTGGAAGAGTATTCTTTCTACTGCAATCCCAAGTTTCTTGATACTTTTCTTAGGTGCATGGAGTGACAGAACTGGGAAGAGAAAAATTTGCATCTTATTGCCTATCATTGGAGAGTTACTCATGTGTTTAAGTAACATCGTCAACACTTATTACTTCTACGAGTTACCCGTTGAAGTGACGATGTTCTTTGAGGCCTTCTTTCCTGCTATTACTGGCGGTTGGATTTTTACCTATACGGGTGCATTTGCTTACATTAGTGATGTTTCTAGTGAGCAATCAAGGACGTATAGAATGGGAGTAGCTACTTTATGCTTAACAGCCGGAAGACCAATTGGATCTGTTCTGAGTGGTATTCTTCTAGATAAAATTGGTTATTATGGCGTGTTTTCCTTGTGTTCTTTGATGTACTTGATGAGTCTATCGTATGGATTTATCTGTATTAAAGACCCCAAGAGGCTGGTAATGGAAAAGGGTAATCAAGTAAGTTTTTTGTTCAAGTACTCTATAATGATACTTACTACTGTTATTAGTCTTTCATTTAATGAAATTCAGATGACATATCATTTTTTCAATTAAATATTTACACATAACTTAAAAATTATACACAACTAACCTATTTAAAAAAAAGAACTATTAGATACTCAATTTACTGGAAATTCCTATAAATAGATCAGATTCCTAATACAATGTAAAAATTGTAATGTGGCTAGCCTTTTGGGTACGTTTCCCACATGAGATAAATATTGGTATAATTCATAGATATTTGTTTCGAATCTGGGTGTACTTTGTGTCCTTTAATTGTGTTTGTAAAGTTTCACTTAACACAGGGCTTGTTACCTAGTACGGGAGTTGTTTTAAAAAATCTGGTGACAACATTAACGTAGGTTTTTTCAGTTAACGCAATATAGTGTCCTATATAACTTTTTTTTTGATAGCCTGTGTCATCCCACTGCTAATATAAAAAATATATGAAAAAAAAAACACAGCGACTTTTAAGTTTCTAATTTCAGATTTATAATTGCAGAATGCATCGTCTGGTACTGTGAGCTTCCTAAAAACCTTTTTCAACCTTAAACACGCAAAAGACACTTTATGTGTGGCATTTAAGAAAGGTCCTAATCACCGAAGGGCAAAATCTATTTTGGTGTTAGCAACGATAGCGTTTATAGCAGGCCCAGAACACGGTAGGTAAATACGTCATTAGACAGACTATTTTATTCAACGTTCAAGCTGAATTCGGACATATATATTCAAACCATTATCGGATTTCTTATTAGAATTATTTATTTTACTCCCAAAGTGCTTTGGTACTTTTAGTTTTTTTTTTCTTACTAAAACTGCAGTTCCATTATAGCACTTATCAAGTACCATCAATATCTGCTAATGAATTACTATACAAAATTGTTATTTGGTGCTAACTGCAAGTAAAAACAATTAGATGGAGTTTTATTTATTGCTTTCAGGCGAACGCACAATACGCTATATGTTCACTCGGTACTGCTTCAACTGGAATGCTCTAAAATTCAGTTTCTACAACACTTTCTTTATTTTTACGCACTCCCTCGGTAAGTTTATGACCTAAGGCCATAATTGTGACTTAAGCTATACATAGACGAACACAAAAGATCTCTTGTCATGTAACCATGTAGTGAAATCAAACATAAAGTATCAGCTCTCCTTTTCATCCTAAGGGGCGACTAAGGCAACAAATCACAAGAAACTCTTGAAGAAATTTTAAGTGTAAGATATGTCTGATCCACCAACCCGCACTAGGCCAGCGTGTATGGATCATTATACTCTCTGACTAACTAATGTTATAAATATGTAAAAATGTTTGTTTGTTCATTTGTTACACATTAATGACTTAACTACTCAGCTGATCTTCATGAAATTTCACATAGGAATAGTCTAGGATCTGGAAAAAGATAGACTATTACCTTTTTACTGACGCACCGTGCAAACACACCCAAGGGTAAGGAAGCTAGTATATTTATAAATGAATATAACGCATTTTTTCAGGAGCACTTGTCTCAATAACTTTATTTAGTCATCGCCTAAATTGGGACGAATCTGTACTGGGACTCATATCCAACTTTAGCAAAATTTTAGGCGCTCTAACCACTGGCTTCGCGAGAAATACAATGGACATGTACATTTGTAGGTATTAAGAAATACTAATATTATATAAGTGGCCTGATAGATTAACCCATAGCCATACCTGCATGATGAGTTTGCTTGAATTTTCTTAACTAATATTTTGAATAATCTGTTAAAATACCTACTGTATAATATTTCAGCGGTAGCTCTTGAAACGTTCAACGCAACTTCAATAACTGCACTTCGTTCTATTTCGTCAAAGCTGTGTACAAGTGATGAACTAGGTAAGAATTTTAAATAAAACACCTCAAAGTATCAATAATTGTATGTTAATTTCTACGTGATTCCAGGTAAAATGACGTCAATCTTCAATCTGGCAGATTTGATAGCGTCCATGGTATTTGGTCCTATATACGCGACTATATATCGGTATACCATCAAAATTGATCCCGGAATTGTATATTATGTTAGCATTGTACTTACGCTACCACCACTCGCTTTCTTCGGGTGAGTTAATTTTGTTGTTCTTATAACAAATAATGGTTACAATGATAAATATGTTTTTAATTATGCAACAAATATTACCTAAAGAGTAACAACATTTAATATTTCAGATTGTTCTTCATAGAACACAAGAAAGCTCTCCGAAAGTCAAGAAAGAATAACATACATGATGAAACTAAGAAAAAAGAAGATCAATTACTCCGTTCTTTAGACCTTGAACATGAAAAGATTGTTAGAGAATAATTAGAATTTTACAACAGAGTTAATGTTGAAGTAATTTAAGAAAATTCCAACGACAACAAAAGCTTATGTATCGGAAGATTAAAGGTCGTTTTATAAAATTATATTTTAATTAGTTATTTTCAATAATATATTATTTTTTATAAGAGCCTGTGCTAAGTTTTATTTTCTATCTATATATAATGAAAATACAACATTATGAAGCAGATTTCATAACGTTTTCAATGACAATAGTTCAACCCACAAAATAATTTACTTGAAAATGATTTTTAAAAATAATGTTGCTCGATGGTGCTTATTAAATAAAGTCTTGGTCTATATTATGTATGTAAATATTCTGTATCATCATAATTTGTTAGTTCAGCGTCTATGTGCACTATTATTTTGTTTTTTCTTATTAATTCTACAAATCAAGATCTAGCACAAATATCAGGTGTTAACAGTCCAGTCTTTATTTATCTTTCTTTCTATGACTGCTATTTCTTAGTTTTCCATAAACTACATTAGATTTCTTACGCTAGATTATTTCCAAATAGGAGGCAGAGAATTCGTGAATGGACTAAAAATTAAAAATATAGTTTACATTTTAATAGCCTCTCTATACCATAACTGAAAAAGGAATGTGTAATCTGTACACAGATATAAATATTATGAAATATTATTGAGATTAGATAATAAGAGATACTCTATCATTATTAAACAGGATCTTATTGACTATCGAAGTTTTACTGTAAACATTAATATCAGTTTAGTCGCAGTAGCTATTGCAGCTAAAATGGCTACTCCTGAAGAGAAGCCTTTAAAAGATAGAAAAGAAATAAAAAAAAAAACTTTTAAAGAAAAACTAGTTAATATTAAAGCAAATATAACTGTAGAACCGGTGCTCACTGGATATGTGGTCTCAGCAGTTATTTCAAAACTGGCTACTCAAAATTTAAATTTAGATAAAGCCTGTCGACTCAGGATGCAGTACAGTGACGAAGTGTGTGATGCTCTAATAGCAAGAAAAGGAGACAATTTGTATATGAAAGAAGAACTAGCAATACAAGGGATTATAGCTGGAATGGAAAGCTGGAAGAATCTTCTGATGACAGCCATCCCAAGTTTCTTAATACTTTTTTTAGGAGCTTGGAGTGATAGAACAGGGAAACGAAAGATATGTTTGTTACTACCCATAATTGGGGAACTGTTCGTTAGTTTGAGTAATATTTTAAGCACTTATTTTTTCTATGAGATACCTCTTGAAGTGACTATGCTTTTGGAAGCTTTCTTCCCCGCTATTACTGGAGGCTGGGTGGTTATGTATTTGGGTGCATATGCATATATTAGTGATATTTCTACTGAAGAAGCAAGAACGTATAGACTTGGAGTAGTAAGTTTGTGTATGACAATGGGTGGCCCTGTAGGATCTGTTCTTAGTGGTATTCTTTTGGATAAGATTGGATACTATGGTGTATTCTCTTTAAGTTCTGTACTGTATGCCTTGAGTATACTGTATGGGTTTGTTTGCATTAAAGACCCTGAGAGGATTGCAGTCGAACAACCTGTTCAGGTACGTTTTCTGTTACATGTAATTTGGGTAGAAATATACTGATGGCCTAAATTTCCTCTCAGCTCTTTAGTTAGAGGAGAGGAGCCCAGGAGTGGGACTTAATAGGTTGCTGATGATGATGATACTAATTCATTGGTTTACAAAGTTACAATGGGACCTTTTTACAGACGTTCACTATATTCATCTAGAGATACACAAAACAAATAATTTATGAAACTCTATTAAAGCTAAAAGACCACTAATTACCCTTTTAAGAATTCTTTAATAAAATAATCTTCTTAGATTATGCCAAAATATTTCTTCTATTCTTTTAATCTAAAAATAAATAAATAAATAATATCAATATGATATACTAGAAGTTACGAGTGCTCGTAGACTAGAAGTCACGGACTTCGCTCCCATCGTTGTTTATTTGGCCACTGCTCAGCTTCTATTGGCCATAACGTAAAAAAAATTTCCTTATTACCTTTCTCGATAAATGGGCTATTCAACATTAAAATAATTTTTCAAATCGGATCAGTAGTTCCTAAGATCATTAAAACAAACAAACTTTTCAGTTTTATAATATTAGTATATTATATGTAAACAGAAATTATTTGCTACATATTTTAGTAATATTGTGAGCTTGTCACTGCTTCAAATAGAACTAGATTAGATTAAAAAGTATTTTATTGAGGTTAAAAAGATTAATATTAATCATCGGTTGTAAAAGTACTAATAAATGTCTCAACTATCTCGGTAGCTCAGCGAGAGCGTATAAAACTGCTGCGGTCTTCCGTTCGATTCCCGTATCATTTACAAACCGGATTGGAGTTTTCACCATTCAATTATCAGTTACAAAATTTAGAAGTGTGCTCGATTACCAAACAATATGTGGGTGACGCTTAAACGAAAAAACGTGCTGTAATGCTTTTATCAACTTAGCACATTTTTCCCTTTTAAATCTAACAATCACTAAACATGTTAATAATATGATTGAATCTCATTACTATTTCAAAATGAAACCTGCATTGATTTTCGTCTTCTAATGTACTCACTTAAAATTTTACAAAGTAACTTACAGATAGGTGTCTAATACACTTGAAATTTTTTTGACATAATTCTATTTTGCCAGTGGTGAAACAGGCAATGCTGTTGTGCTTTTTTAAATAACTGATTCATTTGAAATTTGAAATTACGTGTCAATGTGATTGTTTTCTTAGATGATTAATTTCCATGTATTCATAGATAACCAAACATTATTATCAGTTTTTCCGGTAGCGACTATCAAATGCTCAATATGGATAAAAATAATTAAAAATTGACACGTTTGTAAACGGCTAATAAGTAAATAAATCAATCTTAAGAATTTAAATCTTTACATATTATTATGTTTTTTATTAATGTTATACTAATATAGGAAATGAATGCGATGGTGGCTGAATGGATAAGGGACCGGCATGCAAATCACGCGGACCGAGTTCGACCAATGTGGATTCCACTTTGTGGAATTTATATGTACTATAATTATGTACTGGTGAAGGAAAACATCGCGAGGAAACCCACATAGACATACCCTAGAAGAAATTCTAAGTGTATTTCTGATCCACCGACCCGCTCTAGGCCAGTGTGAGTGGATCATGGACTAAAACCCTCTCAGCTCTCTAGATAGAGGAGAGGAGACCCCGAGCCCAGCAGTGGGACTTAATGGGTTGCTGATGATGATGATGATGAATATAGGCAAGCTATTATACTAAGGCGTGGAGCAGAATAGCCCCAGCTGAAGTAGTAGGCTAAAGACCTGAAAAATGTCACTGGGTCGAATTAGGTGCGGAAGATGGATGATCAAGTGTTATGGCGTGTCAGGAAAAGCCTATGTTCAGCCACTTTTCCTGACACCCACTCACACACACACAGTCCACTGACTGCAATAGACTGAAATGGAAATTTAATATTTACTCAGAATGTATTGTTTAAGCATTTCATATTTATCATTTCTGACTGGAAATTCCCACACAATATTTATGCAAACTACTATATAAATGCTTATATTTCAAAAGGCTCTGTCAGAGATTACTGTTTGCCAGCATATGTATGTACCCTTGATAAGGGAAATGGAAACACCTAAAATCAGCTTAATTCACTTAATAACATGTTTCGAATAAGATATCCATCTATGTTTATATTACTTTCAAGGTAGAATGACATTACTCGTGTATGTCGGGATTTATAATTGCAGAATGAATCGTCTGGCACATGGAGCTCACTTAAATCCTTTTTCGATATAAAACATGTGAAAGATACGTTTCATGTTGTGTTCAAAAAAGGACCTAATCACCGAAGAACAAAATCAATTTTGGTTATGGTGTCCATAGTGTTTATTTATGGACCTGCTCTCGGTAGGTACTTGTTATTTAAAATGTATATTTCTCTAATATTTCTGTATTTAATAATGTCTGTGAACGCGGCCGCATTCCTTGATACATCACATTTTAAATTATTAATTGTTCTATCTAGAAAATATGATGAGAAACATCATACTGTGATTTAAGAGCAGAGATTTTCATAAATATCTTATTCTATACTTAACGTGGGTGAAACAACTAACTTGTTTCTATCTACTAATAGTTTATATTGTTCTATTGCTCACAGGTGAATTCTTGATGCGATATTTATACACGCGCTACCGCTTCAACTGGGATGCATTGAAATACAGTTTCTACAGCACTTTTGTAATTTTAATGCACTCACTCGGTAAGTTTCAAGATGTTATTAGAAAAACAAAATTTCTGTCATTACTGGCAGTAAACTGTATGCAATTTACGGGCACTTAATAATAAATTTAAATAAAAGTGAAATCTTTTCAACAATATCATCGTTATTGGAAATAAGAGATTTCCAATAGGACCACGGTGGCCTATGTTCAACAGTGGAGGATGGTAATGATATATTGTCATAACATTTTTTTTCCAGGAGCATTAATATCAATTACTTTATTCAGTCATCGCCTGAAGTGGCACGATTCGGTGCTTGGCCTTATATCAAACTTTAGTAAAATCATAGGCGCTCTTGCAACAGCACTCGCAAGAAATTCAAGAGACATGTATATTGGTATGTTAAACGATATGAGCAGCTTCAGTATGTAAAGACATAAATTGAGAAATAATATCAAGTTAATTTGAACTTTCTATTCGTTAGCTAAATGTGTTTTACAAGAGTTGTTCATTGTATTATTTCAGCGGTGGTTATTGAAATGTTTAACTCCACTTCTTTCACTGCACTCCGGTCTATTTCTTCGAAACTATGCACAAGTGATGAACTTGGTAAGAAAAAAAATCTCTAAAATCTAATATACCTTCAACGCTATTTCAAACAAAAACGATTTTATTTTGAAGGTTTAACGTTAAAATTGAAAGTGTATTCTTACGTGGATAGATTAAAAATCCACCTCAAACAATATGCAATTCTGATTTCAGGTAAAATGACATCATTCTTCAATCTGGTGGAGGTAGCGACCTCCATGGTGTTCGGACCTCTATACTCATTAATATATCAGCAAACCATTAACATAAACCCTGGCATTATGTATTATGTGAGCACTGTACTTACCATTCCACCGTTAGCCATATTTGGGTAAGATTTTAGTCTCCTTTATTAGAACAGGCCCTCTATTTGAATTTTCAAGCCATTCAGGGTCCTCTCTCGCAATCAGTACAATCCAATTTTCATATCATTATCAAATATTTGGAAATAACAGAAAAAAACGATTTAATTCAGCAACGATTTTGGCCTAAACCCTCTTAGTTCTCTAGATAGAGGAGAAGAGACCCGAGCCCAGCAGTGGGACATTAATGAACCCATTAATGAATGTGGGTTGCTGATGATTAAGATGATGAAATCCACATTGGTACTGCCGGTTGAAAACAAATTAGGACCACATGATTTGCATCATCATCATCATCATCAGCCCACATTCACCCATTGTTGGTATAGGCCTCTTCTCTACAGCGCCACTTTTCACGGTCCTGTGCCAGCCGTGTCCAATGAAATCCTATGATCTTGACGATATCGTCCCACCGATTTGCATACCGGATACTTATCCATTCAGCCGCCAACGCTTTTAAATTCAACACTACCTTTAGAATATCAATTCAAGAATCGTTTTGCCGTAACTAATTATTTCACTTTCACATTGTTTATAATATTTGATACTATTTAGGTATAATATCGTTTCTGAAACAATCACTATTTTCATTTTTATTCACCATTGATTTTTGTTTTTTTTTTTATGTTTGCCTCTTCTTTATTTATTAGTATTATTTCATTGTCTTTCAATTCGTTAAATTTAAAATCTGTTTTGTTTGAATATCTATTGATAATTGTTTCTTTTTAACAATAATAACGCTAAACAAATAATAATAAGCAATCTGATTGTACTATACGTTATAAATAAATCGACCTAGTATGTGTCAGGCCATGCGCAATGTAGGGTTTTGTAGTTGGACAATAATGCATATCAAGAAGAAAAAATTATGTTATTTCATACAAAAACGTATGGAGCCTGCTAAGTGCGAATATTAAAATAACTAACAAAATCTTATTCTATACTGCCCAGTAGCTTTACTTGACAGTATTGAAGAAATTACTGGAAAACTAACAGCTTCGGAATTTAGTTATTTTGTTGAAGAACTATACATACTCTTGCTGCCGTACTCAGAGACGTTAGGTACTTAACTTTAAAGTTTATTTAGTAAAAACGTGTAATACTTATGTCTATAGCTCTTAAGACGATTATTCAATGAAAAAATTGTGTTAATGACAGATTACTGTTAATTTACGTCTCTGCAGCAGTTAATAATATAGTTTACTGACTTTGAGAGTTATAGATAGCATATATACAGACAGCTTTCGACAGCAAAATGTCAAAAATATTTATATTAAAATATACTCCCTTCCTAAGAGTAGAGATAGGGTAGTGACATTTATATATTCTTAATCCGTCACATAAATACATACCTTCCTATTCATAATAATTATTAATATAACTGACAGAGTTATTATTTTTAACATTACAGATGGTTTTACACACAACACAGAAAGAGCGTTCGTGAAGCAAGAATTAATGATATAGAAGATAAAACTACAGGAATAGAATTAGACAATAGAAAACAAGAAGATGTATTACTTAGCAGTAATTTAGAACACTAAAAGATCACAAATTGTAGTACCCTTGTTTACCCTATACTATCACTGGCTCACCTACCTTACAAGCTCACATGGGAATGCACACTGACAACACTGATGCCTGTATTTATCTATTACTGATGTCTACTGATGCCTCGGTCATCTTTCATGCATTACCCAATCAGCCTTCATGCGTGAGACAATGCACTGCCTCTACTAAGTAGGTGCATACACTACTTCCCTATATCTCATCATATCAGCCGCAGAGAGTCCACTACAGGACATAGGCCTCCTCAAGAGATTTCCAATAGGGCCGGTTGTATGCGGCCTGCATCCAGCGCGATCCTGCTATTCGAATCAGATCGTCTGTCCACCTGGGTGGGCGTCCTACGCTACGCTTGCCGGTGCGTGGTCTCCATTCAAGAACTTTTCAGCCCCATCGGCCATCAGTTCTGTGTGATATGTGCCTTGCCCACTGCCACTTCAGCTTGCTAATCCGGTGGGCAATGTCGGTAACTTTGGTTCTTCTGCGGATTTCCTCATTCCTGATTCCCTATATCTAATAATGTTTGATCTTGTACTTCTAGAAGTTTGTTTTGTAAGAGATACTGTTCATAAATAAATAAAATTATAATTATTAAACAAATTTATGTTAATTTTTATTCAGTATTTGATACCTGTTGCCTCCAAAATGAGTTTTAAACTCGCTTGTAAGTATTTTGAATTATATTAGAATTAGTGTTTCAGTTAAGTTAATTAGCTCCTAGCCTAAATGTTCGTGATAGGATTAATTTCAAATCAGTTTAACTAGAACAAGAATACAACTTCTATAAATTAATTAATTTTGAGAAACGTGATTGAAACGACACTGAATACAGTAAAATTATTACTACGACTCTAGTATTATTTCGCTCTTAATTACATTATACTTATTTCGCTTTAAAGCAAACCATGCGTTGATATTATTATATTGAGTTGGTGATATCTGCAGGCCCAAATATCACTTCTAATAAATCGATATTCATCAGCAATCCATTAAGTCCCACTGCTGGGCTCGGGTCTCCTTTCCTCTAACTAGAGAGCTGAGAGGGTTTAGGCCATAATCGATATTCACTAAAGCACATTAGTCTCGGAAATTTAAGATTTTTGACCGTGACACCCATTGCGTTATTGCATAGTATAAATATCGTTGGAGGCAATAATTATCATAATTAGGTAAATTTCCACCCAAAACGAAAGCTGTTAATAAACAAAAATGTGCCAAGATTCCACGGACTCGATAAGTGACGTCCGTTCGTCGCCATGGAAAATTTGACTTATTGGTTTTGTGCAATGTCTTATGTCAAACAGTTTTTATTGTGTTATTTGCAAAGTTATTTTTATTGTAAATATTTTGTATAGTTTTAAGTGTATACGTTTTAAGACGATTGTAGCGATGCGGAGGTAAGTGCTACTCAACCTTCGTCATCACTATGTAGCCTCGTAAGATGCTTTCTTTGTTCCCAGCCTCCTTTTTTACAGTTTTGCGGGGTTTGAAGGTGCACTGTGGTAAGGTACAGAAATATCAAAATGCACTTTCTTGCCCCGCAACATACTTCTGTCTGTGCCCTAATTCCCTTTTGGCAACAACTAACCAACATAAGCAATTCTGTTCCGGTCTTAAAGAGAGTTCCCGCGGCGCGAGACCTACTGTGGCACAAAGTTTAGCGCGCTGTATCAGTCTTCTCGTCTGAGAGAACTCTATATCAGCTTGGGAATAATTACTCACCTTCCCATATCTAATTCTACATGTACAAAACAGTCCAGGCCCCCAAATTTCTCTAACTTCCCAAATTAAAGATATTGACTTAATGCTATTCCTATAACCGCTTCAGAATTTCGTTTTCATTGACATAATTCAACATTACATTATCAATAAGAAGAGAAAAAAATAGAATCCAAATTGAGTGAATATAAGAGAAGCATCGCGTATTCTATTTAGCAGTGATGTGGTGGCACCTTGCTTTGCAGAACCGCAAATTACTACTACTTTTTTAAGTCGCAAAAAAATTGACCAAATTGTTCATAACACTATCAATACAATTCTCTGCGGCCTTGGATGATCGAATCAGGCTTTAAGTGTCCTTACCAGTACGCTTGGGTGGGTGCGGCGTTCGCAAAATATCTGATGACAATCTGCCAACATTTTTGTTCTCATTCCACAGCTAGGAAGAATTAACATGGAAAATTTAGTATGTACACTAGTTAATTCTAAAGTGCCGAGTAAAGCTTTCAATGCTTGGAAAATGACTGTACCCAACGCCGTCTTACCTACTAACCTTTCTTTCCAGAGACAGTGGGACGAGCCGCTCTGCAGATAGGTTAGGGGCAACCTTCTTTCTTGTTCGTCGAATCCAGCAGCGTTCGTTATTGTTTGCTGGCTATGGGGAAAGCGAATTGGGACTGTAGCTTCAGGCACTTCCATACCGCCTCGCTACTTGTCTACGTTTAGGTGCACCATCTGTCTCTCCACACCGTTCCTGCTGCAGGGAAAGCTATCGGGTGCTGCTACTGCTGCATCTACCGAAACCTCCAAGCGGCGCAAATACAACAATCTCCCTGGCGATTATATATTTGTGCCATTTGGAGTCGAAACACTCATAGTGGGTTCAGGTGCTCACGCTCTTTAGCTCTTAGCTATCAAAGTGTTTATCCGACGCTTCCCGTGACCATTAGGCTGCTTCTTTTTTGCACAAAGAATTAGCATTGCCATCTACTTTGTGCAATGCTGGAGACGTGGAAGACGTGAACACTTTTCTCTAAAAATATGTCTCATCTGGTAATCAGATGGGTGAAGGTCGTTCTTCCATGTCTCTTTAACTAGTAAGACGTTCATTCTAATTAGAACCGGAAGATCATGCTGAATGCGAGCATTTTACGATCGTCATTATTAAGAATCTCTCGGAGAGGTCTATGTCCAGCAGTGGACGTCCCACGGTTGATAAGATGATGATGATACTTGGATCACTTTGGCAAAGCCATGGGTTGCTACCAGCAGGTTCAAATAGTGTAATATATTAAAATCATTGTATACACACAACAAATATTAAAATTTGTGTGATTAAATACCAGTTCAAACAAGTCTGCGTGTACTTTATATTCATGTCGTCGAAGTCGTCCTAAATTATTATTTAACTTTCATTCACCTCTTTCAAATAATTCTTGAATAATAGAATAACATGCATTGCGCAAGTTCGTTATCTAAAAACAAATAAGACTTTTGATTACAATATTTGAACGACTCCTCACTTTGCAGGAGTAAAATAAATATAACCACAACAACACCTAATAATTAATATTTGTATGAATTTGATAACACTTTTTAAACAGGATGGTTTATTTTTTACAATATAAAACATTTTCGAACATTGACTAAATAGTTAAAGTAATCTGAGATTCTGCTTCTTGTTCCCTAGAACAGAAAAATACTAAGTAGACTTTTTAATGCAAGCTGTAACAGAAAATCATTAATAAAGAAAAATTTTACATTTTTGTATAATAACCTCGTAAGAAATACATAGAAAATGGGACAACTAGTCTAACGATTTAGTCAAAACATGTGAGAAGTATGGGGTATAGACTGTCAAAGATTGATTACTGTGGAAGTAGAGGTTTTATTCGTATATTTTGCAATACCTATTGTATAAATGGTGTACTACTACGTATATGAAATCAAATCAGATGCATGTCTTTGACTGCCAAAATCTTTAAAAATATATATTATCATCATTATCAGCAACCCATTAATGTCCCACTGCTGGGCTCGTGTCTCCTCTATAAAGCTTTCTATTGAGCTGAGAAGGTTACATAATAAATACATGTTGAGAATTAAATAAAATAGGTTAATATAATATTATTAGCCCTTATTTCAGATAATTTTGTTATATTAGTTTTTTTGTTATTTATTATGTAAGTTTAGTTTTACATCGACAATAGTATCTGTTTCTCTGTATTGACAAAAGCCTCTTCCAACTTATTCCATTCCTCTCTCGTCTTGGCCGTCCGCGACCATTGTGCGCCTGCTATTGTTTTAATTTCTTCCTCCCATCTCCTAATCTCCCTTCCCCGTTTTTTTCACTGCCCCTAGGATACCAACTCATGACTGTTTGACTCCTTGTTTGATTCCTCGTACAATATGCTCAGTACTTAAAAATAGGTTAATGATACATTATTAGATCTTTCCTTCTCCCACATCTCTTCTTTAACATTTTTATCTTTTTGATTCGTACAAAAAGATAAAAAAGTCGTCGTTAAAAGTTACTAAAAGTGATATATAAGAAACATCCTTTATGATGCCACCAGGGTTTCTGTTATCTCTAAACAAATTAAGTATACTGGAGATATAATCCAATTATTATTTATACAACACCAGTGTGTTCTGTTATCGTTGTTCATCTGTTAAATATATTATTTAACACTCGTTGAGTTATAGTAATATTTTATTATGACCTTACAATTAATACCTATGTAAATATTTCAAATAAAAATAAACTTGAAATAAAACAGTTGCCAATGTTAATATAGTAAATATATTTGAAGAGTGAACACACAAAATGACTGATGCAGAAAATACCAAAGAAAGACTTGAAGAAAAACCACTAAATGAAAAGAATACTGAGAAAACTGTGAATACAGACGAAAATTTCTTCGCCACACTATGCCGAATAAAATCAAGTATAACTGTGGAACCAATACTCGCCGGCTTGGTCATACCATCAATGTTGGCAAGACTGGCTATACAGAATTTAAATTTGGACAAAACATGCCGAGTCAAATTAGATTTTAATGACTCTATTTGTGACGCTTTGATTGAGAGAAAAGGAAACTACACATCGTACGAGGCTGACATCCAAAAAATAATTTCCAATATAGAATCATGGAAGAGCATTATACAAACGGCTATACCAACATTACTAGTTATTTTTATGGGAGCATGGAGCGATAGGACAGGAAACAGAAAAATCTGTATATTGCTACCTATATTTGGAGAATTCATGGTCTGCATCAGCAATTTGCTGAGTACATACTTCTTCGATGAAATCAGTGTTGAAGTGACTATGTTTTTTGAAGGCTTATTCCCAGCTGTCACAGGAGGCTGGGTTATGGTATATTTAGGCGTTTTCAGCTATATCAGTGATATAACGGATGAGGAATCCAGAACATTTCGTGTGGGACTCGTGAACCTTTGTATGACCGCTGGCATCCCCATCGGTACAGCGTTAAGTGGTATATTATTAAAACTGTGGGGCTACTATGGAATCTTCGCAATATCGGGAATAATATATATGTTGACGTTTTCCTATGGCTTGTATTATTTGGAAAGTAACACCAAACCGAATAGAGGGAATGAAGAGGTAAATAATTTTCACATTAATTAAACTTAATATGTAAACATAAGAATAGAGAAATTGCTGTATTGTCATCAGACATCACATCTTTTAGGTTGCCAGATATTAAATTAGTTTGTGGTTAAGTCATTACTGGCTTGGATAGACTGCAGTAACAACTGCAACCATTATATTATTATTAATATGGTAAAAAAATATTCGAAGAATATTGCATTGCAGCACAATAACATCTTAATAAGATATACTCGTATTGTAAAATGCAGGCAAAATTTTCATGTTTCTCAGATGTAGTAAGTGTTAATTGGAAGGAATGGTTTCTAAGGGCACTATTGAAAGATGGACTGGCAACCTGTTGCTAAGAACACGAACACCAATTTTCTTTCCACACCTATCTGACTTTTTGGAGAGAACGGCACGCTACATTCTATTCCAACTTAATAATAATAATAATATTATTTAAATCAGTTTTCCACTGTTTTATTATTAAAAGAAAAATAGGACATAGCCAAATGTTAAACCAACTCAAGTCATAGCATAGATAAAATATGTATGTATATAGCTACTGCCAATTTTCATCAATTTATTATTAAAATTGTATTTATTGAATTTTAATTTGGATACACTGTGAATGATATCATAATTATACATATTGACTCATGTTGGGTCAACGTGTAAAGGTAGTATAATGCTTGTTAGCAGTTGAACTTCATTAATGTGATGTAAATATAAAATATATCCCTATCGGTCTTTGAAACTTTAAGTTTAACAAGGCACTGATTTTCCATTAATTTAACATAATTTATCGCTTATGTTTGCAGATAAAACCTGTAACATGTACCGACATGGTAGCTCTAGTTAAAGAAACAGCAGACGTAGCACTGAGAAAACGAGCGACAAATTATAGGAAAAAAATAATCTTGACACTTTTAGTAGTTGCCATAATATATGGACCTAACCATGGTGAGGTTTTTTTTTTGTATTCATGTAGTATATATAAACGTAAAAGTGTGTATAGATAGTTGGTTTTTTTTCACCAATTTGTATTTTTTTAAATAAGTAATAGAATTACATAAAAATAATTACCATTTTTTTTAAACAGTACTAAGCTACCTGCAAGATACCTATGTCCAGCAGTGTACCGCAGTAGATTTATGAATTAAGCTACAACACTGACTGCCACACTCAGAGACTTCAATTAGCAGTAATCTGACATTAACACAATTTTTTCATTGAATAATCGTCTTTAGGCGTATCGACTTAAGTATTACATGTTTTTAAATAAACTTTAGAGTTAAGTCACGTTTCTGAGTACGGCAGTTAAGGCGGTTTCGATGGTGAAGGAAACCTACTGTTGTGATGAAACAGTTTATGTTTAATAACGTTGATAACTTTTATAAACAGAAAAACTGCTTACTTCTCTGCCAATAATTTTAAACTATACAAACATTGTCAAAAATTGAAACCGTGTGCAATATTATGTTTTCGTTTTAATGTTTCCAGGTGAAAGAATAGTGGTGTATATGTACTTGAGATACAAACTAAAATGGGATGCTGTTAAGTACAGCCTCTACTCTACCTACAGTATCATCACACATTCTATGGGTAAGTAAATATTTACAAAATCGATTAAACAGGTTTACTGCTACTGCTGTGCCGCGAGGTGTGTTAGCGGAAAGCAGTCACTAACACCGATGTGTGTCGTGAGTTGGATTCCCACACCACACAGTATTTGTTTCAAGTCTAGGTATAAAGAAAGAAGAAAGAAACATAAAAATTATTTGCACAGAATACAGGTGGTTCCATATTTAACATAGAAGTCGAGCGGGGCTTCGCTCCCGTCGTTCTTTATTTGCCTACTGCTCAGCTCCTATTAGCCATAGCGTGATGATATATAGTCTATAACCTTCCTCAATAAATGGGCTATCCAACAATAAAAGATTTTTTCAAATCGGACTAGTATTTCCTGAGATCCTAGCGTTCAAACAAACAAACAAACTCTTTAGCTTTACAATATTAGTATAGATTAGTGGTTCAAAGTGCAAGCTATATTCTGTCTGTATCAGGCATGCAAATATTTATAATTACATTATACATTTCAATACAAAAAAAAACAAATTTATTAATAAAAAAACAAACTATATATACCTTTTAATATTTTTTTATCTTATTACCTACATTATAAAATTTATATTACATTTTTACAGATAATCAGATTCGTTAGTTTTACCTATGTTCCATGAACTCTTTTAATGTTTAAAAGCACTTATCTACTAGCTTAGTCCTTTGTGATTGTTAAATACAATTAAAGCTTGTTCGCTAATGCGAGTGTTTTTTTTAAATTAAGATTGATAAAATATAAAATTCATCTTACAACGATTTGCCTTTATTTCTTCAGGTGCATTATTCTCCATCAGCGTGTTCAGTAAACGTTGGGGTTTCCACGACTCTGTCCTGTGCCTCATATCCATCGTCAGCAAGCTCGCTGGCTCCATCCTTATTACCTTCGTGACGACAGACTTTCAGATGTTCATGGGTATGGTCACTTTCTGCCAAAGTTATTATCATCATCATCATTATCATATCAGCCCAATGAAATCCACTGCTGAACATAGGCCTCACCCAATTTTCAAAATAATAATTTTTATTACAAATTATAAAGTTTACCTCCTGCTGGAGTAAGCAGTGACAAAGCGGAAAGAAAGAGAAATCATTTTTTATTTTTGTCTCATACAGTAGATACTAAGTAGATAATAATTTTTAAGTACTTATTTTATTTTTATTTATTAATGGGACAGCGGTCGACTTAAATAATATTTCTTAATATAATTATTTATATGACCAATAATAGTTATCTATGTAGCCATAGATCCATAATAATAATAAATGACTCCAGTAGTGTTGTAGCACTGATTTTCAGACCGGATATTGATACCCTATTGATACACCTATTTGATATTCTATGAAAATAAAGTAGTAAACACAAAATATCTTAATTTTACAGTTCCATTAGTGGAAATCCTGAATGCCACTACATTCACATCACTCAGGTCAATGGCGTCAAAACTGGTGCCTAGCGAAGAAATGGGTAAGAACCACCGATTTTTATACGCTTAAAAAATAATTTCCATAGGATACAAAATGTCTATTGACTGCGTTTAACAAGAATTTCATAAAATAAAGGTTATCAATAATTACTCTTAATGTAACTTGAGGATAGATAAGAATTCCTTCCAACTATGTTTATAAAACTGGCCGACTCGCCTGTTGGTCTAGTGGTTAGTGACCCTGACTGCTAAGCCGGAGGTCGTGGGTTCGATCCCCACCCAGGACAAATCTTTGTGTGATGAGCATAAAGTTTTGTTCTGTGTCTGGGTGTAATTTATCTATAATATGTATGTATTTACAAAAAAAAATGTATTTAAGTAGGATATCAGTTGTTTAGTACCCATAACACAAGCAAATATAATTGCTTACTGTGGGACTAGATGGCGCTGTGTGAATGTGGTAGAATATTATTATTATTATTAAAACCAAACTACTCTAGTAAAGAAAATCCGAAAATCGTACCCGTGCAATTATATCATAGAATACTAGTATACTATATTATAGGAAAGGGTATAAAAATAAAAAGAAAGAAGAGTTTATTCTGGGTTGACTTTACATAAAAATGGTGCACCTAAATAACCCGTTACCTAGTCTAAATCTCATTTCAAAAAAAAAACGGTGCGTGAGTCTGACTCGCACTTGGCCGGTTATTTTTTGTATTATTTAATGATTGTGTATTTTGAATTTCTAGGTAAAATCAATTCGCTGTTCAGTCTGGTAGAAACTCTAGCTGCATTGATGTTTGACCCCACGTATTCTGCGATGTATTCTCATACTATCACGGTGTTCAGTGGCGCCGTGTTCATCTTTAGTTCAATCATGACTCTGCCGGCTATCAGCATCTTAATGTAAGTTGAAATTGTAGTATTGTGATGCACAAGAACTTCTCTGTTTTTAGAAACAAAGGTGTTGTTCAGCACAGTTCACTACTGCTTAGTAGTGAACTATAGAGTATGGTTGCGGTTTCTGAGGTTTGGGGTCCGATCCCGGATCGGCACAAAAATTAAAGTTTGTGTGATCTGATATTTAATGTTTGTTTCGGAGTTTGGGTGTGTATTTAGAGATGGCGGCGCTGTTTAAAAAAATGTCCATAAAATTAATTATTATTTTATTGTTGTCCCACTCGGTCATGACTTCCTTGTGTATTGTTTGAGCATATTGTAATCATACATACATATCCAAACGTCGAATTAATACTGAGAAGTTCTTGACAGAAAAAGCCAAAAGCTTTTTGCCCGATCCGCTCCCGCGGCGCGCGCCACCACCATGTTTTGTATATTATGTTAGATAATGATACAAATAGGTATCTACGAACTATTAAAGGTTGCGGGTGGCCGTTAGATGCAGGCGGCACAAAATCGCTCGCTATGACGGAAATTAGGTGAGACCTCTGTCCAGCAGTGGACGTCATTGGACTGATATGATGATGATGATGTAATACATAATTATGTTGCTTATCAACTGGCGCTCAAAATTTAAAAGTTATATAAAAATTGTTATTTTCAGATGGTTCTTTGCACAAAATAGAAGAGAAATGAGAGAAAAGAGAAGACTGGAGATGGATATAATTGCGTATGAAAATGTTCCTGAAAAAATCTAATAAACTTATTAAAGTTATAAAGTATTTTAATTATTAAGATATCATAAGCTGTACTAACAGGTAGCCTGCGTCATTCTACCGCTTGGCAAAAGTCTTCTTATCGGTCCAAAAGCCATCATTCGTAAAAAAATTATGACATAGTAATTTTCTTGGAAATTGCTATATTGCCTATTGCTATATTATTATGTAGGTCAAGGGCTAATCTCCAATGAACAGGGTAATTTTAGTTATAGGCTTTTCTTTTGTTGTTCATGGAATGGAATGAATAATTATACTGGGACTACACGTTAAATGATAACCTGCCAAAACAGGGTGGAAGACGCTGCTGTGACACAGTATTAACTGGTACAGCAGTCAACGACGACCTCTTCATTTGATACTACTATATTAATTAAGAGAAATTGTGAAACTACATTATTCAATAAATAAATATTATTATTACTAGCTGTCCCGGCGAACTTCGTACCACCTACTTAATTTATGATTTTATGAAAGTATACCTACCTGCGTATATAAAAATTAAAAAAAATCCTTGAACTTCAAGGAAAATTAAAAAAAAAGAATTGCGAAATTGATCCAGGCGTTGTTGAGTTATGCCCTTACCAACACATTTAGCGATTCATTTTTATATTATAGATTATTGATTAATTATTGTACGTTCGTGCACCAAAATAGTTTTTTGAAGGAGATCATCATTATCATCATCATTTCAACTCATAAACGTACCACTGCTGGGCATGACTTTCCCCTAAAGCTTTTGGAGGGAATTTAGCCTACATATCACGCTGGCCAAACGGGTTGGTATTGGGTTTCTTCCGAAGTTTCCTTTTCTCTAACTGAGTACACATATTTCATGTTATTTGTTTATTTATTTACAAATAACTTACAACTATTCTTAAATATACTTAAACCTAATGCAATAGTTATATAACATTATATCTTACAAACTTATTCTATAAACTACTTTCTAAACATAAAACAATATGTAGCCTTCGAGAATTCGTTTAGTGAGCACGAGAAAATATCTATTTCTCTATTATTATTATTATGCGATTGGTATCGCATAATAATATGTTTTTACTAACTACTAAAAATTTTTAAATTGTTAATGTTACTTACAAAGTAACATAAACAATTTAACAATTTGTTAGATATGTCACTAGAAGAATCTAAGCAATCGCAGGATCAATAAGAATGTAATAAGGTCCACACAGCCGGTCCCATAAACGGTAAAGTAGATAATTGGTCAAAATACTAGACCAGTCAATGGGCACTCGTTGAAACGACTCACGTCTCAGTACATGTGTATTCATTGTTGAAGGTGAATATATGTTATATAAGTTGTGTTTTGAGGAATAAATATATAAGGTCAGCAATTAATTTCATAATTACTTTCTGTTTATATATATGTATTTCTTTAATTTTGAAGTAATCGCTGCTTCTACGTTGGTTTTGTAGCTATTTATTTATAGTGAACATTTGACTCCCATTAAATAGTCTTTTTAATTATGCCATATTCATTTAAAAAATATAGATAACTAGATGTCGCCCGCGGCTCCGCTCGAGCGTAATTCGGTTCGCATAAAACAGTAGGAATAAGATATTTAACATTCACAAATATTTTACCAGCAACACATTGGTGAAATTATGCGCGTACATGCCGTACATACATACAGACAGGTAGGCAGACAGACAACATTTCTAAATATGTTGTTTTGGCTCCTGTTGGCCTAAAAAGACCCCCATATTATTTTTTCTTTAATATATATAATGTATATACATCAGCCTGTTACAATATATTAAGATAACTAAATTTTATTACATTTCATGCCCAATTTCACCCTTCTTGTCCTTGTCAAAAATATTGATGAAGGTATTTTTTATTTTTATAGTAGTGCGCCAAAACAAATTTTCAAATCTATAAGTTAAAAAACAAAGAAATTTCATACAATCGTTTTTATCCCTTTTCACCCCCTTAGGGGTTGAATTAAAAAAAACCCTTTCTTAGTACATCTCTAGACATTAGGACAAACACACCCTCCAAATTTCAATTTGCTACGACCAGCGGTTTAGGCTGTGCGTTGTCTGTCAGACATAATATGTATGGATAAAATATAAATATAGTTGAAAAAATACACTTTTGAACTAATTTGTTTTATAACATGAAACTGCTAATCGTCACGATGCGAATTCGCAACGCAAAAAACTGCGATTCCGATGCGGTTTCGTGCTACAAGGCGTCTGCCTTCCACGGTTCAGGTAAACATTCTTTCGACGACTATCAAACGAACTGAACGCCTAAATCTGCGATGCGACCCAATTCGCAAGTTCTTGCGATGCTTCGTGCGAGCTCGTAAGTTTTACGATACGACGTCTCATCGCAGTTTTGTGTTCAAGCCCTTTTTTGTGCATAATACAGCATTTAACAGTGTACTGGTACTTTTACATTGTATTTCTTATATTCATTTGGTATAAAACAAAGCACATTATTCAATGATACACAAAAAGACATGCGAAACGCGTAAAACTGAAATATAATCAAAACTGATTGCTACTTTTGTCAGTTTTTTTTTAATTAAACGTAGAAGACAAAATAACCACCTGTCCAATGCACGTGGACAATAGACGAAGCCATTATTAGGTAAAATTACGTCCACGCGATGGTCACAGACTTATGAACTGGAAAACAACTATGCTTTACTTAAATGAAAATTGTATAGTGCATAACTATTAGTGATAAAACTATAAACACTGTAATTTTATGCGAAATGCATTTTTTATCTAAATACGTCAACTGTTTAAATTATTGTTCGAATAACTGCGAAACAGATTTCATTCAGAGTCAGAAGTAATTTTTATTCATATACCTAGATTAAAACATGCTTCAAAAACCAATTTGTAAGCATTATGTTACTGTAATAAGATTTCTAATCCTGGAAATATTCCTTTGACAGTATTCATCTTGATTCGGTATTCTCTCGTACCAGAATATAATCAGCATACCAACATATTCGATTTGTTTACTACTTGAGACCGTTTTTGGAATTATTTAGCATTTATCACTATATTGTACTATATATACAGGAAACTTGAGAAAAGTTATATAATATTATATAATATTAATATCTTATCCAATTTTATTTCTGGATTTTGCTGTACTTTTCACCAACAGTTACATATTTTCACACGAGATCATTGCAGATCGATGGTGGCTGAATGGATAAGTGGGGCGTGCTAAACACGAGGTCCGAGTTCGATTCCGACCAGTAGTACCAATGTGTATTTCACTTTGTAGAATTTATATGTACTAAGTAATCATGATACCTGCCATCTGTTAATGGTGAAGGAAATCATCGTGAAATTCGATGTGTTCCACCAACCCGCACTAGGCCAGCGTGTGTGGATTATGGCCTAAAAACCCTCTCAGCTCTCTAGATAGAGGAGTGGACACCCGAGTCCAGCAGTGGGACATTAATGGGTTGCTGATGATGATTGCAGATTATATGTTACGGACATAAAACGTGGACGGCGGCTGATTTTGTATATTTTTAGCTAGTACGGTTGTGACGGTGTGTGTGTGTGTGTGTGTGAGAGACGATGCCTTAGTTTATTTTTATTTCCTGAAGTAGCAGACGAGCAGGTGGCCCACCTGATGGTAAGTGGTATCGCTGCTCATGGACGTTGGAATGTTAGGGGAACAGCAAAGCAGCTGCCTAAATAGCTTTACTATAGCTGCACTATCTTTTTTGCATTCATTAATAACTAATAACCACCCTGCTATATCGGGACTTTTTCTTCTTCTTCTTCTTATCGTGTGGGCTTAAGGCAGACCCTGGTATTAGAATTTATCAAGTAGCCCAGAAGGCTTCCAACTAATGGGGGCTAATTCGTTTGATATACCTACAACTAGAGGGGTAAAGAAACATTAGATGCGCCTAATAATATTGAGGTAGCAAGAAATATTACTCGAGCATAAAAGAAATTCTTATCTTGTTTGTACAAAATCGATCGACAATCATTAAGCCCAGAAATTCCTTAAAAAAACCTCCTTGAAATATCGAAATTGGATTGATCAATTTTAATATTTTTTTATGCCACGACTGTGGCAAGCCATATTGTGGTGATAGTGCGGGTACCGTAGCCTATGTACGCCTGTAACACAAGGAGCATCTCATGCGCGAAAAGTATCTGAAATATTAAGTCAAATCTTTTTATGTCATTTTGATCACATGATGCTTATGAACGTCATACAAAGCCAAAAAAAAAAGTGCAAATTTGCCTAAGGCCAGTTCACTGACAAGGTTGAGCTCTGAGAAGAACTTGGCAAGAAACTCAGGCCACACTTTTTCATCGCTATAGTAGTTACAATTTAAAATTAAATTTGATCATGAAATGTCATTTTCAAGGATATTAAAATTGACTGATCGAATATCAAGGTTGCGAGTAGGTACTCTCCCGGTCATGGGTCATGGGTCATGTATTCATAGTGATATCCATCATTATACCAAACCTATTTAGACATTAGTTATCTAGTGGATAAGTATAATATCATTTCATTCCAAACTAGTTCTCTGCGTATGACGTAGATCCCAAGTTATACTGAAAGTGTTCTTTGTCATATAAACTCTGTATAGTCAACCATATAACTACTGGGTGGCGCAAAAGTAGTGGCACTAAAGAAAATGCTTTTTTTTTTTTTATTATACATTTTCTGTCATTCTGTTGTTGAAAATTGTGTAGTGAACAAATGTAAAATACACTGAAAATAAACATGGACCGTTTTACTCCCCAAGAACGTGGAATATCAGTGATAAGAACACAACGTGAATTTCGTCGACGATTTCCCCACCGTCCGGCACCGATTGGTCGCACAATTCGACGCTTTGCCACACACCCACTAAAAGTTACTGTATGGTGTGGCATCTGTGTTGACAGAGTGATCGGACCCTATTTTTTCGAAGACGCTGGAGGCAATGCGATAACTGTCACTGGAGAACGCTACAGAACCATGTTACGTGAGTTTTTGATACCCAGTTTGGACGAATTGGGGCTGGAGCACATCTGGTTTCAACAAGACGGCGCTACGGCACACACAGCGCGCGACACTATGGACTTAGTGAGGGACGCTTTTCCAGGCCGAGTTATCTCTCGTTTTGGCGATTTGCCTTGGCCTGCAAGATCACCCGATCTGACCAGTCCAGACTTTTTTCTTTGGGGTTTTTTGAAATCTCGGGTGTATGTGAACAAGCCACAGACTCTCGCAGCTCTAAAAGAAAACATTCGTCAAGAAATAACGAACATATCGCAGGAAGTGTTACGGCAAGTTATGCAAAATGTCATAAATAGGGCTCAAATGTGTATCAACTCTGGAGGTCACCATTTAAAAGACATCATCTTTAAATCCTAATGGTACGAAATTTAATGGCACAAATATACATTTAAAAAAATCTAAATCTAGTTTTCTAATTTAGAAAAAATGTTATAGCTGAACCAAATAGGGTCTTTACTTTTGCGCCACCCGTTACATATATATATGCTTTACCAATTTCAAGAAAATTTTGACGTCGCGCTTTGGTGTTAACTGTCACTGCACCTACTGATCACGTGCAAGCAAAAATAGACATTATTGTTTTGTGATATACAACCGACATTTATACTAAGGGTGGTAAAGGAATTTTAGTGTCGACTATACATTGTACCTAATCTTTGTATTATTTTGTATGCAAATTAAACTGTACTTGCGTTTTTTTTAATAATAATATAATGTTTGTTCGAGTAAGTTTCCAAACGCATAGGTCAATGGTCAAGTGAACGGTAAAAAATAAAAAATACTTTCACTTGACATAAATGTATGTATTACTTTTCGAATAATAAATTACTTAGTCGTTTTTAAATATAAGCTTTCGGTCGCGTCTTCATCTGCATAACTCATGGAATAAAATTGTTGGGTTTTTAGCTGCCTAGCTATTTTGTTTTGAAAAAATAATGGTAACTGTCACACACAACTTGCAAAAATCGTTTTACAATATGAATTGCCCGGACAGTATGAAAATTATAAAACCTTTGCCCAACACTTAAATGATACATGCAAAAAGCAACTGTAGCAGTTTGACTAAAGGCCTATTTAGACGATTAACTCCTGGTTCCTGTTAAACACCTACCATTAACCAACTATACATTAACTATTAATTAATTATGTACCTCATCTAAGCACAATAACATGTCTACAGTAATAATAATTACAAGGTTGCAGACAGACAGTCGTAGCACAATTCTGCCCTACTAAAAAAGAACGGCATAACTCCATATCAAGCGCACGGGAAATTGTATCTAAGTATAGTAACTAAACAAGCGTTTTTCCCGTTGCTTATATAATGCAATTGCGGCTTTTCTTCTAAGCAAGGCAGAATTATAATCTAGATAAATAAAGGACCACGTGTCGTAAATAATTATAGGTATGGTTTGATTCCCAACTTTGACTGTATTTTCATATTGCTATTAACCACAGAATAAAAATCAATATAAAATTTTTTTTTGAAAGCTTTGGCGGTGTGCTTCAGGTTCTATTCCTGGGTCGGCACAGGTATTTGTACAAAAAAAAACATTTTAATTTTCAGAAAAATAAAAGTAAAATCTACAATAGCTGCATATTATCAAAAGCATGTATTTTTATTTGTCGTTTCTGTATTACAAAATATCTCAATGTAAAACAAACTTTAACTACTATGATGTTACTAACAATTTATGTTATTGTATGTAAGATTATTTCATATCGAAAGTGTACACACTCGTGTTGCACTTATGTTCAACAAATAGTAGGCAATAATTACATTTGAATAGCTATATCTTACATAACAGTGCACTAGTTTTCTTTGAATCGTTTGCAAATTGATAATAAATGAACGATATAAATATAGCAACATAAATATCATGTTTACTTCAGAATGTATACACCGCAAATAAGAAAATAATAGTTATTCGATTAATGTCAGCGGGGTGTCTTTCGGCCAGGATAGGTAGTAGATATTACCTTAATTGCCCTTTTTGCATTGCATAATTCCAGTTGTACTGGATGTCTAGATTAGAATAAGAGAATCAGGCATTATGGGAGGGAACTTCAAATCTAGTACTTTCACAAAGACCACAGTCATAAAAACACTATCTCGATAGCATTTGTTTCTGTTAGCGGAGAGTAGACTATGTAGTTCATTCGAAGAAAGAGTAATTTTTGTTTTATAGAAGAGAAGAAGTGTAAAAAACTGTACCTTTTAATGGCATCACCTTACTAAATAATACATTTGTTAGAAAATAATGCTATCATTTATAAATATACAATAATATTTAGCATATTCTTTATGCAAATAAAGATCATAACAACTAAAGATCATGGTAAAAACACATTTACTAATCCATAATTACTTAATGACATTCAGAACCCTCGTGTGCTTACATTTGCTAAAAAAAAACAAACTATCTATTGTTTAACTTCTTACAACAACATCGTGCAAGCGGCTTTATATTAACAGTGTCCTTTCCAACAGATGCCAGTCGCCGGCTAGCCACACACCTGAACGCATTCGATAGAAAAATTCAACGAGCATCACGTACAAAAAGATGTTTCTATTCGGTACAATAGTATAACTATAAAACGTGCCATATCACCAGAAACAAAGCATTTTATCTAATTGGAATTTGACTTTATCCTTATCGACACGTAATTGATATTAAAACAAATATATCGACAAGACAAATAATTGCGGAGACCATTCAGTATATCGCTGCAACAGATATAATGTAAAATCAAACACTGCACCAGTGACAAACAGTCGCCTTCGAGTACTGTTTACAAACAATGGGCGTGATATAGATCATATAAACAGGGAAGTGGAAAAATCTAAAATGGCTGAAGAAAAAGCTAAACCTGTGGACGTGGAGGAGAAACCTCTAAATAAAGATGTCACCGAAAAGCTGTATAAGGATAAGACGTTTTCGGAGAAGTTAAACTACATAAGAGATAATATAACCGTAGAACCTCTGCTTGCAGGCCTGATTATACCCAGTGTGATATCAAGATTTGCTATGGGAAACCTCAATTTGGATAAAGCTTGTCGTGTTAATTTAGGATTTGGAGATGAAATCTGCGATGCCTTAGTCAAGAAAACGAGCAATAATTACTCGGAATATGAAAAAGAGGTGCAGAAATTAATATCTTCAATAGATATTTGGAAGAGTTTTATTCAAACAGCACTACCATGTATTATAATTATGTTCTTGGGAGCGTGGAGTGATAGAACGGGGAAGAGAAAGATATGTATAATGCTACCAATTTATGGAGAAGTGTTAACATCAATAAATAATTTGGTTAATGTGTACTTCTTCTATGAAATTCCGGTGGAAATTACGGTGTTTTTAGAGACGCTGTTTCCTGCTATCACAGGTGGTTGGGTGACTATGTTTTTAGGTGTGTTCAGTTACATTAGTGACATTACTTCTGAAGAAGACAGGACATTTAGAGTCGGAATGGTGAACTTCTGTATGACTGCTGGCTTGCCTATTGGGATTGGGCTGAGTGGCTTCCTGTTGCAGAAGATGGGCTATTACGGAATCTTCTCAATGACAACAGGAATGTTTATCTTAGTGCTACTATATGGAAGTTTCTGTTTGAAAGAGCCTAGCCAGTGGCTTCGGGACAAAGGCTTGCCTCAGGTAAGTGACCAATTATTTTCTGCAAAAATATTTTTTTACAAGGCAATTCTCATACTAACTCTTTTTAATCAACAGGTTAAATTATGACACATAATCTTATTGTGTTCATAAATTATATAATAGACTTCTTTATTGTCGTCATGAGTACTGTTTTATCGACGAATCAGATATTGGTTTATTATAATAACATAATTTATTATTCTTTATCTAAGAAAAGCCTTAAATAATTAATTTATTGACTTGTCGCTATATATTTTAGTTTAGCCCAAAACATCGAAACACTGTAGTAATACATACTTTCAAAGAATATAAGAGCTTATACTAACAGACGTTCTTTTTTCAATTGTATTTAGCGTGTAAGGTTTAAGTCTTTAAGATAACTCGTGTACAGTATACCAAATGCAAGCATACCAGCGCGAGAATTATCTTACTACAGATCTTCTATATAAATATACATAAATCAATAGACAAAAGTATATTAGCGCATCAACTTAAAACAACTGGACCTATTTGGTCAATTTTCCTCATTCTTTTTTGTTATGATTGTCAATCAGGACAAATTTTAAATTAAAGAAAAACATTAAAATAATCTAAAATAAAAGTTGGTTTGCACTCATGCAAAGCCGAGGCTAGTTTTTACTACATTATATTGTTAGATTTCAATTTTCCGCATGATATGAAGTCACGCAATGTATGAATTCTGTTATTGTGTTGCATAAACCTCTTGGAAGTAAATAATTTCAAGCGAATAATCACTGAAATAATGTAATAATTAGATAAACGCTAGTTAAAGAGTATACAAAATAGTGTTGTATACTATGTAATCGTAAACGTGTGCTATGTGCAATACGCAGTTTACCTTTAAGAACAGGCAGTGTTGTAGGTACTCATATATTGCGCAGTCATTGAAATCAACGTAACTATATAAACACATACGATAGGAGGAGCGAGCGTATTCGAGGACGGTAATTAGTGCAGTATCAGAGGCATTTCCTTCGAAGAACTCCCAGGATTACGGGACAATTTCAACCTCATGCTCACCACTGCAACTCTTGTAAACCAGGATTAACAGCAATAACCTTTGTGAACACCGAGTTTTGACACTCGGGAGTCCCATGGAATGTAGGCAGACCTACTGTCTTGGAACCCGCAAAGAAATTAATCAGAAGTAAATGGAAAGCGGGATACACCTAACCCTATTAGAGAGAAAGCACCGCGGTCAAAAAATTAGGGGATCTATTGAGTCTGATTCCAGTAATATGTATGGCAAAAACACTTAAACGCACAAAATTTTGATTTTATGCATTTGGTGCCCTGTTGTTGAGGTGTCCATAGGCCACTTTCGTGGTATAAAAAAAACATTGCGAGAGACATTGCATCCAGTGCGATCCCGCTGTTAATGGCAAATAATAATGGGTGAATTTCCCGGGACCAAAAATTGCGTGGCATCGATGAAATCTTCATCGCTATGGATAGATATAACATTCTATTGAATAAGTTTGTCGTCTTGATTATACATTCGATAGAACGCCATTTCTTTTGTTTATTTGTTTATTTATTTGTTTACTTCGAACAATCAATAGACTTTTTGTTATTTTATATTTTTGCCTTGATTTTCATCGCCATGTTCTCATTGCTATGGTTTCCGTGCCCCAATTTTGCTATGGCAATGAAAAAAAAGACACGTAAATTAAAAAACTTTAATTTTTTTTATATAAAACTAAAGATAAAAAAACCACGGAAATGAATATTTTAATGGACCTGTTGAAATTCACCCTAATATGGCAATCCATTAACCAGGCAAACAATTTCATGACAAAAATCCCAATATTCTTTTTATTTAATCCGGAAATCGATCCGAGAACCTATAATTAGTATAATTTTACCTTACAGTTTTTGCAATTCATTCTCTATCTTTATCTTTAACAACAACAGAGATAGCGAAACTTGTCTGTAAAACTTACATTGTAGATAATGCAGAATTCTTTGAACAAAATTTCTTACAACTTTTTCGCTCAAATAATATTATTGTTCAAAGGAATTCTAACACTCGTACTTTTCAGCATCAAAAGTAGATCTTATATAAAGTTGTAAGTTTGATATTGTCACCATTATCCTTAGGTACTAAAATATAAATGCAATAGTTTATTGTTTTTCTTCTCTCACTTTATAATGAAGCAACCTAACGTGGTTTTATGAAATCATATTTTTTTTTTTTTAAATAAAAAGCCGTAACCGGCGATTAAGGGAGTTTTATATTATGCAGACAAGAACATTGCAAGAAAAGCAAAATTAGAAACAAACCCTATACCAACCCGTCTGGCCATCATGGAATAGTAGGCTAAATTCCTTCCACATTGATTGGAGCAGACCCGTGCCCAGCAGTGGGACGTTTACGGGTTGAAATGGTTTTTTGAAATAGAAATATTTAATTAGGTTAAATTGTACTCCATATTGTACCTATTGGCATACAAATATTTAGAAATTTTCCATTTCTTTGGTTTACAGTTGATAGACTTGAGAGTGGCTTATGGCATATTATAATTTATCCCGCTTATGCGTTCCTGTGAGTCTCGTGGGTGACATCAGGGTTGAAACCTAGTATCTAAGTAATTTATTGCCGTGGTTTCGCAGTGGGAATTCGTATAACTGCTATACAATAAGTCCCGGGTTCGATCCGATTCAAGCAATAATGATAATGATCTTTTCTGTCTAGATAATCTCTCAGTATCAGCCTAAACTCTTATCTGGAACTGTACCCGAATAGTAAGGCTCGCAACCTATTGCATGATTTTAACAGAGTTGTTGAAATGTAGGTGTCTAGCATCTCTACCAACCTCTTGATAAATAAAAGTCGTTTATTTTTATTTTATTTGGTTTACTAACAGATATAATATAATATATAATATAATATTCTACCACATTTACACAGCGCCATCTAGTTCCAAATTAAGCAATTATATTTGCTTGTGTTATGGGTACTAAACAACTGATATACCTACTACTTAATTACATTTTTTTTGTAAATATATACATAGATAAATTACACCCAGACACAGATCAAACTTTTATGCTCATCACACAAAGATTTGTCCTGGGTGGGGATCGAACCCACGACCTCCGTTTTGGCAGTCAGGGTCACTAACCACTAGACCAACAGGCCTGTCAAATGATACAAGATGTAAAAATGATACAGCCTTTTATTCTAAACATAGCATATTTCAACAAAAGTTACATTCAAATCATAGGCAAACACCACATGCACATGAAACCTGTTTTGGTAGATCGCGTTCTTCATGGCTCAACTTTGTAAAGTTGAAGGTGTTGAATGAAACCTGTTTTGGTAGATCGCGTTCTTCATGGCTCAACTTTGTAAAGTTGAAGGTGTTTAAGTGTTGCATAGTAATGTTCTAGGTGTTAGTTAGTGTTTAGTTATGTTCTCAGAAATTATTTCATTATATTTATTACTTTTTACGATAAATAGTGCAGGCATCCACAAATATGTCTACAGAACCGTGACATTTGAAACACATGCACTGGTCATGATTTTTTGTTAAATTTTTAGACTGTTTCTTAGCGATCTGTTGATTTCAACAACCAGTTATGGAAATAACTGAGTCTTGGATAATCGGGTAACTAAAATTGATAACACATGTATTTCATAAAATAATTACGTAAGGGACCTATTTTTTACAAATATTTCACACGAGCAGTTTAAATTGATTCAAATTATCAAGAATTATTACAGCGATTAAGTCTCAAATTGGATATGAATTTAACTCTAAGCCAAGATAACACTGTTTTCGTAGATACGAACACACAGCTTATCTTTGTTTTAATTAGGCGACGATAATGTTAAGAATAGGGTAAATTAACCAATTATAGGCAGTAAAACCTTGATTTTGTAAGATTAGTATCTAATGAATTTATTTGATAACTCTATTGATGAAAAATAAATTACATACAAAATGGATTTATAAGTAAAAAGGGCAAATCGATAGAGTTTTTGTATTCTTAATAACTCAGTATTTTTTTTAATAAATTATTTTATTTTATTATCCTACAACTATACAATTAACCCTACAAATTAAATAGTTCGCCTTATATTAGAAGAAGGTAGAGATTATAATTAAATGAGCCAATCCCAAGCAGATAATACACATACGATAAAACAAAATTTGTCGCAATTATATTTACTTTAGTTCAATTAATCTGTAGTACTATTATAATGTTGTAATTTACGAAACAGGTAATTAAATTTAATTATGATTGGTGTCTACTTAGTAGACACCAATCATAAAAAAAAAAATTGACTTCAACAAAAACAATAACTATTAGGTTATGTATTTGTTTTAGTTTTTATTGCTATAATTCGTGAAGCCACCTTTTGAACCATTCATGTTAGAAATTAATACAATTTTGTTTCACTCCTTCTTTGAACACTAACAGATGTGATTATTTGAGTGGCCTGTTGGTCTAATGGTTAGTGATCCTGACTGTTAAGCCAGAGGTCGTGGGTTCGACTCCCATCCAAGACAAATCTTTGTACGATGAGCATGATTCCTCGTTCTGTTTTTGGGTATAATTTATCTATAATATGATGTATTTAAAAAAATGTATTTAAGTAGTATATCAGTTGTTTAGTACCCATAACACAAGCAAAATATAATTGTTTATTAGGGACTAGATGGCGCTGTGTGAATGAAGTAAAATATTTTAAGTTTCTCCTTCACAAACTTAAGACATGAATCATTACATCTCGTTACTAGGCTATGTTGTTAACACTTAAGTACATTACGGAACTGTAAGTCAAAACATCATTGTGATTGGATGTTTAAAAAACACTCCGCATAACTTGGTAGCACCGTTAGTGTATGGTCTCTATTTAATAACATCGTTTCGTGTAACTATACTTACATTGTTTCTTATACGAGTATACTAAAGATGGACATCGATCATCTTTAGTATACGAGTACTCGTTACGTACTACGTACTACGTACTACGTAAGTACACTTGGAATCGTAGTAGCGTAGCAGGTGTTATGTATCTTTGCTGATTTAGAAGTCCTGGACTGGATCTTCAATATTCCTAAACTATATACATAGTTTAGTTGAATATCATCGGAGAGGTAGACCACGAAAGCGCTGGCGTGACGATCTGGACTCATTTGACAAGGACTGGAGGATCAAAACATCCAATAGAAAAGAATGGGAGAGCTTGGGGGAGACCTTTGCCCAGCAGTGGGACAACACAGGTTGATTAAAAAAAAAAAAGTATATTGGCTTCACCTAATTTCCACCACAGCGAGCGATTTTGTGCCGCCCGCATCCAACGGCCACCCGCAACCTTTACTAGGTCGTCGGTCCATCGGCCTATGTTCAACAGTGGACGTCATTGGGCTGATATGATGATGATGATGATGATGTATATTGAGCGATGGTGGCTGAATGGATAAGGGACCGACGGCGACGTGCAAATCACTGTATGTGAATGTCCAAATATTATTATTATTTAACAAACCCGACTCTAATTTATTTATAATAAATCTGAATTCATTGAATCTCCCCAAACAATGATCCTCAGATCAATTTCAAATCTATAGCATTAGACGTCGGATCTATTATCCCATATACTAGCAGAATGGGTGCCCAGACATGCGACACTAATAAAGAGATAATCTGAAGCAATATTCAGTGACACGAATAGCACTTCAGTACTACGTATCACAATAGTGGTCAATTTATCAAGCAATTTGCTTGTCCTGGCCGTTGAACTTCAACTAGTTCTGTTTATATTATAACTGCATGTAGGATGCCTTTAGTCGGATACGATGACGATACGAACATTTTATATTTTTTTTTTTAACTGCCTCGGTGGCGCAATGCGATGTATATGACTGATATGCAAAATGTACCGGGTTCGATTCCTGGGTCACGTGAAAATGGTTTTGGGCTTTTCTAACCTGAAATTCTAGTATTAAGATTTTGTTTGTTTTAACACTTTATTGCACACAAGAAAATAATAAATACAATTACAATATATAAAAAAAACATGTACAAAGGCGAGCTTAACTCAGAATTGAGTTTTCTTACAGCAAACCTTAGAGTGTAGAGGAGATAAGAGGAAAGAAGAGAGTATGAATGAAGTGTACAACTAAAGAGAGAAATAAAGAGGATGAAAGTAAAATAGAACGAAAAGTAGAGGAAAGGATTATTATATTATTGTGGTACGTATACCACTATGACTATACTATTAAATAGACATACGAGTACATAAACATACATATACAATATACTTAAATACGTGTATAATATATATATATATATATCCTAACAAACATAATTATATAATAGGTACATATACTACTAATTTATTTATATATTTTAGACAGATAATGATCCTTAATTCTTGTCCTGAAGACATCTAATGAAGAACTGCTTTGTATGGTTTCACGGAGTTTGGTAAACAAATGTTCCCAGTAGATGACAATAGACTCGCCCCCTATTTCACGGGACCAAACATAGCTGGCGAAATGGGGATGTGTTACTACTCTGTCTACCCCTTCGGGTAAAAGGTGTCATGCTATGTTATGATATATTTTTTATTTCTTAATTAAAAAACGTACATGCTCTGTGTGCTTGTATTTTCTTTGCATTGTTTAGCCAAGAACACAGACTATGGACAGCGATTACCAATAACAATCACGTGTACTCCTTGCTTCTCTACCATTTGAGGCAATAAAAAAACAAATAACCGCGTTTTCACGAGTCTACATGTTAGTAGTATAATTATATTACAAGACGCGCGGGGCTTCGCTCCCGTCGTTCTTTATTTGGCCACTGCACCCTATTAATAATAATAATATAATATTCTACCACATTCACACCGCGCCATCTAGTCCCAAAGTAAGCAATTATATTTGCTTGTGTTATGGGTACTAAACAACTTATATACTACTAAAATACTTTTTTTTTGTAAATACATACATATTATAAATAAATAATTTACACCCAGACACAGAACAAACCTTTATGCTCATCACACAAAGATTTGTCCTGGGTGGGGATCAAACCCACGACCTCCGGCTTAGCAGTCAGGGTCAGTAACCACTAGACCAACAACAGGCCAGTCAAAATTGGCCGCAGCGTAAAACATTACGTACATTACATAAAAATATATCCTATAACGTTCCTCGATAAATGGGCTATTCAACACTAAAATATTTTTTTAAAGCGGACCAGTACTTCCTCAGATATCAAACTCTTCTGCTTTATAGTATTGGTATAGATTTAAAATATACTTATTCTAGGTATTATTTCTTCACATTTAGTACTTGCAAAAAGTCATCGCTCTTTACTTATAAATACGTTGCAAACACTTAATCTATAGTGTGATAAATTTATCACTAAATTATAGAGCGTAATTATATTGTATGGGAACACAGGGAGTGTTTATTCAGGGTCAATTAGCTCAAGTATAGTGATAACGTCTAGACAACGTCTCTCTTTGTGAACGTATCGGTGAATAACTGTGGATCGGAAATGTAGATTAAATATATACGACGGTGACGTTTAATTTATACTCCTTTGTACTATAAAAAGGACATTTAAATGTCATTAAGTGCGCTTTCATTGTATTTGTATTTACGCATGCGAATTCTTAGTTTTCAGGGCCAAGTAATATTATATTTAATCCCCAAATATCAAAAATCACTAAAATTTATTTAGTTACTTTCTCATTTTTACTTAGATAAAAGTTTAATTAACTATATAATAATTACGTACAACCAGTAAAGCAGACATACTTATACTACATATAACTAAAAGGATTGATTTTTACAGAAAATATATTTTATGTGATTTTGTATGGGTAAATAAATATATCTATAACAAATCTCATAAAAATTTATACACAGTACTTGCTTCAAAAATCAATCATTCTTCAAAATTCAATGACTATACAGAATATACATTTGCAATGACCTAAAAACTACAAACGCACAATTAATCTATCCTAACGGGTATGCAAAACAGCTTCACGTTAATATATTTTTTGCGTACGTATACGTATTTTTTTTTTTTTTTTAGTTTTTTTGTTCTTTATTTGTACTACAATCGTATACAAGATACGTATATTTGAATATATTTAAATTATTCGAAAAAAAACAATATTTTCATCGATCATAAGTATTAGTCATTGAAATGATATAAGTAATTGAATTAACGTAAGCTTAGGTCTTGATTGTTTATTGGTTAGAGACGTCACACTAAATCCAATATGTCACTTAAACATCAAAAACATACAGGTGTTGTTAATAAGCATTTTTAAATAATATTTTTTAATACCCTATAATAATATCGTAATATCGGATGGGTATCAAATAAAACACTAGGTATTTCAATTGAATTTTCTCGATAATTGTGTTTTTTTATTCAAACTACTTCCCACGGCTTTCTCCAGGTGATATGTCGGTATAATGAAGCCTTCGTCTTCTTCCTTCTACAGACTCTAGACTATTTGTGTGTATTATATCATGAAAATCAGTTTTACAAACTCGTATTTTTTATATTAGTCAGGATACTTACGTCTCCTAAATTCTTTGATAAACGTAGACAAACAAGTTTTTGGGCAGGAGTTGAGATTGTTATACAATGATAAATAATAATAATATTCTAGCACATTCACACAGCGCCATCTAGTCCCAAAGTAAGCAATTATATTTGCTTATGTTATGGGTACTAAACAACTGATATACTACTTAAATACATTTTTTTTTGTAAATACATACTTATTATATATAAATTACACCCAGACACAGAACAAACCGTTATGCTCATCACACAAAGATTTGTCCTGGGTGTGGATCGAACCCACGACCTCCGGCTTAGCAGTCAGGGCAGTCCGGCACCACTAGACCAACAAGCCAGTCAAAAAACTACTATATGTTAAAAAACTTGCTTTTATTAATTCATTTTTATTCACATTTATTTATAAAAATTATACATTTTTAATATCTTTATTATTTCATTTCTTAAAGGTTTCATTAAAATCTATAAACTTTTTCTTATTGTAAAAAAAAAGTTGACTTCGCCAATAATTAGAACTGTAATATAGCTAATCTTTAATATTGGTCTGGTGATGGAATAAAATATATTAATGACCGTAATACCTAAATTTAAGATTAGATTTCGATGTTGATCGTTTTTACTTCAAGGATGGTGCGAGTCATTGTATTGTTTTCATTATATTTTTATGCAAAACAAAAGAATGACTCGAAACATCATAAAAAAATATAGAGATGCATGTGACTGTTGTAAACTGTTATTGTAGGTATAATTAAACCCACAATAACAATATTTAAAATAGTGAATTTGTTTCATGTGATTTTTTAAATATTGTTATTGTAGATATCATTAAAATTATACATATAATAACAATATTTAAAACCCACATGCATCTCCATGTAATTTTTTTTTTTGCAGTTGTAGATATTTCTTGACGCATGGCTGCATGAAGCTATGTTTTTGTTAATAAACTTCTTTCCAGCTTTTCTTATGCACGAACTGGCTTGTAAAAGTACCTATATCGTTTTAGTTTTAATTGAATGACATTCTTATGTATCATTCCATAAATATACAATTAGGATTGAATATGCCTTATAACCTATTTAAAAAAAATGTGTCTATTCTTAAGTAAAACGTTTCGTTGTTTTGGTTATTGCAACCATAAGTGGCATGTCATCATCAGCTACCCATCAATGTCCCCTACTGGGCTCGGGTCCCATCTCATCTACCTAGAGAGCCGAGAGAGTATGACGCGAATAGAGAAAGGAATGTTAAGCTGGTTTGGACATGTCGAGAGAATGAATGAAGAAAGAGTGACAAATCAAATGTATGAGGTGAATGTTAAAGAAAACGTTGGAAGGGGAAGACCTAAAAGAACGTACCATGACTAAATAGGAGACGTTCTAAAGAAGGGACAGATCAGGAGTAAGGTACTCCAGTGAGAATGCATGAAAAGACTGATGAATGTTGAAGAAGTCAAAGATGTATGTCAGAATCGTAGCAAGTGAAAGGAAATAGTCTTTGCCTACCCCTCTGTTGGGAAAGAGGCGTGATCTATATAAAATAATTGTAATTAAATAAAGGCAATAATAATTACATAACTATTACACAGATAATTATATGTTTATTGTCAATAAAGAGCTTCAGTGTATTATAACACGCGTGTACTAAATTATAACATAATAATAGCTTTAATATCATTTTACGATGTTATTCACCTGTCTTCTGTTTACATTTATTGTGTTCTAATACTTCTAATACAAGTGTTCTAATATTTGCACGACACTTTCCCGTTAGACAAAGCAGAATTATGAAGGACTGATAAAGTTAAACGCAATAGTTTACATTAATTACTTTGATTTATTTTATTATATTGAAACACTATTACGTTCTTGTGTCCTTAGGGTTTTTTGTGCTTTATAAAGTATTAATTATAATAAATATGGTTAAATCATCTTAGACACAAATTTTCAAAAATAGTTTAGTCAAAAGAAAATTCTGGTACTTTTGTCTCATTATCTAACGCGAATAGATCCGATTTAAAAAATTATCTTAGTGTTAGATTGCCCATTTATCGAAGAAGGAGGAATATGCTATAAATCATCACGCTACGGCTAATAGGAGCTAAGCAGTGGCCAAACAAAGAACGACGGGAACGAAGCCCCGGCAACATCTGGTTAAAGTTAACACAATCATTGAAAATATACGTAATAGTTTTTTAGATTACAATTGTAGTTCACGAGAATTATGTATCAAAACACAATTCTCATCTTAACAATAGTGAATTTGAATATAATTGAAGCAAATAATAATATTACTATAAAAATAGCACAAGTCATATTTTTATGAGTGAAACACATTACATCAACAATTATAATACTGTTGTGCCTTATACATAATAATCTATAAATTGTTATTCTGCATCAATCCAACCATTTTGTTTTAAAATATACATATTAATATTCATTTCACTGAGTGATATTATATCTAGTGAATGGCTTTGATAAAACAAATGCTAATACAAAGTCTCGAAAGAATTGGAACAAAATGATGAGAAAATCTTTGAATGGTAAACATGATGACAGGATATATCCCATTGTTCTTTAAACACTTCAATACATTATGTTAGGTGAGTGTCATAACGTTTGTGGGAAAATTATCATTCACACAGTCCATAAACAGTCTTTATATGAATTTAAAGAATCACTATTTCTATACAATGTTTGTGTAATACTTACAAACAAAAGATTGAATTAACTATTCAAAACAAAAGGTTGCAAAAGCGTTAATATGGGGGGGTGGGGTGATTGAAATATCTTTCTCTCTTTGCAAATGTTAACTTTACCTTAACTTTTGATCGTCAAAGTCAGTTATACTCGACACATGCAAGCTTTCCCTGTGCAAACGACGGTCATAGCCGTCAGAAACAAGTCTCATAAAAATAAAAAACGGAACCCTAAAAATAAAGATATCATTATAATATTAAATAATAATAATGTTTGGACATTCACACACAGCGCCATCTAGCCCCAAACTAAGCAAATGCTTGTAATATGGATACTAGACAACTGATATAATACTTAAATAACTACTTTTTTCATAAATACATACATAATTATTATACATTTATCACTTTTATTTATTTAGCTTGGCAGGGCACGAAGATGCAGTTATAGTCAAAAGATTGTGTGAGACTCATCCTACGTAATGTTGCAGGCAGTATTTGAATACACAAATTTAATTAACCTTCATGAAGTTTTGACTGCTTCTTTGGCAGCGGTAGTGTATACGATTTTTGAGGGTCTCAGATTCGAAACAACTATGTGTATGATCTGTAAATGTTTGATCCATAATTTGGGAGTTTTTTTAGTAGGTAAGTATAATAATTCAGTTTTCTATGTCCCATAACACGAGCTTATATTAGCGTACTTGGGCTCCATGGTGCTGTGTAAAAAACAAAAAGAAAACTATTCATTTAGGAAGATACAAAATGTCTTCGCCATTTAAGACCAAAACACTCAAGTCTTGCAGCAAATTTTATTTAAAGAAGCAATTGAGACCTTTCCACAATAGTAAAACACAACAGTCCTTTTCAATTGGCTCTCTCGTGAAGTTGTCTTTGCGTTTCAACCACGATGAATTCAAGATGTACTTGAAAATGCTCCCGCTCGATTACTTTGAGTTCTCCTGCCTTTAAGTGAAAGTTTAGGTAAACTGTCTAATCTGTTATATTTTTGAAATGTAATATTTAACATTTTATATAAATGCTAAACAGCATAACATAACAAAGCATAACATAACATAACAACATTCATAACATAACATAACAACATACATAACATAACATAACATCACGCCTTTTTCCCGAAGGGGTAGGCAAAGGTGTATCACACCCACATTTCGCCAGCTATGTTTGGTCCCATGAAATAGGGGGCGAGCCTGTTGTCATCAACCGGGAACATTTATTTACCAAACTTCGGGAAAATCGAAATACTGGAATTTCCTGATAGAAAAACACAATACCATTTTTACCCGACTCGGGAATCGAACCCGGGAATACACTTCTCGCTGTGCCACCGAGGCAGTCGCGTAACCCACGACGGGGCTTGAATTTTACCATTACTTGTTTAGCATTTATATAAAATGTTAAACCAAAACAAAGGAAATTGCTTATTATTTAATGGAATATTTAAGATTTTGACCTACACTGTAATAGGTATATACAATTATGAACAATCGCGAATCAATTAGAGTATATATATTTATTTTTATTTCTAAATATAATAAATAAAAATAAATAAATAAAGTATACATAAACTCAAACCGAAATGAATGGTGTTGATGCCAATGATAGAATAAATATTTGTAAGTTTCACAGTTAATTGTTCTCAGAAATACTTGAATACCAAGTATTTTATATTACAAATTTCTCCGTAACACAGAAAGTGTTTCCTAGGACAAGGGCGAAAAACAACTGAGACTTAGTAACTATTAAAAGCCCTTTTACGTTAATTACTTGTGTTCATTACTGAATTAAACTTTATTGCTGGCATTCGGGGTAACTTAAATGTATTATTATAATTAATTTCCACCCACGGCTACGGCCCAAGTGGAATGTCAGTAAAAATTAGTTTATGTATTATTCTAGCCAGGTGAGGCCTATGTTCAACAGTGGACGTCATTGGGCTGATATGATGATTATACTATCCAGATTATAATCTATAAGTATGCATCCCAAATTGCATACACAATATTTCAACTGTTCTGTGATTGAGTACCAAACGACCTTCCATACATAATTTCATAGTTTAGAAAATGATATGTCTATACTAATTGTCTATAAAAACAAGTCTGTTTGTTTGGTTGAATGCCTTAATCTCAGGAACTACTAAACCGAATTGAAAAAATCTTTTAGTGTTGCATACCCCATCTGTAGAGGAAGGCTAGCTATGTTTCATCACGCTACGTCTAACAGGAGCTGAGTAGTGGTCAAACAAAGATCCACGAGGGCGAAGCTCAGCCCCCTGATTCTGAGCTGTCGGAAAATTTTCGGCCGTAAATGTCAGTTTAATTAAAGTTAGAAAACATAATATTAAAGAAATAGATGGTTGTAGGAAAAAAAATTAAAATAATTAGTTTTTAATTTTCTATACGCTAGACTATTTTCTAACATTAAATAACTTAAGCCGTAACAATACAACGTACTAAGATTCGAAAAAGTTTACGATCCGAGAGCAATCCGACGTGTCAGAATCAGGGGGCAGTTTTAAATTAACCCTATCTGCCTCATCGAAGTAAAGTGAAGCTTTGTAGATACATTTATGATGTTTGAAACTAATACAACTCTTTTATTTACAGATTGAACGTACAGAACAATCGAAAGTGTCTTTCTTCAACCTGTCTCATGTAGTGGATACAGTGAGCGTGGCCTTCCGCACGAGGTCAGGCCACAGGCGTATGAAAGTGCTATTGACTCTGTTCATGGTATTCATACTCTTTGGACCTACTTCTTGTAAGTACATTTCGTTTTTTTTTAATTTATTAATTTATCATCATAAAACAGCAACTATATTAATGTTCCACTGCTGAGCACAGGTCTCCTCTCCTTTATCTAGCCAGCTGAGAGGGTTTAAGCTATAATCCACACAACTTGGTCTAAAGCGGGATGGTGAATCTGACATACCCTTAGAATTTTTTTTAGGGTAACTATAATGTAGGTTTCCTCGCGATGTTTTCCATTAGCAGATAGTCCATAAAAATTCGCAAAGTGAAATCCACATTGGTTGGAGGCAAACTAGGACCATTTGTTTAATACGCCGGTAATTTAGCGATGGTGGCCGAATGAGCAATGGTAGTCCATCGGTTACCCTTGCTCATTCGGCCACCATCGCTCCTCCATCTCTCTTCTAATCTTCTACTTGGTTAATCTCGTTGCAAGTTCCGAGACAGAACCTACGTTGGGTTTTCCCTGGAACTCGCAAAGGTTCATCATTATGGTGACTGGCCTGTTGGTCTAGTGGTTAGTAACCCTGACTGCTAAGCCGGAGGTCGTGGGTTCGATCCCCCCCCAGGGCAAATCTTTGTGTGATGAGCATAAAGGTTTGTTCTGTGTCTGGGTGTAATTTATATATAATATGTATGTATTTAAAAAAAATAATTGTATTTAACTATATTGTTTAGTACCCATAACACAAGCAAATATAATTGCTTACTTTGGGACTAGATGGCGCTGTGTCAATGTGGTAGAATATTATTATTATTATTATTATTATGCCTGGTTTACGGGATGAGTATGTGGGAGGTTCTGTCCCATGTTTTAGATATATATGTAGTTTATAGTTGGAGTATTTTTCAACTTTGAAACTAAGTATGACAAAACATTCAACTAAGTCATCATTATAATCCATAAATTAACGTCCCACAGTGCTGGGCACGGGTCTCCTCCAAACATTATGGAGGGAATTTAGCCTACTATACCACGCTGGCTACGGGTTGGTATAGGGTTTTTGTTTCGAATTTTCCTTTTCTCGCAGAGCTGTAGCCCAATCACAAAATATATGCGTAATCGTAACGTAAACGTATCGAGGGCTCGATACGTTTACGTGAGTCGGCATCACGAACTCTTACTATCGACTATCGAGGGCTCGAAACATTTGTCGATACCATTACATTAGGAATTTAGGTAAACATGCCCAGTTGTCGGCGTTACAAGATTACAGCTGACTTATTTTATTTATATCTAAGCTTCCGAGTAAAAAAAAGTATAAATATAGTGTATTAAAACCGTAAATTTACATATAAAATAGTTATTAATTAATTTAGAATGCTTATTATACCATTTTTTTAATATTTTTGGTTAGGTTAAAGGCATTTGTTGCAGCTGGTACACTGGGCACACTACCCTACTCGATAGTAGTAATGTCATTGAATTAAATGTCAAAAAATTTAAAATGGCGCATTTTATATTTTTTTATCGGCGTATTATTTGCTTATTTTTTCTCTAAATATTATGCAAAAATTATAGGAAACTTATTTAATTACGTTAAGAATATTATATTGGAATAATTTATACCAAATTGATACAATAATTTAACAACCAAATGGAAGGACGCCACCTGGCGGTTCACAATGTGAAACTTGCGAAAATATTGTTATATGAATTTAGGCCATTTATTGCTCTAATAACTAATATAAAATATGTTAAATATTATTAATATTGATTATACATGCATTCTATATGTACATAAATGTTGAAAAATTAGTTTAAACCCGTTTCAAAACTTTACTCACTGAGAAATTTTAAGTGACGGAAGGTTTCGACGAATACGTTAGCCAGCTTTCGAATTTTACGTAGCGTATGTCAAAATTGAGTTCGTGATCGCAATTCAAATTAATTTGTATGGAAATACCAGACGAGCTCGATACGATTACCAGACGAAAGTAGTTGTCAAAAGTTCGTGCTACCAATTTTGGTGCATCTTACGTACGATAGAGGCGCTGTACAAATTGCCATACATTTTTGCTCGATGGCGATACGATTACGTTTACATTAGAAGTTCGTGATCGGGCCTCTGGGGTAAAATGGGGTGGTGACATTGAGTATTCTTAAACCGTCACTACACGGACAATTACTTATATTCAACTTAGTATTTGTACCTAAATAACTATCAGATAGAATACTAATTGTTTATAACAGATGTTATGATATGATTCTTAATTAAAGCCGAATTTAGCTTAACAATAATTATGTTTGAATCACATCAAAATACCAGTCGATCGTGATATGTCAGTTTCCAAATTTTTTACTAAAGATGGATGTTAATTGTTTGTTTTTGATATTACTCGTATAATTATGTTTTTCCTTTTATTCTCTAGGTATTTTTATGTATTTTCTGTTTTTGTTTGAATAATATCTGATGTTAATTATATTCACGCCAGAAATTATAGCATGCTATTGAATTGGCAGCTAAGAAATAAATTTAATGTTATATAATATTTTGAATCAAAGAGTTTATATATTAATATAATTTAATTTTACATTGTTTTAGCTGAACATGGAGTATTTTACCTATATGTAAGAAATCGGCTCAACTGGGACATGGTCAAATTTGGCGTCTTCATCAGCTATTCTATTGTTCTTCATTCCTTTGGTTAGTAGTATATTTTTTTAAAGTTAAGCGTTCTAAGATCTCGGTTAAAAATGGCGTATGCATATAACTAGGTATAATAATGTCCACCACGCCATTTTCTGATACGACGACTGCTACTGTAGTAGTATTAGTCAACTACTGTACTGTAGTCAACTGGGGGCTTACTCTGAATTTCGACATTCGAATGTTCGGTTTTGATGTCTCTGTCAAATGTTTGAAAGACACTGTCTCTTTACCTTATCTAAATTACATTTGACAGCGACATCAAAACTGAATATTTGAATGTCGAAATTCAGAGTAAGCGCCCTGAGCGTAGCTGACATGCCCATATTTGGCTAATTTAGCCAATTTTGGCAGAAAATGTGAATGCACACGTCTGGATGGCATTGATTAAATTGTAAGGAAAATTGGTAGGTATAATAAAAATAGACTGAATTGCAAATCTTAAAGTTGTTGATTTAACTTTGACGTTAAACAACAACGAATTTATTTTTTTACAATATTCTGACAAAATTACTTAATGAACTTGTTGACTGAAAAAAAATTACATAACAGTGGTCATTAGAGTACAATAAGTACAAATTACACATAGTTAACTCACAAATAAGTTCTCAGATACAAAAAAAAATATCCAAACGCACACAATTGAATTGTCACAACTAAACACTCAAACAATCAAGTTAAGTTATCCGGTTTTCAGAAGGAATCACGTTTTGTAAAATGCTGCAATAACACTTAAACTATCCAAGAAAAAACGATGGATGAGTAAAGGTTTAAGATAATAGTTATAATTATTAGTGATAATAATAATATTATCTTAGATTAATTTATTCAGATCATGGAATCGATTGCCACTTCTTGTCTAGAGGGTCAGATTAGTACATTGATCACGTGATACGTCTATAGCTTAATATGTATATAGCTTGGTCGATAGCTTAGTAGCTTGATAGGATTTAATTTGAAGTTGATAGGAATGAAAATTGACCATTTTCACTAAAATGTAAATATACAGGGTGGAATTTTGTAATGCCACCTGGGAAAGTACTTTAAATCCTCGAGATAGATTATTTTATTCAAAAGAAACATTCCTTTATTTTTGAAAAGAAACAGAACTGCATTAAAATTTAACGTTTTCCGGAAATTCACTTGCCATACCCAGGAATGAAACCAGCTAAAATTCCAAAAAGTAACGCCTTGTTCTTTTATGGCGTTCATCGATGGGGTAAATCATAAGGATCGAATCTCTCTAACAAACGTGGTAAATTAAATAAAAACAAAACCATAAAACTAAGTTATAAATTCAATGAGACAAGATGAAGCACTTTTACTCAATGGTCCGTAATTTTTACTTAATTAAATTCGTAATTAATAATTATCTTTGCCGTCAATTATTCACTAAAATAGGAAGAAGAACTATTTAGCTAAGAAGATTGCGATATGTACGTATGTTTGTGCAGGTCAAATGAAAAAAAAGATACGACTTACTTACTTGTGAGGCACTAGAATTATACCACGTAAGTTAAAATTTTATGGTTTTATTTTTATTTAAATAATATAATTAATTAAATAATAAAAAACCATGTTTCTTAGTAAGATTTGATCCTCATGGTTAACCCTATCGATCCATGCCATAAAAGTACAGGATGTTATTTTTTTGGATTTTAGTTGGTTCAATTCCCAGGTGTGGCAAGCGAAATCCCGAAAAATTTTGAATGCAGTTTTGTTTCTTTTTAAAAACAAAGGAATGTTTCTTTTGAATAAAATTATCTATCTCTAATATTAAAAGTAACCTCCAGGTGCCTCCAGGTGGCATTACAACATTCTACCCTGTATATTTCGTTTCCCAATTTCTAATTACTTTGGTTAAATAATGTTGAAAACAATAGGTAAATAAGTCGTGTATCAAATACTCAACAATCAGTTTCTTTACTGAAAGTTGGAGTAAATTAATCAGAATTCTAAAATGTTACTAAGTAGGAACATTAAAACAAAGAGATTCTTAAATGACAGAATTATAATTTCAGAGATTCAATTTATTTTAAAGAATCAATTTTCCACAAACTCACTTTAAAGTCATTTAGGAAAATATCTCTAATTACTCAAAAAGACATCTAAATTGATAGCCGCAAATTTAAAATTTATAACTGTTTTTGCGTTAAAAATTACGACGCTCTTTTTGATTTAAATAACCTGACTATATTCAATTTCATAAAACAGTAAAAAACGCTCTTCCAATCTTAATTTTCCTGCCAGTCTGAAACCAAATTAATAGTAAATTTACATTACACATCTTTGCCTACTATAAAAAGGAATTGAGTCGTGATGATATACCTTTTGCCTTTAATGAGAGGCTAGGAGCGCCGGCTGCCGTCCTTGATTTTTCAAAGGGGCCTTAAAACGTTAATCTCATAAACTTCGTGCAACGTCGAACGATTTGAAAGGAATCTCTCCAATTTTTTACATTAAGAGGTAATGACAGACTTTTTGAAAGAGTAACAAGTGATTTTTTTACAAAAATCTTATTCGGGCTCCTGCAATTTTAATTGGAAATTTCTCTAAGTATACATAACTGCCGCCACTCGAGAACTTTTTTGCCCCATCGGCCATCAGTTCTGCGAGCTATGTGGCCTGCCCACTGCCACTTCAGCGATGCGATTCGGTGAGCTATGTCGGCAACTTTAGTTCTCCTGCGGATCTCCTCATTTCTGATTCGATCGCGCAGGGAAACTCCAAGCATAGCCCTTTCCATGGCTCGCTGAGCGACAGTGAGTTTTCTAATGAGACCCATAGTTAGCGGCCACGTCTCAGTACCATAAGTCATCACAAAAATTAGTCATTACAAAATCGCTCGTTGTGGCGGAAATTAGGAGAGGCCTATGTTCAGCAGTGGACGTCATTGGGCTGATATGATGATGATGATGATGATACATAACTGCTTAACATGAGTTCACCGTGTTTAATTCCATTACAGTCCTTATTCTATCTAAACGTATTTAATTTGTCACTTGTATGTGCTACTATTTATTGAATTGAGTTGATTATGTTTCGGTTGTTTTTATTTCAGGTGCAATGTTCTCCATAACGGTTCTCAGTAAACGAATGCAAGTTGACGACTCAATGCTGTGTCTCATTTCTGTCATCAGCAAGTTTATTGGCTCTGTTTGGACTGCGTTCGTTCGGACTGATATTGAAATGTATTTAGGTAGGATGAGTTTTATATTGTTTTTTACAAACTAAATCATTAAGTCTTTGAGCGCCATGGGGGTCACCGGTGACCCCCAAACAATATATATATCTTGAAGTCTCTAATGTCTGTTTTCTGTAAAGAAAATATTCACTAAGTTGTGAATTGTGACTGCTTAGTATTCAGATAATAATTCAAATATAATATGACTCATTGACTCATCAATATAACGGGGAAATCAAAATATTCATTCATTATCATCGCTTCGCGAATTATTATGATAATTTCCATTTGAATAATAGTCAGTTCAATGATGACATTAATTCGATTGCGTTCATAATTGCAGTGCCTGTCGCCGAACTCTTGAATGCTACAACTTTCACCTCATTGCGATCTATCATATCGAAGTTGGTAGAGAAACAGGAAACAGGTTAGTGGGTATTTTTATATAATTATTCGGAATCTCGACATTCAAATTAGTTGATTTTGATATCGTAGTCAAATATTTAAAAATGACAGCAATATTAACATTTTCAAAAACTTAACAGCGGTATTGGGACCGCCTAAGTCGAAACCAAGCACTCCAATCTGTGAAACTAATTATAGTTTTTGTAAAGAATGATATTACGCTACTGGGTAACATCATTCTTCATGTATGTAAAACTATAGTGAAATAGTTGATAAAAATTTAGACGGTTGTATCAAGGATTGCAACATTAACTCAGTAACATATAAGCATGCCTCGCTCATCAATAGATATTGTTGTCACCACACAATTGCGATCACTGACCCGCATCTAGCGGACCACACCTAGAACCAGTAAAAGTGACGATATAATACAGAATGTTGAATATAAAACTCCATACTCTTTAAACAACATCAAACATGCTGTAGATAGTGATGATATTTCGACATACTTTCACACACCTTTAAGTCACTAGTAAAACAAAAAAATTACATATATTGCTGTAAACACCTTTAGAAATTCAACAAAGAAATATATAATTTCAAACTCCAACAAATAACAGTGAACTCAAACAAAAATAAAAATCCAACAAATAAAAATCATTCAATTCGCCATCAATCACTATGTCGAAGTGAGTTGCAAAGACCTATTTTTCTAAATCAAAAGGATTTGTAATTTTAAATGGACTAAGTCAATATTTCGGAATTTGGAAAACATGGGCTACCTAGACCTGCTCTTCCATAAAAAGTTGATGAGCTTTCATTAGCCTAGCGTCGTCCACCGTTGATAATATCATAAAATATTTATTGATTTTACTCTGAACAGAATCTAAAAAGACTCCTACAGAAACAATAATAGCAACATCTATCCTAATGCACTTCATACTTAAAATTACAATATAATCTTCCAGCTAAGGTGAACTCCATATTCTCGTTGACTGAAACGCTGGCATCTTTAGTGTTCCACCCCTTCTACTCTTGGATGTACATGAAAACGTTGCACGTGCTGCCAGGAGCTGTGTTCCTCGTTAGTGCTGCTATTGCTATTCCACCTGCAATCATTTTAATGTAAGTTACCTATTTTAAATTTTGTTTAATTACGCTTACTGTGAACCTTACGTGGTTGATTTAGAGCACTTCTTTGAAGATCATTTGCTAAAGACTTACTAAACTTCTTATCGATGTTTTCTGAGTTGAAAACGAGAAAGGAAGTAAATTCTGTGCTGGCAGTATAGGAAACCACTGCTTTGTTTTAAGTTATAAAGTGATTTTGTTGTATTTTTGACGTTGATGTCGATATGAGTCGATGTACATACACCGCGTCGATATACACCTATTCATATTTAACACAGCTAGCTAGTTTGTCACCTTCTGAAATAGAAAAGCACCAATCGTGTACACTTGTAACTTAACTGTTATATAGCCTTATAGCCTCTCTTAGCAACCATTCCCTATCCGTCATATGATTGACAATCAATATCATTAATACCTTATCTGAATTATCTTGTCGATACTTGTATTGCTTCAGACGTATATTCAAGCAATACAAAGGAAAAATGTCAATAAACTGATACATAAATCATTGATGTTGACATTGCTTATTGACCGATAATAAAATGAAAATTACTAGCAAAATAATGACTAAAGTCTAGGCACATGCTTAGAAATAGCTGCTGATTGACATTTATTTTTAAATCATGACACATTGGCAAGCAGTATTTTTTTAAATTGAAATTTATTAGGGACGCAAAACTATAAAGTCGTCTTATACCACAAAATCTCCACTAAATCTGCGACATAACAATTGAAAGTTAACTATATTACTTAATATTAATTTTATAATTTTCAGATTCTTCTACGCTCAACACAGAAAAGAACTAAGAAATACAAGGAAGAAAGCACTTGAAGATCAGGAGAAGAAAGATGCAAAAGAAGCAGAATCTAAAAAGGCTGATCCATTAGAATTTATACCTTCTACTGTAAATGAAACTGAGAAAAGATAAATAGTATAAGATACACGTTTGGATATTTGTAAATTGTAGATTATTATACAATTAAGATAATAGCGGTGATGCTTAGATCAGTGATATACCCACAATTATGTTTAGAAAACTCTCCTGTCTCAGAGTTCGATTATGGTTTAGAGGGAGACATACTATCAAAAACATGACTGCCTTCTGAGCCTTACTTACAATATTAATCACTTATAATATTCGGAAACAATAGTTTTATTCTATTTCTTTGCAGCTTTGAATAGTTTTATAAACTGGCTTAAAAGGGTACCGATATTTATGTAAAAAAAATTAAATATTTATTCTGAGAATTTGAATCGAATTATTTTAACAACTTTTAGCTTTTGTTCCTGTTATAACAGATCATACGTTAACAGAGTTAATGGGTTTAAAAAAAAACAAAACAATTTTATTCTGTTTTGGCTCATCGAAAAATAAGCGTAGCATCCGCTATAATAGTAACAGGCTATATGTACTTGTAAGATTATGGTAAATATAGAAAATCCAAATAAGTAATATACGGAGGTTCCAATAAGGGGATTAAATTAATATAGTATGTTGTGTTTCTTTGTTTTTTTTTTAAGATTATCATATTCAATACAAATTGATTATGCTCTTTTCATAGCGACTTCTTATTTTGAACTTAATTATATGTTGTCAAAACAATTTAGTAGCTTTTCTAATTTCAAATCATTTAATATCTAAAATACGTAGCTTTATGACACTGAGTATCAAAATTATTTATATATTTTAACGATTTGTTCGATTTATAATTCGAATTTACTGTTTCAGACAATTACTTGGAACTGTGATAAATGTTTTGTATGAATGGGTAATAAAAAATAATATATAAATATATTCTATTTATTTCAATCATTTGCCAAATATGTTATATTTCCCAACTTTCAATTATTGAAACTGTTTAACCCAAGCCTATATTTACTAACAGAAAGAGCAAGTTAAAGTGACAGTAGGCTATATCTGTTGAAGAACCGACAACTTTTGTGGTGAACAAACACTCAGAAAACAGTTGGAATAATCAAAAACTGAAGGGAAAAAAATATCTTTAATGCCTTATAGAATGCAATATTTTGGTATCTGAATGTTGCTTCTGTTTATAGGCTCTGTTTATGTTCTGAAAGCGCTTTTGCACCGCATGCGATGTGAATCCGTGAAAGTGCGAATCTAAAAAACTCGGACTGAATTTGGATATGGCTCAAATACTAGTCCAATCTCTGATTCAAAGCGAAGCGACTCAATGGCTACCTTTTATCATACGCCACCGCGTAAAAGATAGCCCCTGAGTCACTTCTTTTTTGTGGTTCCACAACCAAGCGTTCACATCGGCACCACCACTCACACACACAGCTGGATCAGATGCAATGCTTAAGATTTATTACAAATATAGCTAATGACTATTTACTAGATTCGTGGATGACGTAAAGAAACTGAATGACATAGAAAAACCCGATGATGGAGACAAATCGGAGGACGGAGAGAAACCGGATGACGGAAATCAGATCTACGCACTAGATTTTATTTTCGTCATCCGTTTTCTCTAACTCATCATCATCAACATATCAGCCCAACGACATCCACTGCTGAACATAGGCCTCACCTAATTTGCGAGCGGTCCTGTGCCTTTCTCTAAATAATATACAATTAATAGAACTATTAAACGATAAAGCATCATACAAATCGAATGGTCCTACGACTTCTTCGGAAGGTATTTTCGCGAACTCTGATGGGATGCAGTCCAAAACCGCTCTTACACCTTTCTTCTTAAAACCGAAAAGACGTTAGGATGCCAAAACATTAATTAAAACAAATAAATTATTTCCACTAACTAAATAGTTTTATATCGAAATAGGCTTTTTAAATGTTAGTAGATTCAGTGCCGACAATGGCCCACATATTCACTACATTTTTCGATAAGCCTGTACTACTCCAATCAGACATAAATTACTATAATTCGTCTATATCCAGTATTGATAGACTGATAATGATAACTCAACAAAGATAGGCTTTAATGACAGCTATGTTGTCACAAATATATGTACTTACGTATTATCTTCTAATAGGAAGCTTTTTATCTTGACTTAATATAGTAAACATTTAACTAAATGCCATTATCATATAAATTTATATTCTAGAATATTCGTTTATATTCTTGTCTGCTGATAGATTTGCTGTTATCCTAAAAATTGGTCACTAGTAATAACAATAAATCATTTTAATACTTATTTATTAAAAAAAAAAGCGATGGTGGCTGAATGGATAAGGTAAATCACGCGGTCCGAGTTCGATCCCGACCGGCAATGCCAATATGGATTCCACTTTATGGAATTTATATGTACTAGTCAAGTGACTTACCATCAGCTAACGGTGAAGGAAAACATCGTGAGGAAACCCACATACCCTTGAAGAAATTCTATGAGTATGTCTGATCCACCAACCCGCACTAGGCCAGCGTGAGTGGATTATGGTCTAAAAGAGTGTAATTCGTTACAGCCAAAGTTTACTATTGCGACGTACGTTAACTGTTATTCACGTATTAAAAAAACATGGTGCAATAATATTAAAACTTGTGCAATTAAAATGCCTTTATGAACAATTTTATTTTTTAATCTGAAATAGGTTATGATAATAATAAAATTAGACGCCTGGCGTCAAGCTTGTCTAAAATCTTGTCTGCAATCTTTGTATATATATCTTCTATTCTCTATGTATATCATCTATATTATATACTAGCTTTTGCCCGCGACTTCGTCCGCGTAGATTTCGATATTACATAGATCTTTGTCTTAAGTGAAATGTTGAATTTCATTTTACGTCAATATATATTATATAATATTTTCGTAATCAGCGTCCCTGAAAACCTTGAAAACGACATCCATATCAATTTCTAATAATTTTTACACCTATTTCATCCCTTAGGGCAAGTTTTTCAAACACCAAAAACAACCCATCAATTCACTTCTTAACTAATGTTCACATATAACTTGAAAAACAAAGAACTGTCTATTTAATATTTTACCCCCTGAACCCATCCCTATCAAAAATATTAAAAACAACATTTTAAGTTCCTATCCCAATACTAATTTGCAAAACGTTAACTTCAAAACAAAGATCTTTTCATACAACGTTTCATCCCCAACTTCACCCTTGTCAAAAATATTGATGAGGGTATTTTTTATTTTGATAGTAGTACCCCAAAACAAATTTTCAAATCTATAAGTTAAAAAACAAAGAAGTTTCATACAATCGTTTTTATCCCTTTTCACCCCCTTAGGAGTTGAAATTTTAAAAAACCCTTTCTTAGTACACCTCTAGACATTAGGACAAACACACCCTCCAAATTTCAAGTCGCTACGACCAGCGGTTTAGGCTGTGCGTTGTCTATAGGTCAGTCAGTCAGGACAAAGCCTTTTATAATATGTATGGATACATATATCAAGTTCCCGTTGACGCTTATTACTAGTCACAAATTTTGAACATATGTAACATCTCTGCTAACATATCTTTTAAATATATTGTATTATATAATAAAGTCTTCTACAGGTTTTAAACTATCTCAATAAGAAATTTCGCTAAGATCGGGTAGAGTAGTTTCGAAGATTACCAACAAAAAAAAGAAGAATGTAAATTTAAATTTATTTATTTAGACAATAATATTTAACGAATTATTTCAATTACAATTATCGCACAGTAGAATCATGTCATATTTCCTAAATAAATAATAATAGAATAAAAACGATAAATAAAGTGTCAAGATAAAGTAGTTCACAATTAAATTAGTCGATTTTGATGACTTGCAGATTATTGTCATTCAAATATATAAACAATTGCTTGGTTAGTTAGATTTTCACAATACATCGAAAACTGTTTTTAAATTTATATTTTCCAAGCATTGGCAGTTAGTACCACAAGTTCCTTGTCTGACTGTAACTGAGTGTCCAGTTGAACTCACTACAATATCTTTTACCCACGTAGTTCCATCAATATGTAGTACACCGTTTACTGAGACCGGTAGTGTCCAATATCACAAGCCACATCATAAATTCAGTTGATCCATCAAGCATGTCTGTCTCCCACGGCTTACCTAATCTCCGTGTACTTTATTGCCTAGGTTAGTCTTAGTTCTTCATTCTTTGAGCCATGTGCCTTTTTACCCGACTACCAGGACGGGTATTGTTTTTTTAAGTGTTTCTTCAAAGGGTAATTTAAGTGAACATTTAATAATGTACCTTTAATTTCTACTACATAATTGTAAACTTGTGCCGCCCGCATCCAACGGCCACCCGCAATCTTTACCAGATCGTCGGTCCATCTGGCGGGGGGCCGCCCCACGCTGCGCTTTCCAATACGTGGCCGCCACTCGAGAACTTTTTTGCCCCATCGGCCATCAGTTCTGCGAGCTATCGCTCGTTGTGGCGGAAATTAGGTGAGGCCTATGTTCAACAGTGGACGTCGTTGGGCTGATATGATGATGATGATGAATTTTAAACTTTGGAGCAAATTGTCTGCTGCGTTGTTTCCACATCAGCGCTTCAAATGAAGGTAAGCGCATTATAATGTATTCTTGAGCATCACATATCTGCCCAGGCATAGGTGATCTTATTGACTCGTCTTTTAATAAATACCTATGACAAACGCGTCTTGTTTAATTCGATGGAAATATGAAGTCACAATGACTTTCATATTGAACAAATTGAAAACAGACTCAGAATCTTGCTGGCTTAAACGTTAATCCGATAATACGTTTATAACTAAAATAAATTAGCTATCTAACCTTGTAAGAATTTACAATAACGTTCGATAAATACGTTGGAGTCTATAGATCTAATAAAAATAATAAAGTAAAAAAGATAGATATCAACGGTAAAGGAAAATATTCTAGATAAACAAAGGTTTTCACGCGGACAGTAGTCCTTCACCAGAATACAATGCGTCACCAGTCTTTATCAATACTATGTTGTCGTAAGAACATCAACAGTCGTCTAGGGGAACAATTAACAAATTAGAATACACCCATGCAAGGAAGGTTCGAAATAATCCGTTTCGACCACGTAGTTATAGTAGAAATAGGGAATTTACCCTATTTGAGAAAACGCGTACCCAGAAGTGCTATGAATGTTTTTTTCGACAAAAGTAATTTACGGTCTGATATCTGATCAAAACCGTCAACCAAATATATAATTCTTAAGAGACTTGGCTATCCATAAATATTATAAAAGGCTTTGTCCTGACTGACTGACTATTCTGATCTGACCTGAGACTATTTTGATAGGGATGGGTTCAGGGGGTGAAATATTAAATAGACAGTTTTTAAGTTTTTATGGACGGATAATACGCAATTCGAACTTCAGTTAAGAAGTGAGTGAATGGGTTGTTTTTGGTGTTTGAAAAACTTACCCTAAGGGATGAAATATGTAGGTGTGAAAATTATTAGAAATTGATATGGATGTCGTTTTCAAGGTTTTCAGGGACGCTGACTACGAAAATGAATATTATAATGAATATTATATTGACGTAAAAATCAACTCCTGTAGTGGGGTATTGTGAAATTATGAATTCCTATGTAACATCGAAATCTACGCGGACGAAGTCGCGGGCAAAAGCTAGTATAATATATTAAACTACAGGAAAACGCCTTGTACAAATTAGTCAATGCATATTTCAATAGAGTGGATTAAACTAATCTACAAATAACTGTTATTGTCAGTTCCGATATACTATATCATTAGTTTGGTATTTCAATTCAATGATAAATAACACTGTAATCGTAAAATCGTCACCTACTTAGGAATCAATTGACGAATGTTGCATAGTGATAGAGGTGGATCACCTCACCACTGATTCCACACCAAGGGGATTCAATAGAAGAGTAAGTAACTTCAGTTTCAGTTAAGTACCTTCAGATAACAGTGTTGAGTCTGAAAATACAAATATTTACCAATGAAAAAATTTATCAGGGGTTAATATACCTCCATGCCTATAGCCTATAGGAATGAGCTCTTTTGACTAAATAATTCATTCAATAAACTCATAGTTAACGTATAATCAGAAGCATCTACACACTATCAAATCACTAACTAAATGGACATTTCGAAGATGATGCAAATAATATTTTTTTTAAATTAACCTGAGTATTGCTTAGGCCAAGTTTTTGGTATATTCCACTTAAGTGGTTTTGGTTTGTGACAGCAAATCTTAGATGACAATCATCATGACTTCATTTTAAAAATGATTGAGACAAAATCAAAATAGAAATAGATTGCAAGCAACATAGTTAGTACAACGTGACTAGAACATAGCAAACATACCCAACACTAAGATATGTAGAAGACTCTATTATTATATGCATCGCAAATAGGTGAAGGAAAACAAAACTCAAGTCTACAGACGTCGTATGTAATTACTCAAATAAAGAGTTAATTTACAATCAACGTGATAAGTTAGGATTAGTCTACAAAGATATACAATACATATCAATGATAAAATAGTACAAACAGTATCAATATACGCTCCCTTCAATGTATCACATCAGATATAATCTATCGCTATAGATTATCATTTATTAACATATTATATTGTAACCTATGTATTAATCAGTTCGCTTTCAGCATTCGTTATAAAGACAAGTGCATTTTATTAAACTATTTTAACTGACATTACAAGTAAATGATGAATTAAAAGTGCATTCAAAATGACAACTGAAAACAGAATATACAATTATAACCACGTAGAACCTACAGAACAAGATCCCTTAAAACAAAAAGATCAGGGAGATGAAACAGTGGAAAAACCACCTTTCCGAGAAAGAGCGGGAGTTTTCTTTAGAAACATAACTCTAGAGCCAAGTCTTTTCTTTTTCGTAATATCAAATATGATTCTAATAACAGCATCACAAAATCTAACTTTGGAAAAGGCATGTCGAGTGAACTTAAATTTCTCAACAGCAATATGTGACTCTTTAAAAATGCAAGATATTACCAGCCAAAATGAATATGAAAGAGAAACACAGAAGTTGTTAGCGAGAGCTCTTACTTGGAGAACTTATTTAACAGCAACTCTGCCTTGTATCATTGCTTTGTTTGCTGGTTCGTTCTCTGATATAACTGGACATAGAAAATTTTTCATGATCATCTCAATATCGGGACAGATATTGGTCGGTATTAGCAGTATTTTGAATGTATATTTCTTCTATCAGCTTCCTCTGGAAGTATTAGTGTTCTCTGAAGCTATTCTTGAAGGAATAACTGGGGGATGGTGCCTTTGTTTCCTGACAGCGTTTGCATATATCAGTACAATTACTTCAGATTCGAACAGAACTTTTAGAATGGGTCTTATGAGCTTTAGCATAACAATGGCCTTCCCTGTTGGCGTTGGACTTAGTGGAATTTGGTTGAAGAAGTTTGGATACTACGGTTGTTATGGACTGACAACTGGTTTGCATACTTTGAATGTGTTATACTTGTTCTGTGTCGTGAAAGATCCGAAGAGAAATAAAGAACAAAAGAAGGTAAGTGATATGACTCTAGTTTATTCTGTTATAGATTAACTATTTGAACGGGCTTTAAGCGTCGATGTATGCCAAGGCCTACTTTGATATTTTAAAGTGTATCTTTTTAGACTTCATTTTATCAATGGTTTATTTTAGCCTTAATCCCCATAGTGATAATTTTATTCAGATTAACAGTAGACAATACTGTGTATCAATGGGCAAGGGCAACCTAAGTTAGTTGCCCTTGCCCTTGCTAGTACCATGAGCTTAAAATAATCAAAATCATGTTTATACACGACTGCAAAAAAGGAATGTTATCAGGATTCATAATAATGTCTGTATGTATGTCCGTTTCTTTATTCCACCATAACTTCTGATCCGATTTAGATGTATGAATTTCCACTAGCAAGCATTAGTTAAGTTTGCAATACATTTTACAATGCAAATTGCTGCTGGCTTAGTTAACTGTACTTATACAATTGTTAATTGATACGATTCATTATTTTAGAACTGGTTAGACATTAGTGTAATGATTAGTTAAAAGAACACAATTTTCATTGTATATTAGTACGATTTTTTAAAGAAGCAAGTGCTTGTGTTAGTAAATTTCTTGATATCTTATTTATACTTAGCTACTTTTGCATGATATTAAATATTCATAGTGTTTAGGTTGTAAATCATATTTTTATTACTATACATATTATTGTAACTATTGCAGAATATATTTCCGCAAACCGTACGCAATTATGCAAGTTGCAGCGTATACGTTACTCCACAGAACAGAGATAGTTTTTTTAGAGGACATTACTCGGTCTATAAATACAACGTTACTCATAGTTACTACATCAAATACGATTCGTCATCCTGTACCTAAAAAAATCACAAATGCTACGAAATTAGGGTTTACTAAAACATATTATGGAATCATTGGTTATGAAATAAAGGTCATTTAATTTAATAATTTACAGCATGACCGCCAAGGAATGTTCCACTTATGCCGCAAATTCTTCGATATATCCAATGTGAAGGATACATTGAGTGTACTTGTAAAGAAAGCACCTAACAATAGAAGACTACGGCTATGTATAACGTTAGCTGTCGTTAGTGTGCTATTTGGACCTATGTTTGGTGAGTAACTAATTGTTCAATTTATATTAATTTAATGGGAACCTGCGGCTCCGCTTTCGGAATTAACATGACATGTTTTTATCCCCCAAAGAAGTAACGAGGGGCAATTATTGCGCTAACTTCAGATATGTTAGATGCCGCGATAAAAAGAGGAAAAGGCTGCTGAAAAGAAAAGATTTTTTTTTTTAAGACTGGACTGATTCTAAAAACGGCAGGATAGAAAAACCCTATACAAATTATTTATATCATTGTTGGTCTGCCTTAAATAAATAGTGTTTTCTTTCAACATTGTTTTAGTCCTCTTAATGAATCGACCAGGAACTCTTCCAGGACCCGCAGTCATATATAATCCTGCTACAATTTATATAATACTAGCTACGTTGCGCGATGTTACCCGCGGTTTAAAACGATAAATTGGTGAGCTACCTCCATACCAACTTTTATCAAAAAATTTCCAGCCATTTAAGCGTGAAGGATAAACAAACTTTTCATAATATTAGTATGATTAATGCTGTGTTATTATTGTCTGAGGCGCTTAACCTAGCGGAATATTTCTACTATCTCACGTAATATCGTACATTTATGACGATTATATTGGTGGCACACTTTTGAAACAAACTCTGATACTACTAACATCCTCATTGTGATTATACTAATTGAAGAGATAAATTTTATACTTTTATGGAACGGTTTCTTCTATGAACTTTCTTGGTCTATATCTATCTTTCTCTAGTGAAGTAAACACCACACTATTTTCTAAATTATGATCTTTTCTTCATTTTTTTTGGCAAGAATTTAGCTTCATATCTCAGTCTTTCACTATATCATTGTTTTTACAGTAGCTGGATTTATAAGAGTACAGATTTTGTTAAAAAAAACTACCAATAGAAAACTTAAAATGCAATTACTATAATAATAATAATTATGTTTTGATGATTTCAGGTGAAATATCTGTAATGTATATGTCAACGAGGTTCAGATTCGGTTGGGATGAGGTCCAGTACAGTATATTCCAGACATACAACTTCGTCACACATACTGTTGGTAAGCAAAAATTTAGCTAATTTTACATTTACGATTATAACACTGGGGTTTTAACAATGATTCTCAGTTATTGGTTCTCATCGCTTCAATTTTTGTAAGCTTGTCACTGTCATGATCATCATCATTAACAATGTAGTGAAAACTGCGATTGCGTGCGGCTATGAGAGCTGATTTTAAGCATCTGTGACATCTTTCTATCTGCCCGTTAGCTTGCGGATGATAAGGAGTCGTGTGGATCTTATTAATTCCCAATCGCTTTGTCAGCTGATGAAAAAGATCCAACTCGAACTGGTGTCCTTGATATGTTGTAATAGTAACGGGACAACCAAATCGCGCAACCCAACCGCTAATCAATGCTGTAGCGACAGTTTCAGCGGTGATATTTTCCACGGGTATTGCTTCAGGCCATTTTGTCTTCCGGTCTATGATGGTCACGCAGTACCGAAAATCTTTAGATATCGGTAGTAGTCCTACAATGTCGATATGGATATGTTCGAATCTTTCTGCTCGGGGAAATTCGCCTAGTTGTGAGACAGTGTGTCGATTAATCGTCGATTGTTGCTTGCAGTTAGGTAGTGTGCACTTCTTAAAAATCAACTTGCGATTTTTCAACAACTCTGATAGGTCCTTGCTCTGTTGTTGATCCGCAGCTAATTCCTCGTAGTTAATGTAACTAGGCAAACTAATTTCCTCTATTCTTGAGAGTGTATCCGCGACTGCATTTTCTTCACCAGGAATATGCTTGATGTTAGAACAAAATTACAAGATGAAATCGAGTTGTCGAAGTCTTCTCGGAGTGTCGTTATTCGATGAGGCTTTGGACAGTGCAAATGTGAGTGGCTTGTGGTCAGTGAGTATGGTGAGATCGCTTCCTTCGATCATATGTCGAAAATGTTTCACTGACATTTAGATCGCCAACAGTTCTCGATCGTAAGTAGAGTAGTTACGCTGAGTCTTAATAACATTATATTTCACTGTTACTCTCCCTAGCTCACCTTCTAGTCACCCCTTGCCAGAAGATATTAGTGTACTTTTATTATAAAATAACAATTTTGCAATATAATTATTGTATTGCCACGTTATGTCCACCACTACACCACACACACAAGCTCGGGTCACCTCTGACCCGAGCTTGTGTGGGTGTGTGGCCTAGATCTAGAGAGTTGAGAGGGTTTAGGCCATACTTCACACAAGCTGGCCTAGTGCAGGTTGATGGACATACCCTAATATCTATCCAATATATAATAGCTATCCAAGTCCAATAATATAAAAAAATATGTCTTATGGTTAAACAATCTGATTTAATCGTTGCAATAATCGTTTTTCAGGTACAATATTCTCAATATTGGTGTTTAGCAAATACCTACAATGGCACGACTCTATGCTGGGCATAGTATCAACTATAAGCAAAATAGCTGCATCATTTGTTTACTGCTTCGCGCCCAATGCGAGAATATTTTATATTGGTAAGTTTTTACTTAGTACGAATGTCTAAGAGCCCTATGTTAGTTACGTAATATATTGGTTTAAGTAGGTAGTTTTTATGTAAAATGAGGTATATTTAACTTTTTAATTATAAAATTTGATAAACAAATAAAAATAGCCTCACTCATGATGATGATGATAATAAAATATACAATTGTGGCAATAGGAATGTGGCAGTTTCACCAATTTAGTATGAAACCCTAAACATAAAAGCCAGTGGGATAATAGAACCATAAAGTAAAACCTTGATTACATACGCAAATTTTAAAATACATATAAGATATAATCCAATTACATATTTACTTACTCACCGAATTCCACAAAACAAACGTTGCAACACCATAAAAAAGATAAAGGCAAATAAGATAACATAATGTTTTTACAATCCTAGATCGTAAAACGTAATCCTTGGGTATTTTATTCCATGATGTAGTAAAAAAATGTTAATTTTCATATGAAAATATAAAAGATATATTTGCAATCAATGAAACTATTAAGTGAATGAAGTAATTAAATTAAAAAAATACGTGTGGCACTCGGGGACTGCTGCCGCGGTAAAGCTATTGGATAGCATTTTTTATCAACTTAATGCAATTATACTCGTCTCGATCCGTGCGAGCTTCGTACTGTCTACACGCACGCATACGTCTAGTCGCACGCACAGAAACACCGTGCCGAAGTCTGCCGAACTGAAACGACGTTAGACGATGCACGGCTTTCAACGCCGCCCGGAGGGACCACCCGTCGGAGTGGGGGGTGTTAGGTTTTTTTTTCGTTACGGAATTACTTGATTCGGTCGCCGCGCTCAAAGCCCGCGATACAAGCTATGCAATATATAATAATATAATAATAATAATAATAATAAATTTATTTCAGACCATGTAAATCCATATTTGTGTTAGTAACAAGAATAAAAATTAAAAAACTAGTGTTAGTAAGCATTATTATAAACATTAATAAAATTATAAAAAGTAAAAAATAAAATAAAATTAAAAATATGCTGTCCGATGTGACGCTCCCCATGCATGGTCATTTGACAGCATGTAGCTGCACCCATCGCTTTAGCAGTGGAGTCCCATCGGTCAGCCAATACGCACAGGATGCTGTTGTTACTGGATCGTAGCCGTCCAAGCATGGAGGCGCAACGCTTACGCATTATTGCGGCAAAATTATCAAGATGACAATAACTTAATAAATTTTAATATGACTTTTACTAGGAATACACAAAATTAAAATTTTTGTAAGTTCATTTAATGATTGATATTTTTTTTATGCTTGTCATCATCTCCGATCAAAATCGGAAAAACCTTTAATAGCTAGTTTCTGTGTTCACCAAATGTTTTAACTTTTTTGTTGATTTCAGCGCCAATGGTCGAAATATTGAACGGGACGTCATTTTTGGCAATGAGGTCGATAATCTCTAAACTAGTGGAAAGTAACGAGTTAGGTAAGATATCAAATTATACACGCCAGACATTTTATGGGGCCCAATGTTATTTTTTTTCCAGAGTCAGGAATTCTGTCTTTTACATAGCAGTTTTGCACACTCCTGCTGCAGTCAACGATATATTTTCCGAATTTTTCTTTTCTCGCAGTGCTCTTGTCTGCATAAGGTTACTACTGCCTTAGTCACCTTTGACTCCCACGGGTTGAAATGGGGTAGTGACATTATGTACTCTTAATCCGACACTACACGGATAAACAGTACACTAATCACACTAAATTCACTTTGGTCAAGCTGTAATTATACCGATATCCTCAATAGATCGTCTATTGTGGTCTCCGCTTCTACAGTGAATTATTACTGCCCGTTATGATTTGATTTTGAGGTCTGGATGGTGAGATTAAGCGCCTGTCGTGAGTTCAGTGTAATTATATGTCAATTGTTTACACTATAATATTATCTAGGAGACTGCTTCCTTCGTAAAACATGAATTTTAAAACTCTTAAAATAACTAATGCATGCATTATCTTTATATTCACAATCCAATTCTACTTATATAATTTTTTGTAGATTTTTGCAAGTGAGATTCAGTTTATATATCTCTATACACTTTCTTGTTAATGCTTTGAAAACAATATCGCAATCCTGATAGATAAGGTACCTTATGTATCTTTAATAGATATTGAAATAGTATTTGCGCAATATTTAACCGACTATGTCTATGTCTGTCTGTCTATGACTATGTTTTGACTGACCTGTTGGTCTAGTGGTTAGTGACCCTGACTGCTAAGCCGGAGGTCGTGGGTTCGATCCCCACCCAGGACAAATCTTTGTGTTATGAGCATGAAGGTTTGTTCTGTGTCTGGGTGTAATTTATCTATAATATGTATGTATTTACAAAAAAAAAAAGTATTTAAGTAGTATATCAGTTTAGTACCCATAACACAAGCAAATGTAATTGCTTAATTTGGGACTAGATGGCTCTATGTGAACGTGGTAGAATACGTGTAAATTAGCAGTGACTAATAAAAAATACATTAATCTTAAGCCTGAGCTCTTTTTTTATTACTATGCATCCAAATATTACTTGATTTATCTTTCATTTCGAATATGTTTTAATTTAGAATGATTGAATGTGGTTAATATTACATACTTTTATTAATATAATCCAAAATAAATATATTCACGATGATAATCATGGATGTAGCCGATTTGAAATCTGCAAGAATACTTATCTATCACACTTCTAATTGCTTGAGAGAGTTCAAGTTCTCTCATAACTGTTATAAATTAATTTCCTTATCAGACGTAATGACGTTTTACTTGCAATGTATGCTACTGTCATGTCATTGTCACATGTCGTGGAATATTAATTAAAAAGAATACCCTTCCTTGGTAGTCGGGTAATTAAATACCACTTAATTTTCAGGTAAAGTAAACTCGCTGGTTGGTTTGGTAGAAAACTTGATGCCGTTGATATACGTGCCTCTATACACAAGAGTGTATACTGCCACGATGGAGGTGTTACCAGGAGCCGTATTCTTGATGGGTGCTAGTATGACACTACCTGCTGTAATAGTTCTAATGTAAGTATACGAATTCTCTGTTAAGGTACCGCGTTTAATACAGATTGTAATGTATGTGACTTTAAAATGGCACAATTATTGTAGAATTTTATTTAGGTTCAGTGCATCTCTACAGACGCCATTATGTCCAGCAAACTAAAATGATTATATTGTTGAAATCACAACAAGATTAAGATCACATTTTCAATGTTAAATAACTTTAACCACTATCTTTGTTGAGCTTAAGCCGAAGAAAGCCGCAGCAGTAGAATTTTAAACTGGTCGCCTAAAAAACACCTAAAAAACCTGAACAGCAACAAATTTTAAATACAGGTCCAAGTACATCACATTGAAGTACATCAAAAAAATAATAATTCAATTAATTGATTGAACAATTTTCATTTAAATCAAACACACAGTTTTTATTACTCAAACAGTAGAATTATAATTGTGTGGAACCGAAAATTATTTAAGAATGCTTTCTTTTTTTACAGTTGGCTTTTCTACGACCACAGGAAACAACTCAGAAAATCAATAACGGTGCAGTCAAGGCAAACTCAAGAATAACGATTGTTAAAAAGTCCTATTTACCAATAACAAGTAAAATTGTTAAAATTGGAGCTATTTGATCACATAAGAACACAACTTATGATAGATGAAGCGAATAAGTAAATATTTTCTCAATTCATATGATGTCGAATGATCAAAAAAAATCAACTTAATTTTTTCTTAAGCTGAAGAAGATATACCATACATATTATGTTCAAAAGAATTAAAATGAACGTTTGGTAAATACGCGCTACGTTTTAAGAACCCAAGGAAAGATGGAAATTGTTCAATATTTACTTGATATTGGTATCAAAGGCTTTCCATCTAGTCCTAAAGAATTAAAATAACTATATATAGTGTCTTAAGAATTAACTTATTGGAACACACCAATTACATAATTTCTACTTCGATACCTGTTATTATTTTAATCGCCCTATTTCCTTTAATATTAAGTAGGTAGGTATTATAATTCTAATATAAATTTTGTTACATATTTTTGTATTATTAAGCTAAACTACCTTTGACAGTTTTTTCACTAACCACTGGCCTGTTAGCAAAAATATATTGTGGTTTATTTTTTGTTATATTTTTAAAGAGTTTAAAAAATTGTATACAAATTTAGAATAAAAGAATATTTTCAACTAAAAAAAATATTAAAAATTTCTCCGCGTCACTGCCTCTGTCCGCCGAAAACGTGCCCAGCAGACTGGCAGCATTTCACGTTAGATGACAATGCTTTGCTTGCTTTTTGTGCCAAGAAAAAGCCAGCCCACTGGTCACGTGACGTTTCGTATTGAGACCAATGTAAAACATTGCTTTTAATTATACACTTGTAAATACGTCATGAAGCGCTAAATACGTCATACATATATTTATACACACACTATTCATCACAGTTTACTTATATACACTCAGCATGTTGTACATTCAGAACTCAGCTTACTGATTAAGTGGGAACCCTTTGGGAATTAAATGGATTACACACACACACACAGTGACAGATACAATATATCATTAGGAATTTACAACGATTACATAATGAGTGACGTGCTATTCCTTCATCAAACTAACAGTGTTATAAAAATAAAACTGAGTTTATTTAACTGAGTTTTTCCAGTTAAAAGACTTAGAAATTTTATAGTCACCAAAATAGATAAGATTACCTGTTGAGAAAACAAAAATTGTGCTCAAGTGGCAGCCAAGCACGTGAAGTTATAAACGTTAACTTAGAGCCTTTTTACGTTGCGTCGGTTTTGGCATACACATTCATGTTTGGTTCTTAAGTTATGTTGGTCATGAAAAAAAAATTAACGATCGAAACTTGCACGGGTTTGCCATTTTATAAAAAAACTGAACAGATTCTGTTAAAAACTCGCTTACTTGTTACTTGAATAGCGTGTATTGTATAAAACTCTGACTTTGACGGTTCTTTTTCTTATCTTTTCACGGTAAGATTTGTGGTAAGTGTTGAGTTGTATCAAGTTACCCAAAAGGCTTCTAACTTACTTAACGACTACATTAATACTAATTATCATTTCGTCAGTCAAAAAATAAATATATTAATACAGTACTTTCTCTACCCTTTTACTATCTCAATGCTAGACAACGGTCTCCCCAAGATCTTCATGCATAGACGTACAATTAAATAATAATTTCAACAAGTAAGCGTAAACAAAATTATAATTACAGACAATTAAAACTACACAAAGCTTCCAAAACAGAACTGAAATAGACGAAAACTCAGTTAAGGTTATACTAATGAGCACAAAAAGTGTGGAAACGTAAAGGCATATATATTATAGTTATGTACTACATGGTATACGGTCGTACTAGCACTTTAAGTCAGTGTAGCCGTGCGCAGCTTCATTTACACCTCCCTAAGAGTGAAGGTGTCGCCTAGTATTTGAATGGTGTCTCATTAACATGTCTGCTACAGGTTTCAATGACACAATAAAATATAGCTACCACTTCATAAAGAATGGAATGAGACAGGCTTATGTACATACAACTCGTAGGATAAATGATACGTTATATTTTTAGGTCGCCGGTTTTGGGTACACCTGATCTGTCCTTCTTTAGAACGTCACCTATTTGGTCATAGTACATTCTTCTAGGTCTGCCCTTCCTACGTTTCCTTTCACATTCGCCTCATATATTTGTTTAATAGTTAACGCAAATATTTGGGCGGGTACATACAGAATCCCGGTAGAGTTATAGCTACTAGCGTAACAAAATAACTTAATTGTTTTATAACAGGCTTTTAGAATGCATTGATAAAAAACAAATGAATGCCATTGGTTCTCCTAGTGCTCCTTTATCACAAACAATTCTAGAGATAGCTTAGCAAATATTGAAGTGGATTAAATATTATATTTATATTATGAACACCACTATAAACACGAAATACAAACATACGCAATTCATAGATATTAATTGTTCTATATATTACTTCTATTTCTGACATCTTAGAGACAACATAGCCATAGGATAAATCAATATGGCTGTGCTTGCTTCTATGAAAAGTGAAGCAATTCATACAACAGAAACTGATGAAGAAAATGAAGAACACGAAGCTAAGGAATTTATAAATGAAAGTGATCCATTAAAACCAAAAACAGAAGTTAAAGAAACATATGAAAAAGTAGAAGTTAAAAATAAATTGACATTATGGGAAAAATTAAAAGTAATAAAAGCCAATACAACTGTCGAGCCAATATTGGCTTGCTATGTAATGCCCAGTGTTCTTGCATCTTTAGCGATACAAAATTTAAACCTAGAAAAAGCCTGCAGAGTGAATTTAAATTATACTGATGAAATTTGTGATGCGTTAAACATGAGGCAAATACAAAATTATACTCATCAAGAAGAAGAAGTTCAAAGACTGATTGCGAGGATTCAAGCTTGGAAAAATATAGTGCAAACTACTATTCCTGTTATACTTATTCTTTTTGTTGGAGCATGGAGTGATAAGACTAGAAAAAGAAAAGCATGTATTCTAATGCCAATCGTTGGTGAATTCTTATCATGCATGGGTTTTATCCTGAATACATATTTCTTTTACGAATTACCTGTTGAAGTAACTGCCTTAACTGAAGCAATATTTCCAGCTATTACTGGAGGATGGTTTACAAATTTCATTGGTGTTTTCAGTTATATAGGTGATATCACAACAACAGAAAACCGAACATATAGAGTGGGCTTAGTGAATATGTTCATGTCATTAGGGTACCCAATCGGGAGTGCTTTAAGCGGTGTAATATTAACTTGGGTGGGATATTACGGAGTATTTTTAATATCAGCTTCCCTTTATTTGTTCAGTTTATTGTATGGATATTTCTGTTTGGAAGAACCGGATGTTAAAATTGGAAAAAAACTGGTAAGTACTGAAATTTTTAGTACCTCTTTAATACTTGTACTTGTAGAACTAGTAGTAGTAACTAGTGTAGTAATTAAATAAAATAAAATAAAAATAAAATAAAATTCGTTTATTTCGAACCGGAATTCAAGTATATAGTAATTGTTTAATAAATTAAACATAAGTAAAAAAAACCCTCTCCTCTCTCAGAATAGAGGAGAGGAGACCCGAGCCCAGCAGTGGGACAATAATGGGTTGCTGATGATGATGAAAAAATAATTATCGCGGGTATTTCGAAACATTTTAAACATACAAATATTATAACTTTGCCGAAGTATTCATTGAAATATTATCACTGTAATTAGATACCAAACATAATAAGTAGTTTTCTGAAATACCAACCGTCGACCGTATATTTAATAGAGTAGAAAATAATGCTGAATGCAGTCATAGACACAAACACAATGTTATGTGCATATTGCTTAAATACTTTGATTACGAGTACCTACGTAATTGTAGTCATGTACACTAAATAAATAATTGAGCGATTATTGAGCAAAAACTTCTTTTATAAATGCCTAAATTTATTTGGCCAAAATATTTTTCTGATATTGTATGGAGCATCCCTTTTGTTTAAACGACAGCTTTAAAGTATGTTCTTAAACTCTAAAAATATGCTTTTTTTCTACGTTGTTAACAGGAGATTGAAACTCGGCCAAGAAAAGGATTTTTCCGAGAATTTTTCGACATCGCTTTGGTACTGGAAACCTTCAAAGTGGCGTTTAAAAGTGGCCCTGGCAACAGGCGGCTTAGAGTTTCTTTACTACTGTTATGTGTATTTGTTATCTTTGGTCCTCTAAACGGTAAGTATTATATCATTTCAAAAATTATATTAAAGAACATATCATTTTCCATTATTTTGTCCAATAGAAACATTTTACTTTACATTTGTTTCTTTTATGGGAAATCAACAATAGCTTATAAACCAAATAAGCTATGAAAATCGCGTCATTATTATATATTCAATATAACTAAAAGAAAACGGATAAGGTAAAAATAACTTTTAAAATTTAATATTTTCGGAAATATTCCTCCATTTTTTGTAGCATCTAATTTAAATAATTCTCCATAATAAAAGAAATTCTTACGATTCCCCGGTGCCTTTTAAAACATTCGGGGTAGGACTGAAGGATGAGGACATTAAAAAAGTCAGCCGTATTTATTACGACATACTACCATTGGCACGCTAGTTCACTTGTTATCCTTTGAATTCTCATCAAGATATTGTGTTGTTTATTCTTCAATGCTATTGTTTACTCTTTGATAGGAGGTGACATAGGGCGCGTTATTTACTCAGGTATCATATCATTGGCAATAACATCTTCTGCCACAGTTGTCTCAGAATTTTACGAGCATATATTCTGACACAGATAGCTGTGCAGTAGAACTAAATGCTGTCTTATTGTTCTTATGTCAAATTTGATAGCAGTTGTAGCGCAGTAACGCCCTCCTTGTGACGTCATTACTGCACAGAAAGCCGTGTCAGACTATATCATTGCATCAATTCAGTGAATGATTTTCCCATTTTTTCTCCAATGACTTCACTATACACATGCACATTGATTCTGAACTGAGTATGATATAAACTGATTCGGTGGTGTAGCGGGATTTTTATTTACATCATCTCTATTATAGAATTCAAGTGTTACTTAGTTGCTTTTCCAAGTAAACGTTGCGTAAAATCACTATGCTATCACTGACCCTTTTGCTTCTAATTATGGGTATTATATATTATGTTATGTTTATATCTTCATTGTTGTCCCACGCTTAACTATAAGGAAAATTTTTCAGGAAACTAATTTGGCCCTAAAAATCCTGTCCTTTTTGTTGTAGGCACAGTAAATGTCACAAAAAAGGTTAATGTAATAAAATTTAAATTTTAAAGCCCAATATTAAAATACCTATCATGACATACAAAAAATAACTTAAACGTGTTTATTGAAAAAGCAATTATCTAAACACTAAAGACTTCAGTATTTGTTTGAACATGAATGATTGGTTTTAAATGTTTTTCATTTTGAGTTTAAATGAAATCGTTTTGCAGGTGAATTCACGGTACTGTACCTTTTCACAAGGTATAGGTTCGGTTGGAACGAGGTCCAGTATAGTATGTGGTCTACTTACTGTATTATCACAAATCTAATGGGTGAGTTAATTTTTAATGAAAAAATCTAAATTTCGTGTTGTTGTCATTATGATGATGATTTTTGTTTCGATGATGATGAAACATTGATTTAAATATCAATATTATTTATTAATAGGTGATCATGTAAACGCCCACCTACTAATGTCACCAATGCAAACACACTCGGTCCACAAAGATAACCTAAATGTTTATCATATTTAAACTGAGCTGTTTAACATGCACCCTTTGGTGTAATGTCCATATTGTCCATAGAGTTAATTTGACGACCACAAAGAAGATAATAATATATTTGCACATGGTGTTAGATTTCCGTGTTAATCCATGGTTAAGAAAACTCTGCAATTTATTTCGTGACACATTGTTTTTTATTATAAGACCACGGGCAGCCCACTTAAGCTCATACACCTATATTTTGCAATAGTAAGGGCATTCCTAATCATAATTCGATTCCTGCTCCAAAATTAAGCTGTACGTTACGTACGTACATAAACGTAAATTTCTTGAACTATAACTTTATACATAGTAACTTAATTCTGAAACTTAAGAATCGCCTATGCTTAAATTGGAAAGATAGTATTTTGAGTGATGATTTTTTGAAAGATTGCAAATTTTGTACGTTATAAACACGTGTAGGATTTTAAATGAATATTTAACTTATTTTTTTTATTTTCAGGAACGTACTTTTCAATAACGTTATTCACTAACTACATGAAGCTTGATGACACACTGCTTGGGAATATATCCATCGCCAGTAAGATTGCCGCTTCTTTCGGCTATGCCTTCGCTAGGAACGATTTGGAAATTTATTTAGGTAAGATGCATGAATACTTTTATTCTACTACTATTGCAAATACAAAATATTGTGAGGGCGAATTTTTGGATTATATTATACCACGGTAGTGGCAAACAGACGTACGGTCCGCCTAATGGTAAGCGGTTACCGTAGCCTATGGGTGCCTGCAACACCAGAGCCATCACGAGCGCGTTGCCGACCATAGACTAATACATAATAATTGATTGTTGCTGACCCTTTCGAAACCTATTCACTCCTTTTTTGAAGAACCCCATGATGTTAATTACTTTTGCACCCGAAAGCTCAAGAATGGATGTTTAAAAGACAACGCCCACCTTATGCTGTCAGCTCTGCGTCGCGGGGGCTTTACAAACGTATAATTAACAGACCCAAAGTATATCCAGACTCCAAACAAATATATACGATTCACAAACAATATTTATCTCGTGTGGAAATCGAACTCGCGTCGCTCAGCAGGGCGATACACTTAAATGGCAAGAAGACCATTTTAAACGCTACGCCATTCGCCACGGTGACAGTCACATAGCTCAATAGGATAACAGGCTAAAATTAGGTTTTGTACCTCCAAAAAAATAATCCCTATGATGCGTTTCCATCTGCAATGTTTCTGCAAGAAATTGTTTACTAAGTTTTTAAATTAAAAATGTTGTCTATTAAAATAATATACTGATCGTTTTCTTTGCGATACAATTTTATCCGTGCGGAGCTCTGCTTCAGTATGAAGGCGAGCTTTTAGAATATTCTTGAACATAACTCGATTGAGTACCAAATTCGTTTATAACGGCATCATATAGAGCCGTATTCTCATACTTTACTGTACTAAGCTGGAGTCGTAAACAGGAGGGCCTTACTCAAAACTTGAACAGTAGTTACAAGTTACTGCATTCAGGTTTATGGTTAACGAATTAATCTTAGTTATGGCTTTGAAAACGACTTATGGCTCAAATTTAACGGTTAACTGTACACAAATATGTTGGAATTTTGATTACACTTACACTTAAGAAAACAATGTTCCGAAAAGGTTCAAAAATCAAAATGCGTCTCAATAAAGCTACAGGTTCTTTGCGTGTTAACATTTCATTTAAATAGAATGCACTATGGTCTTAAAATTAATATTAATAAATATATTCAATAATAAATTAATGAATAGTAGTAGTACGATGGTGGCTGAATGGATAAGGGACCGGGGCGTGCAAATCACGCGGTCCGAGTTCGATCCCGACCGGCAGTACCAATGTGGATTCCATTTTGTGGAATTTATATGTACTAGTCAAATGACTTACCATCTGCTAACGGTGAAGGAAAACATCGTGAGGAAACCCACATACCCTAGAAGAAATTCTATGAGTATGTCTGATCCACCAACCCGCACTAGGCCAGTGTGAGTGGATTATGGCCTAAAACCCTCTCAGCTCTCTAGTTAGAGGAGAGGAGACCCGAGGGACTAAATGGGTTGCTGATGATGATGATGGTGATGATGTTCTTATAATTACTTTGTTTTACTTCAGTACTAACAGCACTTAATTGTACGCATTTGATTTAACGTACTCAATAAAAAAAAAAATCTTTCTTTTACACTAAGGTTATTGAAACATTAGTATGGAGATGTTATCCATTTTACTCAGTAAATTGTACTAAGGAAATGAACGCGGCACACGATTCTTCATACAAACGTATTCCCCTGTTTTCTCTCTGAATAATGTCTAAAAGGCAATTTTTTTTAGCTCAAAAATTCAATATATGGATGTTTTTTCAAAAACTTATTAATAAAGAAAATATGAGCCTACGAATATTGCTAAAATTGCCGTATTTGGCATGTGGACCATCCACTCACACATTTAAATCTCAGTTGTTGGGGCTCAACGCGACGGCGATAGCTACTTTAAATACCTAATTTTTAATATTCTCGCAGACCGCGTCCCCTCTTAATAGGTACTTAATGTAATAATTAACTAACTTTTTTTCCAAAAAGCTGCCTCAAACGATGATACGTAAACCTCTTTCTATACCCATATAATTACTTTGTGCCAAACAATTTACAGAAAGTATTTGTCGTAACAAAACCTCAAATTAATTACCTACTTCCAATATAACCTAGACCCTCAATAAATAATAATGTTATTACGTTAAATAACATATTTCGGACGTCGCAAACTAAACTAAATATTTATTACCCAGTGTCCTTTCGACCTCTGTTATTTCATTAAAATAATTTTAAAGTACAATGTAGAGTAAGTTTAAGCAATCCATTTTGTAAATTGACTGTTCTCATATGAATCTCTATGTGTAACACAATTGATTGATGATTATCGTTAGTGAAATATATGCACACTTTATTTGCTCAGCAATGAAGGGCACGTAATTTGTTTAACGGGCTGGCTGTTCAGTATACGTTAGCGTTGTGATTCAGAGTAAAATTTTATTTTTTGTTTACAATGTAAATTTTTATTGATTATTTTTCTTTATCTTTATCTTTTTTTTCTTTATCCATACATTCGTCCTTAATTTCGCATTTATAATATTAAAATGATAATTTTAATGTTAAAATCGCTATCGTCTCATCTCTTTCCTTCTTATTTAAGTGGAGTTCTTGAGGAATAGGTAAACTCGTGTCAAGTTAAGCAATGTAGATAAATATAATTTTTTATTTATTCTTTTAGTCTGAACCACACCTATCTCTGTTCTGTGGTCTGAACGGCTTAATTGATTTTACTTTTTTTTTATTCTTTTTATTTGGGAAACACATAGTTACAATAGATACTTAATAATAAATTTAATAAACTATACGTAAACCAAAGCCTGTTTCCACTAATAAATTTGAATTATTAAAATTGCTACTACGTATAATATAATCTTAACAAAAATAAACACTTTGTTTTATTTCGTAGAAAAGATTTACCTTTTACGGTACGGTCGCTTAGCAACAAAGTATATTTCTGTTTATAAAATAAAAATAATTGTAATCTTGTACAAATATAACAGTAACATTTTCTTGTTTTTAACAGATATAATTGGAATGAAGTTGATGTTCCTCGTAAATAAATTAATTCTGAAGCAGAACAAATAAACAATTACCAGGAAAATATAATGGAAATATTTACAATGTGTCTCTGATAATATAATTAACGCAAATTTCCGAGACGATGAAAGACCTTTCAACCGTTTATTTGAAATAGATTATAAGAAAGTGAGATGAACAAATAATACAGCCCTTCAATGTGTCAATAAAAGTTGACCTTTCATTACAACATGTCCTACAAACCATCATAGACAATATATTGCCAACTAAGCATATTGGCAATGATATTATCTATAGCTGTCAACGGCCATATCACAGAACTAGAAATAGTTAGAGGTTTATTTTCCATAGACCATAATGTTGATGAAGTCTGTGCTCTTTAAATCGGCCAACATTGACGATTGTGGAGAGTGGCGCTGTCCCAATTTTCTATTTGTCAGTAGAAGAAAACATTTATCCATTATTATAATCACCAGGATTTTCTAGTAAATTACGGCTACTATTATAAGATATTCTTACGCTTATTATATCTAACACACTATTTACATTCAGTATTTAATTGTAGATAATAACCGAAGGTTAAGAACATAGATATTATCTTGGCTGTCTGTAACAATGCATGTGTCGTTTGCTCAACTCGTGTTTATTTACAAATAAACTTATACTTACTAAGTATATTTTATTGCTGCGATAACTGTAAATAAAAAACAAAATTAAAAATTTTGAAAAAACCCACGACGATAACATCTATACAAAATAAGAAACGTAACATATAAAAAGGTTTAAATAACTTTATTTTAAATCCCCGACGAAAAGATAATAAGTAGCGTAAAAACAATCCCAAGAAAATCCGTCGGGGGCTGCCATACCCTGACTTGAAATGAACGAAAGTATTGCAGTTTTATGTATTTGATACCTACCTAATTATTAACAATATTTAGTTTACAATATATATTTAATACTAGAAACAGTAATGATATTGGCAGCCCCCGACGAATTTTCTTGGGATTGTTTTTACGCTACTTATTATCTTTTCGTCGGGGATTTAAAATAAAGTTACTTAAACCTTTTTATATGTTACGTTTCTTATTTTGTATAGATGTTATCGTCGTGGGTTTTTTCAAAATTTTTAATTTTGTTTTTTATTTTAAATATTTTCAAAGAGCACCCTATCTTACTAACTGTAAGTACGAGTAACTCGTATAAAATTTTAAGAACCTTGACAGATAAATAAAAGTTTTATACTAAGTTAACACAACGTTCACAAAACAATTATAAAATAAAAACATCAGATAACAAAAGTAAAACCACTTGGCAAATAATAAATCAAGCAAAATTTAACGTGCCAAGTTTATACATTAATAAAATTAAGGTAAATAATAATGTCATAACAGAACCACAACATATAGCTAATGAATTTAATAATTATTTCATAGATAAAATACAACATACAATTACAACAGAAAAAGCCACAAAATTTATTATGAATAAGTCTAATTCTATGTTTATGGCGCCTTGTGTGCCTCAAGACGTCCTAAAAATGATAAATAGTTTAAAGAACACAAATAGCGTCGGCTATGATGGCATTTGTACCACAGTTATTAAGGCCGTAGCTCTAGAGATTTCCAATCATCTGTGTTATATAATTAATTTATGTATAAGTGAAGGTGTGTTCCCTGACGCTCTAAAAATATCTACAGTTAAAACTTTATTTAAAAAAGACGATAGAGAAATTATGGAAAATTATAGGCCAGTATCTTTAATTCCAGTAATATCAAAAGTTTTCGAAAAATATATCCAGAAACAGTTATACCAGTATTTAGAAAAAAATGATATAATTTGTAGAGCAAAATGGATTTAGGGAGAACAAAACTTTAAATATGGCAATTTTTGATTTCCTCAACAATGTTATGAATAATGTAGATAAAAGAACCCCAGTATGTGCGATATACTGTGACATGACGCAAGCATTCGACTATGTGAGGCATGATATACTTATTCAAAAACTGGAGCTCTATGGAATCAGGGGAAATATTTTGCAATTAATTAAATCTTATTTAAGTCATAGATCACAGAGGGTAGAGGTTACTAGAATAAATACTATAACAAAAAGACAAGAACTATATCTTTCAGATGCACGCAAGGTAACTCACGGCGTGCCACAAGGAAGTGTCCTTGGACCGCTCCTATTCACTCTGTACATAAATGACCTGCCAAAATGCACTGAAAATCCAGTTACCCTTTTTGCAGATGACAGTACTGTGTCGATCAAATGTAAAAATAACGACATAAATCAATTTAAATTTGACATTACCCACTCTTTGACATCTATAATAAACTGGCTTGACATGAATCATTTGAAAATTAATTTAAATAAAACTAAAATTATGTATTTTAATCAACGGGACACAGTGAACACAAATCATCCAAATATACAATTTAACAACAAAACGATAGAACATGTTAATGTAACTAAATTTCTAGGATTAACAATAGACAAAAAACTAGATTGGAAAGCTCACATAGAGATCTTGTGCAAAAAAATCAGCAGTTCAGCATATGCCTTACATTCACTTTCGTCTGTAGTAAACGTAGATGCTTTGATTACGGCATATCACGGTTTGGTATCTTCTCACCTACGATATGGGATCATCTTTTGGGCCAACTCCACGGATACAATTGCAGCTTTCAGAGCACAAAAAAAGTGCATTCGGTGTATGTTTTCTCTAAAGATACCAGAAAGTTGCAAACCATATTTTATAAAATATAAAATCCTCACACTGCCCAGCTTGTACATTTTTGAAGTGGTAATGTTTGTTAGAGCGAATCCTAACTATTTTCCACGTCTAGAGTGCGCGGTTTCACGTAATAGACGTGATAATACTAGACTTCGGATGCCATGTGTATCCACAACACTTATGCGTAGGAGTATCTTCTGCATGGCTCCATTGATTTATAATAAATTACCAAAACAATGGAAAGAGTTAGACAACAATGCATTCAAAAGAAAATTAAGAAACTTTTTGCAATGTAAAGCTTACTACAGTGTTTCTGAATATTTATCTGAAAATTTGTTTCACGATACACATATGTAAGTTTGACATTTAAATTATTATTATTGTTGTTAAATATAGTTATTACTCAAATTATTAATATTGAATTTTGACATTGATGACGTTTAATAATTCTTCTGACATCAATAATTATTATTTTCTGACATTGATTTTATTTTTTAATTTTTTAAATTTTTTCAGGTTTCTGTGTTGTTCAGTTTAAATTGTAAATTATGTTAAATTTTTAAATTTTTATATTTTATTATGGACACTATCTTAAATATTTGTATGCTCTTGATAAAGGCTAAAACATGTCTGATCATTATTATTATTCCAACTTGCATGCCTTAAAATGTATGTAACACATGTTTTATAAATAAATGATTTGATTGATAATTGATTGATTGATTGATAAGTTAAAGAACAAACACATTTTTTTTTTAATTTACTGTTGCAGTAAGTCTTATAACTTGAAATAATTTTTTTTAGGCTTATCATTGTATACCTCAGTACAGTAATATTCAGTGATATAACAACACGAGATCGGTTTTCGGATTTTTTCCTTTACTTGTGCAACTTGTTATTGCTTCTGGCCAAATTTCATGATTCTAGGTCAACGGTAAGTTCCCTATAGATTATGATCGTCAAGATAAATCGTCAAAAATGGAGCATAAACAGCTGTATCTTTTGATTGCGTTAACTTAGAATTTTGATTTTTATTTTACGCCGAGGGTTTGCAGACCCAAGTATATGATATTAATTTCAGCTTTATACCTCTATGCGTTCTTGAGAAAAATATTCTAGACAGACGGACAGACAGACAGACAGACAGACATACAACAGAGTGATCCTATAAGGGTTCCGTTTTTTTCTTTTGAGGTACAGAACCCTAAAATTGCATAAACGGTCACCCATCTATGAACTGACCTTATCCGAAGTTGCTTAACCTCATGAGTGTAATCAATATGTCAGTACTACAATGCTACGTGTCCCTATACAGTAACAGGTCTAATTATTTTACAGATAACTGTAAACATAAGTTTGCTTAGTCTATTGCAGCGCCCCCTGGCAAAAAAATACAATATCGTGTATCCAAAAGTCATCCTTGATAAATCACAAATACATTACAGAAAACCGTATCGAAATCAGTCTAATCGTTTTAAAGATAGAAGGGCACAAAGGATTCAACGAAATCAGTGACTTGTAGCGCCCCCTGGCGAGCTATTAACATAACACCTATCTAATAACCTGTCCCCAAGAGCTGCACACACTTTACAGAAAACCGCATCTAAATCGGTCAAACCGTTTCCGTGATATAAGGCATTATGTTGGAACACACAAACACACAGCCTCTCACCCCAAACGCATATACCGTCTCTGTTCCGTCGTGGGTAAATACCCACTTTTTCTGTCAATTTTCGAGACTATCACATCATTCATTTCAGCCTATTGCAGTCCACTGCTAGACGTAGGCCTCTCCTAACACGTGCCATAACACACTGTCCTCCGCCTTCCGCATCTAGTCAGACCCAGCGACCTTTTTTAGGTCGTCGGACCATCTAACTGAAGTGCGTCCTACTCTACCCTTGCCAAGACGCGGTCTCCACTCTAGGACACGCTTGCTCCACCGTCCATCGGTCCGTCTGCAGATATGACCAGCCCACTGCCACTTCAACTTACTTATTCTACGAGCTATGTCGGTAACTTTGGTCCTTTGTCAGATTACCTCGTTACGAAGTTTATCATTCAAAGAGACGCCGAGCATAGCTTGTTCCATAGCTCGCTGAGTGACTTTCAGTTTGTGGACTAGTCCCTACAGTGAGTGTTCACGTCGCGGCACCGTAAGAGTACTATGACATCACGTCAGTTTAAGTCTTTTAGTTTTTTCAAATTTCTAGCTTTGCAGAATACAAAAGATTTATTAGTGTTATCCAGATTCCAGAGCTCATTGAGATGAGAAGGAATTCTAAAGGGTCGGCAACGAGCATGCGATGCTCTTAGTGTTACAGAAATCCATAGGCTACGGTAACCGCTTACCATCAGACAAGCGGTAAGCTTGTTTACTACCTCCTTAAGTCACTATTTCTTTGACGATGTTACGCCATCTGTTTCTGTCATTGGCAACGTGAGCAGCATCATATAGTTTGATGTCGAGTGCGGTGTGGATCTGTCGGACCAACGCATAGAGTAAACACAAAGAGTTTGTTGAAATTATCTTCACTCTTCCTGGCAATTAAGCCAAAGTATTTGAAGGTTTTGCGAAAACAGATAATATAGAGCCTGGTCTTAACCATGAGTTCCTCGTGGATCGATTGGTTACCGTTTGCCGCCATCACGGTAAAGTAAAAAAAATCAAGATTAGAAACCTTTCATCATCACTTCAGTGGTAGCAAGTAATGATAACTTTTGTGGCCTAGATTTCCTAAAATATTAACAATCACTTAAGGAAATCGAACCAACAATTTATTTGTACTGCACAAATATATATACTGACTCTAAATATACTTTGTGGCCGTTAATTGCATGTTTTTAAAGGTGCCAGAGGTAACATACGGCAGGTGTTGTCTTTTTAAATGAATAAATATAAATTTAAAATCAAATAAATTGTGTTCACAGCCCCTCTGCTGGAAATCTTAAATGGAACTTCCTTCATTGCAATGCGATCCATAGCGAGTAAATTAGTTGACGGTGCTGAATTTGGTAAGTTCTTACTCATAACACTGTATTTTAAATATATTAACGGCCTCCCACCATATTCACAGACGACCTGGTCATAGTTGCGAGTGGCCGTTGGTTGCAGGTGGCACAAAACCACTCGCAGTGGCGTTAACCAAGTGAGGCCTACGTCCAACACTGGATGTCGTTGGGCTGAAATGATTATGATGATATTGAATACAACAGTTTAACTGGCCTGTTGGTCTAGTGGTTAGTGACCCTGATTGCTAAGCTGAAGGTCGTGGGTTCGATCCCCACTCGGGACAAATCTATGTGTGATGAGCATAAAGGTTTTTAATATGTATGTATTTACACAAAAAAAATGTATTTAAGTAGTATATCAGTTGTGTAGTACCTATAACACAAGCAAATATAATTGCTTACTTTGGGACTAGATGGCGCTGTGTGAATGTGGTAGAATATTATTATTATTAGTTTATTTTTAATTCCATATCATTTCATCTAAATCTTTAACCTTACCGAGTGTAAGTGCAAATGTAATTATTTTAGCAAACATAAATTCCAATGGCTACTCCATTGAAAACCTTTAATTTATCAGTTAATTATTTATTATTAAATTTATTTTTTTAGGAAAGGTAAACTCGTTGTTTGGACTGGCAGAGGCAATGACACCCTTGATATACGGACCTTTGTACTCTAAAGTATATGACGCGACACTCAAAATTCTACCAGGAGCAGTGTTCTTACTAGGCTCCCTTTTAACACTACCAGCTGTTGCTATATTTACGTAAGTACCAAAATATATAGCTCACCGAATTGCATCGCTAAAGTGCAATGAACAGGCCAACGATATATCTCATAGGACTCATGGCCAATGGGGAAAAATGGTTCTCTAATCACAGCCATATATTGAGAAGCGCAGCGTGGGTCGGCTAACCACCAGATGGATCGATCCATTAAACAATATATCTTATTATATTGTCTCACAATTTCTCACATAAAAAACCTGCTTTGGTAGCAAACTAAAAACTTAAAGCTTCTTTATTAATTGCTGTCTAAACTAAATTAGTTCGTAAAGACCAATAAATATCAGAACTTAGTAAAGACGGTTAATCCTGTAAATTTGTGTAAATCTCTTTACATCTGAAAAGTGGATTATAAGTTTTATAAAGATTTATTCCTCTGACGAGAATAGCGCGGTTTAGGTTTTCCTAACTTACTGTCCCATTCTCTATACCGTATCCTGTAAAGAAAAAAAAAAAACACTCGAAATAACAAAAAAAAGTATTTGCATTAATGTATAGTCGACAATATAACTTGTGGTAAAGTTAGATTAAAGTAAATTAGAGTAAATTTCGTTTGCATATCAGAAAATAATATGTCTATTTTTGCTTGTAAGCGACATTAGTACTGTGACAGTTATCATCAATACCGCGACCTCAACATTATAATGAATATTATTGAATTTTAATTTTGATGGAAATTTTTGTTAAAATTGGTAAAGCAAATATATGGTCGACTATACAAGGTGACTTTGACATTGATCTCGTCAGGCGAAAATATATATATACCATATTTTTGGTTTAATAGTCAACAAATAAATGTTATGACTCTGGTTGTAATTATTTATGCATGTTTGTAATATCCCATACCCAACGGCACCAGACTTGTTTCTTAGTGCAAGTGATGCCTGATTAGGATAGAAAAACAAAACAATAATTAATTTCTTATTTAGTAATAAAATATTATCACAAATACCATATCCTTCTATCAACATCATCATTTCAGCCTATTGCAGTCCATTTTAAAAAATTTAGAAATTTATATATTGATTGGAAAGTAAATTACTTTATAAAGCCTCAATTAGTTAACCCGTCCCAAAAACTAAGTTTAAACGCACAATTGATTTTCAGATGGCTGTATTTCCAACACAAAAATGATAAATTAAGAAATGAAGCCACAAAAACGGACGCCGAGAAACAACAGGCATCGCAATTGAAATAAAATCCGAGAACATTGAAGACAAAAATGTAAAGATTATAACTGTTTGAATCGATGTCATCGATAGAAAAAGATATATTTGATTAGGCAATCGCGTTCTTCGATGGATTACTGATTTGAAGAAAATGATGAAGAATATTCTACCAAAGAAGTGGTGTTAAAACTTAGTGTATAGCGGGTACTTATAATTTAGTTAAGATGTTATAATTTATATTTATAATTACACGTAATAAATGAGCAATAGCTCTTGTATAGACATTTTTTTATTTTGAATTAGCTGTTGCCCGGGGTTCGCTCCCGTAGATCTTTATTTGGCAATTACTCATGATGATATTATATAGCCTATAGTCTTTCTAGATAAATTGGCTATCCAACACTAAAATATTTTTTTAAATCCGACTCGTAGTTCCTGAGATTAGCGCGTTCAAACAAACAAACTCTTTAGCTTTATATATCAGTATAGATTAGTGTCTGTGCAGCTCAATCTCACAAAACTAAAGGGTATTTAATAATAAGTGACTACTCTCTTGTTGGTAAGGGAGTGTATACTATGCAAGAGGCTCTGGATTCGATTCCCAGTTTGGGAAAAACGATATTGAGTGTACCTGCAATGATATTATCAGTTTCAGAGTTTGCAAATACATGTTAAAGGCAATGAAAAGGCTTTGTCATGAGAGCTAACATAGCACGCGGAATGAGGATGTGATTCATCTTTAAAGGCGAAACAGTAGGTATATTTTTTTTAATACATTAAAATAGAAAATGTCTTTTACCATTAATTTTCCGTCAAATAGCAAGTTTGCCAATAAAGACTCATTTTATGTTTTGTTTTTTTTTATATAAATCGTAATAAGATTATATTGCACCGATTTAAATGATACCATTACAAGACTGAAAGCTTAATGACTCTAGTGAATAATAAGTACGGATACATACTGGGTTAACAAAATTTTACACACTTTGACTAGAGCTACTTTTGTATACAGAAGGCGTAACCGTATCTGAACCGTATACAGACTTTTGACAGCAAACCATTTTCAAATATTTGAAATTTAAATATCGAATTCAAAATCGACCAATCGAAATTCAAAACTCCGAGAATATTAAAAAAACGAACACTATTTCATATAACCGAGTGTTTCATAAACTCAACTTGTCACAGTTTAACAAGAACATCAAATAACTATTGCTTATTCTGTGTAACATGAAGCTCATTATTTATAACTCAAGAACAGACATAAAGGTGTTGATCAAATTACCTTCGACTGAATCGAAATAATTTACATCAACTACGTAGAACAAACTTGTATATAACTAATTTATAAATAGTATGTATTTTCTTGAGAGCCTTCATAAACGATTCGTGTATTAACATAACATAGCATCACGCCTTTTGAACGGGTAGGCAGAGGTGTTTCACACCTACATTTCGCCAGCTATTTTTGGTCCCATGAATGCGATCCTATTGTCATCTACCAGGAACATTTGTTTACCAAACTCCGGGAAAATCTCAATACTGGAATTTCATGATAGAAAAACCCAATACCATTTTCACCCGACTCGGGAATGGAACTCGGGACCTCTTGCACAGCAGTCGAATACTCTCCCCGCTGCGCCACCGAGGCAGTTGTATTGACCCAGTTTATAAAATTAGTATCAAAATTTGGTAAACAATTTTCCTTGGGGTTTTTCTTCAGACTTTGCCAATTGAAATAAGACAATAAGTAACTCACGCACCGCATTAGCTATTACAACATACAAGCATTTTTTTAAATAAACAAACATCCTGTGCACAAGTAATTCGTAAACGGCTTTAACTATTTATATGAAACTTTGTTCTTTGATAAAGTGTTGTAGATCAAGTTTCTCAGAATTGGTGTCTTTTCTTATAAAACGCAGATATACACAATAATAAATACTTTCTAAGCTCTAAACACTGCCAGTGCCAATTCGTGGAATTTTAAGACAACTGTAATAGACTTTCACCTAGCGTCAATGTTATCCGAGAAGTCTAGCTTTGTCACCCAGAAATATAATACTTGAAACAGTCTCAACCAATCAAAACATTTATTTGCAATATATTATTTTGATTACTCAAGGTAAACAACAATAGATCTAATACCTCATAATTCCTTTGTTATTTAATTAACATCTGTTTTATTAAATTATTCTTTCCCCGTGACGAAACAGACGGGTTACAATCAGACTGATTTACATAATGACTCGGTAAATGGTTGCTATTAGATGTCAATGATAATTTCATTGACTAAATTGTTCGTTGAGAATGTATTACTTTTAATCATTTTATTAGATGTAAACATTGTTAGGTACTTAATTGCATCGTCGTAAAATGTGACTGCTAAACATCAGATTATAGGTTCCAAGGGCTTACTCTGAATTTCGACATTTGATTAGTCGTCAAGCTTATTTTCTGTATCCAATTAGAAATTTGCCATCAGAAGTATACACTCTGTCCTCTCAATGTGTTTATACATCTTCAATTGTCTTATCTAACATTATTTAACAAACAGCGATAGTCTTTTCATCTTATATCCACTCTGAGAAGCGAAAGCTATGGCTATTATAGGTGATTATCAATTGAAATCCCTGCCGTATTGGTGATGGCTCTATTTATGGAGAAAGGAGTAGTAGTATACCAAAAAACTCTAAAGTTGAGTCAGAAACATGTCAACATCTTAGTTCTAGCTAACTCTACGACACAAAAGCATCTGCTTAATCACCGTCTTTTCAACCACGGGAGATAATGACGATACTGTTAGTCAAAGTAAATTCTCACGAAAAACTGTTGGTAGAGTTTGAGCGGGTGCTCATACGCTAACGAGCTGTACGAGACCCTCACGACTATTAAACGAGTATCACCCAACCACTGACTTGCCAGTTATTTTGCATGTTATTAATTTCGCGAAGCCACGTCATTATAGCCCCTTTTAATTACGTTTAATGAATAAGCGAAAATTACCTTTTGTATTATTCCAAAACCCTTTATGTGGAGGTTCGCGCGTATCTTAATGAGCTTTTCAAATTTTAAATACTGTTTTGAATATAATTAACGATCTGAGGTGTAAGGTTTTTGACTGATCCATTCAAGTCGATTGAGTAAGCACTATGTGTCAATACAACGATTGACATTTTTGTAATTATCGTTTGCTTCAGTTATGATATTTAAAGCTCAGATATTTACAGCTAATTTTATATTTGAAAGCTGTCCTTTAAATACAAACGCAAAATTAATGTACAGTAGCTCTTGCTTTTGGAGGCCTAAAAGCACGTTTTATAAATTATAACACGTAAAATCACTCATAATATGTAGTTTTGTGCAAAGTTCTATAATATAATTTCCATATAAACAATATATTATACATCCATTAAACTTTTCAAAACAGAACTTGATATCATAAAGCGGAAGATTTATTCTGAGGCGAACTTCTTTGCGGTCGTATTCCGATTGACGATATTTTAAATTCACGAGAGTTTACACAATTATTCTAAATTGCTGTAGAATGGTAATGTAAAGAAAGTCTAAATTTGTGCAAGTTTACTTGAAGTTGTGTACGTATGTAAGTAAAGCCAACAAATATTTTTACAATACTGCTGTAAGCGACGCGAGCCTTATCAAGAGCCCATAACCTCATTTATATTCGTTTATGGTTTGGTTCATACATTTTTTTATTTACGAATGTCAGGGAGGCTCGCGAGCTGCGCGCGCTCTCAACGAACGATAGTCGGCTCAGTTCGGCACTATTCGTCAGTACGTACCTAAGTAAAAGAGCGAGCCCACGTACTCCGCACGCCTCCTACAAAATTTCTTGTTAGAACTGTTTTCCAATTTCATTTCCACTAAAATATACACCTCTGCTTTCTCATCAACCGGCTTTCATTTCTACCACCAACTGATCGCTTACAACTACAATTAATTCAATACCAATCCGCAGTTTAAAGGAAACATAATAAAAGACAATAAAACATTTTGACTTTTTTTTTCTTTTTCTATGCTAACTAAATCACACAACTAAAACTATTTGTGCCACCAGAAACTGTATGACGTATTGCGTTTCCTGCACCAAATTCAGATAGGTTGTGTATGACGTCAACAAAAGGCATCCAAACAAAACAAACAATTCCTCTCTTCACATAGAACAGTATTCTGATGCCAAAATGTTCAGTACACATACAAATTCTCTTCGTGTCAGAATATGATTCACGCATGTAGTGCCGAGTTGTGGCCCAACTTCTCTGTATAATTCCTTGGGCAAAACACTCGGAATATATAATTGTACGTAGTTACGGCACCCATTATTTAGATTTAGGCAAATCAGTCCGCACAAAACATTGCTTTTCACTTACACTGGTGTCGTTTGTCATGAGTTTTTGGTGTCTTGCAAAGTTAGAAATAGATTAGGGTCGTGCTGTATAGGACTGAAGGCGATGTGAAGATAGGCAATGCGATATCGTTTCATATTATTTTCGTATAATGTCCATCTATGATGAGTGTTTAACACCGCATTTTTCAATGTATGCTAGAGTACATTTTAATATTTTAAATAATAATTTATTGTGTTATTAACACTCGAAGTAAATTAAGGAAGAGCGGTTTTATTTAGTTAAAAAGTTTAAAAGAAAATTCTGAAAACAACTTTCTGTAAACGTATGATAATAATAAAAATCTTTATATACAAATAATAACAATTTATAATAACAATAACCTAATGAATGCCATGCATAAACCTGTATATAATATGCTTATGTGTTCACCTACGCCAGGCCGTCAATGTTATACGCTGTCCCAAAAACGGTAATGGAAAATTTCGACAATAGAGTACCAATATGTCAGCAAAACCTCGGGGGCCATTCGCCCGACGTGCATAATGCATAACCGTATTCTGTATCTCTGATTCAATAAAAAAATTTCAATATAAGGAAAAACTGTGTTTTCTATTGACTCTAAATCTTGCATTATTTTCACGCCAACCTTTACTTATTTTATATAACAAAAAGGTCGTAACCATTTTAGATATTTGTTTTAATATTTCATAAAGATGATGGAAATATAATTTTTTATTCTCGGAAATCAAACTTCAAATAAATATTTTATTTATAGTCAATACCTTTGAATTCAATATCCATTTTATTTAAATGTTTTTACTGTTTTTCATATTATATTAAGTTATATTTATATGTGTAAATATTTAATTGAATAAATGATACCATCATAATATTATTATATTAAGTCCTTAGCTTACAGCTGGAAGTGGACTACCAACCTTACCGTGCCAAACAATTATTACCATACCGAGTGTAGAAGTTAATTAACTCCTATACCATATCTTTACTGATTAAGTTCGTCTTGAACTTGGTTTATATTACGAATAAATTACAAATTCTGAGTCAACTTCTTCAAAATATCAGTCGTTACGATGGAGGTCAGGCTTCTTGTAATCCTCAACGTCATCTGGCTCAAAGCATAATGATTGTGACTTTAGAAAGTCGGAGGTTTTGTATAGACCAGATTTATCAAAGTTTTTTATACCTAACTACTTTCAAAGATTTACGAGACGTTCTAAAAAAATATATAAAAAAATTACATCTTTTTTGTGTTCAAACTTTATGTCTAATTTGAGATGTTTACAAATTATTTGATAGTATGCAGCTTGGTTTGTAGCGTTGGGTTTGTGCAATAATTTTGTGGGAAAATCTTGATTGACGTCGTGTTTGACTAACAAATTTAGTTAAACAAATTTATGTGGTAACCGAATGCTCTATATTTTCAAAAACAATATAATTATGTAACCTATACTTCTATAAAAGAGAAGTAGCAAATATGAATACAGCATTGTTAAGCTGTTATGATTATGAATGGGGATGTTTATTCACAAGGAGGTAAAGTTTCTTTACACTGACATTATCATCAATCGTCTCCTAGCCAAGGATTAGGAGGATTATGTATCTTTAAAATAGCAAATATATTTTTTATATCAGATATTAGTAAATTAGAAAACCGTGTTCACATTGAACATTTGACCTTGGCAATTCTAATTCAATTCATTCATGATGATTGTGATGTTTACATTGGCCATTTGAACTTAGCTCTTCGAATATAAATCATACCTTATCCAAATAATACGCCTTTACTTTGCTGTTGCACTGGTGAGTTACTATGTTCTTAACGCAAACGGACTATAAATGCAAATGCGATCTGTCAACAATAAAACTTTTTTTTTGTGTTATTTACGACTCTTTTACACATAGCTTCTTCTTCGTTACTTTTTTATTCAATCACTGCTGTTGACAGAACGCCATTTACAATTGTATTTACAGAAAATAATACATGAAATCATAACATATCTCTCTGATATTTTTCTGAAATCCTAACAAGCCGATACTGCTGCAGGCAAACAACTCTAACAGGGCGTATCAATGCTCTAAACAATACCCAACATAAAATTCCATTAGCACAGCGTCAATGGATATAAAAATTCGAAATATCGTACTATTGAAACCAAACAAAACAAAAATGGTTCTATGATAAAACCCTCTCGTTTTCGAGTGTTTGATTTAGTGTTTTATATTCTAACTGAATAAAAAAAATATACGTGTATTTGTACAAGTGAACTGCGACTGTCAAAGGGCCAATTACAGCGAATAGAATTTGTTAAACAAATTTAAGGTGTTGAACAAATGTTTTGACAACGTTGGAGTGCTTTTGATATAGCCACAAAGAGGGTTGACATTAGCTGAAATAATACTAGTTTATACCTCTCGGGGTGCTTTGAAATATTAGAGTTACGTCATGTATACATATGTGTTAATAGAACTTGCGTTAGAATTGCAATTTAATTATACAATTAATGTAACTGTGTGAAGAAGACATCTGCGATCTGTTTTTGTTTCTATTGGCAATGATAGCCGACAAACTAATGAACCATAAGAACTTAGGTATTGAGAAAGATAGGTCTACCATGCAACTTTTGAAGATGCAACGTTTAAGAGAAAACCGAAGCAATCTCTATTATACAAAAAATTAAATTCTCGCTGTACGTAAATACAAGCGATTCATATAATTTGAATGTACGACGTCATAGGACACATAAAGCAAGATTTAGTGCATGTATCGTGTACCTGGACGCACTTTACAATGAATTTATGCTTTCACCGCGTGATTCATGGCTTTGTACATGTTGTTGTTTCAATTATTTAACGTGTTATTTTATTCTCTTTTAGATGTAAACTAAATAATATTGGGTTGGATTCTCTTTATGTCATAAATTCAGATATTTGTTTAAAAGAAAAAGTATTCCAAAAAAAATCAACACGTTTGTCGTATATCTCACGATAAGGTATAGATGAATACTATCATACACCCAATGATACTCAACCAGATGATCTTTGATAATGTGGAATATTTCTATCCTGTTGCTCTTATACAAAATCATAAGAAAATTTAATAGCCACCTGATCCGTCTCATAACTTTTTGTAGCATGATGAAATAAATCCAGAAAACCATTACAATAAGAAATCTATCATCCATAAGTGTCTAATCAATACAATAGCTTAAGGTTTTTAAATAAAAATCATCATCAACATTCATCATATATATATATATCACCAGTATTATCACAATAAAACATGAAAATACAAATTACTTGTGTCTCCTCTGTACCACGACCTCTACAATATATTCTTACGTATATCGTTCAAGTTATACTGTAGCGGCGGCTGGTTCCGTCGTCGGTGGCGGAGTACAGGGTACAGTCAGTCTTTTCTCTTTCTCGTCTTTCTTGTGCTCGAAGTAAAACCAACTGAAACAAAAGGCATGATCTTTATATAAAGCCGTTTAAGTGGCTGAGAAGAGACACATGAAAAAGAGTAGCCAAGATTCCAATCCTTGGTGATAATTAAATCATTTTAGGTAAAGTTTAATTTAAAATAATATTTAATTTAATATAATAATAAACATAAACCCTATGTCTCACCGGAATTTTAATCACACAATTAACCTACGCACAGTACATATTCAAAACACCTATCTTTGGCCAAAATAACAAAGTAATAAATGCAAAAGTACAAATTAATGCTCACCTAAATATACCAAGAGCTGGTATCGTAACCAGTATACTGACGAGGAACACGGCTCCAGGCAAGAAGTTCAACGTAGCGATATATACGCGGGAGTATAGCGGTGCGAATATGATCGGCATCATCGTCTCTGCTACTCCAAACAGAGAGTATACTTTACCTGAAAATTAATGATAAAATATGCATTTAGATATCATTTGTGAATGTGGTTTATAACTATTAAAAAAACTAAATAATAATAAAAACATTTAGTCGTAAAAGAAATTCTGAAGTATTCCATGAACACACCCGTAGGTGGACTTTTAGAAATTTAAAATAATTAGTTTTTTATTCCACAAAGCACACCTATAGATTATAGCCAAGACCCTCTTAGCTCGTTAGATAGAGGAGAGAAGATCCTTGCCCAGCAGTTGATAACTGAGAGGGCTACTATGAATCTCTAAAATTTCGACATTCGAATGTTCGGTTTTGATGTCGCCGTCCAATGTAAGGATATTTAGATATGGTCGCTGTCACTTTCAAACATTTGACAGCGACCTCAAAACCGAACATTCGAATGTCGAAATTTAGAGTAAGCCTCACTATAACTGTTGATAAGTTTGTAAACTTACCTAATTCTTGATACGAGACTAATTTCGATGCAATTGATCTCAATGCTATTGCTGAAGTACCATTCAATATTTCCAACAATGGAGCTGCAAGAGAAAAAAAAACAATTGCATTAATAATGTTTTATGTTTATTTAAGTTATTTTTTTTAAATGAAATGTCCAAAATCTTAAAATAATTCAAACCACAAAAGTATAAAAAAACTGGCCAATTAGGAGTCAAACTCGTGTGCCGAATTGATGTCCTATTTTTTTTTATTGCCTGAAGTGGCAGACGAGCTAGTATAAAAAATTACGAAACAAAACGAAAATCTAAACAATTATTTGCTATACTTACATAGATACACTTCATAACCATTTCTAGCAAAGGCCAAAACGAACGCTCCGCATATCTTACTGGAAGTGGATATAATACCAAGCACTGCATCATCAGCCTTCAGCTTTCTACTGAACACGCTGATGGAGAACAATGTTCCTGTAGAAAATAAACTAAATTAAAAATATTTCCGAAGTCTCATAACAAAACAGCTTTGAACCCGCAACTCTAGTCTATCAATAAGTAATCTTGTAACTCTACAATTGCCAAAGCTCTTTACTTTGTCCCCATAGACAATGGCAAAACAAAATCTTGAAGTGCCTTGGTTTGCAACAAACAATAAAATTGCGTGTAAGATGTACTTAGGTACATGTTACAGGCAATTGTTTCGCTTTAAAACATTGTTTCTGTTATCTGTGTTATGCTCAAAGACCGAAAACATTCATTGAGCAAACGATAAACTCACAAAACGTTGTGATCACTGTAGATTACCCACGACGCGACGAGAAATGCATAGTAACAACGACACGAATCTTTAATTTTTATTTTTTCTGTGATAACTTGAACGCATCATAAACGTTTTATATTACATCATTACGCTCAAGGAACGTTTTTGATTTTTGAACGTAACATATTATAATTATACAAATAAAAATTAACAAAATCTTGTAAGGGACTGATATAGTAACGGTTAAATTTATTGAAAACTATTTCCGTCTGCGGCTCAGTCCTCGTGAACCACGAAAGCACATTACTGAGATGAATCCGAGCAGAATTATGTTCATTCCAGTTATATAGCCTCCGCCGTATTATGTCGGTAAAAAGAAGCCTACGTACTATGCCAAACAGAAAAATCAGAATCTATAATTATATATGCCAAATTCCAGACGGGTCCATTCAGCCATTCTAGTGTGATTGAGTTACAAAATAACATCCGTCCATACATATTATATCAATTCATTCCAACTTTTGTATTTATAATATAGTAGGATAAAAGTCTAAAGTAAGTCTAAGTATATATAATAACGTCTCTTCTACGAAGATCAAGATCAGATATTCCGCAATTCCCACGAGGAGTGGATGAAGTCAGCGCTAAAAGCTAATTCTCATCTTTGAAAACAAACTTAAAATGAGATATATGTATTATGAATATGCCGATTTTTATTTACAGAATTTGACTAGAAAATAATCAATGCTTAGACCATTAAAATTCATATAATAATGAGAATCCTTAAATAAATTCAAATTTTACGTTTAGTTACACAAATTTTGAAATTTTTGGTAAAGTTACATCGAAACTTTATTTTATGCACACATAACACAAAACTGTATGTCTAAAATTTCATACGATCCTGCTGAATTTACTTATTTCATTAAGTATATTCTATGACCTACAAATATTCACTAAAGGTCACTTTCATGCAAGTTATAATTGAGTACCGCTACCTAGATTTCTATTTTACGTTTAGAATAGATACAAATTCAGGCTAAAATGTAAGGGTGAAGGAGTGTAGAGAGGCAGGTGTTATCGATAGCGTAGTTTTGGCCAGTTAGAGCCGGCAGCTGCCGCCATTCGGTTAGAACTTAGTAAATAAATCGATTCTACCATAGTATGTGACTACCCACACCGTATTATATGAAATTTGTGGTACTATTCTGTGAGAGAATATTTACTGGTCTACCAAGATTTCAGGAAAAATAAGGAAGTGAAATAGAACTGCACTAAAGAATCTACAGGAGAAAGTAAGGTATAGAATCTGTATATATTTGACTATTTGTATATTTATTGCGTGTATTTTTTTTTTAATACAATGCCCGCACTTTGCTACTAGAAAAGAAAGATGGAAGAGACAAAATAACAATTAATTAATATAAGATCCTAGCGTTTAACCAAACTAAGAAACTCCTCAGCTTTACAATATTAGTAATAGATAATAATCTAACTATAGTTCTTCAATCGCAAACTATAATCACCCAATAAAGCCAGTACCCAGCCACCCAATGTAAGGAAATTTAGATATGGTCGCTGTCACTTTCAGGCATTTGACAGCTACATCAAAACCCAACATTCGAATGTCGAAATTCAGAGTAAGCCCCCAGAATCATATTTTTGTCACATTACCCTTGCCGAACAGTGTATGTTTCTAACAACAAAACTGGACACTCATAATTAGTTGTTACACAACCCTCCTAAATTGTGATTCAAACTTTTTATAAGTGTCTTGAGAGCCGTTAGCACTAACTGGGACATGTGACGGTATGCAATATATTAGCATTCAACAATAAGTTGAATTATAAATGTGTTTTGTGGCTTTAGAATCTCATGGAGTTTTTCAAGTGAAATTCTATTCTGAAGTAAATATTGGAATGTTTTCATAAAAAAATATTTTTTCAATTGGTAATTAAAGCTTAGCAAAGTTATTGACATAGCCACTGTCTATCTCAATTAAACAACTATGTTGGTAATTAAAACACGTGCCATACGATTATAAACTTGCCTTCCAACAGAGGCGACCTTGGTGGATTCCAACCGTCTAGCCGGCTGTAAACCAAATTTCATACAAACTACGCGGATGGCAACCAAGCTTCTACCAAGATCACCACTGTGGAAAGCAAGTTACAACCGTGTGGCACGGCTTTTAAGAAGCAAAGTCTTCCATTCTGCCAGAACAACAATTCTACTAATATTATTCCTATTAATAATTTGTATATCCTACTAATATTATGACTGACTGGCCTGTTGGTCTAGTGGTTAGTGACCCTGACTGCTAAGCCGGAGGTCGTGGGTTCGATCCCCACCCAGGACAAATCTTTGTGTGATGAGCACAAAGGTTTGTTCTGTGTCTGGGTGTAATTTACAAAAAAAAATGTATATAAGTAGTATATCAGTTGTTTAGTACCCATAACACAAGCAAATATAATTGCTTACTTTGGGACTAGATGGCGCTGTGTGAATGTGGTAGAATATTATTATATTATTATTATTATTATACAAAACTTAGGACCGATGGATGGGTGTTTATTAGTAATCATGCTGGCAAGGCTGTAAGGGTCTGTATGACATTTAGCATATAGATAGATAAAGTTTGGAATTTTTATTTTTTCAGTATAAAAACCTTATGTGTTATAAAGTTTTTATCCTGAAAAAATAACGGTTTCTGTTGGGATAGTTTTTTTTTTATAAAGTAAGGGATTGAAAGTTGCTGTGGTTAGGCGAACCGAATTCCCAGCTAGCTCTCTCCATGTTCATTGAGTTTGGTAACTACAACTTCAGAATCACGACATTATTGATTTTGTTGTTATAGCAATAGTCTTCTACAGGTTAGAGATACTTTCTGCTCAATCAGGCAGCTTGACTTGGCTGAGCGGTCGAATCTGGCTGCGGTCTGTTAAGAAATGTATCTACTTATATAAATAGAATAGGGCATTAAAAAATAACTCACCAATGGAATGTGTGATAAGGCTGTAGGTAGAATAGATGCTGTACTTCACTTCATCCCAATTGAACTGGTAGCGAGTAAAAATGTACATTATGCTTATTTCACCTGTCAACAACAATATTAACACGATTAATTGTATTATAATAGAAAATGATTATCATTTCAACTTATACGTTAGGAGACATTGGACATAGGCCTCTCCTAAGGCCATCGGCCATCGAAATCAGTCCGACCCAGCGGCCTTTTTAAAGCCGTCGGCGTCGGCGTCGGCCTACCTAGCTAGGAGCCATTCTTTAATATGTGGTTTTCTTCTTCTTCTTCAGCAACCTATAAAATCCCACTGCTGGGCTCGGGTCTCCTCTCCTCATGATAAAGTCTTTATCTGATCGTTATCATCAGATAAAGACAGAATCTTGACTGCTATAATATATAAAGTACAAGAAATTTCGAGAAGTATATCAACACTTTAATTCATTTATACTTTTTCCAACGCACGGCAACTAATGTATCACAAACGACCATCCATAAACTACCTACGAACGATGTTTAAATTTGATATTAATCTAACCATCAGTATCGGAGTGAGAACCTAAAATGATATATTTAAACGTAATAAGTACGATATGAATTGAATAGTGGAATTGTAAAACAATCACAATGTAGACCGCAGGCTTGTGATTTCCCGAGGGATTGAACTACCTAGCTAGAATGACTACTATGTACTAACAGTTTTGTAAAGGCTTCATCATATTTTGATTAAGTTATACATCTTTTACTATGTTTCTAAATAATTTTGTGAGAATCTAAATGATTTTATCAGATAAAAATTTCCTAAAGCTTTATTTAAAGAAACATATGGACACGTTCCTTATTATTCGAAGGGGTCGGCAGAGGTGTATAAAACCTAGATTTTATCAGCTATTAGCTTAGATTTAGACTTTATTCACGTAGCCCATGTTATAGGGGACAAGCCTATAACAATCAAGCAGCACATTTCCCATAACTATTATCATATATATCCCATAAAATATATTTTCTTGGTATTGGATGTCAGGCTATATTTTCCCACTGCTGAGTAATGGCATTCCCTATATTTCCCACTCCTACACTCCTAAAACTCTCTAGCTCTATCTCAGTCTTTCTCATAAACATGTAAGTCCTCACACTAGCGTTTTTAGGCCTGTCTCGACAACGCCGATCTTCAGCCACTGTGTGACGACTCTTGCCCAGTTAATTGGGTACATTTCCCTACACTCAACTGATATTGAGAATTACAACAGAAAACACAGTTCTGTTGAGCTCTGAGACAGTTATCTTAACTGATCATCGAGAATGACTATGTGAACGGACGTTCGGCTAATAGACGTACTAGCCCTATCGTCGGAAACAACGCAACCAATTGAGACAACTGTCCATATTCATTCATCAAAATTCAAATGGTTATAGTCAAGTTAACCAATTATTTAATTCAGCCACATGAATAGTGGATGTATGTAAAGTTGTACAGCAGAACAGTGTCGGATGATTTATTTCGACCGTCATTGTTAACTGCGTGTTGAGTCAACAGCGCAATGCACCAGCCTGTGTATGATGAACGTTTTTGAAAATGTTGGCTATAATAATAATAAGATTCATTTATTTCGGACAACATCCATATGCTTAGTATAACACAACTTTCTTATATTATTATCTTATGTTAGTATATAATATTACAAGGAACTTTATAGGGAGACTATTATTATATTATTATTATATTTTATAACATATTACAAGGAACTTTATAGGGAGACTATTATCTAATGTTCGAATAAATTATTACATATTACAAGGAACTTTATAGCGAGACTATTATCTAATGTTAGTGTATATTATTACAAGGAACATTTATAGGGAGACTAGATTGGCAGCAGGTTGTTGGGCACTCACCCACTTTCCCCACATAGGGCTACAATTAAAACCCTCCGCTATCACAATCAGAAGACTAATGGAGCTGTCCCTCACCCTGCGCATCAAGGATGCGATCCTTTTACGTATAATCGCATGAAAGCCATCGACTTGTGCTTCTAAAAACATCCCTATGTAGGCCATTTATAAGGTAACAATTATTCAATGTATATGTTGTCTCTGTTTAATTCGGTGAGAAAATAGAGATGGCGAGAACTACGGATTTAACAATAGTGTTGACAATAAAAGTTAGTTGCACTGACCGCGAAATGTCAAGCAAATAAATAATTCGTTATAATTTAATAATATTCATCATCATTATCATGACAACTCATAAACGTCTCACTGCTGGGCCCCAGCCTTCTCCAAACAATGACTAATACTGTAATAAATATAATAAATACTATTACAATTAATTAAATAGATTAGAGTTTGCTATTGCTATTATGACAATATATAACTGGCTGGATGGCACCGGTTCAGGATTTGATACCCAAGTCGTGCAGAAACAGTGTGGTGACTGATGAACACCAGGAGCCCGATCCTGCTAACACACTCGTAACACAATGATGAGCTGATGGCCTCATTCGACAGCTGTGATTGGCTTACTAACTCAATCACGCCATATTGCCGGCCTTTGATTGGTCGATATTTTGTTCATCGGTCTGCTATCGATGTGTATAATTTAGCAGGATCGGGCCCCTGGTATTGTGCTCAAATAAGTATGTTTTGTGCAGTCCACCGTTAGTTGTTTTCTGTGTGTTGATTGTATTAAATCTATATAATTTCCCGCAATATGGGGCTTATCCCCAAGGACAGACATTCTCTTTTTAAAAACATAATGTTCATAATAATACACAAACCATATTGTTATCTACCAAGCGGCTATTTAGGGATAAAAAGATGTAACCTGTGTTTTGCCAGTTCTTTTCCCTTTGTACCCTCGTCAAACAAATCTAGACATATTTTTCTCTGGACAGAAAGGTCGATGACTTATTAACCTTCATAAATGTCACTTTGTTATTATAAATGATCCGATTTTGACCTTGTAAATAAATGAGATTATCGATATCAGATTATCGGGCGCTAACATTCTATAAAGATAAATAAATCCTTACTATTATAAATGCGTATCTTTTATTGTCTTTCCTTCACATTACTACAGAGAAAGCTAGTTATACCTAGTATATAATAATATATAAAAGTTCTCATAGCTAATGAGCTATGAGAACTTTATATCGAATGCGATATCAGCATCGAGATTAAAGTAGTAAAACAACAAGTTGCCTTTTTAAATAAACTAATAAAGAAGTAAAACCACTGGACCTCATTGCCACTTACTGTAACGTTATGCACTTTCTTATTTTAACCCTTAAACGTCCCATTGCTGGGCTCAAGTCTCCTCCAAAGAATATGGAGGGAATTTAGCCTACTATACCACGCTGACCAGACGGGTTGGTATATGGTTAGTTTCGAATTTTCCTTTTCTTGCAGTGCTCTTATCTACCTAAGGTTTACTCCCTTAGTCACCTTTTACGACACGGTTGAGATGGGGTAGTGACATTATACACGGGTTAAGAATACATAATGTAATGCAACTAGGTGGCTAAATAAATGTCAATACTGTGATGTATCCAGTGAGTCTCTTCCCCTTTCCTCTCAAATGAGCTCTGGATACCACTGTATCCAGAGCTCATTTGAGAGAGAAGGGGTTTTAAAGAACCGGCAACGCGCATGACGTTACGTCCCATAATATCGGACCATTTGGAATTTACCGATCACATTCCCAGGCTTCAGGCTACTAGTGAGAATAAAAGCACAATTTTTTAGCTCAATTCCTAATTCATCCGACTAGATCGAACCCATATAGTAAAAGTCTCCGAATATAATGGAAGCATTTTTATCATGTTAATTTCATCCAAATTGGTAGTCGGAATCTTCAAAGCGAAACATATCCACATTTGTATTATTGTATTACCGAAAAGTGTGAGTTTAAAAAGGCTTAGGTACTTACTATATTTTTCTTATTAAATTTTGTCGCAAGAACAATACATATTCTCATATACATTCCAACTGCGCATTTTTAATTTGTATAGAAATAAAAGTGTTCCGATTTTCATTTCATTCACGGAACCCTAAAAATATATCTGTATTAAATAACATACACATACGTAAGTAAAGCAAATAAAAGGCCCCAATTCCAAATTCATCGTGGAATATAAAATTGTCAAATTCACAACGCCATCAATTTCAGAGCTTTGCAAATATTTCAATATGTAAAAAGCTATTTCAAACCAGATAAAAATTGTTTCGGGGCTAAAGCCTTCGGCTTCGGATTTAAATCACTTTAGCTGGATTGTAAGCCGGGGTCATCTAAATTGTTTCGTTTAAAATTGTTACAGCGAAGTGTGTTTTTTGCTAGAATTAAACGGAGAATGTATTCTAAATCCGTCACTACACGGAAAATGCAGTAATTCAAAATTAATTCCAAAACATTGACACGTCTGTACTAATATTATAAAGCTGTAGAGTTTGTTTGTTTGAACGCTAGGATCTCAGGAACTGCTGGTCCGATTTGAAAAAATATTTTAGTGTTGGATAGCCCATTTATCAAGGAAGGTTATATGGTATATAACATCACGCTACGGGCAATAGAAGCTGAGCAGTGGTAAAATAAAACAACGAGAGGGAAGCCCCGCGCGACTTCTTCAGTCGCTTCTATGGTTCGACTCCAAAATATAATTCATTTCACGAATCCATGACAATGGCTGGTCTTGTTAAGAACATATTATATAATTGTAAGTAAATAATTGAACGCAATCTAATCGACGCGGTGTCGTACGTTACTTGTACGATGAAGTTTACTAACGATCGGCAAACAATTGTTTAACCTATTTGTGTTCTCGCTACATACGTACTTGTCTCGAAATTGATGTAGAGTGAAAAATAAATTTTGTCTATATCACCAGCATTGTTAATCAGTTTTAGGTAGATGTTATGAATTATCAAGAATGTATTTATTTTAATATTAATTACTTATTTCACTCCACTCTCGTACAAATTACACAAAATAAAAAAATATATAACAAAAACGACAGGTACATAGACAAGTTTCACAATTAACGACCTTATCAATTTCTTACAGACAACTCGATATATATGTATATATCGATAGTTGAATAAATAAACACAAAATCAATACCCTAACTTATTTCGCAACTATTTTTTTTGTTTATAATTGTCAGAACAAAGCTTGTAAATGATAATAATAATTGAAAATTGCACAGGAAAAGTTATAAATTAGCTTCAGTATGAAGCTGAAACGCTGGTGCTAGTATGAATATATTTATCTTTATACATTACGTAATGCCTGCATTTGCTAAACACATTCGTGCTTAAAAATATTTATCACACAATAATTTAGCTGCTCCCTTGGCTCTATAGGTTTATGTATTAAAAATAAAGTTAAAAAACCGTCTAAGACAAAAAATACTTAATTTTTTTACCAGGAACACCTACAGAATTCTAAGGGCAAGTCACCACGGCTTTACATTGACTATTTTAGTACGCAAGTCGCGATTTCTCCCTTAAATATTTTCTTGTTTGAAAAAGCGTGCCTTAATAATAATACCACGACAGATTTGATTATAACAATTTGTTTTTGTTTATTTTATAACAATTTAATTTAAGAACTGCGTTTTCTACCATAAACACACTGAACAATATGTTTAGAATTATATTATCACATTTTAAATCGTGTGAATCTTTTTTAATGACATGACTTACGTAGTTATGTCGTTATCCATAAATAAAACAACACAGGCTTCTTGAATTTTCTTAAATTGTTCTAAGAGCGTTTTTAAACTGACCTATCATTCTACTCACGTATTTGAATTACTATGCGTATTATCTGGGAAGGACGCATTCGAATAGCACACTTATATCGTCATTCGGCAGATACAACTAATACTAGAAATTAAAACCGTGAAAATACAACAGACATTGTTTTTTAATTACTTCGTTATATAAATTAAGAACCAATAATCGGGTTTCAGAAACTTTATTCTCATTAAGAATTACATTCACTTACATGAGAACATAATTATAAAACATGTATCGAACGGTGTGATTATTAACAAACAGAAACAATAGTTACAGATTTATCTATATACCTAAGTAAAAAACAAAATAAATAAACAAAAATAAATTAACGTTTCAACGCTCTGTGTAGTGACGGATTAAGATACATAATGTGACTACCCCATCTCAACCCGTGGGTATCGTAAAAGCACTGTCAGAAATCGAAAATTCGAAACAAACCCTATACCAAACAGCTCTCGATTGAACCACATAAATCTGCATCATTTAGAGGAAGCTTCCGTTACGCAGCGTCCAAAATTTGGAACAACATACCGCCACCATTAAGAACCCTTAATTCCGTAATGACGTTTAAAAAAAAATTACGGCAGTATCTTTTGGATGCGCAACGGAAGCTGGTTAATGTAAATATAAATTTATCAATTATATGAATTTTATTTTATTTCACTTTTTAATTTATTTGATATAATTATTATTAATTCATTAATAATTATAATGTTATTACAATAAACATATATAATATTGAATATATTTTCACACATACATACACACAAACACACACACACATTAATTATTACCAATTCACTATTAATTTATTATTTTTTACTATTACACAATTTATTACCTACAAATTTGGTTGGCGTGCGTGCGTCACTCACTACTGGGTTCCAGTCGAAAATCAGCGCCAGGTTTTGTTTACCTGGCACACGCTGAACTGGACACCCGTTCGGTGCAACTGCGAGGTTCTTAATCTATATTCTTGTTATTTATTTCTTTTCACATTATCTTTTTATTATTATTATTTCTGTATTGTTTATTGAATGTTGTTGCACCGAATAAATGTATCTTTCTTTCTTTCTTTCTTTCTTTCTTTCAACCCGTCTGGCCAGCGTGGTATAGTAGGCTAAATTCCCTCCACATTCTTTGGAGGAGACCCGAACCCAGCAGTGGGACGTTTGTGGGTTGAAATGATGAATTCAACGTTTTAATGCTAGGATAGTACCGGTAACTATTGTTCGCAAAAACTTCAACAAGGTTATGTTTTTGCACAGATTATAAATAATCGAATGTTATATCATCATGACCATCATGACCTCGTGTTGATGAGCAGTGATATCACTAGTTGTAACTGCGAGTACGGTTTCCTATTTCAACAAAAGCGTAATTGAAGTAGGTACATAGACGAGTCTAAAAACAAGTCATGCTCTAATAAACCATTGCAACAATAATGTAAACTGTAATAGCAGTATGTAGATACAGCTTTTCACTGGTTGTATAATAACATAACGTAGCATCCCGCTTTTTCTCAGGATGGGTAGGCAGAGGTGCATCGCATCGACACCTCGCTAGGTTCAGGGTAGGGAGCGAGTTTATTATCATTAACCGACACATTTCCAGACTCCAAGCTAAAAAATTAAATCTACGTTTTTGCCCGACCCGGGAATCAAACCCGACACCTCTTGCGTGGCACTCGTACCGATGCAGCAGCATATATATATATATATATATAGAATACACAACTAACACTTTTTTTTCTAATTGAATTGAAATCTAACCAAAATTTAAGGTCAGATTAGCACTATTATAACATGTTAAACAACGTTTATGTGACCATATAAATGTTGTTATATCCCTCCTTACTTATGGTCAACGTAGACAGGCGAAATGGCGACCAAGCGACTATAACAATCTAAAAGGTTTATACATAAAGTGTCCATATCGACCCCTAAGAGTTGATAACGATCTGCAGGGAGTCTAAGCTACTATAATTGTTGCTGTGTTTGACTTAGAACACTAGGTCTAAAACACGTTTAAAGTTTTGTTTAATCTAAAACAAAAAATATGACCAGTGGTTTACGCAACAAAAAAGGATCTCGGATCTAAAACTACCGTAATCTATAGATACTAATACTATAAAGAGGAAATATTTCTATTTTTGTATGTAATGAATATACTTAAAAACTACTGGACCGATTTCAAAAATTCTTATGCCGTTAGAAAGCTACATTATCACTGAATAACATAGGCTATAGGTATAACACTACGCTACGGCCAATAGGGCTGAGTAGTGGCCAAATAAAGGACGATGGGAGCGTAGCCCTGTGCGACTTCTAGTTTTATATATAAAATACCTTTTTTTTATACCACGACGGTGGCAAACATACATACGGTCCGCCTGATGGTAAGCGGTTACCGTAGCCTATGGGCGCCTGCAACACCAGGGGCATCACGAGCGCGTTGCCGACCGTTAAGAAACCTATTCACTCCTTTTTTGAAGAGCTCCATACCTCAAGTTCTCAAAAGAACTGTTAGTTCAAGACCGCGTTGGTGTAATCGAGTCAAAACTTTCAAAACTAAATTAAGCAATGTCTTCTTGAATCTAGCGCTTCATACAAAATAGTTTATGAACTGGTGACTATTTCCCTATTTGTCAGTATACGTTGAATCTTATTATTCATAATCGTTGTTGACAAGTATAAGTATGGCTATCTTGGGAAATACATCAAATATTAGTTCTTGAGAAATAAGTATGTCATATTTATTGACTACCAATAAATTTATTTGCTCAAGCAATTAACACTGAAAAGTTTTCCTGCTGAGAATAGATTTATTAGTACAAGTGTTTTATGACTTTATCTATACGTCTTGTTTGTCTGATTTGGAAATATTCTTTTTAACTTCTATACATATCATTACAGCTAATAGGAGGCGTTAGCTGTTGTTAGCTGTTTGCTGTATGATAAACAAAATTTGTAGATTTCAAACATCATCATCCGCAACCCATTAAGTCCCACTGCTGGGCTCGGGTCCTAGTGCGGGTTGGTGGATCAGACATACTCATAGAATTTCTTCTAGGGTATGTGGGTTTCCTTATGATGTTTTTCCTTCACCGTTAGCAGATGGTAAGTCACTTGACTAGTACATATAAATTCCACAAAGTGGAATTTACATTGGTACTGCCGGTCGGGGTCGAACTCGGACCGCGTGATTTGCACGCCGGTTCCTTATCCATTCAGCCACCATCGCTTTCTCAATATAGATACCTATATTGAAACCTACAAAATTAGTTTAACATTTATTAACATAATATATGTATGCATGAAGATCGGTTCCAAGTGAGTAGATACTATTAATAATTATTTTATAAAAATATTTTTGAAAAACGATAATTATTTTTGTAGATCTCAGTTCCATAACTAACTCATTATTATATATGAATCGATAACATCTTAAGATCTTCATCACGTAATTTTCCAGCACTTTGTATTTCACGGCCATCATCCAATCCATAGCATGGATACGTATATAACAAGTATTAGACACCTTATAGCTATATATATGTAGTAGGTAATTGAAACTGTTAGTTAGTAAACAGCCTTAACCGGCTTTTAACATGAACTATCAAAGAACTACTTTCTAAGAGTACCATCGACAAAGTTTAAGCATGATCAGTTTTGAACACAATTCGTTTGCAAGCTGTAAGCGTAGTACCTCGCTCGCCCGTTACGTAGTTCTCCAATGAGACAATACCATATTTTGGGTCAAAGCCCTTTTTTTTGTAAAACTCTTTGTTTTAATTTTAATTGTTTTATGACTTTTAAATTTTTAGACAGAAAAAAGTGCAATACTATTGGTGGATGAAATCAAGTTACTCGCTACCCGCAGCAGGTAGACGTCGGTCACTGCACACAAAATGCAGTCTTAAGGTGGTCATGCGTGAACTTTTTCGACTGTACATACCGCTTTGAATAATATATTTATGTTACGGTATAAAGTTAGGTCTAAACATGAACTAAGACTAAGACATCTAGCACAATCCCACACACCCGTCACTGTGACTCCTGGATATGTATATAAATAACTAGAAACGGTTTCTAGTTTCCCGTCATTCTTTATTTGGCCACTGCTCCACTCCGATTAGCCGTAGCGTGATGTTATATAGCCTATACCTTCCTCAATAAATGGGCTATTTAACACTCAAACTCTTTTTTTCAATTCATATTAGAATTCCTGAAATCCTAACGTTTAACTAAATAAACAAACATTTCAGCTTCATAATATTAGTATGGACAACAGTGATAAACCCCTTCAAACACCGAATTATGACATTTGGGTGTCCCAGAGAAAGCCTAACCTATTATTTTAAATCCCGCAAGAATTAAATCAAAAGTAGGGAGTTAGAAAGAATAACTTTCGTCTAGAGGGCCTAATCGGATTAAACATAGTCAGTTTCAATACCGCTGTCAAAATATGTTAGAAAATTTTAATATGGTCGCCATCATTTTCAAATATATGACAAACATTTTAAAAGTCGAATGCACTCGACATTCCGAGAAGAAAATATCAACTTGTAAGATTTAACATATTAGAATGATGTACCATATAGAAATACAATAGACACCAGAATGCCACAGCCGCAGGTCGAGGCCACACGTTATCTTGAGGTTAGAAGATCCTCACTCTTGACATTATGCGCTATCATGCGAAAAATGTCGTAGCAATAAACCCGTTTATTGCAGTGACATTTTGCATTACAATTATTCTCTGTGTGGTCTTTCCGCATTTTTATATTTGTAAAGGTGAATTGTTTCTTTATTAACGTGGTTGCATTAAATGTAATTGCATGATGAATGTTGTAAAGCGTATCATTATGTGACCTAAAATCATATTGGTTATAATAATAATTCGTCAACTTCTTCCGTGATGTCGAAAATGAAGAACTAGTTTTGATCTCAATCAAACTTTTATTTATATAGGTTATTTCTATGAATAGAATATCAGGTTTTTTTATTGTAGTGTTTAGGTGTATTAAAGATATATGATGTTATAAATAATTTATTGAATAACTGTATTAGAAATATCAGACTTCAAAAAAAGATAAAACTTGTTTATGCGTCATATTCATATTCATTAGTTTCACTTCCGATTGTAGTGGGATATTCCATAAACACCCATTCTAATTTTAATTCATATTTTCTTTTAAGACTCGTAACAGAAAGAAACATGCCTAATTCTCATAAGTAAAACAAACAGTAAAAATTTACAGAATTGAGCTAATATTTAATCGAGTCTGGGATTAAAAAAGATACGCCAAAACCAGGTGTAGGTTATCTTAATCGTGTAGAGTCCAATACTAAAGTAAATACTAAATGTACTTACCCCACATAGGTCCAAATGTTAGGCAGACAACAGTCAAGATGAGGCAAATTCGAACTCTTCTGTTATTCGGACCTTTTTTGAAGGCAATATGTACAGTTTCTTTTAAGCTTTGGAAGTCGAAAAATTCTACAAAGAAGCCAACGATTCCCGATCTTTTTACCTAAAAATACATTTTTGTTTAATAAAGTTATACAAACATTTACATAATTATTATAACAAAGTCTATATGTATATCTCATTGGGATCAGCAGATAGTGTAGTGCATGATATAAAATCTTTGCTATTATTTATGAATATTTAAGTTAAAATGTACACTACTATTGTAGAATTGTAAAATGTTAGGGTAATGATCAACTATTCGATTCGAGTTTATATTGTCATCTCTTTGAGTGATAATACTTTAGATTAGTTGATAGAAAAACACTTGAATACTATTTAAAATAAAAGCTTCACAAACCTTTTCCTTGTTTTCAAGCCAAGTATGATCATCAATCATAAATAAAACATAGCAGAAATTAACAAATTGCAGGAACGCTGATATGATAAATACTCCATAGTACCCGAGGTACCTTAACAACACACCGCTCAGGCCCATCCCAATGGGAAATCCTACTGTCATACACAAGTTCAGTATCCCCATTCGAAAAGTCCTTGTGTCTTTGGAAGTTATGTCTCCTAAATAACTAAAAGTACCCAGAAACATTGTGTACCAACCCCCAGTTAGAGATGGGAATATAACCTCCATGAATACTGTCCACTCTACTGGGACTTCATAGAAAAAGTACGTGTTTATCATATTCAATAGACACGTCATGAATTCCCCAACGATTGGCATTAGCATACATATCTTACGCTTCCCTGTTTTGTCACTCCATGCTCCTATGAACAGCATCAACAACGTTGGCACTGCAGTATGTATCACGCTCTTCCATGCTTGCACTGAAGCTATAAGTTTCTGTACCTCATCCTCCTCATAAGTATAATTCGCACGTTTTCTTAAACGTAAGGCCGTACAAGCTGCATCGGTAAATTGAAGATTGACCCGACATGCTTTCTCCAAGTTCAAATTTTGTGTCGCCAACATCGCGAGAACACTCGGCATAACAAATAAAGCCAATACCGGTTCTACCGATATGTTTGATTTTATGTATTTTATTTTTTCAAACACACTCATTTTTTGTACATCGTTGTTAGGTTCTTGTTTCAAGGGCAACTCTTCAGTCGTCTCTTCACGAGGAGATTTCTCCTCCACTTTTTCTGTTTTATCCATGTTTCAATATTTTTATGAATTATTTATTTACTTATTAAATTCACTAAAAAAGTTTCGGATGAACCTGTACCTTCTAAGAGTCATGTACTAAGTGAGGTCATATTGTTATTAAGTTATAGAACATACTCACACAGCACAAGATAAATACGATGTATAGAATTACTGGTGTGGCGTCTGGTTGGGACGCCACTAGCGCCCTATTGTCCGGTGGTATGTAAGCAATCACTTCTATGTTGTCATATCAGTCTTTAATACGTCCACAAACACTCGGAGTAATGGATAATAAACTTAGCACTCCGATAAACTTCAACAAACATGTCCGACGTTCCGTCGCGTTGTCACAATATTACAAAACTTCGATTGTGTTCGACAAAAAAAACAAATGAAAACCACTTTGATACTCGACAGGAATTTTATTAAACATTCACACTTAATCAAAACACACTTTATAATGTCCAATAACACTTTCACATATATAAATGCTTTGAGTTCAATAGTTTAACGTGCGCACTGGGGTGCTACTAAACGTCTTTGTTCACGTTCTCCAACTCGTCGACTTGCTTGCTATCTTCTCTTTGCTCGAAATACATCCATCTGTAACGAATGAATGGACGATTATCGGCCGAATAAAACTAATAGTACAATCGTGTTCGAAGATTGATTGTGAAGTGATGTAGCAGACAATTTGGAACGCGTATTATAGCCGTGACGACGCGTACACTCAGCTGGAAAACTGTTTCGACTGTCTCTTTGTTAACCTCTTTGATGTTTGTATAAGCCTTATTTTTCGTAAAAAGAGCTTGTTTATGGATTACAAAAGAGATTTCTACTCAAGTCCTTTTACTTTATGAATAATTAAGTTGGAAATTTACATGCTCATCAAACAGTTCAATAAAAACAATGAACCTTAAACCTTAATCGCGTTATAAATAAGGTTTATATTAAACAGGTAGCTTATGAAATTGGTCAAATAACAGAAAATGGTAAACCAATACAAATAACATTAAGGTTTAAGTGTTTTGCGCTACGTTAATGTACATCAGAATGCTAAAATCCTAAGTTATTAATTTAATATATGTAATTTTTGTGTCAGCAAAATGAGGATTCAACCTGTTTAAATCAAACGAATACTCATTAATTTACATCATCTGCATGAGACACATAAACGTCATACAAAATTTTAAATTTTAATTTTTTTTTTCTAATAATGTGTAATAATGTGTAATTTATTGGATATTAGGCTTTCAACAACATCATCATCAGCAACCCATTAATGTCCCACTGCTGGGCTCGGTTCTTCTCCTCTATCTAGAGAATTGAGAGGGCTTAGTCCATAACCCGCACACGGTAGCCTAGTGCGGGTTGGTGGATCCAACATACACTTAGAATTTCTTCTAGGATATGTTGGTTTTCTCACGTTGTTGTCCTTCACCGTGCAGATGGTAAGTCACTTGACTAATACATATAAATTCCACTAAGTGGATGAAATCCACATTGGTACTGCTGGTAGGAATTGAACTCGGACCACATGATTTGCATGCCGGTCACTTATCCCGGTAGCTGAACAAACTGTGTGTTACACCACAGCTTATACCACTCGACAAAAACATGGTCGTAATGTTATTCTTTATTTAATATAGGTACTAGCTTGGCATTTTAAACCAGGTGCTATTTATTGCAGTTTGTTGTAGATTAAATAAAAAAAACTAGACAAACGAGTCAATTAATTTTAAAGCTTCTTTTCATATATTTTTTATCAAACCTCTATTAGTAATATTAAAAAGCTGAAGAGTTTGTTTGTTTTGTTGAACGCTAAGGTCACTACAGCCCGCTGATTCTGACTCGTCGGATTGCTCCCGGATCGTATACTTTTAAGAATCTTAGTACCACGTATTTTTACGGCTTATGTTATTTAATGTTAGAAAATAGTCTAACGTATAGAAAATTTAAAACTGATTAATTTAAGGTTTTTTCCTACAACCATTTATTTCTTAAACATTATGTTTTTTAACTTTAATTACACTGACATTTCGGGCCGAAAATATTCCGACAGCTCAGAATCAGGGGGCTGGTCTGATGAAAATTTTTTTTTGTGTTGGATTGGCTAGTAATCGAGAAAAGCTATAGGCTATATAACATCACGTTACGGCCAATGAGAGCTGAGCAGTGGCCAAATAAAGAACGACAGGAGCGAAGCCGTGCAACTTCTAATAATTAAATAATTATGTTATTTCACTAAGCTGAGCTGAATTGCATTCATAAAACATGTTTTGTGTATAATGTACAAATATAAACATTTTATATTATGTAAGAGTCATAAGTTCTAACAATATATTACTATGGACGCAAACAAGACTACGCTCTCAGCATTAATTTCGAGAGCCTCTGGCTATAATTTAGGCACTATAAGTCCTGCATTGGATACGAAAATGTATATTTGGGTACAGTTTATGTCAGCACTACCTTCATGGATTAATGGAGCTTTAAATACAAATGGTTGGAAATGTATTTTAGACTGATGCCTTAGTTCACATAGTATAGGGCAGTGGTTAAAGTGGTCGCCTCGCCACTACATCGCCGTGTTGGGTGACGTGGGTTCGATTCCCACACGAGACAAATATTTGTGTGATTCATAGATATTTGTTTCTAGTCTGGGTGTACTTTGTGTCCGTTAGTTTCATGTTTGTAAAGCTCCCCGCGACACAGGGCTTGTTCCCTAGTGCGGGCGTTGTCTTTTTAAATAAAAAATAAATAAAAAAGTATCATATTATTGGTTTTTAGAATTAGGTGAAATATGCAAAAAATATATTGGAACTTGCAGGGTGTTTTATTCATATTAAAATAACTATATTACGTAACTCCCAGAAGAATTGCAAAACTTATACAAAATGGGATCTAAAAGTTTCAAGTACAAATCCAAATGTTATTTTACACATGATGATTTATAATTGAAACAACTGTATGTATTAAAAGTAAGCAAATAAGTTAATTTTTATATAGTAAGTAAGTATTTAGTTAATCGACTCGCCAGCACACGGATAAACCCTGTCAGGTTTTTGTGTGTGGCATCTTATGTACATGTAAACATTGCAAAGGATTTTAGAAATATTAAAAAAAAAACTTACTGTTTTGTTAGAAGTTCAAGTAATCCTAAATAAAAAATCGATAACCACGACACTATGTATATATGACACTAAATTGCGACGCTGCTATTCCATTGCAATTTTCAATTACATTGCAACGCGCGAATGGCATGGCAGACCGAAGTGATCTAATGATCTCACATTAATCCAAAGATAACAAAAAATTAAAACTCCTTAATAAATTAGAAGCTATAGTCAGAGAGCTGATAGCCATTCAACTTTATCTCGTAATGAGGTTCAAGGTCATTTTAATGGCATACAGTGAGGAAATGTGCCTCTGTCTGTTTGTGATTATAAGCGTGACATGTTTTTGTGGGAAAAGCGAAGGTTAGCTCGGGCAGTCATTGTTAATGTTTTTACTATATACTATTTGCATGAATATATGATCAATAAGAAATAATATATATACATTTTTATCATTTAATTGGAGCAATTTGTTTTAAATGTTTTCAATACACTTTTTAGAATTAGGTGAAAGGTATGAAACCATTCAAAAAAAATTTATTCAAAAGTATTTTTATTATTTTAAGTGGATCTGTGTAAACAGACATTAAACATCATTAAATGTTGTTATTGTTTATTCTCCCGAGTATAGGTGCAGATAATAATATTATGTTACCGTAATGCAGATAAACAATAGATATCGTAATCATCAACAAAATCCTAGTATAAACCTGATTTCGTTTAATTGTCTCGTGTTATCTGGTATTGCAATTAAACTAGGAATTAGAAGATTAAGTGGAAACAATTGAAAATCGTTAGTTGTATTTATTGTGCTGATAGTTAAACAAACAAAGAAGATAGATAGCGTCAGTAGGTTCAGAAATATTAGATTATTTAAAGAACAAACAGTAATAAAGTAAGAATATATAATGTGACTACCCCATCTCAACCCGAGGGTGTCATAAAAGGCGACTAAGGGAGTTACGCAGACAAGAGCATTGCAAGAAAAGGAAAATTCGAAACAAAACCTACACCAACCCGTCTGGCCAGCGTGGTACACTAGGCTAAAGTACCTCCACATTCTCTAGTGGAAACCCGTGCCCAGCTGTGGGACAATTCTGGGTTGTAGTAAAATAGTATAGGAATCTCTCAGATGAATGCAACAGCACAGAACCTGTCTCTGTTCTGTGGACAACAGGTAGCATTGCGATACATCAATAAAGGGATATCACCTCTCCGCTTTTCCCATCTTTTATGGAACGGATGGGAAAGATATGGTTGGAGTTTAACCATTCTGACGATAAATTTCTTACTGGACATGGCAACTTTAAAAGTTAACTGATTTGTTTTAAGTTAGTTGATTCTCCTTGTCAGAGTTCAACACCGGATTTTAATCATGAGCAATGTTCCCATCACATACACTGGCTAGGCTACACAGCCTTTAGCAAGAATATAATAAGTTACTTTAAATTACCACCTTATGATTTTATGTTATAAGATATACTTTTTTCTGCCCATAAACGTCACATTGCTGGGCACGGATCTCTTCCAAAAAATCTAGTGGGAATTTAGCCTACTATACCACTATATATATACTTAATAGTACTAATTTTATTTTCATTTTATTCTTAATTTGCCTGTGATAACCATGTTTTTAAGCATTTCAATATTCATTTTTGTAATTGACATCAAAAATATTTTTTATAGAGAATGACACGATTGTAATCTGTAGTGAGGTGTATACCAATAAATTGATGTATTTACTGGACATAGAAGAAAATACTGTTACTTATCTATAATTTTATTGTAAATACGTTGTTGTTGTACCTTAATAAATAAATAGTTACTGAGCTATCATGATAATATGATGATAATAAAAAAATAAGTCAGTTCAATAATATTATAACTAAAGCTGGCCCAGATTACAATTCTTTTGTTTCTAAATACATAATTTACTCTCATGAATCAATAGTTATTTTAGCTAGACTCAAAAAGCACATTGGCTAGTTGGCATTGTATAGCATATTCATCAGCACCTGTCAATTACTACATTTTGTTATTTATATTTTTTTTTCTCAAAATCAATATTTATTTTGATATATACAAAAAATGACACGTGAAAGAGTTTTTATCTAATTCCCGATCAGGTTTTATAATTATATACTTATAATATGTTATGTATTCGCATTTTTTGTGCTAGGACCAATCAATATTTGTAATACAAAAACTTCGAATGTCGCGCTTTTTATACCTTGGTGGTGCAATGGAAGTCGGACATTGAACTGAAACATGGGATCCTGTTCCTATGTGTCATTTTGTTTGTATTTATGATTTAATCTGACAGGATGAAATTTATACGGAATTAAGTACCTATTATTTTCTAGAATGTTTTGCACAATATTTTATTTCTTCACAATCTTTTATTTCTTCGCGTTAATGATAGAACAATGAAAAACCTATATCTGTTCTGTGGCGTTAATGAACCTTGGGGCTTATTCTGAATTTCGACATTCGATTAGTCGGTTTTAATGTCTCTGTCAAATGTAAGGCAATTTAGATATGGTCACTGTCAAACATTTGACAGCGACATCAAAACCGACTAATCAAATGTCGAAATTGTCAACTGAGTGAGCAGACAAACGTCAACAGTAGGTAATAACAATATATTATATACATAAGATCGAAGGTAATATCTAAGTCAACAAACTAAACTTTGGTCATGATACGAAGTTTAATTACCACGAACTGTCCAAGTTTCATGAGATCGCAATATAAGTCGTCGATAGATATTATAAGAATTTTATCAATCGTCCAACTTTAATTGAAAACTTGAATGACATCTTATTGTGAATATAAAATTAGTAATATAGAACTTTTTTGAGTTAGTATAACATATGTAGTACATATGTTATTTTTAGTCTTATTTATATATAAAATCAACAGATGGTAAGTGGTACAGTAGCCCATGAACATGACTGTATTTTCTTAGCATTGACTAGATAATGCAGAGAAAAACAACCAAGCCTCTGCCTAGCAAAGAGGGAAAGGGGAAATAGGGAACAAAAGAAACACAAAGGAGATTAAGGGGAGCATTTGGACTCCCGGCGCTCCAACTTGACTGGCCTGTTGGTCTAGTGGTTAGTGACCCTGACTGCTAAACCGGAGGTCGTGGGTTCGTTCCCCACCCAGGACAAATCTTTGTGTGATGAGCATAAAGGTTTGTTCTGTGTCTGGGTGTGTTGTGAGGGGGTAGTACCTACTTCCCTGAAAGTACCGCTCCATTTATGCTGACATGCAAGCATGCCACTTGCCACTAGCCTACTATAAGGTTCTAAATACTAAATTATTCGAATAATAATTTAAATAACACTAACACCCTATTCAATCTAATGCAGTAATGCAATTGCAATATTATAAATTGACCTTGAAATCAACAATTATATACATTTTTAAATTTTATATACTTTCTTTACAATGAACAATTATACACAAAAGTATACATTCTAGTATGTATTGATACATTGACAGGCACGTGTTTTCTATCGGGTTATTGTACACTTGCCACAAATGACAAGATTTCCTTGTTCCACTTGCGATTGGTCTTTAGACCATAAGCTAGTTAGGGTTCCGTACCAAAAAGATACAAAAACTCTGACTGTGCAGCGTCCGTCTAACAAAAATATTAAGACAAATGAGTAAAGAGTATTTATTTAGAGTCTAGTGGCATTTATGCCTAAAACATACGTAGGTACAATAAAAACGCGTTCAAAAATGTCTGATTAAAAAAAAATTACAAAAAGTCAAAGTACAAAGAAACTCACCCAAATATAGCAACAGCAGGCACAGTCATAGCGGCTCCAAGCAGGAACACAGCACCAGGAAGAATGTGCAACGTAGCCATGTATACTCTAGAGTAAAGTGGGCCATACACTAACGGCATCATTGCTTCAGCTAAACCGAATAAGGAATTCACTTTACCTAGAACAAAAATATTATATTATAATTAACATGCTATTCACTTAGGTACGGATACGTGTCAAACCCAATGACATGCATAAAATGTGGATTTCTGCTGTACTGACTCGAAGCTCTCATTTATTTAATTTTTCACAAATTTTGCATTCTTGCCGAAAGTTAATAAACCTGCGTGCTCATGCATCATGCGGTCTGAGATTGATTCTGACCGGCGTACCAATATGGATTTTACTTTGTGGTATTTATAAGCACTTGTTATGAGACTTATCATATTAATGGGAAAATATTGCGAGAAAACCCACTTATCCCAGAAAAAATACTAACGGTATCCCTGATCTACCAACCCTCATAAGGCCAGCGTGTGTGGACTGTGGCCTAAATAAATTTCAACTTTATTTTACAAAAGAAAAAATTTTAATAAAAATCTTTGTGAGTGACACATTAAAATTTACATACATTACAAGTAGAGTACAGCAGTATACATATGTTATGTAGGTACTATCGATGTCGATACTGTCTCCCAACTACTCCCAAGCTGAGCCAGAGCCTGTATCATGGGACACAGTGTTCAGTTTAATAGACATATTTACTGAAGTAGAATATAGTAGTCGCTGCAGTAACGTGATTTAATTGAATATGGATGAAATATATAAAAGAAAATATATAATATGTTTAATAGGCAACATGGTAGTGTTGATTAAAAATAACCTAACAATCATACCACACATGCAAGTTTATAAATAATAAAAATAAACTGTTGTTGACCTACTATGACGGTCCTACTAAGAATAAATGTGTAAACTCGGTTTTCCTCTAACCGCAGACAGGTGTGAGTTTGTTTTAATTTGTAATACCTATTGATGCTATTTTAAATGTACTTAAATAGATACATTATTGAGAGCCTTTGTTACAGATTACGTTAATTTTATTTCTAGGACTCTACTCGCAATGTCGTTATTCGATTGGTAGATTTCAATATCATTGTGAAATGTTTGACACTTTTAATTTGATCATGTAATATCGAAATCAAGCTTTCGAAAACAGAGACTGTGACTGGGCCCTCTTAAAATTCTGTAACAATCGCAGACAGAACAGAAACCTTCCCAAAACGAAAACTGTAGTAATGTTTAGCTAATTAACATATTAAAATCAGTGTATGTTCACCGAACGTCTGCGACTGTAGTTATTCCAATGCTGCTAAAAACGCACAAGTGCTTTTAAATTCCTTCGTAAATACATTAATATTATTCAATATGCCATTGAATAAATCTCACGTATATTTATAGTGAATACGCCAATAAAAGGGACATTTAAAAACATATAAATATTCGTTGATTCTGGATTTTGGAAGCAAATATTCTACTTAAAAATAATTTCACCCTTACACCGTATGCGCCACGTTCTTTTCTAACTTTACGAAAAGGTGTTTTGCCTTGCAAAGATCGAGTACCTAGCTTTATAAGATATGAAACACTGAGGTGTAAAACATAATACAAAATGAATTCCTCTAATTCAAGAGCTGTTGTAAACAGTATAATTATATGAAATACTTCCATAAAGCCGTATCACATTTAGAGTGTTTGTTTTTCGGCTAAATATAGTCGGTACTAATATAGATAAGTATATTGCGGCATTTTGATTTACTTATTGATTGTTTTTCACTCGATAACATGTCATGTGAATATATAGATATTCACGTGGTGTCCTAAAATACATGCCATGGCTTAGTTGAGGCCCTAGTTTCTCTTTTATCACTATTTCTTGGTGCTCTATATATTTGCATGCTGATTTTTGACCTTCATAATTATATTTTGTTTATTTTAATTCAGTTATTTGGCATTTTAGCACGGTATATTAACGCGCAGAACAGGCGACGCGACGTGGCCTGGCCGCTGACTGCGCTTGATGCATACAAAGTGGTCGGCGCTCAGAAATGTTTGATACGTATAACCACAGTATATGAAAAGAAACCAGATTTAAATAGCAAAATAATTAGTCTTTCTTACCCAACTCCTCGCTGGTCACAAGTTTAGAAGCAATGGAACGCATTGCGATAAATGATGTCCCGTTGAATATCTCTACCAGCGGTGCTGCAATAAATATTATTTATTTCATTTCTTTCAATCACCCCTGCCACCCTTCATCATCATCATCATATCAGCCCAATGACGTCCACTGTTGAACATAGGCCTCACCCAATTTCTGCCACCCTTATTTCATCATATTACCATGAAACAAATTCCATAATTTTATATGAATTATGGATCAATTATAAATACTTGCTTAACTATATGGCAGTTTCGGGATCGATTTTATAGGAAAAAATGCATATTTTCACCGGAAACATCGTGATTGTGTATTGTTACTGGCAGTTCGAAAGTTGAACTGTAGCTTATAATTTATATCATGGGCCTACTGTCTTGATACACATCTATTTTGATCTACTGTGATCACAGAACAGAGATAGTTTGTGATATTCTAAATCTATAACTTTAAAAAACATTTAAAATCCCAACGTAATACTCATTATTGGGGGAAAAACCTCAAGATCTCTTTACTTGTGAGTGATATTTGTTTAGTAATAGATAAGTTGATTTTACTAGTAATACCAATATACACTGATATGACTGAAGCTTGTAACAATCCATTGGTAGACATAGGTTTATGATGATAAAAATGATTAGGCCAATACTAAAAATAAACTCTCTTTCTTTGTTATGCTTCTACGTCTGAACCACTAAACTGATCGTCATAAAATTTCATACAGGGATAGTTTTTCACCGATATACCTAGCGGGCAAAGCCGCGAGTGAAACCTAGTGGCATGTAAACGAACTTCCAACTCACCCAAATAAATTTCAGTGGTAGTGGAAGCGAAGGCAAAGATGAATGAAGCCAGGATCTTGCTCGTACATGAGATGATGCCGACCACTGTATCGTCTAGTTTCATGAAGTCACTGAATATACTGATGGAGAATAGAGTACCTGCGGAACAGAACTATGATGAGTTATGAAACAAAATGTACACAGATTTTCTATATATTGCGTCTATCAGAGATAAAAGACCAATGTTCGCATTATTCACATAAATTACATATTTTTCTGTAACAAAGCGTTTTTGAAAGGTGGGACAACTATCCTAGTTTTAGCCTATAATTATGTAGGTAAATTTCAATCTTAGATCTTCTAAATAAAACCACAGTTCCGATTCTGAGAATACTTTAGCTAATAAGGATACACTGTTTTTTTTTACTTGATGTTGCATAATAAAATATCAACAAATGCTGTTAGTGCTTACGTAAAAAACCACAGATAAGGATGTTTTCACAAGAACTAACGAAAGCTGCAGCGTCATTAAACGATGCTTAGTTTTATGACAATGTCTGCTCGATGTTTTGTGCATAATATGTAAAATATTATGCACAAAACAGTCATACGAGATAAAATAATTAACAGACAACTTTTCTTTGAAAACTAATAGAATCAAAACCTGCTATCCAATAACAGTGTGAACGTTTGTAAGTGAAATTAATACAATATGTAGCAAATTAATCATTGGACAAAATTATGAGTATCCAAAACAAAATATAATATATTTTCTGTATATTTTAATTAAGTCAAAATACATCTGATTGAGTTCGCTGCAATTACAATAATGAGGTCCGAATTCTCGGAAACTTTGCACAACATACATCAAATTGAACTTGTAATTATTGAGTTCAAATGCAACACAAAAATGTTTTATTGCGAACCAATCAACGAGGAGAGAGATATACCAATTTCCTATAAATACTGTTAAACCCAATGATTGATCCGAAATAATGAGACGATACTCATTAAAATTGCAGATTGCAGTCTTATTTTACGCGAACCAAAAAGTATTTATTATGAAAATTTTGACTAATTATGACGAATGGAGTAAGGGGAAAAGATACAGGGCTGCTGTGTATCAGTATTTCGTTTATTTATATAATATTACCGCATTACGGATACATTCAGAACTTGGAAATATTTGTTTTGCTTGAACAAAAAGTCGATTGATTTTGTTTTGGTATTAATTTCAGTGGCATAGAATTACAAAAATATTTCTAACTATATATATATGTAACTTTATTTGTAGGGTACTTCGTATGTGTGCATATCATGTTCAAAAACTTTGTGGTTGAAAAATATTACGCATTTTATGGATACAATTTTATTTTATATAAAAATTACATCTCACAAGCAGAATTTTAGTGACAAATATTTCAAAAGAGATCATAAAAAACTCTAAAAGTAATTTATTCTTTATAAATGTGATATTTCTACAGTGAATTCAAATAAAAAATAATGCATGACAAATGGTACAACACGTCTCGCCGAACACAATCTTTCACAAACATTTCTATACATAAAAGTTTATAAATAAACTAGAGAGATTTTAACAATAAATTTTATGTAGACTGGTTCTGTTATAAAATAGAAAATGTTAAATTACTTGTACTCATTTGTAACAGTCTATGGCAGAGTCGCCTGTCAGTAAACTTAGTGCAAAATATTAAAATGTTATAAAAATATTCTAGTTTAAGTTTCCAATTTGGACGAGTCTCGTTTAAAAGTAATGGCAAGTTATTATAAAAGTATAGGTAGGTACATACTATGATTATGTGGGTGCCAAGAAGACTTCCATTAAACAGAAATGGTAGGTAAACAGTGGGTGCGACCACGACTCTATCTTGACCATTTGTACTTATGCATTTCTGGATTTTTACCTGAATTATTTTCTTGTTTCGTACATTTTAGAACCCTTTTTACGGGGTCGAGTTATAATTTTTTAAACTTATTTTTTTACGACAAGCAATTTCCCCTTAGTAATATAATTTAAGTTATTTACTTACCCACTAAATTGGTGATAATGCTGTAGGTACAAAACATGCTGAACTGCACCTCGTCCCAGTTGAACCTGTACCTCATGAACAGGTATAGAACATTCATTTCACCTAGAACAATATACAAACAAATTACTATCTGCAAACAGCAACTTTTAACCGCCTACTCTACAAAAAGCTAAAACATATTCTTACCATGTAAAGGTCCAAATATAACGCATACAACGACGATCAGCAAAGACACCCGGAGTCTCCGCCGCCGAGGGCCTGTCCTGAAGGCAACAGTCAGAGTCTCTCTCACGTGTCTCGCGTCGAAGAACGAGCACACCCAGCCTCGACAGCCGACTGGCTGGTCCTGTAATTATTTAACAGTTAGCTTCGCTATACTTATTAGCTTATTCAATTTATTTGTATAGACTATGTAAAATAAATAAAATTGAAGTGTCTGTTTATTATATCAAAATAATAGTTTTTAGAGTAGGTATATGAAAGTACATAATAAGTACGTTATATATAACAAAAGCACACCTTTTAAGTTTTTTGTCTATCTGTCCGTTTGTCTGTCTGTTTGAGCTAAAGTCCGAAACGCCTGAACCGATTTTGACGGGTCCTTTACTGGTACTAGATTGATGCTAGATAGATAGATTTGATTTAGAAAAAACTATCAGGGATCAATGAAAATAAAAATAAAACACTTCCACGCGAACGAAGTCACGATTTAAAATAATAATCGGTTCCCACTGGGTGTACACTTATATTTTCTAAACTACGAAACGAATTATAATGCAGTTTTCACCAATAGATAAGAGTGATTCATGAGGTAGGTTTTTCAGGTAGGTTTCAGGAGGTAGGTAGGCGAAGCCGCGGGTGGCAACTAGGCTATATATAAAGGGTGTACGAGATTCCTTTCGACACCGAATTTTGGTGATCGTACCTGATACAATGACACCAAAAAAAATGCAATAGACAATCTTGTATTTAAATCATTTTTTCAAGTATCGCTTTTCCATATCGCACCCATGTTGCAAGAAGTTCAAGGCATGGTATTTATATTTTTTTAAGAACGTAACGAAGTGTTCTGGATAAACTAAATAAAATAACACAATTATATTCGTTAATTATTCCAAAATGAAAATCGGTTCGTTTATTTCGGAGTTTACTCAAACAAACAGAGACTACACAGACAGAGAAAATTTTTGAAAAGTGTTTTTTTGTTCACTCTAAAAAGCTGTTATTTTTAAACAGACACTTCTATTTTATTTGTATTATTGTCTAGTTATTAATGACGTTATTTATGTAGTTATCACAAACTGCAATATCAATTTGCAAGTTTAATCAGAGAAAACACGAATTTGAAATGCAACCTACTTATTATTTATTTTTAGAGTTTGTTTATGAGGGACTCAATTCGGTAATTAATATTCATAGAAGACAACAAATTAATATACTCAACTCTAAAACTTAAGTCGAAAGTAACACAACCTGTGACTAATGTGTTGAATGGTTGGAATGGAAAGTTTGAATGATTAGATATGACATAATGTGTTAAAGGTGGTATAAAAAATATAGTGGCGCGAATAGAGAAAGGAAGCTTTAGCAATTATGGATAAATAGAGACAATAAATAAGGAAGGGTGATAAAACAAATATATAAGGTGAGTCTGAGTGGGAAAGACCTAACAGAACGTTAACTGAGCATATCGGGATGTTCTAAAGAAAGGACAAGTCAGAAGTAACCTAAACCGGCGAAAATATATGAAAATATTGATGAATGTTGAATTGTGGCAGGCTATACCTACAATTCTGTTGCGAAAGAGGCGTGATCTATGTATATGTCTAATATTTGGATAAGGTAGCTGACATTTTCAAACATTTGACAATAAAATCTAATGTCGAGGACCCGTAACGCCACAATCCTCCTCACTGCAAATGATACGATTTTCCCTTTTTTTTGCAATTTATATAATATATTATAAATATTGGCCTATGTCTAGCAGTAGACTAGTACAGGCTGATGATGATGATGAATATTTATTTTATATTTAATATTGTTATAAGTTTTTGGTGAAATCGGTCAGGAAGTCATATTATTATGACAATGTATTTAAAAATATCCGTAATTGTAAACGGTGGCGGGCCTTACGGATTATTAGAAAATTTAAACAAATTTTCATTACAGGTTGAGAGGGAGTGCTCTTCTCGAATCTCGACACTCATATTTGTCGATTTCGATATTGCTCTCAAATATTTGATAAATCTAACTTAATGTTTCAAAAACAAACAAATATTTAGAATGTATAAATTCTAAGAAGGGCCTGTTCCTGGTACTTCATTTTTAAACGACTTCAAAAAAGGAGGAGGTTATATGTTCGACTGTATGTATTTTTTTTTTATGTATGTTCAACGATTACTCGGAGATGCCTGAACCGATTTAAAAAATTCTTTTTTTGTTTGAAAGGGTATACTTCCGAATTGGTCCCCTATTCATCACGTCAAGTTCTGATGATGGAATCTCAGGGAAATCGAAGGCAACCCTCAAATTTTGTAGGCACATGTTACGTTTTTCATATATTTTTTAAAGTTATTCAAGTGTTTACGTCTGATAGTCAACATCTCATGTTGATGAGCTGGTGATGGAAGGTATAACTCCTTAACTGTTAGGAGTTGGAGGATAATTCTTTCGACATTATAGGTTCTTATAAACCAATAGTTGTATTCTTGTAGGTTATTTAGGTGAGCTGACTGGAAGCTATAACTCCTTAACTATTAGGAGTTGGAGGAAAATTCTTTCAATATTATAGGTACTTATAAACCTATAGTTGTATTCTCGTAGGTTATTCAGGTGAGCTGTCAGTGGAAGGTATAACTCCTTGACTCTTAGGAGTTGGAGGATAATTCTTTCGACATTATAGGTACTTATAAACCTATAGTTGTATTCTTGTAGGTTATTCAGGTGAGCTGTCACTGGAAGGTATAACTCCTTAACTTTTAGGAGTTGGAGGATAATTCTTTCAACATTATAGGTACTTATAAACCTATAGTTGTATTCTTGTAGGTTATTTAGGTGAGCTGTCACTGGAAGGGAAACTTCTTAATGTTTAGGAGTAAGAAGATGATTTCTTTAAATATCACATCCATGTATAAACCCTAAGTTGTGTTCTTTCAAGTGTCTGAGGTGAGAGCTCTTGATGGAAGATAAAGTTGTATAATTCAAAGGAATTCTTAGATGATATTTTAAGTTTTCGATATAGTATCTAACCTGCATTGTATACCTATACTTGTTACCTGTCGCATTTTATAGGAAAAAAGAAAGACATAAAAAGCTGAGAGTTTTGAGATTCCTCTATTCTACAATCAGGTTGTGTTGTTAAAATATTTAAATAGACGTTCCCTTCTATCGAAGATTCTTTATTTCGGTTTTCCGTCTTAGTTTGCCAGCCAGTATTATTAAATCTGCTAGATAAAAAGTACACTAAAAATGGAAAATAAACTATTTTTAACAAAAAAATATTAAAACGACTTCAAATCAGTACTAAAAAGCGAAAAATAAACTGAATTAGATATTTAATTCCAAGCTAAAAATACCTACCTACCTGTTTAAAGTATAATACTCTATTACTAATCTGTTTGAAGTCGGTGCCAAGCCTAAAGAGTAGAAGTTGAAGTAATTTTAATATTTTTTTGTTAAAAATAGTTTATGATCTACAATGTTCGGAAGTCACAGTTGCAAAGAAATATTATTTTTAGATGAAGGGTGAATTACTAAACAAGCTAACAACCATGAAGACAATATAAGGAAATATAGATTGTTATGAATGTCAGTACTTTACCCACAGCTACTTAATACACGTAGGATGATAATAAGATGCACTTGGTCTTATTTCCTTGATAGAATATCCGAGTCTGTGTGTAGGAAACCAGGATACCTACACAATATATTTCAAGTTTTATTTTTGTGTCGTGGGTGTCTTAAAAGGCGACTAAAGGAGAAACCTTAGACAAGAGCACTACAAGAAAAGGAAAATTCGAAATAAAACCCTATACAAATCCGCCTGTCCAGCGTGGTGTAGTAGAGTAAATTCCCTCCAAAATCTTTGGAGGAGACCAGCAGTGGGACGTTTTTGGGTTGTATGAAAATTTATTGTGGAGGCGTTATTCCCGTCACTATTATTTAAATCATTTATCCAGTAAAGTAACCCAGGTCTGTAAGTCTTACGGAGGACGTAGAGTCTTTAGTTGGATTTATTATGAAATTTGCTTTTCAACTTTTGGCTTTATGGGGTTTGTAAGTGCTAGATAATGTAATGGAAAATAAAATATTTGACCTAGACTTCGCTAAACTTCGCGAAAATATAAATTATTCAGATATACTGTGGGTGCGTTTGGACTACATAACTTAGTACAATTTGTGTACAACAATTAATAGACATTTTCAGAATATTAGGTAAACAGGTAATCTCTTAAAAATGTATGGAGAAATTTTATAATTAACAAGTTCGCATTTAATCGACAAGTGATTGTTAATATATTTATGTCATCTAATATTGGCGTAGGTTGATTAATGATAGAGATTCTATAAGAGTTATGTTATTTATAAGTACAATACTCAGCCATACATAAAGTCTATTCTATTAATTTGAACTCGAACTGATTAAAAGCCCTAACTAAGTTTAATCTCGATTGTGACACCAACAAAGACAATTTATGACAATACAAAGGTCATCCCGGTGGACATTCATATTACAAAGATAAAATTTAATTTCACATAAATTCATTATTAAAACGAAATGAATTTAATTTAGCCTCGGTTGGGACAGACGAAGTGCAATTCCACGTTTAAACGAATCCCGCAATAATCCCCACTCTATTGTCATGGCATTTAAACCAGCAAAATGCATCAGACTGTGTTTACAATGCTTTTGACGAAATGGACACTCCATTAACAAAATATAATTTCAAACTTAAAAAATTTATAATCAAAACTTTGGAGAAAAAATGAGCTTGAGTAACAACCTATTTCTCATTCTGAATTCTTGTTGGCCAAAAAAGAAACCTGTTTGAAAATAATATAAAATTTTCACAAGTTCGACATCTCGGCTATCATCAACCAATGTGTACAAAGAACTATTAAAAGTATGACGTAACATATATCACATAGTGTAGAGTGTAGATATATTGACAGTTTCAAAGGACCTTTGGTACATAAATCGCAGTCGACACCTATGCGAGCCTCGCGTAAAACACTGATTGCGTTACGATGTCCCCTTCGTTCGAATTTGCGTAGTGGGCGCGGAGCAATTTATCACTTAGACATAGGACTAACCGACTTGTCGAGCTACTCTGTGAATGATGTATAGCCTACGTAGGCTTATCAAATTACATACCAATACTCTATTAACCCTTGACTCTCAATATAAATCAGTTTTATGATGATGAAATAAGTGGAGAAAATGGTCTGTAAATGTTTCTATAAACTTACCTTTTGTCTTTCCGCAGATATGGCAGGGTCTTTTAATCTTATATATCCGTATATCAAACTTGTGAAGTATAGACAATTTGATATTAAAAATATGCCGTAATATCCAATTTGCTGCAGCAGAATACCACTGAGGGACATGCCTATTGGTATTCCGAGAGACATACACAAATTGGCCACTCCTACTCTGAATGTCCTCATTTCTTTTGTAGTTACATCACCTATGTAGCTGAATACGCCGACGCACACTGTTATCCATCCACCGGTTAACGACGGAAACAGATCTGAGAGGGCCGTAATCTCCAGAGGCAATTCGTAGAAGAAATATGTGTTTAGAATGAAGCTCGTGCAACACAACACTTCCCCTACTATCGGTAAGAGTATACACGCTTTCCTCTTCCCTGTTTTGTCGCTCCAAGACCCCACAAACAATACTAAAATACACGGGAACGCTGTTTGGACAATATTCTTCCATGCTTGCACCGATGCAGTCAACTTTTGAACTTCGGACTCTTCCAACGTATAATTTTCAGTCTGCCGCCTATTTAACGCAGAACACACTTCATCATCATATCCCAAATTAACCCTACACGCTTTTTCCAAGTTTAAATTCTGCACTGCAAGTCCTGAGAATACATTAGACATAATATAACACGCTATAATAGGCTCCACTGTTATGTTGGACCGGATCTGCATCAGCTTTTCCTTGACACCCGTTCTTTTGGCTTTCGGTTCATCTTTAACCGGTATCTCTACTCCCACTACCGGCTTTTCAGCCGCTATGTTTATTCCATTCATAATGTCAAATTGTTGCTCCACTTTACAGTTCAATCAATCATTGTAATAGCTATGTTTGACTTTCCGAGGTTCCCACGAGGACTGTTCCGACCGCGTGTGGCACCACATTCATTTTCAACAAAATATCACACGTCACTATATAACAATCACTCGGTATTCATTGGTTCTGGTCCACAGCAATCCGCGAACAGTGCGATAGTGTCGGCGGGTCGAGTAGACTGAAGGATCCTCTTGTCTTAAGAGTTGATTGGACGGATACGCATTCGAGTGGTATCATTAGAGGCAATTGGCCGGGCGTAGTGTCGGCACACGGCGGCAGAGTGGCCTGGAGCCCGCAGGACTGCCTGGATCGTCGTCACAACCTTGCAATAAGTAGGCGTTTATCCCATTGGAGCGACGTATGTCATTATATGAAACAGTGGGTACGCGCCCGGTACTATTAGTGCACGGTCAAGGTACGCGCGGTGCGTGGGTGACAGTTTTCATTTCGTTTTCGTCGTGCCGTCTGTTTATCTGTCGGTACATCCGCGTCGTGTTAAACAACTCAACCAAATCCGGCGTTCAGCGAGATAACATCTACCTTGTAAACAAATTACTTCTTCAAGATGAAATCTTATATATTTCTGGATTTTCCTTATACAAAAAAGTTACTAAAAAGCCAATTCGACTGCCTATCAGATTTATTTACTAACAAAAAGTGAGATAGCCGAAAAATAGCGTGGAAAGGATAATTCTTATTGTCGGGCGTCGAACTGAAGCTACTTTAGTTACAAATATCTTCCAGTAGGATGGCGGTACGTAATAAAGGGGCAGCGGGGAAACATTACTCAATATGAATGGTTTCCTTTAACGGCCCTTGCCAAAACTATTGCTTAACTACTTTTGCTTCGTCGGCTACTGAGCACAAATTAAGAGGTAATATGCTGAGGGAAATTTAAGAGCTTTGTTTGTTTCAGCTTTTAAATTGTTTTGTTCTAATCCTTCTTACACAAACTTTAACTTTGACACTGCATTTAGGGACCTCCCTAAGCGTTTCATTTTCAATAAATGAGGCCAATTGTGGGTAGGTATATAGGTTTTTTAATGTACTAAATTCAGTATCACAAGCCTGCCATGTGCCTCATGTAATCTATACTCGTACTTGATATATGACCAAACGAGCGCCTAATATAGCAACTAATATGCCCGCATATATTATAGGGTACCCTACCTCACCTCTATATATCTTTAGGGAAACCCTATAACGCTCAAAGGATTCATCATTTCAACCCATAAACGTCCCACTGCTGGGCACGTGTCTTTACTACTGTACCACGCTGGCCAGACGGGTTGTATAGAAGACGGGTTGCAAGAAAAGGAAAATAGAATTTTCCTTTTCTTGTAGTGTTTTTGTCTGCGTATGCACCTAGTCGCCTTTTACGACACCCACGGGTTGAGATGGGGTAGTGATATTATGTATTCTTAATCCGTCACTATACGGATATCAAAGATCATTATCTCAGTTTATCATCTTAATGGTACTGTACAATATCATCATCATCATATCAGACCAATGACGTCCACTGCTGAACAATTTACGCAACTGCGAACGGTCCTGTGCCGCCTGCAATTATTATCCACGTTTTATCTTATAAGTATTTAATTCCAAATTGCAGACAGATGCTGTGTTATGTTACAGGCCAGCTGCCGTTTCGTTACACAATCTTCTATGAAAACAGTTCAATCTTCATAGCCTATTCATGAATCATGTTATACTAGTCCGTACGGCATGTTATTGTGTCCACGTGGAAACTAACACGCTGAGAATTGTCTAACAATCGTTGATAAACAGTGTTAGGTTAGACACCTGCCTACCACGTCATATCGCATTTCCTGTATTTGTCCATTACAGCGGTTAATTTATTCATAGTCGAACAGTTTAGGAAAGGAAAACTTTATTAACTATTTTATAAAACTAATTATAAATAGGTATTCAAGAAATATTTGGTAAAACTTACTCTGATAAATTAAAGGTGTAGGATAAACATATCACATTCCGAAGATTTCGATTTCATATGATTCGTTATATAAAATATAAACATGTCCAAATCGACACGAAGGCCAGCCTGCAGTTCTTAAAAACTACAACAAAACTTTTTAGAAAAAAAACGTTTCTTTTTTATATTTATTGATTCGTTTACTTACTTGCGATAATAACTGGACATGTTTTCAATGAAAAAATAAACAGTCAGTCGTTACTTACTTGTATAATAGATGTTTTTTTACGCGAAACATTTCATAGTTTTACAATATTTAACCAAACAGGTTCCTGAGAAAAGTGACAGAGAAAATATTTAAAACGTTTCACGAAATCAAACTCATACGTCACAGGACATATTGTTATAAAATCGCTTTATCTTCCAGATTTATTACACCATTTTACTCCTGTTTAATAATAGACGTCCACCTTTTCACATTCAAATTGTTTCATTTTATATTGTTTTGTTCACTCGTAAATGGTTATCGTGAAATAATGCCAGATTACTTTAGGTAACGCCTGTTGAAATTCCGATATTTATATCTACATTTGGAATACGGAACTTTCAAATAATCTATTGGAGTCGTAAAATGTCAAGCAAATATTTATTGCCTCACTAGTTCCAGGGTGCGAGTTTACCCGGGTGAACCACGGTAACGCATTACCGGTCTATCAGCTTGCCAACTTCATTCAAATTTGAAATGGAGGGATGAATGATCATTCAAATGTTACGACACTATTTTATGTTTGTTACTCAATTAGTAAATTGTAATCGGTACCAAATATATTTGTGTAAACAAACTTTTTTGATAATGTCTACATAGTCATTCAATCAAGAAGATAATAAGTAGATTCCTTACAGTTTTATTGCACTCAGTAAATGACTTCTGTAACATATTAACAGTTATTTCGAATGTTATAAGTACGGGTGAGTAATTTTCTTCGCCATTTGTTTAAAGAAAAAAATACATGACATTTTATTTGACGACTTGTACATTGATTTTACCAGGATCTATTTTATTATTTTAGAAATAGAATATGAGTATGGAAAGTAATTATAAATATTACTAAAAAAAATTAAGCTTCAATAATTGTAATTTAACAAAGAGAATATAACCACTTCGTTTTGGAAATGAGTACTTACTTATAAACTATAGAATTCTATAGACAATCGACCGAAATTCAAAAGACAAAATATGTTTACAGAACAACGTTTCAAAAATATAAAGTACAATAAAAAGTAGCATACCACTGCAACGTTTGCCGCTATAATATCCTAAAATCCTTAAACGTGACATAAACGGCATAATCACTTCCTCGTAAGCCTTACAACACAGCGTAATGGGTAATTTCCACAAATTAACTTTTATGACAATTGAAAAAAACAAGAGCCAATTTACCGTCCCCGTGTTCTTCGGGAATGATGCGAAAATATTACGTAAATGGTCCACAAGGTTCTGTTATGGTAATAAAGCCCGTAAACAAGCACTTATAGCACTGCTGACTGAAGAAAACAACAGGACACAGTTGTTTTAGCCAATAAACTTACATTTGGTTACATATTGACTGGCCTGTTGGTCTAGTGGTTAGTGACCCTGACTGCTAAGCCGGAGGTCGTGGGTTCGATCCCCACCCAGGACAAATCTTTGTGTGATGAGCATAAAGGTTTATTCTGTGTCTGGGTGTAATTTATCTATAATATGTATGTATTTACAAAAAAAACATGTATTTAAGTAGTATATCAGTTGTTTAGTACCCATAACACAAGCAAATATAATTGCTTACTTTGGGACTAGATGGCGCTGTGTGAATGTAGTAGAATATTATTATTATTATTATTAAATATACATGGTGTAGAAATCCGAAATTGAGTCCAAAATTATATTAAATTGCTATTCTTACACAAAACTACATAATTAAGTTTCATTTTTTAGTGTTAATTTGTAGTCTCAAACTCAATCTCAATCAACTCAAATATGAAAGTGCAATATCTCGTAACATTTGACACCCTTATGTAGTCTAGACTACGTTAGCTTCCTGTCATCTGATGGGCCGCATACTAAGAGAGCTACTTTAGTAAAGTAGTATTAGAAAAAGTTCCTTTTGAAACTTCCGTTTCCGAAGTTTCAAATAGAGAACATCAAAAATTGAGAAAAAAAAAGTAATATATAGATGCTGAAAATTGAAACAAATTCTGCCAAAAACAAGATATTCGATTTTGCTGACTAATAGCCAATAGCAGCAATACCTACAGTTAATAAGCTAGTGGGATCACGTCGAAGCAATTTGTGTGGGTAGTCGAACAAAAGTTGTGCTGTAACGAACCGTCCGGGTCAAATTGCCGGCATTTAAACGCAGATACGTGTGTCGTCTGCGTATCAGGTAGTTCTTCAAGATTAGTTTAATGAAATAGTGTTAAAAGAACTGCTATATATTATTAATAATCGGGAAGATATTTTAACACAGACAGAGAGATTTTTGTTGTTCAAATAAAATCAGCCACTGTAGTTTCAAATTCGTTTTATGATACTTATCTGTCAGTAGTGAAACAAGGCGTAAGTGTCCTAAAATTAACAAACTAACACAAAAATTATCAAATTCTATACAAACACTCGTAACAAATACATCACGAACATGTTAACAGAACATCGAGACCTCAACACGGCGCATTAAATCTAATGCAAAGTAACAACGCCTGCTGTCATGTTCCAATTTTCGCACTCAGTTTAGTGTGCCTTGCCAAAATGGAACATACGGAATCACATTATTGATGTCGCTGTATGTACTACGGATGTTCCTTCACGAAGAAACCTTAGCTAAAATGTTTTGAGTACGAGGAACGTTACAGGATTTCTAATTTAAAAAGGTTTCCATTTGACTCGGGCTCTAATAAACTTCGCTAAGTATAATCTTGTTACTTGGCAGGTTTTAGAAGCTAAAATTGGTCTAATTTCAAATAATCTTAACATTTTCAAAAATAATAATCAGAAACTATGATTTCACTCGATAAACTTCTATGGCCAAACCTAGTCTCTTGTTTCTTTTTCTATGACGATGTAGCACTTACTAGATATTTACTAACTATTTTATAAATTTTAATTTAAGTAATTATATGCTTCAAATTTTCTTTGCTTAATAATTTTTTTGCGACTGTAACTCAAATCAATTCCCTTGAAACAAACAAACCTTAATTGTAGCTCCGAGGATGCAGCAAATTTGACATACCGACAACCAACGCAATAAGTCTGTTACACAAAGCGAGATATGTTTTTGTTGTCTGAACTAACAAATAGAACACACAGCGTTGTGTTCCCCAAATTCGCGATGTTTCGATGATGTAAATACGACCGTACCGTTGCAAATTGCGAACCATAGACGCTCTGTACGTCCGCTTTATTTATTTCGTTTCGATGCACATCGTTGATATCGATTTAGGGTTGTATCGTGCAGATAGCGGGGCGGGCACATCACTAAATCAACCTACGATAAAGCTGAAACATTCCCCTGTTTACTGCCTAAGCAGTTTTGTAGTTCAAGTCCACGAAAAATAGGGAAAATTCTTCGATCACAGACCAAACAACATCGAAATCCATATCAGTCGGAAGCAATTCCATCGATCACGAAGTCGTACTAGTAATAATTTGTAATAGCCAATATATTTTAAGGTACAGCCCTGGTCCGTATGTTGGTATGCGCCGTAAACACTCCGCAAACCTGTAAACCATTTGACTAAGTGTTTTATGCAGACCGCGCTTTCCATTTAGATATTGAAAACTTGTCCGAACCAACGAATCTCGATTGGAGCTGATGTAAATTTTTGGCCGATAAATCAGTTACTGATTATGTAGTTGGTTCGGAAAGCTTATGAATTTTAGTTCTAAATATATGTAAGTATACTGGTACCAAAATTTTTGTATATAAATTGTTTGTCTAGTGACAGGACATTCATTGTACATAATATTTACATCAAACGGCATTTATCACATTTTTGACAACTTTCTAAGTAACATTTAAGCTACGGTTAGCGATGACCCTATAGTACTCAAAGTGATACCCTATGGATTAGATGATTGGACAGAAGGCTATCCTTGAGTTTCGTGGATCCCATATCGGATCTACCGAAATCGGTTCCGCTTAATCTGAGACAGAGAGAGACTAAACACAGAGATTTATAATTTATTTTTCATTTAACTTTTATTCTCAGCATTCGTTCTCTGTGTAAACATTTAACTAAATACTCGTACCCATATCAATTCTCACATTACTTTATGAGTGTCTTTACATATTAATATAAAGACATTATACATACGTATGTGTACTTATAACATATAATTGACAGGACTTTCCTGCAAATATACTAATAATAGGTATAGCTGGAAATAAAAATTACAGTTAACCAGCTTGCCATCCACTGGTGGGGCTAAAGTCCTGCCCTAAAACTTTCATACTCTTCAGTCCAAAATCAAAGTCTTTGCTGTAAATTATATTGGGTTGGTAAGAGAACACAATAGGACATTTCATTCCAAACGAGGTTTAAAGAAAGTTCTAAGTAGGCAGCAGCTTGACTGTGCCTCTAACATTACCAACATGAGCAGCAGTAATCGCTTACCATCAGATACCGCCAGCTAGTCTTCCACTTAAGATAGTAAAAGTAATTAGTTACTTAAATGTAATTATTAGTACTTGATTATTGTCCGAAATCCAAGCAAACATCTGATGTTATGTAAAGCTCAATAAAAGAACCAAATATCGTTACAAGACCCATTAATCGACTGGCCTGGTCTAGTGGTTAGTGACCCTGACTGCTAAGCCGGAGGTCGTGGGTTCGATCCCCACCCAGGACAAATCTTTGTGTGATGAGCATAAAGGTTTGTTCTGTGTCTGGGTGTAATTTATCTATAATATTATATTATATATAAATAATATATAATAATATAATATTATTATATAAAACAACTGATATACTACTTAAATACATTTTTTTTGTAAATACATACGTATTTACAAAAAAAAAATTTAAAAAAGTAGTATATCAGTTGTTTAGTACCCATAACACAAGCAAATATAATTGCTTACTTTGGGACTAGATGGCGCTGTGTAAATGTGGTAGAATATTATTATTATTATATATTATTATTAATGATGCACTGCATTAATATCTAACGTCTTCAAACACCAAAAACGTACGGTGAAATGGTAGCCTCATTCCCAAATCCCATTGCACATTTATTCCGCAAACATACCGTAATAAGCATTGAATACCCCAAACATTTTTCTTTCATATCGAAATTATGGAATCATATTTGAATATTGCAATAATCCTAAGTAAAGCTACGGTCTCGGGGAAGTTTTCTTCGCTAACTTTCGCAGTATAGTTGAGTCATGAGTTTTATTTTCAGCCTTAGTTTTGAAATGTTGTTGTAGATTCAAATTAGTTATTTTTAGAATGTAATCGTCATACGAAGATACTTTCACGTCACCTTACGTAAAACTTTCTTTCTATTTTGACGATTTTGTAGGTCTAATGGGAGCAGTATACGACTGTAGTTTATTCAATCTTAATATGGGCAATTTTTCGTGAAAATTACAAATAGATTTTTGAATCTCAATGTTCCGCTTATGGCCGTTTTCAATAATATATATAATTTTTTTTTTTTTTTTAAAGACAACGCCCGCACTAGGGAACAAGCCCTGTGTCGCCGACCACCTTAACCACTGCGCCACGGTGACAGTCAAATCTATGGATTTGGCTATTAGAGTGAGAATTTTGACATAAGCTCCATACAAAATATGTCAAAATTCTAAAATTGTGGTTGAATTGCAGGGACCATATTAAATTTTCAAAGATTTGACAGCGATATCGAAATCGACAAATTTGAAATGTAGAGATTTCGATAAAGGCCTCTGAGTCAACTTTGTGTCTATGAATCGTATGTCTATAAATGCCATTACGAAACAAAAAGTCTTCCCGAGGACGTTCTCTTTAAAAAAGATATCTTGAAAAAATTGTCTATTTATTTTTATTATTTATTTATTATTTATAGTGAACATTGATTGCAAACTACAAAGAAGAAAAAAACAGTATCTAACGATGAAATTTTTCTAGTAACCATTAGAGGTACTCATATTATAACTAATTCCTAAAAAAAATCCTTTTTATCCCATTAAATACGCTCGTTTTACAATAATATGTAGACTCTTTAGTAGACCCCGCAAAAACCAATTTCTTACCAGACCTGACGATTCCATACATCACTTTTCGACTTAAATCTAACCCAGGAAAAACGCATGACAGCTAATTATAATACCTAAAGCTCATTCCCAAACTGCTTAAAACAACGTTATTATTCTAAAATATTAGCTTTCTAGGTCAACAAGACGAGCCCGCAGTACTTCACCGATTCAATTTCCGTGTGTGTAACTAAATTATATAATGTTAGCGAGTTTCCCCTCGGTAGACGAATCCCGTGGCCATCGCCAGAGCAATTGTTCCAACCTTCGACCATAGTTCAATACTAAACGCTGTTAGGGACTGGGTTGCCTGTTTAAATCAGTCGCATGATTTTAGGGAAAATTATCAAGACTTAAAATAGTCAATACTATATTAACAAGAAAGTTTGAGTGGTGTTTTTTCCCTTTGAGCTTTAGTGGACAACAGTTCGCTACATGTCTTATGTAAGTACTGAAAACTTATAAGAGATGATCCTGTACAAATACGTTGTATCCTAGTGAAATATCCTTAAAATCTGTTTAGAAGTTTAGCCACGGGATGACACACAAACAATCAAATTCACTTGTGGATTTATATTTTTCAGTAGTAAGATTCCAATTTTTTTCCAGGGAGATCTGAATTGTGTAACTGGCAACACCGGTTAGGGTCGTGAGGAAGGAACGAGGAAGCCCCATCAATTTGCGCGCCCATAAACATGTTTTACGAGCCGGACTAGTGATGGACAGAGCGAACGTTACGCGTGTGAACCCACAGCCAGGACACCCATAACGTAGAGATGTCGCTAATTGTTTCCTCACTTTATGTTATAGTTGCTACATTAATTTTGATGAGGTTATAACTATTCCGGTTTTAATTGGAATTTGTAGTTCCTTTAGACGTTTGATGATATTTTTATTAGTTATGAATGAATTTGAATGAAAGTTTCCTATGGAATAGTGGGCTCCTCTTTTAGCTTCCTCTTCCATTAAGCGAAGAAGAGCCATTATGCTGAGCTACTATTAAAAAAAAAAAAATGTTGATGATATTGTCTCATTTGAACGATAACCTTCTGCATCTAAGGTGGGTCATTAATGTATACTAATATTATAAAGCTGAAGAGTTTGTTTGTTGGGTTGAACGCTAGGATCTCTAGAACTACTGGTCCGATTTGAAAAATTATTTTAGTGTTGGATAGCCCCTTTTTCAAGGAAGGTTATAATTGTTTGTTATAACATCAGCAGTGACCAAATAAAGAAAGATGGGAGCGATGGCTCGCGCAACTTCTTGTCTCGAATTAAATAGAATGAGAAAATCATCATTCCAACCCATAAACGTCCCACTGTTGGGCACGGTTCGCCTCCAAAGAATGTAGAGGGAATTTAGCCTAAAATACCACGCTGGCCAGACGGGTTGGTATAGGATTTGTTTCGGATTTTCCTTTTCTCACAGTGCTCTTATCTGCATAAGATTCCCTTAATCGCCTTTTACGCCACCCACGGGTTGTGATGCGATAGTGACTACACGGACTATAAACACACATAATAAGTTTAAATACCAAAACTAAATATTGTGGCATCTCACACATTTACTTAATCGCGATCAAAATATATACGTAGCTGATACTCCTTCATCGCTACTATGGACTACGGCAAGAAATAGGCACAAACAACAGCTACATATTTCAATATATTATATACAACAGGTCATATTATACGGACACGCCATAAAAGCCTCAGTTTAGTAGGATTAACGGCAGTGGTCTTATAATGCCGAGCCCGAATAAAACAACTCATATCGTTTGGGAGCAAGGGTAGCTCGATAATCATATCGTCCCTCCGGCCCAACTCCCTTGATTGGGTGCTTAAGTCCTCGATACAGCGATTAAGTGTCGATCCCTATATTGTTATGGAATTTGTGTATGTTTGTCAGAGATTGGCTTATAGCTACGTAATGAGAAGGGGAAATTGTGTTTTTGTATCACTAAAGTGGTAAAACAAACAAACGACTGCCAACACTGATGCTATGGAGGTAAGCCTCTTATTACAAGGACCGATTAGAAGTATAACTGCCGTACTCAGAGACGTCACTTAACTTTAAAGTTTATTTAGTAAAAACGTGTACTTCTTAAGTAGATACACCTAAAGACGATTATTCAATGAAAAAAAATTGTAAATGACAGATTGCTGCTAATTGACGTCTCTGAGTGCGGCCGTTAGACTATTTCCATGAGAGTAATGATGAGTGACAATATGTATTAAATAGTTATCTCGTCGAAGTATATCAAAGTAGCGCTGGTGTGCTGTTACCTAGTGCGCTAGGCCAGCGTGAGTGGATTATGGCCTAAACACTCTCAGCTCTCTAGTTAGAGGAGAGGAGACCCGAGCCCAGCAGTGGGACTTAATGGGTTGCTGATGCATGCAGGCTGGTGGTGCTATCTTATCTTCTAGTATGCTGATCTTCATGAAAATTTAACCTTTTTAAAGACGTACCATGCGGACGAAGTCACGAACGTTTACATTATATGCAATTTAGAGCGCTCGCTGCTTCGGTATCTTCAACTTACTGTAGAGTTCGTAACACTTTCAAGAAGTGCTTATATTAAGTATGTTTCTATGGTATTTTGTAGAACAGAGAATGTATACAAATACTATATTTTAAACATCTGATAGCGATATTAAGTCTATGACAAAATTCATAGTAGTGTCTCCTGTCCTCTCTCGCTGGTTCATCTTACAATAACAATATAATATGTATAGTAATTCTTCTTCGATTAGTCGCATCTTGAATGGCATTAACCAATAATTAACAGTCCATAATCCTTAATAAAACAGTTCCCATCTTCCAAGTCAGGAATAGCTTGAAACATCCATCGGGGATTACTGCGGTGCGTACACAAACGTGCCGGGGGCAGGTAAGCGATTCATTTGCGGGCAAATCCTTTGTAATCCTGATATGTGTTCACTGTTCAGTATGTTTCTGCTGGTCTACACATGTTACAAGTTTATGTACCGTGTGTTTATATGGCGGTTGTAACACCGCGCAATTCTAGAACAACGCATTTACTTTGTGGAAGTGTAAATGAAATTTTCAAAAATGTTTGTTTTGTAAGTAGTTTTTAGTTGTTTTTCAGCATTTCAGTGTGTCAGAAACGTCTCAGTGCAAATCTATTACAAATAATTCAGTATTTTAACTGAAAAAGGGTAACGAATTAATAAACGCACACTCGTATTTACACATAGTTCTTCTGGTACATGCGTCATACACAAAGTTCAACTCATATATTTTCTGAAGCATGTACCTACTTCAAAGGCAGGTCCAATCAAATATAACCACACTTAAGTGATAAAAAATGTACAAAAATAAAAGTTAATAGGAACATAATTCTTTTCTCTTAGATTTTACGAGCGGCTCGGGAAGACAAGCAAATGAAACGTTTTTATTTTTTTCTCTCATTCCAAAACTAACACAACTAAGGAGAACACGTAATGGCGTATACCAGTATCTCTCCCTGGAGCTTAAGCAAAGAGAAAGACTTCAAACTTTACAAAATAAAGTAGATAAAAGTATGACAAGGAACAAACACTAAAGTCAAGCCTGTGTTGCAATGGAAAAAAATACATATATAATAAACTTTTCAGATAACAATGGCCTTTCAACTGAAAATTAAAATGAGTTCTAGTTGTTTAACAATAGGCAACAAATTCATTTGCACTTCAGGGTTATTTTAGCACACTTATGGTTAAAGGCGATAAAGGTCACCCAAAATAGGAACCTCTGTCTGGATAAACGATTCGCCCTGTGTGAGGACTCAACCGACTGTAATTGGGATTAGATATGTCAGAAGCAATCTAGTCTAACATCACAATAAAACAGACACCAACAGTAGTTTGTGCACATAACGACCCGTATCTTGGTTTTCTCATGATATGTTGACCAAATATATTGAATACAGGCATAAGTGACTGCTTATTATTGTTAAACTAGCTTCCACTCGCAGCTTGGCATTGGTATTTTTTTTTTAACTTTATTAATCGCTGGTAAAAAGTAATCTATGTTCATGTGTTGGACAAAATCTCTATGTTAGTTGATGTATAATGTAAAAATTTGATTATCCGTAAGTAAAATGTAAAAAAGCAAAATTACTCGCTGTGGCCGAAATTACGTGAGGCATATGTCCAATGGGCTGATATTATGATGATGATGATGATGAAGTAAAAGGATCGAGTTTTTAGATATAGAAAACAGCTATTAATCAATAGAATCATCCTTGGCGATACTAGGCTTGCATAAAAGCGTAAGAGATGCAAACTGTACAGTATGTACATATATTGTACAAGTCATAAAATGTACTAAGGAAAGCTATTGTAGTATTAGCATGTAAATAGCCAATGAACGTGCATCCTGTCAGTGCATAGTTTACTTATGCAAATGTTCTCACCTATCTTCTATCTACTAGTAACAAGAATGCACACAAGAACAAGGAATATTTTACAATAACAAGAACTTTGCTGAGTGAAAAGTTCATTAGCTTTACACCCACACTATCTCTGTTCTGTGTTTACACATATCCAAGATGATTCTAAACGTTATGGCACTAGGTGCATTATATAGTTATTTATACCTATTATTGTGTACTAAATTGATTTAGTAAGGTTTTTAATACATTGAAAGTAATGTAATCAATATATAATTAGGTTCTCTCATGAAACGCTATACTAAGACGACAAACCGATGGCGATGATAATAGAGTAAAAAATAATCAAATCAATCGACCATAAAATCTATAGTGATATATACCTCGGTATTCCAACACCCCCTATCAGACTATTTTCCCATTTCATAGCAAGAATTAAATTAACGAGTTATTAATCCGAGTTATAAAGTAACACTTATGAAATTCATAATTTAAGAATATAGTCCAAAGGAAAGTAGTGCCAGCCAATTTGCCTACAACAAAAGTTCGCTGTAGGTTAGAGTCATGAGAATAAAAAACAAGAATATCACGGTACTCTTTTAAATCGCTAGATGGTTGCAATCTTTTGTATGTTACAATTTGTTAAGCGTGCAAAGTGACACAGCAGAATACTTCAAGAATTCACGCAAAAAGAACAATAATTACACCTGTCAACATTAATTACCAAACTCCTTATAAAGTTTAAGTATAAATATGGTACAACGTATAACTTCGTTACATCGCAAAATTTAGTGCGGGCAGGAGCTAATCTCTGGCATCTTGCACATAAAGTGCCAAGTGTAAGGTTACCGGCTGCCTTGAACACCTTAACCCGTATTTAATAAACTATATTGTTGAACCTCTGAGGGTTAAATGGATCCTATATAAGTCGATATACACCTAAGGACTAAATATTAATTTGTTTTTTATTTCCTTGAATATACGCGAAATATATAAACATTAAAGAATACTTTGACTCCCAAGCGGCAGGTTTCGTAGTTGGCATCTTTGACGATAACTCTGGAACAAAATAGTGCTATTTATAGTATTTATATTCAATCTAGCTGCTTGAATTGAGCGAAAAATCCGGTATCCTATCTATTTTGAAGTTATGATTTCACGTTAACTACTTTAAGCTTGTTAAAGATTCCCGTAAGTTATTTTAAGTAAAGATATAAATTGAGAATATATATGAAAATTTCCTACATGATTCGTATTTCTTTTTCTATGGCAGACTAATATGTGTGGGTCCACAATGAAGTGATGGTAGCCGAATGGATAAGTGACCGGAATGCAAATCATGCGGTCTGAGTTCGATTCCGACCGACGGCAGTACCAATGTGGATTTCATTTTGTGGTATTTATATGCAATAGTCAAGAGACTTACCATCTGCTAACGGTAAACCAGAACATCGTGAGAAATCCCACATAGTCGAGAAGAAATTTTAAGTGTATAATTATGTCTGTGGGTACTACAATAGACCAGTAACTGCTCGAGGTTATCATTTCAACCCATAAACGTCCCACTGCTGGGCACAGGTCACCTCCAAATAATGTGGAGGGAATTTAGCCTACTATACCACGCTGGCCAGACGGTTTGGTATAGGGTTTGTTTCGAATTATCCTTTCTTGCAGTCTGCATATGATTGCTCCCTTAGTTGCCTTTTACGACACCCACGGGTTGAGATGGGGTAGTGACATTATGTATTCTTAATTCGTCCCTACACGGATTACAACCGTTTCTCCTTAGAGATGCATGAAATATGCATTTTAGCAAAATTATTTTGTTATTTACTTAATTTAGTGTTATTGCAAATGCACCAGCTGTCGTCTGAAGGACTAGTACACATAGCCTTATAACGATTAATTAAGTTTCTCCTCGCTCAAGTATGAATACGTCTACTGATTCGCTCCAAATGTATTTAACTTCAAAATGTTATTGACATTTCTACCGTTTACATACAGAATTAAGTTTAACTAAATCTTGAAACAGTTTGCTTCGTTTCTTTATTTGCTCTTTTATTATTTTAAATTATTAGTTCTAAGTTTACTTAACAGAAATTTGAAGTTACATTATCATATATTTACAGCGTTAATTTAATACATAACTAGGCAATGAGCAGACTTATTACAAATCAGACTTACTGTTTTATGTTAAATTTTTGCTTATTCTATCGATATGAAAATTTTATCACGATAATTACGTATTTAAAAAAAATGGTCGTTTATCATAATCATATTTCTAACCTTCTCAGCTCTCTAGCTAGAGGAGAGGAGACCCGAGCCCAGTAGTGGGACATTGATGGGTTGCTGATGATTATCAAATCAAATTTCTTAAATAACAAACTAATCCATCGGTTTCTACATAGGAACAGATGGATGGTCTTTGTCCAGAACTGAGACCAGTGACGTAGCGTACCCTAGATAGACTGTGTTTTTAAATTCATTGTTGAACCCTACTGCGGTGTAACAGCGATGGTGGCTGATTGGATAAGGGATCGGCAAATCACGCGGTCCGAGTTCGAACCTGATTTTCAGTACCAAATTGGATTCCACTTTGTGGACTTTATATGTACTAGTCAAGTGACTTACCATCTGCTAACGATGAGAAAAACATCGTGAGGAAACCCACATACCCTAGAAGAAATTCTATGAGTGTGTCTGATCTACCAACCTGCACTAGGCCAGCGTGTGTGGATTATGGCCTAATACCTCTCCGCTCTCTAGTTAGACCCAGCATTGGGAGTTAATGGGTTGCTGATGATGATGATGACTGCGGTGATGTCCAAATTAGAGTTAATTTTCCTAATAAAGAGTATAAGGTGGGATTTACCTCTTTTGATTTTTGAATCTTTTGCCTCCTATCGATACAGCGGTAGCTACGCCCCTGAGACAAATTAGGCTAAAAATCTAGCTTGAATTGAAATGTATTGCAACAACCTTACTACACTTCTTGGAACTATATAATTTTCCTATAAACATAGAGTACTCAACCCAGATTTTCTACACCATAGAAACAGCCATCAAAGCTACAATCAATTAGGGTTGCACGTACAGGCAGTAAGCACGTCTATGACGTACCATATAACTTGTTGCTTCCCCCCTGGGAGTAACCGCTCGAGCTTCTAACAACGCCTTTGTTCCACTCGTCTTCAGTAACTTCCTTACTGTTTGATTTTGTTTCTATTGATATAAACGTGGAAAGTTCTTGGGTGCCTTGGAGATGAAACTTATAAATATTTTAAGTGTCGTGAGTTCCACGCTAACTTTGTAATCAAATAAAGTGTTGTGAAACAATCATTTAAAAATTTACGTCAACTAATAGAAAAGTTTTTTTTTATTAACATAGCAAGAATGTGAGCTGTCTTATAAACAGTTTTAAACCATAAAAGTGCCACTGCTGGACACGGGTCTCCTCCAAAGAATGTGGAGGGACTTTAGCCTACTATACCACGCTGGCCTGATGGGTTGGTATAGGGTTTGTTTCGATTTTTCCTTTTCTCACAGAGCTTTTGTCTGTATAAGGTTACTCCCATAGTACTTACATTTACGACAACTACGGGTTGAGATGGAGAGTGACATGTATTCTTAATCTGTCACTACACGGATAACATACCCAAGAAAATAAGAAGCATTACACGTAAATAAAACTGAAAACAAAGAAGCCAGAAAATCTGTGGTTCTTTGGTGGCATACAGAGTCCATTTAAGTGTGCCTATGTATATCTATACAATCGAAGAAAGAACTACTAAGTACTATCATACACTAATGCAAATCCAAATCTAAATCCATATCTTTATTTTGTGAACATAGGTGAAAATAAGATATTATAAAAGGAGTAGTGTACAATCTATGTCCCGCCGATAGGCATACAAAATGAAATTATTTAAGAAGTCTGTTACATAATGAATAATTGTTTCAGAGCATTTAACAAAGCGATGGTGGCTAAATGGATAAGAGTCCGGCGTGTTAAACACGCGGTCCGAGTTCGATTCCGACCAGCAGTACCAATGTGGATTTCACTTTGTGGAATTTATATGTACTTGTCATGTGACTTACCATCTGCTAACGGTGAAGGAAAACATCGTGAGGAAACCCACATACTCTAGAAGAAATTCTATGGGTATGTCTGATCCACCAACCCGCACTAGGCCAGCGTGTGTGGATTATGGCCTAAACCCTCTCAGCTCTCTAGATAGAGGAGAGGAGACCCGAGCCCAGCAGTGGGACATTAATGGGTTGCTGATGATGCTGATGATTTAACATTAATATTATATGTCATGCATTACACATCACAATGTCCAATTTAAAATAAAAATAAAATACAGATAATTAATTATTCAAATCATGATGTCAGTATGTTATTAAAAAATAAGATGTCACTAAGTTTTAACAAATCTTGTCATCAAGATACTCCTTAATAGAATAGTACACTTTTTCAACGAGTAAATTAAATAATCTATTTCTAAATTTATTTACATTATTATTTTGTCTGATTTCAAATAAAAGCAAATAAGTTGTGCTAAAAATTCTTAGGCAGCCTGAATCTTCCTTCTATCAGAAAAACTTCAGATCTAAATCAAAAACTAGAATCTGGTACATCCCGGCGCTCACACCCTCGCCCCTCCAACCTTTAAAATCCCATATAACAATACTTCTACATTAGGTAGAATGATCCATGAATACCGAACATAATTTTGTTAGAAACACAATCTTCAAAGTAACAATACAAAATACCAATATTATCTTTACAATACAAAGCAAATATATTCCAGAATTCAACAACAAACTATATTGGATTAAAGCCGGCCAGCCTAAAAAAATAATCCATCTAACAAAAGCTATCAAGACTCGACCAGTTGCGATAGAAATCAGTCATTCCTGATTCCCTCGGGGCTACATAACCAGCTTACCCTTGGCCCTAAGGGTCCACTCCAGAATTATTAACGAATAATCACTTCACATCTACCACACAACTTTCAACCTTATTCTTGTAATACCACAGTTCATATTGTTTCGATAGTTGAATAGAGCTCAAGTAAGTCCATCCTGTTGCGACACTTAGATTCAGAGTAATCCGAAGATGTGACGATATTCCAAATCAATCTGTTGAAACTAGTTTGTACCAGTTATTCGCAGTAAGTTCAGTTTATCGATATAATTTGGCATAGATAGTATATTAGGAAGTAAATGTTTGCTAATATTATTGTGTACTATAGAAATTAATAATATTAAATATGTCATTGAGAATTTTAATATCTCATCTTTTTTTTTACACCACGTTATTATAATGTATTCCGATTTTAATTCTTATTATTTACATAAAAATTAAAAATGGATTACTTTTTGTGTCATTTGTTAATTTTGGGATGACTGAACTAGTAAATAATGACTATATACTCTCTCTCTTTTAATTTATTAGCAATTCAAAACAAAAAGCTGTAAACAAAACAGAAACAGAATAAGCTCAAATAAGATCATAATATCACTGATCCAATAAACGATAAAAGCGTTGACATTGAATAACCTTACACCGAAATACTCATTAGAAACATCGCTCACAATTTACATGAATAAGTAACAATATTACCAACAAAGTTTTTACATTTGTCCCAGTTTCGTAGAATTTCCCTAAGCGTTGGTCGTTTTCTATAAACTGTTAGATAACTCAGCAGGACCGGATCCGATATGAGTTTCTATAACATCGACCCAAAACCAATTGTACTAGATGTTGTCGTTTAACTTTTTCAATTTCACAGCGAAATTGGCCGGTCCACCTCCGACCCTCACTTATTAAAAACGAAACTGCGATAATGGAATGTTTCCACTTGAAATTAAAAACTTTATTGCGCTGTAAATCATCGGCGGGCTATACGATCCGTGTGTACAAGATTTAGCGAGCGACCAACAGTTCCACGCCCTAAATTATCAACTTCCACACGGAACTTGAGAAAAGTTCGAAACAAAAGTGATTCAACCTGTTTCGAAAGATGAAAATTCTCAACATTTCAGTATATTTTATTGGTTGGCCGAAAATTGCACGCACCATTCCGTGGGATAAACAATTTTGTACAAAAACGAAGTTTTGTAACTCTAGACCGGTGATAAACAAGGGTACCTTTATCGTGCTCCTAATCGTGCAGTTTTTATTCCCTGCAGAACACATCAATTAGTTGCAGATGCCACTAGCTTTAGATTTTAGGAGGTGCCGAGGGTAATCCTGGCAAGTTATATAGGCGTCGGCCTGGGACCTTCACGGATGTAGAATAAAACTGGAATCTCAGCGAATATTTCTATCTGTTGAGAATATTCCACAGAGACAGCTGATTCAGAAGCAACGTTCGTAGAAAATAGACATGAGGCAAAGACTGTGTTGTAAAATGTAGTGCTTTATACGAGACCCGACCGAATAATATTGAGCTAGGTACAGAAATATCCGTGTTACTTGATATTTCCCAGTTACACTGAACTTTGACCGAATTCAACTGTATCATAGTTTCAGTTATTTTAGAGAAACTATATGATATAATAATAATAATAATCCATTTATTTCGGGATTGCATAGATCCCATAGATAAATACCTTAAAGAATAACATACATATATTTATTATAGATGCGTACACAATTTATTTCGGCGTCGTGTTTCGCTGAGCGGTGTTGTGCAATCTATGCGTATCTATGCGTAGTATTTTATTTAGAAACGAAACGTATTTATTAATGTATTTTATAACGTAATATTTTTGCACAAAAAGAATCTATTATACCATCAGTTCGACGTAAATCGTCATGTAAATGTAGTCTACAATAACTACAATTTAATAGATACCTAGGGTAATGCAAGGGAGGTTTTATTTTGCATTGCTATTGTTCATGGGTTCCTACATTTTATATTCACGTATATACACAAAACTAGCACCCAAAGCACCACAAATTAGTACGTATACTCAAAGTACCTTTACGTAAATCGATATAGCCCTAAAGATAATGACTTATTGATTTTCTTGATTTCTTGATTTAAATACTTATATTTTGAATGGGGGATATGGAGCAACTAAAAAGTCCAATCACATACGTATCATAACTAAACAATTATCATAAGCTAATAGGTATATATTATTAAATAGTCTCTTCTATTGAATGAGACATCTAAAAGTGGCAGGTTAAAGGCGACTTATTAAAACGGTCGCTTTAAAATATGTCACGTTAGGGCAAGCTCTCTCGTATAAATAATGTCTGGTGGTCGGGCGGGGTGCGGGGTACGATGAGTCTTCGTATACTTAGTGTGGATACGACATTAAGTAATTGAAATTCGATAGCTTTATTCAAAAAACATATTGGAGAAATTGAACAATCCAACGACTACGTGTGGAGAACCTTCATCTACAAAAGACAATGTTAAGTTTCTGTTGATGATAGCGTATGGTAGGTAGAAGATATGATGTGTATCAAGAGATACATCTATCTGTAAATGGTCTAAAAATGCATCTGCTTACTAAGCGGTGAGTATTCAACGAGAGCAGGAATTGCCAAAAAAGTTTTGTCTGACACAAATATATTTTCTAATATTATGCTAAATTGTATGAGTCCGAGTTTGGAAAGGCACGTAAAGCCATTCGTCGTGGTTACCACTTATTATGGTAGTCGTTAGGGATGACTTCTGGGCAACTTTATAAATTCCAACAGCAGTATCTGCCTCAAACCCAATCGATAGAGAAAGCCCGCAATTAGCCTACAGATTTTTAGTTTTTTTTTTTTTAGCAACGATGATGCAACAGCTTTCATCGTGATCAGACAAAATCAATCATACATGGGTAATTCTAAAAAAAACAATATATATAACCAATAACTTCATAATATACTGAAAAAGAAATCTTAATTCAATACTAACTCAAAAAATGTTCAGTAACCAACTTGAAGCAACTAGGTGGTTTGGATCGTTAACCCTAATGATAGCAAGAAGTTAAACTTTCCTCGTCATTTCCATTAGCACAGTTCTTTGAATTGGTATCATAGTACTAAAAACTAGTAATAAATAGATAAATTTAATTTGTTAACTTTGAAACTAAAAGGTATAGTGAAAACACACCTGGTATTTTCATATACCATTTATAAAACTATTAACATTTATAAATCACTAATAATATAATTGAACTCTTAGATAGGAATGATTATGACAAGCCTATGACATTCGTGACATCAAACTTTGACATATATATTGAATGACATTAATTAATTAAATATCACTGGAAAATAACGTTTGACATCTAGTATTAATTTATTGTTTTTGTATCACTAATTATTTAATCATTAATTTGAATATTTACGTACCATTGTTATGGTAGAATGTGTTGGAACTAATAATATGTAACACCATTGTAACCACATTTCTCGTAATTAATGTATTTCTATTTCTATTTAAAGACCAACGTAAAACATATAATCAAAATTTCGGCAACTCCGCCAAAACACAATTTAGATTTTTTTGTAAAAAACACGTCATTCGTCCGAAAAACATAAACATAATTATTTTCGTGCATGAATATTTTATGAATTCGTTTCGAAATCGGTTACTTCATAATAAAATGCATATACTTTTGCTAGATGATACGTTTGAAATCTTCATTGCCGACTTTAAATGAGATTAATCAACTACTCAATCACCTATTTCCAGCTTCATGTATTCATCATCATCAACTCATTAATGTCCCACTGCTGGGCTTGGGTCTTTACTCCTCTTTCAAGAGAGCTTAGAGGGTTTTACGCCATAATCCACACCCGCTGGCCTAATGCGGGTTATATAATTATGTGGGTTTCCTCACAATGTTTTCCTTCACCATTAGCAGATGGTAAGTCACATGACTAATACATTGATAAGACAGTCACGTTTCACAAAGTGAAATCCACTGGTATTACTGGTCTGAATCGAACTCGGACCGAATGTTTAGCACGTCGCTGTTCATTCAGCCACCATCGCCCATGTTTGATGTTAATAGTTAATTATTACAAATAAGATGAAGTAGTCTCAAGAATGATACCCTTCAAAATACCTTAAGAAAGGAATGTACACACAATTATTTAATTCTTAGAATTTTGCGTTATTACATTATTGGTGGGAGAAAATTGTTTGACAAACAAACTTGACATACACACGTGCTGTGTATAAAAATATTATTTATATTTGCCAAAGCGTATTGATGTATTCCAATATTGAAAACATCAAAGGTATAGCTTCTATTTAGATATTTATTTTATTTGGTAAACTGTTGATGTTCATTGGTGAGTATTTTGCGAATAGTATACGTTTATTTTCGTACTACACAAATAGCAAAAAACATTACCCTCCTTTTTGGCAGTCGGGTAACAAGTACACGGTGAGCCTGATGATAAGTAAATATAAAGGCCCCCGCAACTTGCTACTTTTAGGTTGACGACCCGCGATTTTGCGACTGATTAATAGCCAGGTAGTGGATCATCATCATCATCATCATCTCAGCCTATTGCAGTCCACTGCTGGACATAGGCCTCTCCCAAGACGCGCCATAACACTCGATCCTCCGCCTTCCGCATCCAGTCAGACCCGGTGACCTTTTTCAGGTCATCGGTCCACCTAGCTGGAGGGCGTCCTACTCTACGTTTGCCGAGTCGCGGTCTCCACTCTAGAACACGTTTACTCCATCGTCCATCGGTCCTTCTGCAGATGTGACCAGCCCACTGCCACTTCAGCATGCTTATTCGACGAGCTATGTCGGTAACTTTGGTCCTTTGTCGGATTACTTCGTTGCGAATTTTATCCTTCAAAGAGACGCCGAGTATAGTGGATAGATATTGTCCTACCTGCAATGGAGGAATATCGTCCGTAGGTTTCTGTACCGAGCCACGGTGATAAGTAGCAAAACGTTGTCATGACGTCATCATGTTAACAGGTTATGGATAAATTCGGTCTAAGGGACGTCCACCCGCGTAGCTCAAATGGCAGAACACTGCACACGGAATGGTAGGGTGGCGGGTTCAAGTCCCGTCGTGGGTTTGAATTTTTACATTACTTGTTTAGCATTAATATAAAAAAATTGGATAAGTTAGTTATTAATAAATACGTTCCATTACTTTGCACAACACTGAGGTTATAGCAATGGGGTGGTAATTAAATGGATTCTTTTCTTAGGGACCGGTTATCGCTGTATGGATATTGCACGTTTCTGCGACGATTTCGATTCAGTAGCGGTCGCTTTTTTAAATCTCCGACGCTAAAAATAGATTGTGATGTGCCCATAAAGGTACTACAGGAGAGTCGAAACCGAGCATATGCTGGTGCCGCGGTACTAGGAAGCTATTTCATATTAATACACAAGTAATATACAAACAAACTACTCGTGCAATGTTTCGGCAGCTGCCGTTATCAGCTTGGTTCGGAATGCTAACTTAAAAGCCATCCCCGGCTCGATATTACGACCTTTATCTTACTTAAGAATTGTAAAAACTTCGTCAACTACCCATTAATGTCCCACTGCAGGGCTCGGGTCTCCTCTCCTCTATCTAGAGAGCTGAGAGGGTTAAGGCCATAATCCACACACGCTGGCCTAATGCGGGTTGGTGGATCAGACATACACTTAGAATTACTTCTAGTGTATGAGGGTTTCCTCACGATGTTTTCCTTCACCGTTAGCAGATGGTAAGTCACTTGACTAGTACATATAAATTCCACAAAGAAATCCACATTGATACTGCCGGTCGGGGTCGAACTCGGACCGCGTGTTTTGCACGCCAGCCCCTTAGCCATTCAGCCAAATATTAATCGTTTTCAATGGACAGTCATTTTCGTTTCAAGCCGCTGCGTACCTTAAAGGTAATAAATGCGGAATTTACTAATAGTGTGTCTTATCTATAAGTTACCAATGATCACGTGAGGTGCGACGAGTGCTCTCAATAGCCAAGGCCTTACCGCGATCAGAATTTACACTATGGAGGCCACCATTACATAAAATTCGATCCCCTACCCGAATTATGACTGATAATATTATTTAACCTAAGTTATCATTGGACGTCGTTGGGCTGATATGATGATGATCATTGGGTAAGTAAATTTCGGTGTAAATATACTAAATATATTGTTTTTGGAATCTGCAGTAATATGATATGTAACATCGCTCCTTTGCTAAAAGGGATGAGCAAATTTGAAGCCAGCAACTGTAGTAATAGCTATATTTGGCATAATTCCTACTTCGAATAAATATGAATATAGTGCCTGGTTTAAATATAAAAAAACAACCAATAGTTTGTCGTACCTTTTAGTACAGACGCCCTAGAGTACCATAAACAACCACTCATCAATAGACCGACCAAGTCAAGCATAGCATTACTTAACCTTGTTAATAATAGCAAAAACATCAATATCACAATGTTATTAATGCCTCTGGGATTTGACGGAGTCACGGCGATATTAGATACACTAATGCCCTAAAGTTGATCAAGTTAAACGTGTGGGTAGAAATTGCGCAATATTGTAATAGTGAAGTCTCATTTTGCGCAAATCTACGGTAAGCAGTGTGGTACCTCTCGTAGCATTGTTGTATTGAGATTTTCGTTACATTACATCTAGGTTAAGCAACACTCGGCAAGGTCAGTCCATGATGGGTGACCGTTTATGGGAATTTCATTCTCGAGCGTCTCCGTGCTTTGGAAGGCACGTAAAGCCGTAGGTCTCGGTTACTACTTAATGTGGTACTTGTTAAGTCAAATTGAAAGCCTTCGGGGCGATTTGATAAATTCCAACACCAGGGTCTGCCTTAAGCCCACTGGTCCACACAATAAGAAGTAGAAGCGTGGGAGTTATGCTCCTGATATAAGGGACACATATTCACTAACACACACGCTCACACACACACACTCATACACACACACATTCACACACACTTACCATTATTGTTGTGTATTTTGTATTGTTGTTTTTTTTTTGTCTTAAATTTTAACACCAGCTTAGTAGGTACAAATTATTGTAATTATTACGCACACATCAGCTTACATTTGTATACAGTCTAAGGGGGAGAGCCTGCAGATCCGTCATACAGACGGACCAGCTCTCAAATATTATTTTAAGCTGTCATGTCTTATCCAGTTTTAATTATGTACTGTACCTTATGAGAGAAACAAATAAATATTATTATTATTATAATGATGCGTGTATACAGGTTTCATTATATTACAAGTTGTTCACAAACAAATATAAACAGATAAACCACACAAGTAGGAAATTTTAAATATAATATGAGTGAATATTCAGAGAACGAGTTTGTAGTCAGTCAGACAGGTAGTAGATAAAAACTTTAACTTTGTTCGTAGGGTAGTCGACAGTAAATGTGCACTGGAGTGAAAAACGAGCGAGACACTTCGACTATGCAACGCACAGGACTTCTGTAGGGTTTTCGGGCACACAAAGAACTATTAAAAAAGTAAAAGTTTGTCAGGATAGTTGTATGAATATTAGATAATCTAGCACGTATAACTGCGAAATGAATTATGATAAAGCTTTATCTTGACCACAGAACGGAGATAGTTTCTTTCATGTGTTATGTTGTCTGTCCTGTGTAGACTGTCGCGGTGGCGCAGTATATTCCGTTGCGATTTCTAAGGTATTGGGTTCGATTCCCGGGTCTGAACAAATATTTGTTATCTGTAAATGTTGGTTTCGGAGTTGAGATGTATGTTTATCTGCTATTGTTTAGATCCCAAAACACAAGCTTATAGTACTTAACTTACGTTGGGCCAAATGGCGCTGCGTAAAAAAAATCCTGTTCCAAACATTATTATTATTTATTTTTATAGTTCCTTAGTCCAAAAGCTTTCAGATTCTAGTCCAAACCTCTACGAAAAACAGTTAAAATTCTATTCTAATTATAAGTCGTGAGTTGTGAGCGTGATGTCGTGTGCAATTAAATACTTATTCGTATTTGCTTGGCATGGCTATGGAACTTTGCCTATAAAATCCAAAATTTCTTCAGTAAAAACATCAACAATTATAGCCAAAAGTATATTCCGTTAAGATTCGTGTTCAAAATGCTTGCTGGCACCCCTAAATATCTTCTTTAAGTGCACAACAGCGGGTCGTATCTTTACAGCGATACACTGGACTCTACCGATGGGAAAAGAATATGCAGCATGTCAAAACACAGAAAAAGAACCCATATCCCGTTTACCTTAAAGACTAAATTCCAATTACTTGTTTTAGCAAGGTAAGCAACGTTATTCAGAAGTGCCAGTATCAGAACGCAAGCAAAAATGAATCTTGAAAGCCAGACGGATGAACGACAAAGGGCTTAATTTCCTGTGTACAATAAATAGCTATAGCTATGTGGCCCCTAGGGTAGCAACTAGCGCACAGTATGAAACCGATTGTAAAACTTGACATTATTAGCATTATAAAGATAATATTTATAGATAACAAATTTTAAAATATCTGTTTTTCATAGCTGTCTATTTATTTAATATGTCTAATTATTCAGGTAGTCCTAACTGAATAATTTACAAACTTTAGAAAGCTTTTTAAATCACGATTATATAAAACTTACTACTATAGTAAAAAGACAATTTGAAGTGATACCTAATTCACTCTATGCTCGTATATTCGTCCAATAAGATTTTTAACAAATGGAATTAACTCAGGTTTCCATAATGATCATCACTCGAACACGGCCCTCTTTTCACAAGAGGGTAATAACATTAGGCACCCTACATTGAATTTCGATATTCGATTCGTCGACTTTTCTATAAAGGACAGTAACCATATTTAAATTTTTCAACCTTTGACAGTGACTTTGAAATAGATATTGCCAATAGGCCCTAGTCTCTATAATCATCTCTTGTTGAAGTATACATAGGTCAGCGGTCTCTTTCTCACTTTCTTTATTATCTCAACCCGTGGGTGTCGCTAAATACAACTAAGGGAGTACCTTATACAAGAAAAAGAAAATTCGAAACAAACTCTATACTAACCCGCCTGGCCTATAGTAAGCTAAATTCCCTCCACATTCTTTGGGGGAGATCCGTGCCCAGCAGTGGGATGTTTATGGGTTGTAATGATGATGTTGATAAAACTGAAATTTCAAGGCGTTACACGCTTCCTTTGTGGCCCTGGACAGTAATACCAGTAGTTAATTGCGACGGTCTGTGAGGTGCGGATTATGTACACTTTTTGCCTCTTCTCCATAATTACTTCAGAAACTTACAAACAAGATTCAAACGCCACAACATAAAACAACTACAAAATAGTATGAAAATATAGTTTTAAAAATATCTCGGCTTTATGTCCCGTTCATAGCTCGTTCATGTTAAATGTTCAGAAACAAATAGCTTTTTAGTATAAAGAAATACTTTTTGAATATTTAAAGTTAAACATATTTTGGTTTTGTGGTAAAGAAATCGAAATTTATGCTTTGAATGAGCTAAAAATATAACGTATGATACTCGTTTTAGAGCTATTTAATTTTAAAAAGAGGTAAAAGGAGGTTTTGAATTTCGACATTCGATTGGTCGGTTTTGATGTCGCTGTCAAATGTAAGGAAATTTAGATAATGGTCACTGTCACTTTCAAACATTTGAGAGCGACTAATCGAATGTCGAAATTCAGAGTAATCCCTAAGACATACTATCACTTTGACGTACAGAACAGTATCAGTAGCACACAATGTTGATTAAGACACACACATTGTGTATAATTGACGGTACAGAATGTGTACAACCGCAGAAGGCAAGCCACACAAATCAACTGCCTCCAGAATGTTCTGGTCATTTACTTTATTACAACGACTGCACACTGATGAGGGTGGTAATTGCTGACTGAATTTGAATATGGAGGTTGATGAGAATATGGTTTAATATTAGGTGAGAGAATTATTTCATTATGGTCCGAAAAAGGGTCCTATCGTAAATGTAGGTTTATTGATTTTGTAATGCTGAAGACTGTATTTTTTGTTAGTTTGGTTGAACACGTCAATGACTGAGATTGACGTGTTTAAAAAAATTAAAAAGTATATTTTAGTGTTGGATAGCTTATTTATTGAGGAGGCCTATATGCTATATAACATCACGCTAAGGCCAATAGGAGCTGAGTAATGACCAAACAAAGATCTACGGGAGTGAAGCTCCGGACAACAGCTAGTTTTATTATATATGTATTTAAAGTACTTAGATATTCTTCGCCCAAATAAATGCAAAGACTTCAACTGTAATGTTATTAGGTGTTGTTTCGGCTAGTGATTGCTGATGGTCTCCAGAGCTGATTGGACCACGAAGGATTTATCTACCAAGTTACTTGCCTTATGGTTTCAGCATTATACAGCTGTTACTACTCACAATTATTTTTTGTTTAATATCCAAATTTCTTTTAGTATGGTGGTATGGTTCTGTACTATTCTGCGCTATTTCAAACTGTAACCAATTGAAATTGTAACTAAGTACTATGGTGATTAAAAAGAGTGGCCTGAGTTTCTTGCCAAGTTCTTCTCAGAGCTCAACCTTGTCAGTGGCCTTAAGCAAATTTGCTGACACCTTTTTTTTAGCTTTGTATGACGTTCATGAGTATCATGTATTTGATCCAAATGAAAAAAAGATAATGACTAAGTATAACTAATAAAATAAGCTGCAAGTGTATGACACTTTTAGGAGAAATGTAAATGGACGAATATTGTTTAGAATTTTAAATAAAATAAAAATACTAAGAACATTTTTGCACCGAAATACGCACTACTGTATCGCAAAAGTAACTTTCACATTCATAAAATAAGACTGCATTTCGTAGCACGGCAGCACCTACATGTTAACTTAATTTATATAAAACTGACGTCACCAAGTGGAACGTACATTGAATAAGATGTTCTAGTACTTGTGCTGAAAGTAATTAGAGGCCCCCAGCGCAACAGTCTAGTCCTTAATCTTTTAAGTAAGACATGCACTTGCGGAGCAAATTAAAACTAACGGTTCTCTCTAACTGTTATTTTTCTAGTACATCCTGAAGCTTTATATTAAGAAACTCGTGGTTTATTGCTGGGAACAGAACTTGTTTAAAGGAACTCGCCCCAGGCATGGTCAAAGGATAAAGAGCGTATATTGAAACAGACATGAAATTAATTATATTTTTGTTGAGAGGTATTTTTTTAATATTATTGTTGTGTTCAACATCATTTTATAGGTTACATTTCAAAAATTTCTAGAAATTTAATATATGGTTAAATAAAGTATCTAATTTTGAAATTCTTTAAGTACTCACACTCATAGCAATATAAAAATAAGAAAACTTAGTTTGACCTCCAATATACTCGCAGATATATTAAATTAACTAAATGCTTTAATTCTTGTAGCACAACGCTACACCGTTTTACATGTTCAGATTGGAGTTGAACTAATTACACCAATTTAGGCAACCTACACACCAAAGCCAAATAGTATCGCCAAACAAGTGCCCACTAAACTCAGCTCAAAGGGACACAGTTAACCCGGAGTGCAACGAATAAACTAATAACGGTAAAAGTAGCAATACGTATCTAATTGCTCGGTTCAAAGCGCGAGCGCCTCAATTTGTGTGCCTTTGCTGCGGTCATGTGACACCCGGCCCGCCCCTCGCATGACGTCACACCATGTTACGCGGCGTATCGCGGTCTGTCGCAGCGTAGTATGCCATATCATGTGCAATCAATTTACGCCAGAACGGTGTTAGCGCCGTGGCGTATTTTCGGTACTGTTAGCTTTGTTCATCGACACGCGGTCGGAATGGCTTGCTGAGTACATACAATGCGCGTTCTAGTATAACTCGCATGCCTGTGATACGCTTGTGATTCGATTAACACACGGTTAGTTTGTACTTCTCTACATAAACTGACCAATTTGGGAAGTTTTAAGTTGTGAAATTTTAAGCGTATAATAGTAGGATGAGTAATATGTTCTTTGTTGTAGAAAATATTTGTTTAACTAACTGTTTTATATGTATTAGACTTATAATACATATAAAACAGTTATGTACAATCTAAAATACCTGTCAGTAGGTTTTCTTGGCTGAAGGGCTCTACAATCAAGAAAACCTACTTACAGGTATTTTAGATTGTACATACCTATACGTAAATTATTCGTACATTATATGTATGTATATTTATATATATATATCATATATGTTACGAGGAAAAAATCTCTGTAGAGCAGCCAATTACAAAATTTAAATAGGTAATAATAGTATGCTAAATGTAACCTAATCCCTAATTTTATTTAAGGGTACTATTTTATTAAAAAAATATATGTTTTATTACGGCGTATTGTTTCGATGGTTATACGAAATACTTCATAAATAATAGAAATAGTTTCAAACAAATATTCAAAATCCTTCTGCGCAAGTTAATCTCCCTTTTATAAAAATGATTATCATCTATGATCGTACAGTTCGTCCCATTAGAAGAATAATGTTTTATCTTCACATAAAACAAAAATGAAATTATTAAAAAATTCGGCATTAAAAACCGTAAACTATCGATTGATAAATTTTTATTTTATTCTTTAGTCAGTATTTTACAAAGGACGAGTTTATATACAAAATAATATCAATTACGAAGCTCGAAGAGCTTAAAAGTAAAGTTATAACCCATAAAATGTGTATGAAGGCTAACTCTCATTACATATAGGTGTATTGAAACATAAAATCGCCAAGTTTGACGCAGTAATCGCGGGTAGGGATCACGATAACGTCGGAAAGGAACGCTCTAAGTTATTTACAACCCAGTAATCCGCTGTGCTACGTCCATTCCCCGGGAAAATATTTACACTAAGACTTAAATTTCTTATTTATCGCATCTTAAAACACTTGGATGAATGTTTACGAATGTTCTGTATGAAGAAACTTTACTTTTTATTATCATGTACACTCATTTACACGTCACAAGTAGTGTTGCGAGCTACCATCTATGCTTTTATTAATGTGTAAGAAAAAAACATCACGCTTTCCTTACAAAACTTGATATCATTATATACATTGACAACAAACTAGAAAAATCAAAGTATGACTAGCCTGTTGGTCTAGTGGTTAGTGACCCTGACTGCTAAACCGGAGGTAGTGGGTTCGATCCCCACCCAGGACTAATATTTGTGTGATGAGCATAATTGTTTGTTCTGTGTCTGGGTGTAATTTATCTATAATATGTATGTATTTACAAAAAAAAATGTATTTAAGTAGTATATCAGTTGTTTAGTACCCATAACACAAGCAAATATAATTGCTTAATTTGGGACTAGATGGCGCTGTGTAAATGTGGTAGATTATTATTGTTATATTATTATTATAATTTTATTTTCACTGCGTGTTGTTTTTTATTAATATCTTTTATGATATCACGAACTCTTAAAGTTATCACATTCGACTTCTGCTGCAGCATTCTGCCAGTCGTTTTTTCTCCAACTAGCAAGAACATGACAATATCTTATGACTACTCTCTTATGACGTGCCATGTTGTAGTCTCAAGAAACATAATTATTTTTCGTAAACAAATAGGTATACCCAGCTCAGTTAGTTTCTTACTTTATTAAACCAATTAATCTAAAAACGTATCACAAGACAATGGGCATATTTCTATTTGCACAAAAGAAGCCACAAAGTTTGAAGAAACAAATTAAATATTTCAGTAAATTGTGAGGACCGTAGAACTTAAGATAACGAGGGATTGTTCTGAATACCTAAGTAAAGATAACTAATTTCGGCTTCAACACAAGGGCCATGACGATGTTATCTTTTTAAATTACGTCCCGGGAAACAAATGGATTCATTTAAGACTGAATTTTAAGATGGGTCAAGTGTGCAATGTTCTCGTTACGGATTTTTTTCCTTAAAATTCGTCGTAATGCACCATGGGCCATTTTGTTTTAATGGCTCAATTTTCTTTCGCAAAGATTAAAATATAATACATAGTATTATCGCACGATGTAAGCTGAAATAAGGTTCGACAGTCATCAGGCTTATTTATCACCAATTCTGGTACCAATTTCTTAAATTCATATAATATATACTGATAAATTCTCAAAATTAGACACTTTTTTTTAATACATTTTTGAATACATCACATGAACGCAAATCTAGCAGATCAATAAATATATTTTGACAGCTGTACTATATTCATAACACATCTAAATTATTAAATAATTTATACTATAAAATCAACATTACACATCAGCCCCTCTAGATAAGTGGCAATCGCTTCAATCTGTCTATTCTAAACGACATGTCACTTCAATATATTTGAACACATCCCTGACATAAGCTATCGACATGTTACATGATCAATGTAGTAATTTGACATATCGATAGAATAGACAGATCGAATCGATTGCCACTTGTTTAGGGGGGAAGTACATAAATAGAGTAAGCGCTATAATTACTAAAAAAAGCGATGGTGGCTGAATGGATAAGGGACCGGCGTACAAATCACGCGGTCCTAGTTCGATCCTGATCAGCAGTACCAATGTGGATTCCACTTTGTGGAATTTATATGCACTAGTCAAGTGACTTACCATCTGTTAACGGTGAAGGAAAACATCGTGAGGAAACCCACATACCCTAGAAGAAATTCTATGAGTATGTCTGGTCCACCAACCCGCACTAGGCCAGCGTGAGTATGGCCTAAACCCTCTAAGCTCTCTAGTTAGGGGAGAGGAGACCCGAGCCCAGCAGTGGGACTTAATGGGTTGCTTTGCTTGCTATAATTACTAATTTACTTTTAAAGTCAAATATATATAGACCTTTCTCAAAGCGTTATTTTCTTTGTTTTATCAAAACAGCGTTTTTATCTAAATGACCCAATTGGCGACAATGCGACAATTTTTGCGAGCTTCATTTGAGACATCCTTCTTTTTAATGTGCTTAGTTACCTCACCGTCAGGTGATAAGTGGCTCGCTCAAAATAGACATAATTGTGTCTCATTTGAGCATAATAAGGAAACGGATCTCACATGTCTGCTCGTCCAATGCTCTGTTCTTCAATGAGGAATATATACAAACATGAACTTATTTATTTTGTCTGACTTATGGCCGGTTTCTGAGCCTTCAGATTAAATTTACTCCTCGATTAAACTATAACCTGACTGAATATAAAAGTAACACATTAGAACTAGTTTATTCATTCAACTTCAGGCGCCCATAGGCTACGTCTATTTGCCACCGTTGGTATAAAAAAAATTCATTAACTATGATTTTTAATTTGCTTAAGTTTTATTTTATCCTATCATTCGTAATTTGACGGTTCAGAAACCGGGCATAATGAAGGAATATGATTCATATGTCGATGGTGCTTTCTTTCTAATAGATTAAATCCTATACAGATTTATTTTGCCTACCGTTTTGCTATGGACCCCCTCCATACCTACCGGGCTGATGATGGTGAGAATTTCAAGATAAATATTATACTATATTAATATAGTATACTATATTGTATAATATATATACTATATTAATAGGAACGAATCCAATACTATTTTTGCTTAACCAGAGGATCTAAACCCAGATATCATGCGTAGAAGTCCTAAATATACTGCCGCTGCACCATCGCACCACATTCCTTATTTCAACAGTTATTTAAATCATAATTTTCAAAAAAACAGCAATTACATCTTCTATCTAATAGCCGTTTTCAATATCCAATACTTTATTGTTGAGACATAGAATGTCTTAAGAAAATTCAAACACCTGTTACTATATCCAAGTTATACTTAAGTTGCGTTAAGTATTTTATTCGTAGACTCGTAGATGTATCTAATGATGGAGAAAATAATTCTTAGGCAAAAACAAACTAGAATATTTAGGTACCATTTATACAAATAGTGAGTCGGGTCGGGAACGTTAGGTAATTAAAATAATTAGATCACCCGACGTTTCCAACAAATTGCAGTGCTTGTGATCTATAGATAGATATACATCTACGGGTGTAATAAATCAAAAAAAACTATTACACCACTTCTTAATATGGTTTCAATAAATAACCTATCTCTGTTCTGTGGTTTCAATTGATGGAAAGACCAATAATATTTATTACAAAAAAATAATTTTATTTTAAACCATTAAAATTTCAATATTTAAATATATTAAGCATGCTGATCACCGCAAGTGAATTGGTGGTGTTAATCATTCAACTTTCTTCTCGGCCCTTCTTTGCTTTAACCACAGCGACGATAAATGGAAAGCAACTTAGTAGAACGACCGAAGCCTTCTCTGTAATTGAAACTCACGCTTTGAAGTTAAAGAATACTCCCACATTCCTGTTTTAACTTCCTTTCATGTTAAAGAAGGACTAGTACATGAATGAGAATATTTTGATATAAGAGATCTTGAAGGATGTTTTGACTTCACCTCCTTATGTGAAGTGTCTCCAAGTAGAGCCAACTTAATAGGTCAATTACTTTCTATTGCTTTTTACGGGACAAAGTTTTTGCTCAGCGGCATCACGTAGTATTTCGAAGTACCTACCCAATTGCTGAAGTACCGTCAACATAGTGAGCGAAACTCGTTTTCCGAGATATTTTACTTTATCAAAACAAGTAAGTGAATAACTTGAACAGTGCAAAACAAGGCAAATTATAATTCTGGATGATTATGTGATGCTTAATGCGATGAAAGTTGGCAATGGAATTGTTCAGGCGTACAGCGCACATGCTCGTTTAGAAACGTTCAGATGAAACTTTCAGTTGACTATTTCGTTTTGCCTCTCATAAATATTAAACAGGACATGATTTCGGCTCTACAGTTTTATTTTCAACCGAGTCTCGTATATGATGTACATATTTGGAAAAAAAAAGTGTCAATCAAAAGGGTTGGTTATTTTATTTTCGGGTAAATTTGCTGAAAAAATGTGAGCTTTGTGCTGTTGGACCGCTTCAGTAGAAGATAAAAGGTGGTAAGACAATGGAATGACTTCTATCTGAATGGAGATACATTGATCGTTGAGCGACGTTATTGTTTCAGTACTAGATAAGGAATTTGAATTTTTAAATATAGCTCTGGGGCTTACTCTGAATTTCGACATTTCACTTAGTAGGTTTTGATGTCGCTGTTAAATGTTTGAAAGTGACAGCTACATATCTAAATTTCCTTACATTTGACCGTTATTTGAACTAGCCGACGTACTTCTCATACAGATAGTTGCTCTACAGTATAGTATATACAAAACAGTTTGAATTTGTTTAAAAACTTATTTAAGGCAACTTATTTGAATGGTTTATTGATGCATGCTGGTATAGTTTCATTCAGGTCTGCGTTTTAAAGTCCCAATGAAACAAATTGTGTTTATTTAGCGCGTTATATCATCATCATCATTATCATCATCATATCAGCCGCAGGAAGTCCACAGCTGGACATAGGCGTCCTCAAGAGATTTCTAATAGGGCCAATTTTTTTATATCATGTTGTGTCTTAATCCAACATCACACAAATAATATTCTAATCATACTAAAACTTTAGTATTAGTATCACATACCATCTTCGGATTACAAAACAAAGTAGATGAAGACTTTGCCTGTGAACAAAGTTTGATCAAAATCCGGTCAATAGTTTTTTGAGTAAACGAATAACAAACATCCTAATGGTAACTTCATTTAGTAGGACGTCAAATACACTATATGTATAACTTTGTACGTTTAAAGCAACACAGCACATTCTCTATTCACCCTCACCAAATTAGTTTTCCGTATAGACCACTCAAACACCATAAAGTAACGTTCCATTTGAGACGAAAAGTTATCTTTGTAAACAGAACATGATTCCAAACAGTCGTAGTGGTGAGAGTAGGGAGCAAAAAGCGTCACGTGGCGTGCAATATCGAGCCGAACAAACATTTGCTGAAGCCAGTTGGTGTACAAATGCGCGGATGAGTTTCCACAAGCCTCTGTATGCGTTGAAACGACCTCTGTGTGCGGGAAATAAAATGTATCAACCCTTTATAAGACTTTATGAACACTGAATCAATATAATTTCTTTTTTTAAGTTTGCTGCAACTGTTGTAGAGAATTTCAATCTTGAACAGGACATCAACAATCTCAGGAATACCATGTCAAAACACTACTGACTCAAGACACTCCCGTAGTTTAAATTTCTACACCACTTGTTACTTGATTGCGTCACATTTCCGCGCCGTCAACAACAACAAAGAAACGAGAAGAGATAAAAACCAGCGTAATTTATACCATATAAGCTAGCTCTGTGAACGGTGCAAGCATAGATTCTGCAAATATTTAAATTCGAATAGTAAATATTTATAACATAGCTCCTCTGTCTTCGTCTCGCCGCAGTTTTGGTTCATCACTACAACCTCCAAAATGTTCTACTGCTGGGCACAAGTCTCCTCCAATCATTTTGGAGAGAATTTTGGACGGGTTGGTATAGGGTCATGTATCGAATTTTACTTTTCTCACAGTGCTCTTGTCTGCCCAATATTACCCCCTTAGTCGCCATCCACGAGTTAAAATGGAGTAGTGATATTAAATACCACTACACGGACACAGATTTGGTTACAGGGGCCTTACTCTGAATTTCAATATCGCATATTGAAATTGAAATGTAAGGAAATTTAGATATGGTCGTTGTCGTTGTCAAACATTTGACAGCGACATCAAAAGCGACTAAGTCGAATGTCGAAATTCAGAGTAAGTCTCATGGTCCTTTATTAAATAAAGATACCGAAAATGTCACAAGAGAGCAGAAACCAACTAGCAATAAAACAAATTATCATTATTTCGTAACATTCAGGTATATATAATTATTACACGATTTCACCCGGAGCTCTATTCTTGATTAGGACTATTCATCTAATTAGACCGCCTACCTGTCGACTGTTGTGGTTTACAAGTAAGTAATTAGCTATGGATTCAAAAGTAAATTATGTGATATTTATTTCTTTATACAGTTACATTATATAAAACATTGTACGTGTTTAAGTTGATTATAAACATTGTATCTGAGCAATATCATTAAATTATATTTCTATAGGTCTAACATAAAACAAATTCTTTAGATTCGTCTAAAACTATGGCTAGTTTTAAATATCTTAAGTCTTAAATATCTTTTCGCATTAATATATTTTATAGGATGGATCGTATCACATTCTCATCCAATACATTGTAACTGTGTGTTGTGATAGACTGCAGTTGTCAGTTGTCACACTTCATCTATAAGGCTACTTAATTTCATTTAAAAACTTTTCGGTAGCAATTGTAGAAATTGTATTACTGATTTCGGACATTGCCTGATAATTTTAAAAACTCCTTTTTTCACCGATAGCTATGTCTAAATTACGAAAACAAAGTGTATATACACCTAAAATCAACTTGTGGATCGTAGATTTATAAATATTAATACAATTTATTAATATTAAAGTTCAATCGTAGCTGCAATAACAGCAGCAACACAGCACAGTAGCGATTACAAAAAAAACACAAAACATATAATTATACAGTTAGCAACAAAAGTAACTGAACAAATCTGTAGCTGACTGGCCTGTTGGTCTAGTGGTTAATGACCCTGACAGCTAAGCCAGAGGTCGTGGGTTCAATTCCCACCCAGGACAAATCTTTGTGTGATGAGCATGATTGTTTGTTGTGTCTAGGTGTAATTTATCTATTTATGTTCGTATTTACAAAAAATATGTATTTATGTAGTATATCAGTTGTTTAGTACCCATAAGTCAAGCAAATATAGTAGCTTAATTTGGGACTAGATGGCGCTGTGTGAATGTGTTAAAATATTTTAAAAAAATCCATGATTTTAAAAAACAAGTCTAGTAGCATCGTAGCATAGTGCCAGAACTGAATTTACTAAGTAATTCAAATGTTCAGGTACTTTTGTTGTCTGACTGTACCAACGTTACGCTATTACACTTACCTATACTATTGCATTAAGCCAATACGTTTAACACAACATATTCTATTCTCATTTTCACATTAAACCCTTGTCTATCAATATCATCACCAACCAATACAAAGCGACATTGGCATTGCCCTATCGTTATCGACAACCGCTAAAATGGAAGATCATAAGTAATGGAATATTATTTTTCCATCTTCGCTATAAAGACGTTCAGCGTTTAGCATCAGGGGCCTTCAGTGTTCAGTGAAGTTGTGGATCTGTTAACGGCACAGTAAATGGTGTTTTTATGATTTTTCCTTGCCATCAACAACGCCCCAAAGCTCTGTTGTTTCACGCCGGGTGATTTATTTACGCTGGAGATGTATGAGGTGTATAAACGCCTTCGAAAGTGGATATAGATGCGTGCTCCTGTGAAATGATGCCAGTTTATAATGTGGAATGATAGGATGGTGCGCTTCATTTGGTATATAGATTTTTTATGGCATTGTTATTATCTGGCTTATTATTATATATTAATTAAAGTACATGTAAGTAGGAAGCTGTTAGTAGTGGGTTAATTAATACGTTTGGCATATAAAATTGCTTTAGTTTACATATATTTTGCGGGTGGCACAGGACCGCTCGCGGTGGCGTAAATTAGGTGAGGCCTATGTCCAGTAGGGGACGTCGTTAGGCTGATATGATAATGATGATAATGACATAATTATATTTTTAACAATTTGTTTCTTTTAACACTTTTGTAAGCGACGTACGAGTATGTCTTGATTATGTAAAGCAGAGCTAGAGCTTTTTTGTTAAATACATCTCGTACTAGGGTACTTGCCCTGTGTCGCAGGGGTACTTTTCCAGCTTATAATTAATGGACACAAAGTACACCAAAAAACAATGATTTATCAAACAAATATTTTTTCCTGTGGGAATCGAACCCACGTCACTCGTCGCAGTCATGTTAGTGGCGAGGACACTACTTTAACCGCCACGCCACGGTGCTAGTCTTCTGTATGTGCACAAGCATAAACTTTAAACTGATACTAGAATTTCTGGATTAAATCTATACAGTGTTACTTCATCGTATCGAATCCGGATTTAGGAACATACCGATTTGTTACAGCGGTTTATTTCCGAACTATCTTTAACTTACCCAAACGCTAGAGCACCTAAAACTCTAATATTGTGAATGTGTCACCTTTACGAATCATCATCATCATCATCATATCAGCCCAATGACGTCCACTGTTGAACATATGCCTCACCTAATTTCCGCCACAACAATGCCAAAGTAGCCTTTACGAATACAAGTTTGTAAATAATATTAAATGTAAACAAGACGTAAAATCATCAAATCTTTTAAACAACACAAAGGAAGATATTTACCTCATAATATTTACAATGCTCCAAAAACTGCGGTAAAAAGACCTCATAATCCATCAGAATAAAGAAATATAACTCAAAATAAACGCAACAGCCATAAAAGTACCTTGAAAACATAAAAATTTCTCATCCCTCGCTAAGCTAAAAGGGCATCGTTACGTAAAGTGAAAATTATCTGTTGGAAAAGAAAAAAAAGGAATTGCAAGGTTCGTTATTTACGAGGTATAGGTGATGTTCCCTGATATGTTGGTCGTTAACTGGAGTTTTTACCCTCCGAGGCCCGAACTTCGGCCTAAAGTCCCGTATTTTCTTCAGTACTGTCTGTATAAATCGTGATATATCGTACTACAAGTAATTATTACTTATGGCCCTACCTTATTTATTAATTGAAAGGTACGACGAGCTTTTTGGAGGAACATGAGCTAGATTAGGCGTTAAGATTGTGAGATGTGGGTCTAGTCAAACATACCCAGATGAAAGTTAGCCAGCAATATATTTTTAATGAAATTATAAGGCAACACTTTTGAAAATAAGGTACAACCCGTACTGTCTCTTACGGAGCCTGAGATTACACAAGGAGTTTTAGTCTCTTACAAGATGTCCATTGATCATGGCGTTGTAAAGTTTGTCTAAAGCATCCTATAAATAAAAGAAGAAAAAGTTATAAACGAAATCTAACTTGCTCTTATGTAGATGACACTTACCTAAAGAACTTTGTTGATATGTGAGCCACCATTCAGTTATTAATAACTTACTTGTTGAATGATTAGAATAGAATTCTCTAACCTAAACACATCAAAACAGTTGACACTCTACTTACAGCGCAGCGTTAAAATATATTTTCTAAGTTAACATGTATACAAGAAGCTTTTCTGAATATACATAATTATGTGAAGGCATATGTTAATCCTTATGAAGCAAAATTCAAAAACGGAATCAGCATAAGTGGGTCGTCACGGATCCCCTCGTGTGTACGTAATTATATTTCACTCGTGCAGTGTCATTCAGCCATGAGTCATTAGTAAGCATTGTTGGATACGGGTCACGCATAACAATACCGACATTGTTCATCATCATCATTTTTATATCAGCCGTAGGACGTCCACTGTTGAATATAGGCCTGACAAAAAAGTTTTCAATAGGTCGTATGCGGCTTGCATCCAGCGCGATCCAGCTGTTCCAATCAAATCATCTGTCCACCTTGTGGGTGGATGACCTACGCTACGCTTGTTTTGCATGGTCGTGGTCTTGGCGAGGTCGACATTGATAACCTTATATTATTAATTCGTCCATCAGTCGGGACAACAACATATCGATAGTAAATAATGATACATCACCATCGTCAAATATTCGAGAGATTTTATTGAAAATCGATTTCGTTATGCGTTATTTATTCATTCAGTTTGTGCCAAACACACGGAACGATTTTTGTGCAATTTATATAATTTATCTCGACAACGCAAGGCCTGTTGTTTGTTTTGGTACTACCAATATTTATTTTTAAAATTTTCATTCAGTGTAAACGCGAAGCAGATTGTTAAAATCAACGCGTCAACGTTGTGGTCAATTATAAAATTACCTTATGTTTTTATCATGCTGCGGTTTGTTGTGCGGATTACCCGAGTGTATGCATTCGGACTTTGTTTTGTAATGATTTAATTAAATTTGCTCACACATTTGGCTGAAAACATTCTGTGCACGTATACATATCGCAATGAATGTTGAACAAAGATGAATTTGTTAATGTGTTTTGATCATTAATAGGGATCTGCTAATGCTTTAGTTCCTGACTTTAATTCTTAAGCACTTAGCACTCAAAATAAAGTACTCTCAAACATTTGAAATAAAAAAGATCCATCTAATCTCATGTTTATAAGTACAACACCAAACTTGAAAAGAGCTAAGCTCCGTAAAGTGGTAACAGTCTAAACAAATTAGAATGAAACGCTCAAACGCCTAAATCTATTAAACTTTTTTTGTCTTTACAGACTATGTTTTATTTTACTAACTTTTTAATGAGTTTGCGGAGCAACCTTGAGCATATACTCGTGTTTGTCTGTGCAATGAATCAATGTTTTACGAGTGTACAAAGGTCCCAAAACTTAACCGTCAACTGCACAGCGTTTAACAATGTTGCATTGCATTGTCCCGGACACACGAATTTAAATTAAAAAACTTTACCGAGCTGTAACAAGAAAGTGAGGTTCCCAAACGTTTCCACGATGCTCTATAAATGAATGAACGAATGAATGAATCTTTGTTTGCATTCTCACTTTGTTTCTTTTTAATTAATGCACAGATAAACGTAATTTGGTCTTAATGAATACTTGAAGAGGTGTTAACACGAAATTAAGGATAAATATTGCTCATTGCATATTGTATTTTGCTTGCTGAAATTACTCTTTTTATGTTAAATGATGTTATTCTAAATAAATAGAATATGTTTCGTTAACAAATTTCCAGGGAAATTCAATCTTTTGCTACTCAAAATTTAACGGTAAATCCATGTTGCGAATAGATGACAGTTTTTATCTAAAACAAATTCGTCGCTTTGATGTAGGTAATGGTTTTAGAATTGATACCTACTTGCTATATTGGTACCCATTTAACACGATTACAAAATAAGTTTTGTTCTATGATAACCTATACATTAAATTATAGGTAAGTACAGTAATGTAGGGGTTCGTAGCTCACAGCCTTACGAGTAGTGAGTAGTATTAATTTGTCTAATTTTACATTTTCAAAAATTTCGCGAGGCAAGACACTTAGTCTTAAGATCGCAGAAAAACGGAACCAGGGCTGCTTGTCATCCTAAATCCACACTCGAATTCCTTCTAGAAAGTTCCAACTCTCTAGAAGATTGTTTTTTTGTAACTCCAATTCGAATAAATTATTCAACGACAGCGCGAGTGTAAGGAGGTTTACTAACGGCCGCACTCAGAGACGTCAATTAGCAGTAATCTGTCATTAACACAATTTTTTCATTGAATAATCGTCTTTAGATGTAAAGCATTAAGTATTACACGTTTTTACTAAATAAACTTTAAAGTTAAGTATCGTCTCTGAGTACGGCAGTAAGCCTAAGAAAAAGATTATCCTTAGTACAACTCCACTGTACCTACCTTGCTTACGTCGTGTGTGTGTAACAAGCAAGTAGTAGTAAAGAGTCATTGAATAAATTATGCAAGAAAATTATTTTCTCTTCGACTTATTTTTCATTTCTTTGCACACACATAAATCCCGATCCAAATCTATCCAAACAATAGTCATAACAAGTTCATTCTGTAGATATCGAAAACACCATGAATAAATCCAAGCCAGCTCATTGAGGAGTTTCAGAACTGTAGTTCGTACGAAATAAGATTTTATTGCGTTCGGAAAACTGTACTACTAAAGTGAAGTAGTCGACCCTAATCAACCAAGTCTTCTACAGATACTTGTAAACAAGAAAAAACTGGTGATTGCGTATTGATCAAAAGAAATATACCGCTTTTCAGGATGTTTCTTCTTTCCATTGGAAAGATTTAAGGCAAAAATATACGTGCAGAGCCAATCTAATATTCAATGTTCCTCAGATTGAAAATGTAACGAATCTAAATTATTCATTTAAAGCTGGCATATACAGTATAATATGCCTATCATGTTAAGCAGAGAACTAAAACAGTCTGGCTGATTGATGTACATTAGACTTATTTCATACACTAATATGTATGTAAGTTAAAGCTAAAGAATTTGTTTTTGGTTCAACGCTCTAATCTCTGAAGCTACCAGTAGGTACACGTAAAAAAAGATATATTTGCATTTTATAACCATTGGGCTATAAGTTCGTAAACAATTTAGACCATTACAAAAATATGTAATAGTTACCAGAGGAGCTGAGTCGCCTAACACAAGGAAAAAAAAGGAGTGAATAGGTAACGCGCTCGTGATGCCCCTGGTGTTACAGGCGCCCATAGGCTACGGTAACCGCTTACCATCAGGCGGACCGTACGTCTGTTTGCAACCGACGCGGTATATAAAAAAAAAAGAACTCCTTGCTTAAAAGGCGATTTCCAATTGTACACCTAACTGTATTATTTGTGTAATTGCAATAAACATTTCACTATTATTATAACGTCTGCAGATATATAGAGCAGGCATTAATCATCATCATCATTAAAATCCATAAATGCCCCGCTGCAGGGCCGAACCTACTATACCACGCTGGCCAGACTGTTTGGTATAGGATCTTGCAACTTGCAACTGCAAAATACTGTTAAAATGTTGAGCAACGATTTGTTTACAAATTGGTACTTGCTCGAGTATCTTGAGTAATCTCTGCACAAATTGTTTAATCGTCATGTTAGCATTATGCAATTATTATCTGGTTTATTTTTCAATACTTAGGATTTCAAGTTGACTCGTCAAGTGGATCATTGCATTTATCCGCGTATTTAATTATTTCATTTGTTCAGTTTATGTTATGTTTTGTAATAAGTGGCTGATAACTTTGTTAAATGGTATTACTGTAACATAGATACACTTACAATATTTAGAACCAACATTCGTATTTATTTTATCTTTTTACAAACACTTTTTGTTATTATATATTGTGTTGTTATTGTGTACATATTTGGCCTATTGGTCTAGTGGTTAGTGACCCTGACTGCTAAGCCGGAGGTGGTGGGTTCGATCCCCACCCAGGACAAATCTTTGTGTGATGAGCATAAAGGTTTGTTCTGTGTCTGGGTGTAATTTATCTATAATATGTATGTATTTACAAAAAAAAAATGTATTTAAGTAGTATATCAGTTGTTTAGTACCCATAACACAAGCAAATATAATTGCTTACTTTGGGACTAGATGGGGCTGTGTGAATGTAGTAGAATATTATTATTATTATAACTTTTTTACAAAACAATTGAAAATTTAAATCCAAAGAAACATTTTTTTTAACATTTAATTATAATGATTGTTCGACATCTTTATGCACAAATAGAATGGCAAATAGGAAAGCACAAATTTAGACAGTTTTTCGCCATATTTATGTCAATGTCACACTTATGGTATCGCGACTGGGAGAAAACTGTTTATTTAATAAAATGATTTCCTATTTCCTACCATTTTACTAAAACATATAACTTAATATGCACGTACCACTTAAGTACGCTAAAAGAACTGCTCAAATATATTTCCCTATTACTTTATACTCTCACAAACTTTCTTACACTGAAAGGCAAAACTTAATACGTTTACTTCACTTATTTTAAAAGTATCTGCGATCACCAGCGAAGAAATATAGTTCAATAATGTCGAAATAAATACAGGAGCGCCAGAATTGAACGTAAGTTTTATAAAATGGCCACCAATTTGCAATAACAATGAACCCTAAATTGTAATAACGTCTAGGTGTTAAGAGTTTCTTAACGTGGATAGTTGGAGAAAATAAAACAGACGAGACTAGTTAATATGTGGACGTTAAAACTATTAAAAGGTTACGACCCCACTTCTACTGTTACCTACTTTCAGGTACAAAACTAACTACAAAAGAAGGGCCAATAAGACTCTTGAATGATATTAGATGTATAAATACCTTCATCCTACTTATACTATTATAATTGTGAAAGTTCATCCCAACCACGCCGGAACCGCTGAAGGATCTATATAAGGATTGGCATAAGTACAGTAGAAGTCTGAGATAGCACTACTTTTAACGACTTAACACGCGAGCGAAACCGCAGGCGGCAGTTAGTCATTTATATTTCGTACCTAATAGGCGGGTACCTAAAACAAAACAATCCCTATTCCAACCTACCTGGCCAGCGTGGTATAGTAAGCTAAATTCCCTCCACATTCTTTGGAGGAGGCCCAGCAGGGACGTTAATGGGTTGAATTAATGATAATGATGATATTTCTATTTACGATTCCACGAGAGTCTTTGTCGTAGCAATCGAAGATCGTAGACAGTATTGGCGTTTCGTAGCTATGTAGCAGTCTACGGATTTTGTAAGTTACGTAGCACATGGATACCTCATACACAGTGGGCCAGTGCCCATGTAAGTAAGTACCTGCCTATATTAAATAATATTTTTATCTCAATCAAACTTTTAAAAAAAATGGTTAATCGAAAATTATATTAATTTTAATTAGGTACCGTTTGGCAAACTTGTTGGTTCAATTTTCAAGCCTTATTTCCATATTTTTTTCACACCTTCACACTCAATTTCATAATTAGACAGCGCAGCGTTAAATTGTATTATATCTACGGTCTGATACTATTGATAAACGCACCTAATCTAATTTATTAACAAAGAGGCGCGGTTGTGCTATTCTTAGCTTACAGTAAGACGAGTATAATCGAACAGTTTGCTTTTTCCTATGAAAATAACTCGAGATACGCGAATGAATTTCTATAACGCTAAATCTTAAAAGAGACATAATCAACTTGTATCGCATAAGATATTAGGTGTAAACCAAAGTTTGTACGGTACACGAAATCACTAAACTTACTGCTAGAATGATATTATTTCAAAATCTTGATTTGCTATTGCTAATGCTAATGCTGACTGAGATATTTTTAACTCAATGTATACCTGCTTATAATTACATGTCTTTTATCGTAAAAATATGTTCTACTAGACTATATTTTTAGTATTAGCACTAAGTCAGGAGCGACATGTGCATTCTTTATTCTCTTCCTTTTTAGATTTTTTTTCTGTCTATCTGTCTGTACGTATACACGCGATATCACGCAAAAACGACTGCATAGTTATTGAATGCGATTTTCACTAATGTTTGGCTAGTAATACACCATTAGAATGAGATATCAAGCCAATTTGATCGAAGGGAGATCATCTTCCAGGTACGCTGATTACCTTCTATACTACCTACCTTTTAAACCTTGAACTAGAATAAGGTACTTCCAAATTTATGGTGCACGAGTTTGCTTCAGTAACCACTTTCCGTTTAGGTGAAATTTGACAATTGAAAATTAACAATATCTAATTAAAACATAAGACATATTCTGGATATACCTCTTTGTAAGTACCTATATTATGTATATGGAGAAAAAAAATACTTTTGGATTTTCTATTATAAGAGCTATATTAGATGTGTTGTCAGAGTTCATATTTACATTCGCGTGTGCAGATATTTTTGAACGACCTATAATAACGGATATAAATATATGAACACATTGAACACTCTGTCAGCTCATATACCTAATATTGCTTGCTTAGATATTTCGATCACATTTTGATTACCACGAATGCGACTATGAAATTGAATTTCTGTTTTTACATCATTTTGACTACTCTGCAAGTTTAGATCATTATGACGCTGACTGTACATTAGAGTATACACAAAGTACTGTTTGTTAGTTCACAACTTCACACCTCATTTTAATCTGTTTGAACAGTCTTTTGAAATGTTTAATTGATTTACCGAGAATTTTCCTTTTCCTTTCATTTGTAAAACTTGACAGTATCTAATTTTGCGATGTAAAACGATTTTATTGGCAAATAATATGTACAATAGTACCTAAATTAAATAGACTGATTTAGAACCTTTCAGCGTATTTACTGATAAATATTGTTATACCTACTGAATCTGTAGGTACCTAAGGCAAATCTCTTTTATCGCAACAGATCTTTAATTTTATCACTTAATATTATTGTGACCTAAAGATATAAAAGCTTTGAAATGTTTATTTTAGCAGAAATCATGTAAAGGATGGTACAAATTTAATTATGATGAATAGTTTTTACAAGATCCCGATACTTATAAGGTATTATTTGCAATTGCAAAGCAGTCAGGCGCTTATAAAATACGAAAAAAAAATACTTTTATGGCTATGGTTTTTATGGTTGTACATTGGTATCCTCGGCAGCTATTTTGTTTTTTAATTAGGTAAGTAGGTAGGTAACCTACACCTACTGTATGAACTCTCTACTGCTAAAATTCTTTTCGGATATTGGAATGATATTATACATTATTTTATATAAGTATTTAAAATTGGTATTTCGAAGAGGAAAGCCAATCTAGTTCCATACATATGATATATACCTACCTACTATAGAGGGTACCTATGCCTTAGTTTGGATCAGAGATTTTGCCCTACCCTTTATTACAACCAATTTGCAATGTAGCCCCTTTATTCTAACTCGTCGGATGGCTCCCGGATCGTAAACTTTTTCGAATCTTAGTGCGACGTATTTTTAAGGCTTCAGTTATTTAATGTTAGAAAATATAGAAAATCAAAAACTGATTAATATAAGATTATTATATACTAGAAGTCGCGGGGGGCTTCGCTGCCATCGTTCTTTATTTGCCCACTGCTCAGCTTCTATTAGCCGTAGCGTGATGATATAATACAGCCTATAACCTTCCGCGATAAATGGGCTATCCAACACTAAAAGATTTTTTCAAATAGGACTAGTAGTTCCTGAGATTAGCGCGTTCCAACAAACAAACTCTCTAAAATATTAGTAGAATATAAATGATAATACCGAGATATTTATTTCAAACAGAATGAAAACGATGCCCTTGCATTGTTGGAAACACGGGTTGGAAACAAACTTTACTTATATGAATATTGACAGACAGACCAAGGCCCTGATTCTGACTCATCGGATTGCTCCCGGATGGTAAACTTTTTCGAATCTTAGCACGACGTATTTTTACAGCTTAAGTTATTTAGTGTTAGAAATTAGTTTACCGTATAGAAAATTAAAAACTGATTTATATAGGATTCCTTTCTACATCCATCTATTTTTTTAACATTCTGTTTTTTAACTTTAAATAAACTGACAGTTCTGGCCGAAAATATTTCGACAGCTCAGAATCAGGGGGCAGACAGATAAACAAAATATAAAAATTATATAAAACGGAACGTTAATGACAGACGTCAAAATTGTCAAATAAAGAATGAACAAAAACGAAATCTATTACCAAAGTTACAAGTGTCACACATTGCAGCATATTGCAATTTCTATGAAAAAAATTTAAAAAAATTGTGCAGTAAATGACTTTTACATAATACAAAACGAAACTAAGCTATCTACGGACTATCCTGTTACACTTGCTAGAAGAGTCACATTGGTTCTGACCTCAAAATAGGTTAGTATTGGCGATGTGTAGTTAGTATTTATTATACTATTTTGTTATGACTATTCCCTGTATTCGCGGAATTTTACGTAAAATGAGTTCGTCTGCAAGTGAACAATTAGTACCTGTTGGTGTGCGTGGTATGAAAGTTCTGGATCGTGAAAAGTTCCTACGCAAAGTGACTGTTCCCGTTCTTAAGGTCAAAGAAGAAAATCTATCAAAAATCATTAAAATATGTAAGAACTACTTTCTGAAACTTGAAGCTTTCAAGCCTGTGCAGACCTTGGAAGATTTAGAAGATGACTCCTTCAAGAAATGCATTCACTTAACCCCAGAAAAAGTGGTTCAATTTACGGACATCAGTGATAGTGACCGTGCAGCATTAAGTGAGCTAAATATCACTGAAAACAATTTTAGCAATAGAGAAATTCAACTAACGTATGACAATTGTCGATATGAGACAATATTCAAAGCCGTTTTACCTGAAAATGAGGAAAGTGTCAGCGGGTTTTCCCAGATTGGTCATATAATACACGTTAATTTAAGAGAACATTTACTGGAATATCGTCCCGTTATCGGACAAGTTCTAATAGACAAGATAAAGACATGTAGAACTGTGGTAAATAAAAGCAATATCATTGACAATACTTTTAGAAATTTCAGTATGGAAGTTATAGCTGGCGAGGAAGATTACTTTGTAACAGTTAAGGAAAACCGGTGCATATTCCAATTTGATTTCTCCAAAGTTTATTGGAATCCTCGTCTTGGTAAGGAACATGAGAGAATCCTTAGCTATTTACAACCTGGAGATATCTTGTTTGATGTATTTTGTGGTGTTGGTCCATTTGCAGTCCCAGCAGCTAAGCGTAAAACCAAAGTTTTTGCAAACGATTTGAATCCTGATTCATTTAAATGGCTGAATCACAATGCCAAGAATAATAGAGTTAATGCATCATTCTTTAAATCATACAATCTAGATGGAAAAGATTTCATATGCAATGTTTTCAAAGAGTACTTATTAGAATTGTGTAAAGAAACTGAGACTTTAGTAGGAAAGATTCACATAACAATGAATCTACCGGCTTTGGCAGTGGAATTCTTAAAACATTTCAACGGTTTACTAAAAGAGGAAGAATTAGCAAACAAATTCAATAATGAAATTATTGTGTACGTATATTGCTTTGCCATTGGTGATGCTCCCATTGAAGTTGCAAAGGAAATGGTGAATGAAAACATTGGTTGTGATATATCGGCAAATATTATTGACATTTTTGATGTTAGAAATGTGTCACCGAAGAAGGAAATGATGAGAGTTACATTTAAACTAACAAAAGATATTTTAATTGGGATTAGTGAAGATGTGAATGAACCTCCTTGTAAAAAACTGTGTGTTAAGGACTGAGTGTTCTTTAAACTGATAAGTGTAATATCATTGTTAGTTTTAAAACTATGCCTTTGTAATGGTACAAAATAAAGATGATTATAATTAAAAATAAATGTTTCATTTTCCCATAAAAGTTAGTACCTACCCTTTTATGTCCCACTTCTGGGCAAGGATCTTTTTTTCTCTATCAAGCAAACTCAGAGGTTTATGTCAATAAGTTTTTTATAAGTGAAAATCTTAGTGTTGAATAAATGATTTTGTGTTAAAACTCAAGTAGGTACTTATAATTTAAAAGTAATTTAAAATTATTCTATATTAATATTAAATAATAATTCTATAATATTCTGTCCTTTAAATTGTTATACTATTTTTAAACTAGCTTCATTGAGAGCACAGACGAATTCCATTGCAAAGTTATTGTTCATATTCACGCCCCTTAAAACTTTAATTGTAGAATACATATAAATATTGAGTATCACCCTGCGGGACGATTGAAATTACGCCTTGCAGATAAGTGTCTGTTAAACTATCGGAGACTGTCTTCACATTTTACTTTTAAACCTACTTAGTCACAATGCTTTATCTTGTAGCAAGCGACCATACACGGGCAGCTATACTAAAATATATATTTTGCCTTGATTAGGTCTGCAATCGTCAAATTATATTTTAATATGGCCTAATATTCCAAAATATATGTTATCTTTATACATATATATTTAATATATTTCCACATGTTTTGACAGAGCCAATGTGCTTCCTAATTAAGGGGAGCTAGGGCAATGGCCCTATCTACCCAACTCTCAAATTCACCCAACGCATTTGCTCATAGTCTAGACTGACCGCAAATAAAAATTAAAAAAATATATATTTTGATGACGTAATAGAAATATAATACACTCAATATAATACATACGTGTGTGACGCGATGTATTATTAAAAATATTATTACTAATATATTGACAGTAAGTATCTGTGTGTAAGAAGTTGTTCTTTTGTAGGTATATAATAATAATAATATTATATACAAAACAGGGCCATTACCTATTGTATATTACAAGAAGGTGATACCTACGTGATTATAAAGATTGATTTATTGGTTCTTTTATTGGTTTTACAATAACACATATGAATTATATAATTATTAAAACAAACTTATATTATCACAAACAATACAAACTGTTTCAGATTTATATGGTTTAAGTCACGTAACTGATAAAATGATAAGAACTGTGATTCAAAGTCAAGGAAAATGCAAGTACTTAATGGGGTTTTACAATCCATTTCATAGGCAATAAAGTATAAATTCCAGTGATGAAATGAAATGAAATCTCGTTTATTCATCTAGGTTACAAGGTAACACTTATGAAAGTCACAAGATAAGAATGTTTCAGGTTATCCGAAAAGTAGTGTCAGCAAATTTGCCTACGACCAGTTCGCTGACGAGGTGGAGCTATGAGAAGAACTGGCAAGAAACTCACGCCACTCTTTCTATATCTACTTAGAAAGCAGAAATTAGTTGACAAAGTTAGCCTCTTCTCTACTATAGGTCTCTGACCTTTCGCTCATGCATAATCCTGTATAAGAGTATTAGATATCTATCGTAATATTATAAAGCTGAAGAGCTTGTTTGGTTGAACGCGATAATCTCAGGAAATACTGAACCGAATTGGCTATAGGCTATATACCATCACGTTACTACCATTAGGAGCTGAATAATGACCAAACAAAGATCCACGGAACAGCTACAAAATGTAATATAATCTTATAGCAGATAGTAGTGCTAGCGATTTCGAACACAATGTCCAGGTCCACTAACACTGATGGCACGTGATCCTTAATTGTAAACGTAACAAGCATGCAGTTTAAGTTTATAGAACTCCAGAAGCGATGGTGGCTGAATGGATAAGTGTCCGGCGCCGTGCTAAATACGCAGTCCGAGTTCGGTTCCGACCAGCAGTTTGTTTTGTTTTTAAAGTTCTTTATTAGATATCATTATAAAAATTACAATATTGTCACAACACCAGTGTACATTATATCCTAGAGAGTGAACGAGTAAGAGGTAATAGTGCGTTTAACATTAAATAAACTAGCATCTATGTAAATATTACAACAATAAAGAACTATTCCGACCAGCAGTACTATTTTGTGGAATTTATATATACTAGTCATGTGACTTACCTTATGCTAACGGTAAAAGAAAACATCGTGAGGAAACCCATATACCCTAGAAGAAATTCGATGTGTACCTATGTCTGATCCACCAACCCACAATAGGCCAGCGTGTGTGGATTATGGTCTAAAAACCCTCTCAACTCTCTAGATAGAGCAGAGGAGACCCGAGCCGAGTGGGATATTAATAGATTGCTTATGATGATGATAACTTCAGTCAGCGAGTATCTACATGCTAAGTTTTATATGTTTAGCCTAACCATAATCAGGCTGTTAAACATGTGCCTCCTCAAACCTGATCGGGCAGTATCATTGTAAAAATACTTTAAAAGTCGAGAGCAGTTCATGTTTCTTGAAGCATGCTACTTACTTCTTGCTTGCTCTTCCACAGAAACGAGACATATTATGCATCAAAATTTGCGTCGCAAATACCGAACGCGCGGATAAGACCTTAAAATATCAGTCAATTCAGTTTAAACTAAACAAACAAGTTATTGCAGCAAAAAAAATACAAATACAATATATTTTGAAAGTTATTAACCTTTTTTAATTTAGGTACTCTTTGAGTTCAAAGACACGTTTAACTCCACGAAATAAACTGGTTTTTCCCGCTCGGCCGCTCTTATCAAGAGATCAGAGCTGTTAAAACAATATAATTGGAACATCACTACTGAATATATTATTTCCTTTAATCAGCCACTCAGAATGCGCCCCGTAATTAAAACAAAGCAATTAATTCTACAGCCACTTCTATGTTTTTGATTTTAAGTAACAGACTAATGCTGCTCCGTTGGGACGCTTGTTCACTTAGAAAGTGATCAGGTTGAGTTGGCTCTTGTGGGTCTATAAATACAAAGACTTTAGTAAATTTTAGGTTTTGTACATCTTTTTGGACGTACCTACTTATCATACATCACTGAACCCAGCATTTGTTTGACATATTGTCTCAACTTTTTGCTGAATTCTGTTTCGCTGTCCTACTCTAGTGGTTGGTCCGTTATCTTTGCTTTCCACTGGGTATACTTAATTTTTATATTTGATCGTGTTTAATGTCCATTAATTGTATATCTTAGAAACGAGTTTTGGTATCACTTTTAGGTTTGCGGTATTTGTATGGCAGTGAAATCTGATAAGAAATCACATACAAACTCGGGAGCAGTATATCTAAAATTTTAATCGAAGATAATGAATAACATTAGACAAATAATTATTTAGTACTTAGTAATATTACATAATAATTCTTTAGAGATATTAATAATTAGATAAGTCTATGTCTTCTCCTTGCAAATATGATGTAACTCATGTATGGACTTAGTACTTACTATTAATAAACCTATTAACATGATGAAATCAAAAGAAAATCAACTCTAACTCAAAAATACAAGGACGGTATTAGATCAAGAACATGACGCCCATTTCAAGTTTACGATGGCATAACATCTAGAAGAGATCAAAAGATCACATAATAACTAACATAGTAATGCGCAAAAAAATAATTACACTCTTATCTCACCGATAGAATATGAATCTTTACGTTAATCATTCTGTATATAGACGTCGACAAGTACACTTGATAAAACACTGCAAATGAAATAGCAATTTCATTTACGGACAATCTAGCGTCAACCATACATCCAACTTGAGTTCTATACCATAGCTACTGCAATATTAAGAACATTTTTGCTTAAAATATGCTTAACTGCAGCAAAATCTAACCGAAACTATCATTATTTTATATAAACATTGATATTAAAAATTTAACTCTTATAAAAATCGAATTCGTAAATACAATGGAAGTTCTCGGTCGTGTGACAGACAGAAATCTTTTGTACGTACTATGTAAATATTTGGTTGTAATTGTATATGTACTGGTGTGTGCGTTAGTAATGTTGGTTATTCTGTCTGCAGTTCTGCACGAGACTTGACGAAAAAAGAGTTCAATATGGTGCTACCTGATGTCAATGGCGCTTTAGAAGAAGCTGAACAGGTTAGTGTTGTTTATAACGTTAATATTGAATAGTAAAAATCAGAACTAAACGAGAATAAATAATACGATTCCGAGTCTTTGTCATGTGAAAGTGAATTTGTATTGTTGTTGGTTTTTCGCGATGTGTAATAAGTGTATCGGTAACTCATTAATGTTTATACTTACTCAAAACAAAACAAAAAACAGGTTCGAAACTGGTAGTTTATAAACGCTTTATCGATTTGTTGGTGGACAATAATCGCACGATGAAAAACATCATCTTATAGCAGACAGCTGCTGCATAAATGAGTATTAAAGGAGTAGCACAGGCTCCTCAGCTCGTCTCACAATATTTAATATCTAAATGAAAAACCAAGATTTTACGCATAAATTATGATACAGAATCCAGTTGAATAGAGGACCTGCCCCCTGATTCTGACTCGTCGGATTGCTCCCGGATCGTAAACTTTTACGAATCTTAGTACGACGTATTTTTACGGCTTATGTTATTAAGTGTTAGAAATTAGTCTAACGTATAGAAAATTAAAAACTGATTAATTTAAGGTTTTTTCCTACAACCATTTATTTCTTTAACAATATGTTTTTTAACTTTAATTACACTGACATTTCGGGTCGAAAATTATCCGACAGCTCAGAATCAGGGGGCTGGTCAAGGTTTCGGAGAGCCGTTGGTAAAAGGAGGCACAGAGGTGCACACTATGGAAAAAGTTAGGTAAGGCCTATGTCTAGCAGAGGGCGACTATACAGGCTTAAATGATGATGATACTAAAGGAAATAAAATTATCTTACAAGAGTAATATCTTGCGCTGTTTTGCCACTGAAGAGGCCGTATATTTAAAAATAAAAGTGTAAACATTTACAAGAAAATTCACTGAAAATGCAGGTGTTTTCGTACTGATAAAACTTCAATTCAGTGTTGTTAGTTTTACATTTGTTTTTATTCCTTCGTTTTTGAGTGGTTTCATAAAGTATTCGAAATCTAAAATTAAAACTATAGTTTTGGTGTATGTGTATACACCATTCTAATAATACGTATCTACAATAAAAATAGTAAAATATATATCATCAATAATAATATAATAAACACACACTTTCTCTTATTCCCAATCTCATAATGCCAAAAAAAATACGAGCAATGGTATTCTTTTGGCAAAGTGATCGAAGAAACGTATAGAGAAAGTTCAAATGCTCATCCAAACCTTTAGAGCCATTTTCGCAATACCAGTATTTTTTTTAAAGATAGCGCTGTGTCCTAATCTACGTGATCATCGAGATTAGAGATCCAATTACGTACCTGTTGAGTGATGTACCGACATATCTATTAATATAGATAGAAGCCTAAAGTACAACGTAGCTATATCTATTAATAACTTATCGTGAATAACAGTAACCTTGACCAGTTTTTGCGTGAGGATTAGAAATCATGTTGTTTGAATGCCGAGTTAAACTGTTGTTTATTTGAAGATTATGTTTTTTGTCACGTTAATATTAATATTTCGCTCAGAAGTTTTGTCTTGGCTGTACTACTTAGATAAAAGTAAGTACTTAAAAGTACACATAGGTATCACCGTCGTGGTATAAAAAAATTACTCAAACAATACGCCCTTATTACAGGTAGTAATGAGATCATGCGTCATTTAGGGACGTAGAAGGCACAATGTACCTAAGGTTGCCAACCGTACTATAATATATAGTATTGTACTATATTTCGGGTCTGCGTACTATATACTGTTGAAGTAATATATAGTACGCAAAAATACTATATTTTCAACACCGAAATCTAACAAACAAATCCTTATTTTTAAAATTTATGAACGCGCTTTTACATTAACTTTTAAGTGATGCGTGCGTGTTTCAAACATTGATAGAAAATGCAAGAAGACTGCAAAAAAATATAGTTTTAATATAAATAAGACACCATAACAAATTTATCATTGTCTATTTTTTATAGCTTATTTTGAGAAATACTGTATTTCACCGAAGAAATGTTGGCAACCCTAAATGTACCATGGGGTATTGGTTAATCGGTAATAGTTCGCTTGTCGTTGCATTATGCACATTTGATCACTTCAAATACCTTCCTCTCTAACCCACTAATCGCGGCTACTGTAAATACTCAATACGTTTATTGCACACTATATTGTAATAAAGATGTTTTAAATTTAGAAAAATCAATTTGTCTGACATGAAATTTCAATCAGCTTCCATCGGTTTTGTCGCGATCTGATTCTAGTGTTTGTTTTTTTTTCTATGTCAGCTTTTTATTTACGTTTTCGCTGTCACATTGCTTCGTTAAACTAACAAACATAAATAAAACTTAAATTAGAATACAGGATTTTTTAATCCCACGTCTTTGTATGTACGCGTGGGTTGATGACCCTGTGCAGTACGTATAGGTAGTATTTGTGAGGGATTGCTAGCACTAGCTGCAGTTATACTCCAAAATTTAAAAACAATGTTTATTTTCTAAAATAGTGTCAATGTATTCTGTGTTTCTATTTACATTATTAGTATCTATAATTAACATTTATTTAATTTAAATACAAACATGAGTCATTGTTCATTATTTAGTAACTAGACCAAATAGACCCGTGAGTCATCAATTCAGAATCCATATTTTAACTGGAATTTGACACTTATTGTGTTACAAACATCGAGGTTAAGTAAAATACACCAGGTCCGTCCATAGATGGGTTACCTTTTGTATCATTTTCAATCTCAAGGATAACCATATTTCGGAAGGCATGTTAAGCCGTTGGCCCTTTTGTTTTACTATTTAATATGATAGGTATTCATCAAGTAGGTATATTCTAAAAGTAGGGTCTGCTAAAACCCCAATTTATAAAAAGATAGGTACGTCAATAAAATTATAAGTTGTCTTGGACTTAATCTATATAGAAGCCACAAAACAATTTTTATTTTAAAGAAGTTTATATTCATACATATAAACTAATCATACTAGTCAAAAATTCGCTGAATGAGAATGTCTACGAAAACATAATTACCGTAAAACTTATGGCCTCTATTTAGATGATTATGGCTTGCGATATAGCGTCAAGGTGCAACATTCATTAAATAATAATGTACTTATAGCTCAATATTTTTTGTGACCTCATTTAAAAAAAGACCATGTCTTTCAGTCATTGAAACCGTACGAAAGTATTATGTCCTAGATTCCTAAGTGAAACACATATTTTTATTGGGCCCAGACACAGTGGACTAAACCATCTAAGGCCCGTGGAAAATAATGAAAGGGGCCTTTCCTTCAAATAGGTTTAAAATTTAGGGTAGGTACTCTTATGGTTGCAGCCTCACGGGCTTAGGGCCCCTTTTGGCCGCTTTGCCACTATACAGTTATGCCACAGCATACAGTTATAGCTATTTTGGGTCTAATTTGGGTCCAGAAATTTTTCCCAAAGCTTAAGTACCTATTATTAGCAGTTCTTTGTTAAAAGGAAAATTAGAAAGTTTTGAATATAACAAGTGTAGATAATTGTGAATACGTAGCTGCGTGTCTAAAACGTTAACTTATATTAAAACAAACTTTTCATTGCAGGTCCTAAAACAATGCTTCAAACAATACGAATTAGACGAAGTATTTCTATCATTCAATGGCGGCAAAGACTGCACAGTGCTACTAGACATAGTAATAAACGTATTAAAAGAAATATACAGAAAAGACACTATAGCTAGCGAACTTAAAGTTATGTACATTAGAACGGGCGAAACCTTTAACGCTATAGAAAGGTTTGTAGAGAATATTGAAGACAACTACGGAATCAAAATGATTGTAGCAGAAGGAGACCTCAAAACTGCACTGGATCATTTGTTGACGAAAGATCCGAAGATTAAGGCTTGCTTAATGGGGACGAGGCGAACAGACCCGTATTGCGAAAATTTAAAGTTCATTCAGGTAATTGTGTGATTGTTTTTGTGTTGAAACAATGCTGTGAATAGTCATTAGTATAATATTTAGCTTACGCCTATTTTCCAACAGAGGGGTAGGCAGAGACAATTTCCTTCCACAAACATCTTTCGCTTCTTCAACATTCATCAATCTTTTCATACATTCTTGTCGGTTAAGGGTACTCCTAATCTGTAATTTCTTTAGAACGTCTCCGATTTGGTCATGGGACGTTCTTCTAGGACTTCCCCTTCACATTCGCCTTATATATTTGTTTAATCACCTATACTTCATTCTCTTTCATTATGATAACGGTACATAATTCTATGCAAATAATAATGAACATTGAAAAAGTTAAATATGTAGGTATGTATGTCATAATCGTAGCGTTTAGAAAGAAGTGGTCTCTATCTGTTTCCCAACAGAGGTAAACAGCACTTCCTGAGTGATGTGATCGTGATCATTATGTACTCGTATTTATGAACTGCATTGGAGTAGCTTTTAGCTTAGGCTTTTGTTGTAATCTGAAACTAGATAAAACGTCTCCTTTCTAAAGTCTTAAGTAATTTCAATACAAATGATTTAATTTTCATGTTGAAGTCAGGGAACACTCCAGAAGGATCTTGATTCACCACTTTCAACGCACTATCGAAATCAATATTTTCAGGCAACAGATCCGGGTTGGCCGCAGATAATGAGGGTGTCCCCGCTGTTGAACTGGTCGTATCATCAGATCTGGAGTTATATACTACAACAGAACGTGCCTTATTGTTTACTATATGAAAGAGGGTAAGTTGTTATAAACATGATAAACAAATACTGATTGATAATTAATCTTAAAAACTAAATATAATACTAGTAGCTAAAATTAAATATAATCTGTGAAGAAAACTCCAGCCATTTTTGGCTGGCACATCGAATGAGAGAGACTGAAGTTATAAAAATATGTCATAATAAGATTTCTAAACTGAAAACTTTAAAAAAATTCCAACATGGGCAGAAAAAATTAAAATATCTTCCCTCCTAAAGTGGCCTAAAGCGATGATGGCTGAATGGATAAGGGACCGGCGTGCAAATCACGCGGTCCGAGTTCGATCCCGACCAACCAGTACCAATGTGGATTTCACTTTGTGGAATTTATATGTACTAGTCAAGTGACTTACAGTCTGCTAAGGGTGAAGGAAAACATCGTGAGGAAACCCACATACCCTAGAAGAAATACTATGAGTATGTCAGATCCACCAACCCGCACTAGAGCCAGCGTGAGTGGATTATGGCCTAAACCCTCTCAGCTCTCTAGTTAGAGGAGAGGAGACCCGAGCCCAGCAGTGGGACTTAATGGGTTGCTGATGAAAGTAGCTTAATAAATGTAATGTCTCAATGATATTGTTTACAGGTATACCTCAATAGGTAGCATGCACAACACACAACCGAACCCCACACTAGCATTCGTGGACCCTAACGGTCGCACTACCTACCTACCCGCCTGGCAGCTCAAAGACGGTTCCTTAGAGAGGGCGGGTCGCAACACCGCCCTAACAGCTATTAACGGACATAATGACCATAGAGAAGAACACGAAGTTTGACCCTAAGTACTTATAAATAGAAAATATTATCGAATATTTATTTTAACATCGCATTTTCTGTGAAAAACGTCGTAAAACATGAGGACTGTAGACCATTTTGCATCTTGTGATGAATAGCATAAGGTTGAAATTTATTTGGCAATTCTTGATCTGAATTTAGGCCAGTTTACATCTTAAAGATTAGCTACAATAATTAAATTTTAACTTAACTAGACTGCTAAAACTATTAGGGCAATGAAAAAATAATTGACAGTTTGTCCGCTATTAACATGTAGCATTCAAACAAAATGTTAATAAAATAGTAGATAAATGCTTTTATGTAAATAGAAATATTACTTATTTATAGATTTGCTCTCTAATCGTGAAATATAATTAAATATGTCACATTCGGAAAAATATAAATGGTGTTGGTAATTATAACAATAGCACCATGTATATGGTTCAAACGTTACAAAAATGTTATTACAATGGTTACAATGTCGAGCTAATTTCTCTAGATTTTACTATACCATTTTGCTCAAATATATTGTAAACAATCATTTTATAAATGTCTAGATAATCGTGTTGAGCAATTACATAAGTCGTATCATAATTACATTGCTTTAATGCCTACTGAATTATTGTTGACATTTTGACGTAACATAATTACTGTTAGTTATAAATCCGTTAAAATAAATTATTTACAAAATATTAGTATCAATACAATGAGGAAGTTTTGGATTTTTTCTTAAATAAATTCTCACTGTCAATTGTTCGATAAACATTTTATCAACATACCCATGGGTATTTTGGTTCACGAACTATTGAAAACAAATAACAAATCTAGAACAGCTAATGAATACTTGAGAATGATATCAACACACAGCCAAAACAACTAAGTCTAGAATATCTGAAATTATTATTTTTATAACGTAATTCATCCACCTAAAAAGGTTTTTTGAAAGTTTCAACTATATAATAGTGGAATTCTATTGATTTCACATTTTATAACTTGTAAATTGCTGACCGGCTACGTGACTGACCCCAACAAAATTCGGACACAATCTAATTTTATCGATCACACATCTCAAAAGATCAACCCTATCCGGTTTTTCTTCGGTTACAGTCTTCACTCCTTATACTCGTCTCTAACACACTTGCTGTACAAAGTTTGAAATTGACTGCATGCAACTATGTATTGCAACAAGCTGAGCTTTATAAACATTCATACATGATATAAGTCAGTGGCGGTGCCAGGCCATAAGTATACGATATTACTAAAATCGTCTTTGTGATATTTCTTACATTTCCAGCCTTATATTGAATGAGACTGATGTATTATGAGTTTAATTGCCAATCAAATGTTGACATTAAAGAAAATACTAAGCTTACTTACTAGCTTATATCATACTGATAACGTATTATTTCATTGGTGAAAATTTCGAAGACCACCCGTATACGGAAACTCACAAACATTGCTTCTAAAATAATAATTAAAACATAAAATAACCTTTCACTCTGTCGTCTCGCAATACATCATGCAGCCATACCTGTATATAAGGGGGCTCCTAGGATTCCGGACGACCCCCTTATTTTCAATTAATTATTGTTTAAAAGCATGTGCAATTAAATAATTGAATCCCGGACAAAAATAAATATTATATACATGTAAATTTGTCACTCCCCTTGTGAAAGCCACAGCAAATATATAGATCCAGACCATGCCTCTCTGCTGGGGTCACCAGCAGAGTTGGGCCTCTAACATACGTAGTAGTGTATACATGGTACACGCAAACGTGCGATTGCGTGCTACCGCCAAAGTTTCCTTTTTATTGACAATTGCTAACGCCTAACGTCGCCGCTGATATAACATAGATATTAAAATAAAAACTTCGGCAAACACTTAATAAACTAAACAGTAGGTACTTAATTATAAAAATCTGCCAGAATACATAATTGTATACACATTGTCTTGTTCATACTTCATATCAAATATGAAGTTATCTGTGATTATTTATTTATGTATATTTTTAATAATACAAGTTAGTTTAAACTAGTGTTAATCCTGACATGTAAACACCATCAGAATTGTCCAAGGCATTTTTCATATTAGCGTTAAAAAATACCCAAGTGTTTGTAATTAATTTAATTAGGCATGCGAATTCGGTATGATTGCAAGCCTTTCTAACGAATGTGGATAGCGTAATTCAAATACGTTATAAAACGCTTATTTGTAAATGCTCTTACGATTTCCGATTTACTATAGTTCAATGAAAGGTTTTCCCAGACATCTCACCCGCACCGAGAAACACCTAATCGCCCAGACATAACAATGTAAATTCAAAACTTAATATTTCGTAGCCCAGGACATTATAGAAATTGTAATATGTTTAGAACTATCTGTTTTACTCAACTTTGACTTAGATGGTGTAATAATTTAAAAAAGGATATGTATGTTGTATCCCTTTGGCTTATTCCCGCCGCCCCACGATTTTGCTCCCAAGCGCTCTAAGACTAAAATTAAATATTATTATTTTGTAAAACAGTTCCCAAAGGCCGAACTTTATAAACTAAAAATCCTTGGAACTCCTGGTAATAAATTATGGAAAAATAAATTTTGGAGTTCAAGAGATTTGGGGCGCACGGGAATAACTCGAATGGAATGGGGCTTAACAAAGTAGAGCTAAGACCTTAGTTGCAAATTCGACATTCCATTGCTCAACATTGATTTATTAAATAATTGTTAATTTAAATGTGGTCATTTTTCAAACATTTGATAAAAATATCGACCTGAAATCGATTGTCGACGTTTTGACAACAATATCGACCTCGACCAATCGAATATCGAGATTTTAACAATATATCGATCTCGACCAATCGAATGTCGATATTGCAAAGGTCTCAAGGTTCGTTTTTATACACATCACTATATCTGTTTGTCGGAGTATAACGTAATATACGTTATTTAGTATAATTGTAATTAGATTAGTACAAAATGATGACGAATTAAATTATTATTATTATTAAAATATGATTACTCTTACTACTTATTAGTGAATTATTTCAGTGTTGTGTTATTTATTTTAAACCTTTTTGTTTATATTAAGGTCACTTTCACATTTGCGTTTGAAAAATCTGGTATACTAATGAACAAAATGTAAATTTAGCTTGTAATACAAACATACCACTTTAGTGAGCCAGTCCTATTTTTGTTTTCCTTTAATTTACGATGAGTCGTATGGTTACCATTTTGAACACTGTTGTTTCAGCACGTTTTATTTTTTGTTGCAATAAAAATACTACAACCTACTAAGAATAGTTTTTATTCCTATTTTTTAGTCTGTCCGCAAAATTAAAAAGTAGAAGAATTTATCCTGTTTCATATGGCATGTACCTACTTACATATTTATTTAAACAGTTGGAACTGTTTTTATGTTTTATACCTGTTGCGCGGGGCTTGCTCCCGTGGATCTTTGTACTCAGCTCCTGTTGGTTGTAACGTGATGTTATATCGCGTTCCTTGGTATATGGGCTGTCTAACACTAAATTTTTATTTCAAATCGGACCACTACTTTCTGAAATTAACGCGACCAACCAATCTCTCTTCAGCTTTATAATATTAGTATAGAAAAAACTTCAACAAACAAACAATTGTTTTCACATTGAGTACTAGAAATATGATGGTAAAACCGAGTGTATTTTTTTTATCCCTTTAACGGGCATAGGGAACTATTTTCCCACTACACCAACCCAGGTAAAGTTGAAATAAATTTAAACTGGCAAGTCCCTGACCTACAATATTTTAACAAAAAAAAAAATTTTATAAAATACTTTTTTTCAGTTTCAGTGACTTCAATTTAATTTTCCGTAAAGTAGTTTCTCACATTACACCAGGCCCACAGTTTAAACGTAAAATTTTTCATTCATTTTCGTATTTCTTAGAAAGGACATGCTAACCAAACGAAACCAGATAAAAAAAGTTAAAAAAAAATTAACCTTTATTTTTTATTGCTATGGCTATATACACAAATATCTAAGTAAACTTAAAACTATGTTTGATTTCCCGTATTGTTAGGTTTTACATGCTTTCTGTAAAAATCTTGGAACATCTGTACATCTTCCGGTTTGTCATCTGAAAAGAGAGATGATAAATTTAATGAAAGGGATTACCACAATCGTTGATTCCCCGGCTGAAGTAGAATTAGCCTGTGGTCTACATACCGTCCATGATACTGCAATAAACCCCCCATATAGATATGGTCTTAATCTGTCACTACAAGAAACATAGATGTTCCCTCCGATCAAGGATACATATAATATTCTACGACATTCACACAGCGCCATCTAGTTCCAAAGTAAGCAATTATATTTGCTTGTGTTATGGGTACTAAACAACTGATATACTACTTAAATACATTTTGTTTTGTAAATACATACATATTATAGATAAATTACACCCAGACACAGAACAAACCTTTATGCTCATCACACAAAGATATCTCCTGGGTGGGGATCGAACCCACGACCTCCGGCTTAGCAGTCAGGGTCACTAACCACTAGACCAACAGGCCAGTCAAATAAATAATGTTAGTACCCCATCTAAACCCGTGGGTGTCGTAAAAGGCGACTAAGGGAGTAACTTTATGCAGACAAGAGCACAGAGAGTACTGCACAAGAAAAGAAAAATTCGAAACAAGCCCTATACCGACCAGCATCATCAATCAGCCCAACGACGTCCACTGCTGGACATAGGCCGTGGTATAGTAGGCTAAATTCCCTCCACATTCTTTGGAGGAGACCCGCGCCCAGCAAAATGGGCCGTTTATGCGTTGAAATGATGAACTCACTATGCCATTATATCAGCCCAATGACGTCCACAGCAAGCAGATTTACATCTCATAAACTGCTAAACCAATATTGATAACAGAATCTATGTAAACATAAATATATTATCATACCAATCTCTGGCTGGTTCTCCGTGCCCTCCTCGTCGCTGGAGCTCTCATTCGCTGGATGTTTCAAATACATGTCGCTAAGTTCACGTCCGCTGGACACTTCCTCTATGAGGCTCTCCTTATCTATCACCGTATCTTCTGGTCCTGAAATAATAATATGTCTTCACTTATGATTTTGTAGAAGACGGTATTATTATTTATGTATAATCAAAAATATTGTTAACAATAATGATTAAGTTGTTATACCTTTATTTTTTAATTCTTCTTCCATCCGTTTCTCTTCTTCTAATTTCTCAGCTCGCATTTTTAGCCAGTCTGCTCTGTATTCTCTGTGAATTTAAAAGTAAATATTTGTTTTATTTTTGTATATTTTTTAACTCTGCATATTTATTAAAATAAAGGTAATTAGTGAGAAAATACAAATTTATTTAAGAGAAGTACATAGTGTGACGCTTTTTTCCCCAAAAGAGTAGGCAGAGGTTTATCACACCTACATTTCGCCAGCTATGTTAGGTCCTATGTAATAGGGAGCGAGCCTATTGCCATGAACTGGGCACATTTGTTTCCAAACTCCGGGCTGATACTGATATATTCATGATAGAAAAACCCAATACCATAATTAGAAGAAAAAATATAAATCATTTCCTAAACTGTACTTTTTCAAGGTATCCATTGCAACAATTAATGTTTAAATTTTCATCAAAGTTTATCATACTTTCTATCACATCTACATCCCAAAAATAGTTTAATCATAAGACTTACTTTTCATATTCTACTGCTGCTTCATCAACCAATTTGAAAAATTCATCTAGGCCCTGGAAACAGTATAAGAGAGGGTTAGTTGCGGAGGAACTGTTTAGCATTTCCAACTGTTATAACCTAAGTATATAGATAGGAAGAAGAAAGAAAATCTATTTATTGGACAAATTATTTAGATGACGATGGCACTAATAAAGGAAAGGCATAGCGAATCATTAGCAGGCGCATTGAACGCGATATAATTATTTAAATTTAGAAATTTATTTACATGATCACAAAATGTTGGAAGTAGTAATAGAAGCTCCATTATTTGTTTCTTAGTAAAGATTCTTTGACGACACGTCATTGCCACATTTTTAACACATTGAACGCCAGACTGCAGACACAATAGAAATTTAATTGTTTGTCGGACAACGGTGTCCGACATGGCGTTTAAAGACTTAATGATTTGATCGAATCAAAAACCATTCCGTAGGTTTAGAGAAAGATTAACATTTACTTTTAAACTTCTGGTTACACCGGCCGTGGTCACAAGTTGACTGCTGCTGACTGACCACGGCCGGTGTAACCTGGTCGAAATGTCAAGCACCATAAGGTATGTAAACACCTAAATCATAATCGTGTGAATTCCCATTTAAAATTAATAATTATTAACATTATATTTTAACATTTATTTTATCATCATCATCATCATCATATCAGCGTCCACTGTTGAACATAAGTCTCACGTAATTTCCGCGTGGAATTAATTGATTAATTAATTTACTAATTTGTGGCAGAACATTTATTTTTGTCAAAAAAATTTGCATTTGTAAATAGATCATTACTAACTTGTCCCGTATGCGCGCTAACTCCACAGCACTTGAGATCAGAGTAAAACGTGTCTAGTGCTAACGCCATAGAACGCGTCAAGTTGTCTATATATGTGTTTCCACCCTCTGTCTCTCCTGAGCCGTCCGCTTCCAACGCCTCTTGGAATGCTTCGAAGTCACGCATCCAATCTACTGCGTATGAGTTATCCACTACATCAGTCTGAAAAAATACACTAGATAAATAAAAAGGAATATATATACTAAAGGATAATATAGCATCACGCTTTTTTCTACGAAGGGGTAGGCAGAGGTGTATCACATCCACATTTCGCCAGCTATATGGAGTAGAGACGAGTGTATTGTTATCAACCCGAATCTTTTGTTTTTCCAAACTCAGTTTCAAAATTTTAATACTAGAATTTCATGAAAGAATGGGAATGGGACCCAGGACCTCTCTCACACAGCAGCCATATACACTGGCCACTATGCTATCAAGGTAGTTGAGAAACAAATGAGTCTACGAAATTTTCTTGATACTACAAGTGATAACTGGGATCAATGGCTTATGTGTCTTATGTAACAATGATGTCCAACATGGTGGGGCCGAAGAAAAGATGTATTAATAAGGTATCCGATATTACTAATATTTTTGTAACCTTATAGTAAGTACAACCTTTATATTGCTAACATATTGTCTATTTCAAACTATACATTATGTAATACCTTTATAATTAGATGCTTGATAATATTAACTGCATAATTCCGTCATATAAGGCTTAATTTCTACAATATCAAATTAAAATTATGGCCAAACTTTAACACAAATTATAATGCATTCAAAATAAAAATAAATTACCTTATTCATAACAACAATAAATGGTAACCTCGTTTTGTACAGTATAGAGCAGGCATACAACATATTTGACATGAACGTGACCGGAGACACACTGCGTACTGTATCCATTACATACACTACTACCGTTGGACAAGATGATGCTAGAGTTTCCGTTACTATGGTACCTGATGCTGACCATGTGAACACTTCTATTTGTCCTGGAAACAGAAAATATCTTACTATTCATTCATCATCATTATCATTTCAACCCATAAACATCCCACTGCTGCGCACGGGTCTCCTCCAAATATTGGGAAGGGAATTTGTTTTGAACTTTCCTTATTAATTCATTATCCATTTTTTATTTAAATTAATAAAATTTATTCTTTTAAATTATAAATGGTTAAAATATTTGATTTTCTAGATATAATATTTCTGCTAAACTTATTTGTAAACTCCCTCGAAAAGTTATAACATAGAGCTTCCCAGTACAATATGGTCTTTCAAAAAACATTGATCATAGAACAATAGAGACCTTTGATTACAAACACTGATTGAAAAACTGTTATTCATATTTAAAACAAAAAATATCTTACCAGGTGTATCAATAACACAGTACTTATGTTTCTTGCCAGCCTTCTCAATCAGATTGACAACTTGTCCGAACTTTGTTGAAAATAAATTGAGAGCGGTCACAATGCCACCATTGGGGCCCAGACCATATTGCTTCATAACTTCCTTATAGTTCACTGTGTCTCTTATGTCTGTAAACATAAATATCATAATTATTGTTTACTTAGGCCAACATGAGTGGATTATGGCCTAAACCCTCTCAGCTCTCTTGTTAGAGGAGAGGAGACCCGAGCCCAGCAGTGGGACTTAATGGGTTGCTGATGATGATTGACTATTTAAATTTTTACTAAGATGCAACAAAAATGTTATAGACAACAATTGCTCGAAACTCAAAGAAAATATAATTAAAAGAACATAGCTTAGGAACTATGTAAGTAAATGAAATAATGTTTTTGTAGTGATTAAACTAAACTTTATTCAATCTATTTCAGTTTTTTAAGTAATTGTTACCCCACTTCGTCCCACGGTTGGGCAAAGTCCTAATTTCTGTTTTCTTCGCTCATATTAATTAACACATTCAACAACAAACTATTTTAACTCACCTATATTGGCTGGATAAGGCACTTCACGACAAGCCGGATCCAAGTTAATAAGATAAGGTCTAGCACCTTCCACGACTTTTCCTGCTAGCCGTCGGGTAAATGACGTTTTGCCAGCACCTGCCATACCTACACAACCATACAATATTATGTTGATATACATGAAATCAGTGAAATAAATTGCAAACATCAACAACAAAATTCTAACCTAAAATAATCAAACATATCGGTTTCTTTGAGTCCTCGTCCATGCTCTCAGGTATAGTTTCACTGGTAGCCATATGTGTAAAGTAATGTAATATTTATTTATCCCAATAATTAGGTTAAAAAGACAACACACATTAATTTTATTATTTATTTTCTACTGCGTACAGTATTCGTATGCGATTTTGACTGATAAATAATGAAGTGACATTAATGACATTAGTGATTAGTTCAAAATCATGGATGTACCTCCTTGTTCAAAATTCAATGCAACGCAAACTTCCCCACCACGCTGACCTCAAATATACAATAAATATGCAATTTGTGTTATTGTGGTTAATTGTTCTTTTCAATTTCTTCTTTTTCTTTCAGTTCTACCAATTGTAAAATAATTATCATCATCAATTCATCACCTTACATCATCGATCTTCCATACAACTATCCATATAGAACATACACATACATCATCGTATCAGCCCAATGACTTCCACTGGACATAGGCTATACATACATAGAGACAGAGAGAGAATGTAATTGAGGTTCCTTTTATATTCATAATGCATTGATTGTAGATGCAGCAGTAGAAAATATTTATCACATTTCCGAAGAAAAAAAAAGTGGGCCAGCCACATAGCGTGCAGAGCTGACGGCCAATGGGGCAAAAAAGTTCTGGAGTGTCGACCACGCATTGGAAAGCGCAACGTGGACCGACCCCCGCCACTGGACTGACTCGTAAAGGTTGCGGGTGGCCGTTGGATACGGGCGGCACAAAATCGCTCGCTGTTGCGGAAATTAGCCTATGTTCAACACCCATTAGTTTCCTAATTAATCTATAACAATCACCAATAATAATATCGTATTCTTAAAAAAACATTTTATTTTCTCTCTTAAGTCAAGATATTTATAATACAGATTATTTACATTATCTACAGCTTAGAGTAACATTTATGTTTCTTTTTCAAGGTTTAGAAACATTAAAGGGTACATGTGGCCGAGTTTGCAGATTCTTTTCTGTATGACTAATCTTAAGGTGTCTGTGTAAGTAGCGGGCGGCTTGCAAGTAGACGGATCGCGCCAGTGAAGACCTGCATACAAAAATTAAATTACAGATATATATTTATAGAGATAGATACAATTATAATTATATTCATAACATAACGGGATCCAACTAAAAAAATTAAAATTTTCTATAGGGATGTAGCTAAGTTTTAATTATAAAAATACGCTCCCATTTGGCTTCGCCGCAATTCAATAATGTAATGTAATTATTTATATAAAGGGATAAAATAGATAAAAACAGATCTGGGCGAATTTTGATACAGGGTCCATTTTAAGAACTACAATCGAAGTGATACAGAACATTATAATTTCATTGCATTAAATAAATAAATAAAAATATTCTAAAACGGTTACCTGTAGCATCACACGTGAACAATGCTGGAGAAGGCACATGGTCTCGTGTGTAATTCCACAAACAATCACGTAATACTTGCACAAGCTGTAACATACGGATAACGCCCTGTTTCACTATTGGCAGATACATAAGTGTCTGATAAACTACCTATCTAATACTTAAATATTTCACAGATTTTATATGGCAAATATAGGTATCAATAATAATCTGTCAGGTAAGTTTTGATAGGTTATCTTTTTTAATATTTTTTTTTATATAAGTAAGTTTTTAATTTAATGTAAGTGGTGAAACATAGCCTAAGCTTTTATTTTAAAGAACAAAGACAATAGAGGAAAGTGAGAAAAATGTAAGTCTAATAAAAACCATCGTTACCTCACTAGCAGTAAGTTCGGGAGCAAGTTCAAGCATATGACTCAATGGATGCGGTAGTAATTGGCCCAAAGTCATGGTCGATAATAACTCTGTCAATGCCATCCGCTCCTTCGCCATTTCTACTGATTGAGTGTGGCGGTCTGAAAAAACAACATAAAATTAGGTTGGTATTCTTAATTCCACTATAAAATAATTAATATAAATAAAAATTAATGATTCAATGTGTTGCAGCATGCAAAACTTGAAGAGGGCTTTACTAAGAAGGCATTTTTAATTTTTTTTTTGAAAGATGACTACGATACAAAACTACAAAAATGGCCTGTCCAAGCCGCTCTATATTTACTTATATTATACAGTAACATCAGCTAGTAACAAAAAAAACTGTACCCAAGTAAGCTCTGAAGCGGTGCAGCAGCGTGGCGGCGGTGGCGCGCAGCAGCGCGGAGGCGAGGCACAGCGCGGGGCGCGCCCCCCCCGCGCGCCGCAGCGCCGCGCGCGCCACCGCGCAGTTCTCCAGCGCGCCGCGCATGTACAGCTCGCGCTCGATACTTACTTGCTACAATAAAACACATGTTTACAGTAACTCAAATCTCGTTTTTCATCATCATCAAGCTTCGTACAAGGTTGAACGATTAACTCAGCCTGTCCGAGTGAAGCGCGGCACGTGCAAATTATAACTTAAGTTACCCTGACTTGGTGTAATGAGCATGATTGTTTGTTCGGTGTCTGGGTGTAGTTTATCTATAAAGTGTATGTATTTACAAAAACAAATTAAGTAGTATATCAGTTGTTTAGTACCCATAACACAAGCAAATATAATTACCTAATTTGGGTCTAGATGTCGCTGTGTGAAGGTAGTAAAATATTAAGTTACTGGACTATTCGAAAAGTCAAAGACGAAAGAGTAATCGATTATTTTTAGCAGCCACCTTGCCTCAAAATAATATTTTTTATAAAATAAGTAAAGTAAACAAAAATTACCTTAGTAAAATCTTCATCGGGCCAAGGTAGTCCATTGTACATGACATCTGGTGATATTAGCTCGACTAGCAGTAGGGAAATAGACGTAGCGCCTTCGACGACACCACTATTTCCGTCCTGAAAATATACTATTCATTAATAGAAATATATTTATGAAACTATTTTTATAACCGACATTTTGGAGTAACTTTTCATTTGATATGCCGGGAGCTTCGCTGCCGTTGGCCACTGCTCAGCTCCTATTGGCCGTAGCGAGATGTTATATAACTTAAAGCTTTGCTTGATTGGCTGTCTAACATCAAAAGAATTTTTCAAATCGGACCAGTACTTCCTGAGATTAACGCATTCAACCAAACAAACTCTTCAGTTTTATAATATTATTATAGATATAATTAATACTAATTGATTATTTAGTCTGCCAATATTTGGGCAGCAAAATCAATGTAAACCTGCTTTGCAATATTTGGCCAACCATCTCGACCTTCTTTCATGGTCTGCTGCGGCGAGTCATCTAATCGTTTAAAAACTATTAATTGCAGCTGAAAAGTACGAAATCAATAACTTAAAAACTGTCTTCTTCTTCTTCTTTGGCCAACCCTTTTCCCGGTTAATCCAGAGCCGAGTTTCCTTGTACACCTACGCCAGAGAGCTTTATTCTGACTTGTTTGTGCAGTCTGTGAAATATCTTAAAAGCTATCAATTTTCAATTGTCATTTTAAATCAGAGTGTAGATCGAATTAAAACATAAATCTATTACACACTCAAACTAAAAACAAAAAGTAAATAAACAAAACAACTCACGTGTCACTAAAAAAAGCTAAATAAAGTTCTTTTCACATACCATTGTGCGACGAAGTTAGATTTGATATGATACACTGAATTTTCTGTTTTGTTATTTTTGTTTTTGATAACTCAACTAGTTATCAAAAACAAAAATGACAGAACAGAAAATTACCTGAATTATTGTTATTATGTGGTAGGTATATTGAAAGGTCGATTTAGCGCTTATACATATAGTAATCATCATCATCATCATTATCATATCAGCCCAACGACGTCCACTGCTGAACATAGGCCTCACCTAATTTACGCCCCTGCTAGCGGTCCTGTGCCGCCTGCAACTAACGGCCACCCACAACCCTGACCAGGTCGTCGGTTCATCTGGTGGGGGGCCGTCCCACGTTTCGGCTTCCAATACGTGGCCGCCACTCAAGAACCTTTTTCTAATTTTAAATTTATTTTATTTTGTTGTATTAATTATAATTTGATATAAAAAATGTCATCACTATTGTGGGGAAGCACTGGTGCCTACACCTCAGTATACTTGTATATTACCGTAGGTACCAGGGAATCCTTTTATAATTTGTACCATCTTTATGTCAATAAAGTTTATTATTATTATTTTTCCCCCATCGGCCATCAGTTCAGTTTAGCAATGCGATTCGGTGAGCTATGTCGACAACTTTAGTTCTCCTGTTATTGTTTGTTATTATACAGTAATTATCAAATCAAACTTAACCATACCATGGTACGTAAAGAAATAAAAAAAATCAGGTAATAAATTAGCAAATAAAAAAAAACTAAAACTGTCTACTTACGCTTACCATGCAAGCATTGAGCGCGCCCATCAGCAGCTCGTTGTTAGTGGTGAGTATGGGCGGGATGTCGTTCACGTTCACGTCTGACTGCTTGCGGACTCCCTTGCCGATGATACCCGCGTGGAACACTGACGTATGACTTTGTGTTAGCTGGGTTATGGGACCCTGGGGGGGGGAGAGAGAATTATTTGATTTTTAACACACATACAGCCCGCCGTGGTAAGTGGTTACCACAGTCTATCAACGACTACAACAGGTTTTTATTTTTAAAATAATAGATTTTATTATAGTTTTTGTTTTAAATAAAACTTTCAAATAAATAGTGACATAATAAGATTTAAAAGAACACATTTTAAATTTAGTTTGCCGGCTATAGGCTTTCGTGGCGTTCAAAACATTTTAAATACTTTGAAAATGTATTACATCTCAACTCATAAACGTCCCACTGCTAGGCACGGGTCTCCTCCAAAGAATGTGGAGAGAATGGTAGCTTGTCTGCACAAGGTCCCTTAATCCGTCATTACACAGATTACTTATTCACTTACATGCTTTTGATTCAAATGTAACAGCAGATCTTCGTTCGACCAATGTTTCACCGTGGCCAGTGTGTTGGGAATGACCGGTCTACTGCCGAACGCTGTGTCTTCTCGAAACGTCGCAGTTTCTAGCAGCTCTCTCAAAGCCAAAGACCTGGCGAGCTTGCTGTGTAAACATAGCTTACGTAGGAGACGACAGGCTGTCCCTACTGCGCGGAGTTTCTCCAGTATATCTACAAATTAATCATACAATTGTTTTTGTACCCGCAATATACAAATCATCATATCAACCCACAAACGTCCCACTGCTGGGCACGGGTCTCCTCCACGTTTGTTTCGAATTTTTCTTTTCTCGCAGTCGACTAAGGAAGTATAACCTTATGCAGACAAAAGCTTGTCTGCATAAGGTTACTTCGTTTGTCGCATTTTACGACATTCACGGGTTGAAATGGGGTAGTGACTTTATGTATTCTTAATCCGTCACTATAATATGGATACTAATTATAACATTAGTTAGTGCCCAACTACAACAATTGCTATAACAAAAAAAGTTAAAAGACACTTTGCTATTATTGTCGTATTTGTTTATATTGATAACAGACATTATTAAAACATTATCACGAAAAGAATAACAAATATTTATTTTTCAAGAGAAAAAAGGTTAACAACCGAAGTTAAGATTTACTTCAGTTTTAAATTCATTTTATTAATAATTTTTCACACATAACAAATCACCTGACAGTCTGGTCAGCTGCACAATCGTTCACGTATTAGAAACATAAATTCTTACCTGTCAGATATAAACACCTAAAGAAGTACTTGACGGTCGCTTGCACCACTTTTAATATAACTTCTACACTCGGCGGGGGTGCTTTAGTTCCCGACATATCAACTCTATCTAATACCTATAACAGAAATAACAACTGAATTAAAATAAGGTTTTTACCAAAAAAAAAACACCACTTTCAAATTTGAGGGATTACTTGGTTTCCGACCGAATTAAAATTTTACATCTAATAAGTAAATCGAATGAAAATGCAATATTGATATGATGTAATGGTGAAACTGGGGCCATGGGAAATCTGTAATAAAACGCAAAGTTGGACCTGTTTAATTAGCCTTAAGGACCCTGGTCTATAATAACCTAACCTAGCTTGTTAACTTTTTTTATTCCAATAAAAGTGTTTTAAAAAACTGATTTACTTGATTTTCATATCCTGCAAAGGCTATAAGCGTAGAGTAGAGGCGTGAATAATATAATAATATTCTACCACATTCACACAGCACCATCTAGTCCCAAATTAAGCAATTATATTTGCTTGTGTTATGGGTACTAAACAACTGATATACTACTTAAATACATTGGTTTTTTTGTAAATACATACATATTATAGATAAATTACCCAGACACAGAACAAACCTTTATGCTCATCACACAAAGATTTGTCCAGGGTGGGGATCGAACCCACGACCTCCGGCTTAGCAGTCAGGGTCACTAACCACTAGACCAACAGGCTAGTCTTAATAATTTAAAATATATATATAAATAATAATAATTTAAAGTTAAAATAAATCCGTACAATTAAAAAGTTTAATTAATAATTACCTCAGCCAGCGCATGGCACGTGGGCATCTCATTCAACGCCGCCATAGTACAGTCGCGACGTATTCTCAACAACGACGAGTACTCCTGCAAGGCGCCGCCTATCCTGTACAGATTAGCTTCCACCGCACGACCGATCGGACGTGTACGTAAATGGGACACGCGGTTTGAGTTCTCCCATCTAATAGAAACAAAATTATCAACTTAATAACATAGAAATGTAGCGAAAAACATGGCCTGATATAATAGATACATATCAACAAGACAGGGGCCTCATCATCAGTAACCCAATTAGTCCCACTGCTGGGCTCAGGTCCTCTCCTCTAACTAGAGAGCTGAGAGGGTTTTAGGCCATAATCCACTCACGCTGGCCTAGTGCAGGTTGGTGGATCAGACATACTCATAGAATTTCTTCTAGGGTATGTGGGTTTCCTTACGATGTTTTCCTTCACCGTTAGCAGATGGTAAGTCACTCGACTAGTACATATAAATTCCACAAAATGGAATCCACATTGGTACTGCCTGTAGGAATCGAACTCGGACCGCGTGATTTGCACGCCGGTCCCTTATCCATTCAGCCACCGTCGCTTCCTCGCAATCGTTCGCAATACAGGGCCTGGTCCTGCTAAATTACACACGTCGATGGCAGACCGATGGACTAATATAGACCAATCACAGGCCAGCAATATGGCGCGATTGACTTAGTAAGCCAATCACAGGTGTCGAATTAAACCATCGGCTTACGATTGTGTTAGCATTGGGCCCCTCTGGACAACTGTATCAACTGATAGAAAGAAGACAGGGAGCAGTGGGATGAAAATAGCTAGCAGAACTACTTACATATACTCTGGCTGAATTGAATGTAGGATAAACAATAACAACATTAAATTTGACTATCTCTATAATGTTTGTTTACGTAAAACCAATTAAATTAATAAAAACAATTTATGGATTATATTTTGAAATGTTTATATGAAGTTACAGCCACTGATATCGGCATAAGATAATATATTATATATGAAATCTTAACATAATTTGACAGCATATTGATAGTTATTTCTTCACAAACATTCTACATACATGCAATATTTACTTGAGTTCCTATGGACATAAGCTGGGGCAGAGCTAGCAGTAACAGTAATAAAACAATAAACGCCCAGTAGACTGTGTGGCCTACTAGAGAGATGAAAGCATTGGTCTATTTGATATAATTATGAATACTCATTAAAAGAAAAATGATATTTATGATTTACTAGCGACTCCGCCTGCATTATCAGTCGATAAAAAATGCTATGTGCACCTCAGACTATTATCTATCTGTATATCAAATTTAATACAGATTCTTTTAACCGTTTTGGCGTGATTGAGTAACAAACAGCCATCTGCCTAAATATTCACTTTTATAACATTACTAGACCTTATAACCTTCGATAAATGGGCTAAAAGAATTTTTCAAATCGAACCAGTAGTTCCTGAGATCCTAGCGTTCAAAAAACCTCTATAGCTTTATAATATTAGTATACATTTGTAGGATAAAAAGCGAACTCACCGCAACAGCTTAATAATATTCAAACAAAAATGGTGCAAATACGTTTTCTGATCGTTAGACATAGTTCCATCGATGAAGCAACTCTTTATTTCATTGTCTGCCAACATCGCGTCTCTTAGAGCATATTCTACTCCCGTTTTGATAAAGTTCTGATATCTCTCTGTGTCCATACTTATATCTGGAGAGTCGCTCGGTACGTGCATTGTGATAGTACCTGATATTATTCGAACTAATAGAGCTAGGGTAGAATCGTCCCGGGCATATTGGAGTAGGTAACTGATTGTGGTCACAAATTCTGATGGAAGGTTATAACCTGAAAAATTAATATATTATTTCGCAAGCCAAACCCAAAAAAACCTTCGGTTTTCTCTTTGAAGTAAAACATATCGAAAGTAATACATACTGACAACAATAAGTATTCTCGCTAGTGAATACTTCTCCAACTGGTTTCCATCAAGAAGTTTGTCCCTGACTATGTTGATTTCTTCGGCGGCGCTCGTGATAAGTGGTATAGTTTTATCAGGGTATAAGCTTTCATATTCCAATTTTTGCAGCAAATATTCTAAAAATTAAAACACAAATTTCAATATCTTCTTAAATTTACCTTAAGCCATAATTGTCTATCATCGTCCCTATTATAGCGCCAAGTTTAAATACAATGTAGGTATATGGTATCAAAACCATTGCTCATTAAATGTCAGTGATGTAAAAAAACAAAAAGCGCTTATGACCTTGAAATGTCCGAATAAATCTTCACAAATTGTACCTAAGAACCATCTCGATCATGTCAGCTTTCAAACTAAAAAAAACCGCATTAAAATCGGCCCATTGGTTTAAGAGTTATGATGCCACAGACAGACACACAGATACACTGACACGTCAAACTTATAACACCACTCTTTTTTGGTCGGGAGTAAAAAAGGCGGGATATTTATGTTGGCAACATGAATAAAAAATACACTTTTACATAGCACAACGTGGGGCGACTCCCCACCAGAATGGACCGACTACCTAGCAAAGGTTGCCCGTGGCCGTTGGTTGCAGTCGGCACAAAATCGCTCGCTGTGTCGGAAAAGGTGAGGCTTATGATGATGCAGTGAACGTGTACATACCCAAAAGCTGTCTACAGAACACATTAGTGAGCGCGTGCCTCAACAACAACAATAGACAGCGAACATCGGCACGTAACAAGAGCGCGACCAACGCTTCAGGTGTCACCTCAGACCACGCCACTGTGTTGCGTTGAGTCGCACACAAGTTGCACAGACGTTCCATTACGTCGTCAGTTACTAGAATAAGAAACAACAATCAGTAAAGTTTGGTAATTTAAAACTTACTAGAACTGCACAAGGCTTAAATATACATATTATTATTTTAAATAATAATAAACTTTATTGACCTCAAATTTCCTTTAAAAATAAAAAAAATATTAAGTCTTATACAGTACGAGTACATACAATCTTTTGGGTGTAGTTCTGTTCTCCTTTCAAAGTTATAAAATAAAATAACAATGTGTTAAGCAGTAACAGTCCTGTACCCTTGCAGTTGGGTGATATACATACAAGTGAAATATAAAATTTCTATGAGATTAAGCTAGATACAAATTTAGAATAGGTACATATTAAGTTACGACGTTTTGATTCGTACGTTTATTTGGGTGCATATTGAAACACAATTGCACGCACTAAGCACCGTTGGCGGTACTCCCATGCAGTATTGGCCACTTGCTAGCCACCCTGAGAGGATTTTCACCTTGAAGTAGCATTCATTTGGAGAGCTCTTTGTCCAGCAATAATTTAAAACAGACTTTAGAACAATAATCAAAAGATCATTAAATAAATTAAAGAAATCGAACTCCAGTAAAATGATTGAATTTAGCACAATTTTAGTGTGGTCTATATTATTTTTTTCTATAAAATTGAGACTATAATGTTTTCACAATACACATGCAATTATTACTTACATGTTTGCTCAATATCTTGTGTAAGTGCCTTCAATACAATATCCGATTTAGAAGCAAGACTAAGCAAGTATGGAATCATATCTCTTTTCTTTTCAATAGTACTGTCCTCTTTTATAGCTTCCTGTAACAAAAACCAAGCAAATTACATTATATTTTCTTTAAATACACTTTTTCATATCTCTTTAACATAATATACTCAGAAGACAAAGAGGTAATAAGTGAATCATTGCCTCACGTCAATAAAACTTTTGTTTCATCAAATCAAATCAAAATCATTTTATTTGCTTCTCAGATTTGCTTGAAATGTGATACATGTTAAGGTATATTTACTTTGCAATCCAGCTCTGTATTCTTCTGTTTTTAATATTTTACTGTATTTACGATTGTAATATGTTTTGTGCATCTTAAATAAATAAATAAATATTACAATAGGAACGTTTTCTCACAAATCGACAGTATTGGCACGCAAAATTTCAACTTGCAATTTTCAAATAATCTAAAAATTGTAGATTAAAATTTAATGTTATAATAAATAAAATTACACAACCATGGTACAAATATAATAGAATCAATAAATTCATAATTTTATGTCAAAGAATTTTTTAATTATATAAATTGTGCTCAACTAACCATTTTTTTAAATTCTGTTCTCAATTGTACAAGTGGTATTCTCGAATATATTTGGGTACCTTATTTAATACTTTAATGCACATGAGATAACATTTGTTTAGGTATAATGTTGTTTGACGGACGGGCATTAATAACTTAGTAGGATCTCTTTTGTCTATGATCGAATTATCCCATGCATTGATGAACTCATTCATAGACTTTTTTACATGTATGCAAATTTCAAATATCATCATGATCATCATGTATAAATACATCATATAGCATCACACCATTTTCCCCAAAGGCCTACCCTTTCAGATGTGCATCACACGCTCATATCGCCAGCTATGTTTGTCCCATGTAATAGGACAAACACAGCTGATCTATCTGCTACGCTAACCATATCGTATTGTACGTACATGGAAGAGGTCTAACAGGGCTCGACGCACGTGGTATATGGCGGGCGGGTGATGTGCTAAGTGCTGTAACACGGCACGCGCCGCTTCCGCGCCCAGCGCCAGCGCGCGCGGCGCTACTAGTGCAGGCTCCGCGCGCCCCACCCAGCCCACCGCCCACGAACATGCCCATGAACCTACCAACAAACAAGGATGTTATGACAAAATTATACATAGTTTATTCTTCATTCCTGACTGGAACATGCAATACTGATAATATGGCATTACTAATATATATTAATTTATGGCTCATCTGAAGGAACATGAAAAAACTGTAAATTTTACTTTTTTATCAGAAATATAAAAAATGGAATTCATATGATCATCATTTACATTCCTAGCCGTTGAAAGTCACTAAAAATAAATTTTCAGCTTCAGGGATTACCATTTTTATTCATGAGGAATGTTTGAATAATAAAAAAAGTGCTTGAACATAATAAATCATTTTAAAAATAAAAGTATCAAAATTAATATTTTACCTAACATCATATCAATGCATTTAGCTCGCTCCTCTGAGTTCAATAAAGTCAAATTTTGTGTTGTAATATCCAGTAAAATTCTAATGGGATCTGCATTTTGAAGAGTGGTATCTGTGAAAAAGAATACAAAATGTTTTAAAATACAAGTGTAAGTACTTATATTTTAAAACATTTAGCAGCTAATTTGACAACAATTATTAAATTCTTTCTGTATAATATATCATAAATCATCAAAAGTTGTTTATTTACTATTTTAATAAAACATTTCGAATTACATACTCTATCATTGATAATAAAATAATTACTATACTAAATTGTTTTGCTTTTTATATTAACAACACTCCCTCTTCAACTATGTGAACTAAAAGGTTTTAGACCATATTTCATAGAATGGTCTAATTAGTATTGTTAGTAAAAAATACTCACTTGGTACATTAGACTTCTTAGTAGCAATATCCATTATTAGATTTATGCACCAAGGGGCTATAAAAGGTGCCCATGACTCGCCGAGGCTGCACAGTTCTGGACCAATCATACTTACACATTCTAAGGAACCATTACCTGCATCAGCCTGGAACAATCAAGATTTTTAAAATCTGATGCAAAAACAGGATGACTGATACCTATCAGTCATACTATTATACCTATAAAACCTTTGTGTCGGGTATGTCAGTCTGTTGTAATCAACTAATTTGAATTGTGAATGAGATTGATACACAATGTTTGCTAAAAAAATATTTTACAATAGGTAGTTTTTTTTAATTTTATTCTTTCTTTAGTACTGGGAGTACTTGTTAACTGTGCCGGTTAAGTCTTTGAACAAATAAACAATCTTAAGTTCAGTGTGTATAGATTATGGCGGGTAATTCAGTTGTAAATGTAACGCAAGAAATAGTCAAGTAATTAAGAATATGATGAAAACCTACCTCATAGTCGCTCTGACTGATAGACACATTCACAGCATCATGAAATACCATAGCAAAGTATTCCAACACGGCATCCCTAGCGGCCGGAAAGTTCTTCAAAAGGTTTAAACCAGTCTTGGTCAATTCCGGGGCGTTTTGTGCATTTCTCCTTGACACCCCGTATATAAAGTTGTTTAAATCAGCTGATAGTGCCATTGATTTGCTTTGGGGATTCATGTTAATTTAATAATAGTTAAATATGCTGAAATTACAGCCAAATAAACAATATAATACAAGCACACGCATCGAAAAATGACAATCCATGTGACACTGACATTGACAGACAGAACTTAGGTTTTAAATTAAATTTTGTAAATTTTTAAATTTAAAGGGCGTCACAGACGTTGAATGCCTATGCTAATTTCATATAGTACATCCATGCATCTTAAGATACATCCATCACGCACGGTTAAGTTACGATAATATATTATGCGCTCGAACCTTCTCTCTTGACTCTTGAGTCACACGTACATTTCGTCACTGAAACTATATACGTGGTGATCTAAATATCAGCCCAACGATGTCCACCGTTGAACATAGGACTCACCTAATTTCCGCCACAGCGAGCGATTTTGTCCGCCCGCATCCAACATAAAAAAATAAATAAACGTATAAATAAAATAAATTATACGGCCATTTCGCATAATCGTATCCTTATTCTATTCGGAAATACGCACGGGAACGTATTTAAAAAAATTAAATATTTATTACCAGAATAAATATTTTAGAAACAGAGTTAAAATCCTGAAAAAGGGAGGTAACGAGCTAAGTCATATTTTTTTAAGCGGAAAATTTTAAATAGGAGCTAAATTTATCTCTAGAGAGAGAGCCAAGAGCAAAGTTGGCAACACTGAGCGGGAGCAAGAGCGAAACGAGTCATGTCATGATCATGACCAGTCACGACGACTCACATGCCCTGAACCCCAAATTCTGTGCACACTCTGTGTAAGGATCTTGTTATATATTTTGGATCTTAAGATACCATCTTAAGATAATATTTGACCATATTAAGATATATTTCGTATCTTAAGATGATATTTCAATATAGCTCGATATCTTAAGATACTGTAATATGAAAATATATAAATTATCTTAAGGGCGTCACATACGGTGAAGATGCTATAATATTTCATCTTAAGATACCTTGATATAAAATATTATAGCATCTTAAGGTATCACACACGGTTAAGTTACTATAATATATATTTTCGAATCATTCTCTCTTGACTAGTACAGGAGTCACACGTACATTTCGTCACTTAACTAATATACATGGTGATCCAAAATGAATACGGCACTATTAGATATATTGGACAGCTCGTCGGATGTCAATTCGGACTTTGAATTTGACTTACAAATTGCTGCCGCACATTCTAAAAGCCAAACAATTTGGATAGAAAACCATTTAAAGCTAAGGAAAGAGCCCGGTGAATCTTTACGAAGACCTTTCATCAAAAATGTTGCAAATTTATTTTTGTTAGTTAGAGAGTTAGATTTTTGTTAGTATTCACGATTTGATTAAAGATGACATCAAGAAAAACTTCCTTCATATTCATAGAGAGTCATTCTTCGCTATAGAGTTCTTCACTTCGTGGAACCTTTGAGTACCTACCTATATTATTGCTTACTCAATGGTTCTTTAGTTTTGTCACAAAACTACATCTTAGTGCACTTCAATGCGTTCAGAACATTGGTAGGGAGTTAAAAAACTTAGATTCAGTAACTATTCATTTAATTTTTCAAAATAATAAAAAAGAAGGCACTTGCAAATAGAACGCTCACGAACGTAATTATACTCTAATTAATTAATTCAATAACAAATGTGTGCCCTACGAGCTATTTTTAAAAGGCGATTTCTCTCAAACGTGTAAATAAATAAATTATAGGTAGGTACGGCCATTTCGCATAATCGTATCCTTATTCGATTCGGAAATGGGCACGGGCGCGTATTTTTAAATATAAAATATTTGTTGTAGTATGTTTAGAAACAGAGTTAAAATCCTGAAGTAGGGAGCTAAGTCATATTGTTTAAGCTGAAATTGTTAAATGAGAGTTAAATTTATCTCTAGAGAGAGAGAGAGAGAACCAAGAGCCAATTTCGCAACACTGAGCGGTAGCGAGAGCGATGTCACCAGTCATGACCAGTCACGAAACACACGCCCTACACCCCAAATTCTGTGCACACCCTGTATAAGGAGCTTGCTATATATTATGGATCTTAAGATGCCATCTTAAGATGATATTTTCCATGTTAAGATATATTTCGTATCTTAACATGATATTTCGATATCGCTCGACATCTTAAGATGCCGTAATATGAAAATATATATTAACTTAACCGTGTGTGATGGTTCATAGAAAATGTATAGTGAGCGATATTGTATCTTAAGATGCTATAATATTTCATCTTAAGATACCTTGATATTAAATATTATAGCATCTTAAGGTATCACACACGGTTAAGTTACTATAATATATATTTTCAAATCATTCTCTCTTGACTAGTACAGGAGTCACACGTAATTTCTTCACTCTAACTAATATACATGGTGATCCAAAATGAATACGGCACTATTAGATATATTGGACAGCTCGTCGGATGACAATTCGGACTTTGAATTTGACTTGCAAATTTCTACCGCACATTCTAAAAGCCGAACTATTTGGATAGAAAACCATTTAAAGCTAAGGAAAGAGAGCGCGATGAATTTAATCTTTACGAAGACCTTTCATCAAAAATGTTCCAAATTTATTTTAAAAAATCAAAAGAGATTTTTGTTAGTATTCACGATTTGATTAAAGATGACATCAAGAAAAACTTCCTTCATGTTCATAGAGTCATTCTTCGCCATAGAGTTCTTCACTTCGTGCAACCTTTGAGTACCTATATTGCTTACTCGATGGTTCTTCAGTTTTGTCACAAAACTACATCTTAGTGCACTTCAATGCGTTCAGAACATTGGTAGGGAATTAAAAAACTTAGATTAAGTAACTATTCATTTAATTTTTCAAAATAATAAAAAAGAAGGCACTTGCAAATAGAACGCTCACGAACGTAATTATACTCTAATTAATTAATTCAATACCAAATGTGTGCTCTACGAGCTATTTTTAAAAGGCGATGTCCCTCAAACATGTAAATAAATAAATTATAGGTACGGCCATTTCGCATAATCGTATCCTTATTCGATTCGGAAATAGGCACGGGCGCGTATTTATAAATATAAAATATTTATTGTGGTATTTTTAGAAACAGAGTTAAAATCCTGAAGAAGGGAGCTAAGTTATATTGTTTAAGCTGAAATTGTTAAATGAGAGTTAAATTTATCTCTAAGAGAGAGAGAGAACTAAGAGCCAATTTCGCAACCCTGAGCGGGAGCGAGAGCGATGTCACCAGTCATGACCAGTCACGAAACACACGCCCTACACCCCAAATTCTGTGCACATCCTGTATAAGGAGCTTGCTATATATTATGGATCTTAAGATGCCATCTTAAGATGATATTTTCCATGTTAAGATATATTTCGTATCTTAACGTGATATTTCGATATCGCTCGACATCTTAAGATGCCGTAATATGAAAATATATATTAACTTAACCGTGTGTGATGGTTCATAGAAAATGTATAGTGAGCGATATTGTATCTTAAGATGAAATATTATAGCATCTTCACCGTATGTGACGCCCTTTAATCGTTATTTTATTCCTCATTAGTTACTTCATTAAAACTGACTCACATAAAAAGCTTCGGGTTCTCTATGTTATGCTATGACATATCATTTTTTAAAATTCTCTCAAGATCAACAGTGGCTTGTCTGTCCAACGTCCATGACCAGTGGTAACCACTTACTGTCAGGGGCATAGATTACACACTATACGGAGGGGTCAGGGGCAGACGAGCAGGATTTTTTTCATCTCAAGCAAGCCGCGGGTGGAAGCGTAATAAGTAGATAACAAGTACTTAAGCTAAACAAATAAATTTACCCCTTGTTAGCGCTCTTTTTCCTCATAGCGAAACTGATTTGCGTCAGCACATTCCTGAACAATGGTAATTTTTAAACTAGAACCAACCTACTTTCCGACTAGACAACTAAAATTTACCATATTTCAATTTTCAACAACCATGAAGATTTGAGAAAAATATTGTTTTTCTATTCGCCACAATACATTAGGAAGAATAACGACAAACTAATTACAACCTCCATTTTTAGGTTGACCTTATTAATTTTCTTCACTTTTATCACAAAAGTATTTAAAAATAATATGTATAAAAACAGACGAACGAAATTGAAGTTGGGTACTTAATTTTTGCAATTTAAGTGTACGACAAACGGCTTGCGCAATAGGGCGTCCTATTGCGACTGCAACAAAAATATACCTAATTGCAACCTACTTATTTTTTAATTAAAATATTGACTGAGATCATCAACACGTATGTAAATTTGAGATAATTTGTAAAACATATTATTCATTTCGTGTTTCGTAAAAACTTGATACTTACTGCACTACTTATTCATCTTTAGCTACACTACAATAGATAGCTATGCGAGTGTTTATAAATTGCGTAGGTAGCTGGGGGGATGTTGTAGCATGAAAGCGTGGGGCACGAACAAAATCAATATTGAGTGCGCACGCGATCAGCGCAAGCCCCGTCCCACAACGCTCGACTCGACGCGTCAGTAGTCACTATGTACCTACCTACAATGTTATTAGATATAATAAGTAGGCATAGCAACAGATATTACGAGGTAGAATCGTGTCCTTTTCAAAGTTATACTTTATGATGATTTTACCAACGAATGTAATAATTGTTACCTTCTTGTTGAATTAAAGATATCATGAAGGTTAACCCTGAGCAGTAGGAGCAGATAAATCACTCTGTAATGTGCACGGAACCTGAAATAGTAAAATACGAAAAAGTAAATTTTACATGTAAGTAGGTAAGATATAGGTATGATGGAGGTATATGAACCTAACTACTGTACCATCTGTACCTACTACTGGTCGATTAACTACGTAAGATAAGTACTACACCTGTGATAATTAGGGGGTGAGCCTGTACCTACTACCTAATTTATTAAGTAGTGGATAAAAACTACATACCTACTCTGGATCAAATTATATCTTAAATAATTACCTACCTAAGTCAATATTTATATTTATTACTGGTAAAGCTTTCAATTTTGATACAATTTTTTAATATCGAAGTAGGTATCTAGTCCTTCACACCAAACGCTGCCAATTATACAAATCGTTTATTTTTTGTCTACAAATATAACGAAAGTTTGATTTGCTGATAGGTAATAAGTTTTTTTGGGGTAGTAAGTGGTAATAGAAACGTGTAGATTCGTTTGATGTGTAAACTGTAAATGTTTCACACTAATTACAACTTTTCATCCATTGTTATGTTATAACATAACAATGGATGAAAAGTTGCAAATGCCATTTGCAACTTTACCGGTCGATAATTATATAAGGGCGATAATCACGTGTATTCGAGACCTTACGTCCCGCAAATCATGCCGTCTTATTTCTATCTATAGTAGAGGTAGCCGACCGTCACGCGGCCAGGCCGCGCGCCCGCCGGGCGCTACTTGTGGCCTACGAATCTTGCTTCTAATAAGAACAAAAGTAAATTTTAATATACCTACCTAATTAGCTACCTAGTTAGTTGGTACTTAACACCACCAAAACCATGGACGTAAAAAAAAAAGGTTTTTTTTACGTCCATGACCAATGTAAATTTAATTACAATTGGATTTTTGTGTTCAATGTATAGCGATTTTCAAGTATGACGTCACATTTGCGTAGCTACAAGTTGCTTGCATTAAATACAATGTTTTCGGGAGTGTGCAAATTCTATGCATGTTTTACTAGCATACAATTGGAGTTCAATAAATGAGTAAGACATAATAGAAGTAGAATCCAAAACGCCCAACTAAACTTTGCGCTTGTTTGCGCTTTCAATTTTCCACGTCACTTGAATAAAAAAGTTCATTACCACAGATGTAAATAAAACCCCTATGTTAATCCTTCTTTGTACATTACTACCTCATACAAGTCTGTTGTAACCAAGGAACTTATAACTAATTAAAGCTAAAACGCTTGTCCAATGGATTCGCGCCTTTAGTGGCCCGATTAACGTAGAGGTACCTAAAGGTAGTTTTTGTCAATTAATGGTAGTGCGGGCGGCGCGGTGTGATATTAAATAGTTTTTATCAAATTTAATCTTCCTGCATACATATCCTTAAGGCTGGCCAACCCAGATTTATAGCTACTAATGAGCATTGCAATTAAGCCACCCGCCTGTAGCCCTCGGCCTCGGCCTTATAAGTTGACTGCATCGCCTCGGCAGGCGCTCGGTGGGTTCGTTTGGGTTTCCTGTCATAAAATTCTTAATATCTGCCCAGAGATTCTGCAGGGTATAATCATTAATAGTGACCTGTTTTAATGGCAATAGGTATGGATGTCACATAGAAAGAGTTTTTCCTATTAAATAACAATTTTCTGCAAAAGGTCAAGAATAATACTTACTTTAAGTATAAATATTAGGTATGCGACTTTTGTTAGTGCCGTTATCGTTAATGGCAATTCCGCCAATTCATTGAATACCTAAGTGAAATTGTAACTGTTCGCAGAAACTTATAAAAGAACGACTGCGATTAAATCGCTCGGAATTTGAAGAGAATGAAACAAGTAGAACAATTTGCGCGTGAACAGGGTGGCGATGCAGCGGCAGGGCGGTCGAGCCGCTGCCGCTGGCTGGTGGAACGAACGCGCCCCTCGCGATATGACGCAGGCGCGCGCCGCCAAACCGACTGACGCTACGTTGGATCGATAAGATAAACGCGCAACCCCAGTCTACGAGTTAAATCAATATAATATTTCATCGATTTTTGTAGCCGCAGCCGCCGCACAACAGATTCGAGGGGCGCACGCTGTGGGTGTGCGCATCGCGTAGTTTGATAGAACTTATTACACGTTTAAACTGAATTAAAATATTATTGTGTATTTGTGTAAAAGTTAGTTAATAAGTGCGGGTTTATACTATTATTATAAGTTGTAAATAATAATTAGAAACTATATCGATCGTTCCGGGTTTTCAAGGTAAACAATTTTTCGTAAGCGTCCTTTTTTGCCATATTCTTTCAATAAGCTGTAAATTTATGGTAAATAAAATAAAAATATATAAAAAAAAAATTAACAAAATTACGTTTCATCCATGAATTTCCTATTAAAATAAAAAATCGTCCATTGCGTGTGCGTCACGGGCTCACGGGTCAACCAGTACTCATTTTTTGCAATTGCAAAATTATATTGCAATAGAAAATATTTTTAAAAATACGTGCCGGAGCCGGACGTACGTCACGGTACATTTCACGTACGCAACGAACGGCGCGGCGGCGGCGCGGCGTGGCGCCAGCAGCGTGAGCGCGTTTTGTAAACTTCTGCATTTGTTTTCATAGTTTACCGCGGTTGATTGTGAAAAATATTTAAAATTTTATGACATAGATTTTATTTCTTTGTTTGTTTAACATTCGTGATGACGACGAGGCATAACAGTATATTAATATAGTCTGCGTAAAGTATAAAAAATACTTACAAGAAACGCTTGGAGTGTGCAAATTGTTACAAGAAATGTAAACAACGCTGTAAAATGTTAATTTACAATAGTTGTGATTATTTGGCATTGGCACAGATGGTGTAAGATGTAGAAAAAAGGAGAAAAATGACATCAACGGACACGTACCAGTTGAAATGGCACTCACACAGCTCTCACCTGAACGGGTCGGTCGCCGCTCTGCTGCGATCGGAACGGTTCACGGATGTGGTGCTGTGTACCATGGATGGGTCACAGATACCGGCGCACAAGTTTATCCTAAGTTCCTGCAGCGTGTACCTCAGTTCCCTATTCGAAGGTCAGAGGTCTGTGACGCGAATGGGCGGCATGCTATACGTAGTTCTGCCGTCAGAAATATCAACAAAAGCACTGAAAATTCTCGTCGAATATATGTATAAAGGTGAGTTGCACTAAATGTTTATATTGTTATATTTCTAGACGCATCTAGACTTCTATATTGCTGAATTCAACTCCATGTAGAGGTTTGTCAACAAACTACTTACAATAATTTTAAATCTAATGTAAGAAACCTATAGTCTTGTTTAAATTTTACAAATCTATAGTATGAGCTAGTACAATAATTTCTACAATAAGACCTGCCAGTTATGGGATATAAAATTACCAATATAAATTTGTAAACATAAAGCTAATGTGAATAAAAGTTAGATCATTAACAATATGCGCTATTATTTTGTGCATACAGCAATATGAGATGAGTAAGGCAGATGTTATAATATTAGACTTGTAAACATTACTACTTTAAACTGGCTATTACCCTTTTGACAGGGGTGTACTTACGTCACTGTCTGACCTTGTGACTATTTCATCATGGTGCTCTATAGGTTAATACTTTCATAATAATAATTTTAGCAACATCTAAGTACAGTATGTTTTTATTTATAAAAATGTTTAATTTCAGGTGAAACAACAGTATCAAACGAGGTATTAGACACAGTCTTGAAAGCAGGTGAAGTGCTCAAAATCAGAGGTCTTTGGAGACAGACTGATGAGGCCGGTGGTGATTCTAGTGGAGATAAGAGCACAGCATCTGCAATACCAACTATTACTAAGCAGACAAACAAGAAGGGTGATGATAACCAACCAAAGATAGCTGTTAAGAAAGATGACAAACTACTCAAAGCATTTACCCCTGTTGCACCCGGGCAGGGAGGAGTCAATAGGTAAATAATTGTAATAATATTATTGGTTATAGTTATTACAGTGGGAGTTTCTGTTTAAATTTCATTAAGCTTGTGTTATTTTTATACAGAGTTTGTAGAATATTTTTTCTTTTAATTAGGTGATGCCTGCAGTGGGCTGATATGATGATGTTGATGAGGCATATTTCATATTTATTGTTAATGTCTGCCTAATGTTTTATTGTAATCCTAAAATTGAAGCATCTGTTTGTAGTATCAAAATAACAGCTTTCCAGAGTAGGCATATAAAAATGTGTATTTTACTAAAATAACCAAAACACACTGTAAATTTTTCATCAGTTTTTTGAGTTTAATTCCGAAACTACTGAATCGATTTGAAAGGGACTTTTACTGACGGATAGTAAATGTCTCAAGGAGTAACTTAGGCTTCTTTAATTTTGAAAAATAAAAGGGTTCTGTGATAACATAAATTCTCTGAAATTGCACGTGAACCAAGTCACACCTAGTTATTACATAAATTCCATTAAGCTAAAACTCACATAGGTGATCTATTTTGCACACAGGCCTATGTTTATTGGGCCACCAAAGTTGGTGTTCATCAAGACAACGGAAGGGGGTCCTGGTACGGCTCTCCGGCCGGGTGCTCCGAAAGGACAAACTATCCTTGTAGCTCCAGCCTCTACCAGTGATTCTACGGCAACTATGACCACTGTGACACCAGGTATAATAACCACTATATTACATTGTTTCAGATAAATTATATAATTATGTATTAAAGCTTGCACCTAAGTCTCCACACATGTGGTATGTCCGTAAATCTTACTGTATAATTATCATAAATGCATAAATTAGAATTGATGGATCGATGTTTATTACTCAATTACTTTGCTAAAAGGATCTGCGTTGCTAACGCTTCTCTCCCAACATTCAATTAATTATGTTTTATATAAATGTGTGTGTGTTATTTTTTCTCCAAACAGCAACAGTGTCAGTGGCAAGCAACACAACCGAGGAAATCCCAGATGATCCCCCTACTCCAAGAATTTTGAGAAGACACGCCGCTGAGAGGAAATATGGCAAGAGGCAAAAGACTGATAACACCACCACCGACAATGAGGACTCCAAAGAGCCTGAGGAGACTCATGACAATGTTTCTGAAACTTCAAGTTAGTATGTTGTACTATAAAAATGAATTCACAAAGTTTTTTTGCCCACATTAGGGAGCAAGCCCTGTGTTGCGGAGGTCTTTACAAACATACAATTATTAACAAACTCAATAAAAATGAAACTTTAAAATTATATAAGTATCTCCCCCCCTGGCTACTCCTTTCCCAATGATCTCTGGACCCCAATACTCTAATAAATATAGTTATTATGTCTGAGGTCTTATATAGGGCGGCGGTCCTGCCCCAGGCCCTACCTAATAGTAATAGTCTATTAATAATTATGTGTTGTTATAGAAAAGTCAGTAGAAAGCGAGGTCCAAGTAAAGGACGAGCCGGAATGGGACGCAAGCAGCATAGAGGAAGAAGAGCGCTCCATAGCTGAGATGTTTCAAGCTGAGATGAGCGTCAAGTCAGAACCAATTGACGACATCGACATTGAGGAGGAGAATTTGGTGAGTTTCATTAGTTACTATATATTCATATTACAAAAAAAAGCTCATCAAAATCGGCCCATTTGTTTAAGAACTACAATGTCATTTTGCTCCGTGGGTTAAAAAGAAAGTCCTCCGCCGCGTATGTACGCAATAAACTCAAAACCTACAGAACCGTAATTCATAAAGAAGGTTTAGATATATAATTTTATTACCTATTTACCATGCGGACGGAATATTGTTATATTTCTTTCTTAATGGGCCTCGGCAGTGACTCAAAATGTAGGTCACTAATACACAGCAAAATAAATTTAAGGCACCACCTTCAATTTGCAAGAAAATATTAGGTCCAGTGGTCATGTTTGCGCCAGTTAGCGCTGTATCGGACCGCATCCCACATGTTTGAGGTGTTGTACGACTCTTCAATAGGTAATGCCTGTTTATTGTCTCCATGCCTCACAGCTTCACGTAGAGTAGAGCATTGGAATTAAATATTTTAAGAGTTTTGTTGTAATGTTTTTGTGAGTAATGATTGGACTATCAACGTGGCATAGCGGTTAAAGTACCTACTCACTTCGTTTCTAACATCGCCGTGCCGAATCACGGGATTCAATATTTGTGATATTCATAGCTATATGTTTCGAGGTTAGGTGTACTTAGTGTCCGTTAATGGTGTTTGTTAAGTCTCGCGAGACACCAGGGCTTATTTCCTTGAGCGTGTGTTGTTTGTATAAGCAAACAGGATTGAAATAAGAATGTTAATATAGTAATCGTGTCCGTTTGTGGTGCAGGAGTACAGTCCGCTGGCGTGCGAGCTGTGCGCCGAGGTGTTCACGGTGCCCGCCGCTTGGGTGCGCCACGTGCAGGCGCATGCGCGGGACACCACACACGCGAGGAAGCGCAAGAGCCGCTCCGCCGTCAGTACTCACTTACTTAGATATTTATTCACCCCAATAGCCTTTTTGTTTTTAAAACTATGCTACAGAGGTATAGTTACCTTAACTTCCAAATTAAATATTCTTGTGTCTTTGAAGGTGTGTTCTGCCAGCGTGTCACTATAATCACAATGTCTTATCTTTAGCAGATTTTATTATAAACAAAAAAAAATCCCCTAAGGAGTATAGAGATGCATCATACCCACCGTTCTTCAGCTATATTTGGTCCCTGATCCTCTGTCTAAGTAAAACTGTGTGGCCAGCTACGTAACCAAAGATTCAATTAATATTTAATTTTACGATAACAGAGCGATGACACGGAAGAAACGATGGCTTTGCTTCGTTGCGACTTATGTCAGAAACACTTCCCAAATCCGGCGGAGTGGGTGCGGCATATACAGAGCACACACACCGAGTCAGGTCAGTGTTATTTGTGACTTATTGGTTCTATACTAGGTGAAAAGGTGGCTCTCAAAGACGAAAACTAGATAGTGCAATAATATTACCTATTTAGTTCAATAAGACGTTGTCATGTTAGAACGCGATCGACGTGATTATTGACGCGTGTGGGAAAGTGCGAAGTGACCTTATTGTTTGTATTGTGATATTGTCGTCCATACTTAGCACTGATGCGTCACCTATAGCGATTGCCAACTGAAAATCAGCGCTAGGTACTACTTGCCCAGCCCATGCTGAGATGGCGGCCTTTTTCGGTGGGGCTTGCAGAACAGCATACCTTAAACCACTACACCATATTTATTTAAGTTTCTTTTTTTTTTTCTCGTTTGTATTATTATTTTTTTAATTTTTTTTTTGTTCTCAATGTAAGTTGTTTTTGTAGGCCCTAAGCCGAAATAAATGATTTTTCTTTATTTCTTTGATGTAGTGCTAACTGTGAAGTGTGCCGGCTGCCGCTCACATCTGTCGTTCATTCTTTTAACGATCACGTTCTAACATTCGATACTCGGGTCAGTGACCGCTGTGATGCGTTAGTGCTCAGCTTTTTTTCAAAGCCAAAGTCAAATCTTTTTATTTCATTTAGATCACATACATGATACTTATGAACGTCATACAAAGCAAAAAAAAAAGGTGTCAGTAAATTTGTCTACGGCCAGTCCACAGGCAAGGTTGAGCTCTGACAAGAACTTGGCAAGAAACTCTGGCCATTCTTTTTAATCGCCATAGTTGTTACAATTTTAATTGGTTTGAATACATCGACCATCGTTTTATGCAGAAATTATTAATATGAAATTAATTAAAAGGTCTCTTTCGTGATTGTTTGTCTTGTATTGAAATTCGAGTAACTTAAATACCGAATTTGCCAACTTTATTCCATTTAATGTTCAATATCACCAGTTTTTGGATTCAGTAGCGTATCCCTTCCACCTGGTATATAACACTGAAATTTAGCATTTTAGATTACATACGCTCGTGAAATGCCGCCGTGAGACTATATATGTATAATTCAAACAACTCAGCATGTTTAAACTTTGTTGTGTGTAAGTAGATCAGAGACGTAGCTATCTAATACGGGGCTCCAACCTAGGGGCGGGGGCCCCTGTAGGTTAAGGCCAAGTGGATCTATGGTTAACCTAAAAAACACCTGCACTTCAACGATCTGATTAAAAGGGGCCTCGAAGTTTTAATATGATGCATTTGAGACTAGCTACCCCACTGAAATAGATTCGTGCAGGCAATTACAGGTAACAATAAAAAATTACCTACTGATTTAAGTCGACATTTTCAACATGCAAGTGATAACATAATTTGTAACTTGCCTCACGGGCGTATCCAGGTTTTAGTTTCGGGGGAGGTAATACTCATTTTTTTGAACCCCAAAACCTCCCCTCTCCCACTTGGCTACCCATGACTTGCATCTTGTTAATGTTTGACGAAAGTTCACATTGACCGACCAATCATAGCCGCACTGCTGAACAGAAGGGTCTTTATAAACCACAGCGATGGTAAACACTGACTGGGGGCCAAGTTTGCTAACACAATCATAAGCTGATGGTCTCATTCAACAGCTGTAATTGACTTACTAAGTCAAACGTGCTATATTGCCTGCCTGTGATTGGTCTGCTATCCATCTGTGTAAAGATACATGTCACAATATTTTCACAATTCACATGTGAAACGAGTTCATGTGAATTGTGAAAATTATTATTTTGATAATGATTATTACTCAGCTAGAAAACAAAGTTTATCGGCCGAGGTGTACCCGTAAGAACCCATGGATCCATGCTTGCCTTTAACTTATGCGCATACGTTGCAGTAAAGTATTCGCGTAACTACATACAAACATTTTCAGACAGAATCAGATCAATGACAAATATAAAGAAAAGTTTAATGCACATTTTTAAGTTTCTCTTTTATCAGTTGATCTAATCTCAACATCTGGATCAGAACACGCAGAAACGTAAAAATGTAAATTGAAAATACATAATTTCATTGAATAGAAGGAAAATGACATGACGCTTTGCAGCTGTGCATTGGCATTGGCCCAGTAAAATGTGCTATTATGCTTTCTTTGTGTTTATTTCAGATTAAATTTTTCTATGTTAACTATTTATTAGCTACCTATTCTCATTTTATTATTACCTATCCAAAATATCGGAGTAGTCTTTCGTTGGTTGTTTTAAACCTTATATTTATGTATAATATCAAGTAAACTTTTACCCCCTTATTACAAAATGCGGACTAAGCATTAAACCAGGTTTAAATTGACAACTTTGACAATAAAACAATGGCTTATGTCAATTTAAACCTGGTTTAATACTTAGTCCATGTTTTGTAATAAGGGGGTTAGGGTTGAATTACAATTTACAACTGGCCACCTGCATCCGTATTTTCCAATGACAGTGTCTCTTTCTAACACCCAAGTCAGCTCTAAAGTTGATAGTTCGACTTAGGAACAATATTTTCTCGCTCTTTTGCATGAAATGGATCTTTAATTGGAATATGCGGGTGAGGGTTACTAAATATTCGACACTAAATCTAAATAAAAAAACAATAAATAAGTTACGAGTATCTATGTGCTTGCTATTGAAATGTATAACTTCCTAACATAGCTGAAATTTGATTGTTGTGTATGTGGCTAATTCTCGACGAACGAACATCATTGCCATAGTATTATTGATTTTATTTACTTTCTTTTTTATACCTTACACCTTTATCTTCGACACTTTTATTTTTAATTGTTTTTTAAGTACACTTTTCCCGCTACACTCATGATAATCACTTCAGTTATGTTTCAAGGAAAATTATGTGTATTGTAATACCTTGTTTGTTCAAATACTTGGTTAGTATGTCATACACAAACAAGGTGTTCCAATAACTGTGATTGTCTGCCTTCTACATATATCCTGTTCTAAATGTCGTTCGATGTCGGTTGTCTAGAATTGGCCATATCAAACAACAGTGCCCCACCAAAACGTCACAATCGTTTCACAGAGGGCGCGCAAAGCAAGTCTTGCTCGCACTGCAAGAAAACATTCCCGTCACATGCCTCGATGCTCATACATATGAGAATGCATACAGGTTAGTAACAAAATGCGCTATGAATACCTCCATACGTTGGCCTAACATGAGCCAATCCAATTACTAAGAGACCCCGCTAGTTTGGTTGTTAATCGCGCACACTGGCCCTACTAAATAGTTGGGTCTGTGATGAGTGCGCATACTAGACAACATTCGGCCGACAGCTATCGGAATATTTTCCTACCTTTTTTCTACTTCTTCTATTAAATTTTCGATCGATGTTTCGACAAGCTTTGATGGAGTAGAACGGGTGGCAAAGCTCGGAGCAAACTGAGCTATCGGCCGATTCTGGCCGACTAAACAATCGGTGGTATGCGCACGTAGAAGAGCGCCGTACTGATTTTAGTCGGTCGATACCGAATCATTATAATGAGCGTACTTCCATACATATTCATTATTCCGACTGATTATGAAACCAACCAACCTATCGGCCGATTGAAAGTCTGCGGGGTCTCTAACAATTACTTTAAACTGACAGTATTTCAATTTAGTAAGGACATTTTATTTATGCTGTGGCCTATATTGACTTAAGTTAGCCCGTCGTGTGAAGGCCGCCTTACGTTTAGTGGCGTAACTATACGGAGGTAGAGCTGGCAAAACGTCTCGGGCCGCGCCCACTGGAAGTTACATAAAAAATAGTTACTACTTTAATCTTCAAAAAATAAAACTTGATACATAACTTTTTACGGGGAGACACCATTCCGAGAATTTGTTACGGGCTTCAAATGGTATAGTTCCGCCACTGCTTACGTTGTTATTATATTTAATGTGTTTAAAGGATTTTGTATTAATTGAGATCTACGATTTGCATGTGCAATGTAGTGAATTGTGGGTTCGAGCCCTGCAGTACCTACATAGCCTACAATTTACGAGCTCGGCAGTATTTTATTTGGCTAAATCTGTACATCATCCCTTGTCACACACCTTGAATAGGTGTTTTCTACTACCAATTTTAGATTACCTAAGATACCGGGTTCGATTCCCTACTCAGATAAGTTAAAGGTGTGATACCTCTTCAAGTAACATGTTTGATAGTTCGTTTTGTTTTTCACCATTGATATCTTTTGCATCCTGCATAAAGTTTATCCGTAAACGTGACGGAGAAAGAAAACGATTAACACACTTGTGGAAAAAAAATCTCGAAATAAAACCCACTACCATCTCGTCTAATGTGTACTTAATGGTACCCATCTAAGCGGAACTGCTCAGTGTGATGATAATAGTAGGCTAATAACCTCTTGTGTGAAATATCCCAAGAGCCAACACTCGTAGTTGATTGTTGATGACGAAGATGTATAATTTTAGGCGAGCGTCCATTCGTTTGCGGGCTATGCAACAAGAGCTTCAACGTAAAGTCGAACCTACTGCGACATTTGCGCACGTTACACGACCAGATCATCAGTCCGACACAAGTGGAAGGCGATGAAGAGGAGGTTACGCCGGGGCCCTCCGAAGTGAAGCGCGAGTCCTGAGGACGTGGAGGGGGGGCAGGTAAGACAGCAACTTTAAATTAGCTTTTACTTTTCTTTAGAATAGAGGGGCAAACGAGTAAGCGGGTCCCCTGATGGTAAGTGATCTCCGCTACCCATGGGCATCTGTAAAACCGGGGAGCACCCTTTCAAAAAGAAATATGCTCGTTTCTGAAAGCTCCGTAGGGGTTGCAGCAATATCTAGCAGCACCGAATCTGTGCGGCTATATGTGCTCCAACCCTAACCTGTTCAGAAATACCACCTTATCGAGCTGGTTCCACAGAGCTATATCGACCTATACAAGAAGTTCCTTGAAAATCGCAGTTTTTTAATGGTATGCTTCTAGACAAAACTTCCGATGTTTATGCTCTTTCTACGTAGGTATCATAAGTTGATCATCGACCATGTCGGTTTATATTTTGGAGTATCTAATTCAATATTCTATGCCATTTATCTATATGGTCATGCTAAGTAATTATCCGGTTTTATGGCAATGAATCATCACTCTAATGCCACATGCCTTCTTTTTGGAATAAATTGCAGTATTATTTCTCCAGAAATATTAAGCAAAACTTTGTAATTGTTGTATATTTCATTTTAACATTCATATTCATTTCTTATAAGGATGTGGTAGTCCATATTTTTTTTATTCTTAGAATAATAAGTTCTAGTTCCGAATATACTAATCTGAAATCTTGTAAACTGTCTGTTATTGTTAGCAGTTTTGCTTCCAAACAATGAGATGGACACAAAATTGTTGACAATAACATTTTTACATTTACAGGTAGAGGGCGCGGGCGCCGGTCAGCATACATGAACGCGATGGCCGACGCGAACCGACGCGCTATTGAAAAGAAAAAGCAAAGTGAAGACACTTTGCCTACCAGCGTACCGCGGAAACAGAGCTACTCGCTCTTTCTGAAACAACGTGCGGTTCTTTTCTCCGCCAAGAAGTGGAAACAGTGAAACACGGTGACACGACTTGCTACTTTCCTTGCCTATTTATCTCTATTCATAAATGTTTGTAGCAAAGTCGTGTTCGGCCGTTCATTTCACTTATTCCTGCCCACCCTCCTTTATATACTTACGGTTACTTAATTTATATTTAATGTTCTTGAGTGAGTTTTTACATTCCCCTAGTTATATTTTAGTATCTCGACTTTCTAGTCACCTAGAAGTACATAAATATATTGATTAGAATAATTACTGTTCGATTTATGTGTTCCCTATATGTTAGCACTGCAGGCATTCTGGTCATAGTGTAGTTTTCAATATGTATTGTCACAAAAATCTCCTATAATTTTATAGTACATGTTTTACTGTGGGCATTTTTTTTATTTAACCATGACTAATATACATAAATACAATAATGATGTCTAATATCCAGTATATATAAGTAGTAAAACATTTTCATAATTGTCGAATTCAATCTCAACTTTTGATGTTTGTGCTTTTTTAGATCTGATGCATGTTGGTGTGACTGAGTGTACTTACTTTGTTTCACCATAAAATGTTTTCATACATGTCTGTTCAGAGTTCCAAATTCCAAGGAATTTCATTACACCAACGTGCATTAGTTGTCCGATATATTATTATACTACCTAATGTTATACGTAAATGCCTATGTAAGTGTATTTGATCTCTCAATATTCTTTTGTCATATTAACGGGAATATGATTTAATTAGATATAAGGTATTTAATAATGAACATTCTGATTATTATAGTAAGAAATGTGATGCTTTAAGTTCACCATTCCTTTAGAGTTGGAATTTTAATTTAATTCAACACTAGTCAGTGTGCTGTATTCTTTTTTATTCAATACTCATGTGAAACATGGACATGATTTAAGTCATTTGTACTATTGTGGAAAATAAAAAGTGATTCTATGTATAAATGTGTTTTATTTGAGAATGATATATGAACATAATGTATGAGTCTTACAAAAATACTATTTAATTTATCACATATTACCGGCGATACACACAGTGTACGTATTTTCAGTTTGAAACAGTATTATCATAATTGTTGTGGAAAGAATAAAGTACAACCTTACATCGCGATTAAAAAACTTAATATTAAATCTAATTATCGTCCTCTTCGATCTTGGGTGCCAAATAGTAACGAATGTGGCCGATATCTTGAATGCGGTACTCTACGACGAGTGGAACGTCAGCAGACATAGACAATTGTACCTGCAATATGTGAATACAAGTGTTAGATTTTATATTGCCCCAAATTGTCTATGGTCTAAGTCTCAAAGGATATCTTATAATTTTAAGTGCCCATGTAGGAACATCCAATCCTTAAAGTGCCCACATAGAAAACTGATACTGATGATAAGCCTTTAGTCGCGTTTGGTTGCTTGGATTGATAATTTGCTTGCTTGGAAATGGATATATTTATAGGATCTAATAAAAATCAAATTGTACCAAACGCAAATAGGACTGCCCCTGAATTTGGGTCAACCACGAATTATGACAATTCGATCAAACACAACTAAAGGATGATAAGAAGGAGTAAAATATATCTTTATGGCAGCACTAAGTACACTATTATATTCTAGTGAAGCAAATATTTGAGTAATTAAAACTGGTGCATCGTCATGCACAGCTAATTAATAACTACACTTATGCTAATGAAGTTGTAAAAAGTATGAACTAACCTGTGGACTTAATGAGGTGGCCTTTGTGAAGTAGTTGAGATACTGGCAGGCGAAGGTGAGAGTCACAGGCTCCTCCATCTCAATGACAACAGCTTCTTCTTCTTTGTCAATTGAAGCTGTCTGGGCGAGCTTGATGTTCGCTGAACCTATATCGCCTGTTGCCGAGAATTTAACACCTGGACATACAAATAAAACAGAATAATAGTGTGCACATAAATACATAAAACAACTTTGATATTTATAAATCTAGAGAGAATAGTAATAAAACGAGACTACACAAAGTGATAACGGCGCTGTACCGCTATGTAAAAATCAGTATTTTATGAAGATCTACTATCTTCGTAAAATTCAGATTTTTAAAGTTCACCTGTTGCTTGGTCACATGGTAAATAAAAATTAATAATATTATAGAATGCTGAGCTGTTATTTTGTTTGAGGTAAACTCCGAAACGACAAATTATTTCAACGGGACTTTTACTGGCGGATAGATGTCACAAGGAATAACTGGATGTTGGAAAAATATTAGTTGCTTGAAAAAAAAAATATAAGGGTTCAGTGATAATGCGAAATTAGTTTTCAATGTGAACAAAGTCGCGGGCACAGACAGTAGGTAATAATAATAAAAACCGCGTCTAAATCCTATGCATAGTTTTGAAGATCTACAGCAGATGCGATTTTATTTTATAAAATTATATTATGTAAGGATTATAAAGAGTGTTTTCGATCAACATTATAAATAAAGGAAATTGTTGCTAATAAAAAGAAACAAGGTTAAGACTAACCTTCCTTGGTGCAGGAGATGACCATGGACTCTCCAAATTGTGACAGATCGCGACAGATCCTCGCAAATTCCGCACTGGGTAACCGGATAGTGCAGCTGTACTCAGTCTCAGGAATACCTATAATTGTTTCAGTAACAAACTCATTTAATAAAATTATTTAAAAAAAACAACTGAAGGAATTGTAATCACTTTTTAACTTGAACTGAATTATTTATGATAGATTTGTATAATTGCATAAAGTTAAAAGAATGTATTGCAATCATACTTCTTAGCTTCTTTTCAGTATGTTGTCTGTTTCAGTAAATATGAAAGAATGGATTTCCTCTTCATCTGTAATCCAGAATTGACGAATACAATATTTTATGCATGTTAATTATTATTTCCAAACTCACCTAAATGTTCAAGGTCCAAATTCATAAGCTTCATCTCATAATCAGAAACCTTCTCTTGGTTGGGGCTCTCAAACACAAATGTGACAGTGTCTGCATTGTCCTGTGCCTTGATTGTCACTGTGTCTTTGTCACCAGCACACTTCAAGATCTTTGACATACTGTAATATGAGTATAATATTATATTTCTTTAGGAAACAAGAGCTAATTACAAAAACAAAAATGCATACATTTTTACATTATAGCTGCCATATGTGAAGTCTAGATAGATGATTTAATGTGATAATTGATGAATAAAATAAATGCTGATAGTAGTAGATAGCTGATAGTCCCAATAGCCAAGGTCTAATTTCTCAATGTTGGCCAGGACGCAGAGGTATGGACTTAGCACAAAGATAAACAAGAGAAATTCTCAGCAGCAGTTAAGTGACTAAAGGGCCCCACAGACTATCAGTTCGCCTGATGATGACGGCCTGTCGATACGGCTACTGCGATACGGAAAAGCCAATAGGCGACCTACGGGACTTAACCGGCAGGCCGTATCGTCCGGCGAACTGATAGTGTGTGGCGCCCTTAAGGCTTCATATTGTTGAGTTAGGTCATCACCAAAAAAATTTCTAACAATCTAAAATAACAGAACAATAATAATTAATATTCACATACCTCCCTAAGTTCATACCCATGGAGATGTTTCTATCACATCTGTATTTGTCAAAGCCATCTGACCGCAGTGTGAGAGAAACCAGTGACACGTGAGAGTTGTCCATTGCCTGTACAATATCATAATAACACAACGTATAAAGGTACTTTCAAAATTGGAACAAAGAAACACACTGTACCAAATGGTAAGTTTACAGTATTGGATTTTGCTATTGATAGGTATAACAAAATTAATATGGCAGTTTTAACTTTTATAAGAGTTCCATTGAATGAAACATGTCCATTGTCCATAGGTACACTCTTATGAGATCATGGCCATATTATCAAAGGACTGGGCAACAAGTCATACAAACTTTATAAGTAAGTTCCTTTAGACTTTAGGAACATTTAGCTTCAAGAAGCATGTACATGTTTGGACTTATACATCGACTTTGTTTGTAGAAAGTTAAATTACTTAATATATAAATTTAATAATAACTCTCACTAGTCAGATGAGCTTATGTCTTACCTGCAGTTGTATGCCATTATCGTCGCAATCAAATGTAGCCTGGGTCAGCAGATCTTTGATAGCTTCCAACACCTTCTTCAAAATGGAGCTACGGAGGAGGCGTGCTTCGAACATGGTTATCTGCAAAAATATTTAGAAATTGCTAATCATACTGTAACAATAGCGATAGTATAAGACTTTTAAATTATATACTAAATTACACAACTATTGGCAAATTAAAAGCAGATCACAGAACATCATAGGTAACGGTTTCATATCGTCAGGGAAACGTAAAATCACATAGATAGAAGACTTGTTGTTATTGACAAAAACACTGCAATTAAGTACTTACATTTTATGTTTGTAATGCAAATAACTATTTAGAATTAGAAATAAATAACAGAAATAAGGCACGATGCTTTGTAGTCGGTGACCTCTCCAAGACTCTCCAACAATTAGAGATGAAACGAATATATTCATATTAGGTATGCATATTATAATACGAGCGACCGTATTCATATTAGGATAAAGGAATGTCATATATTAGGTTACTCGATATTAGTCAAGTATTAGCCAGAGACAACGCGACGAGGCGAATACAATAGTATTAGGTAGGTACTTATCATTACGATACGAAGCGCGCCGTGCGTCGTTTCTAGAGATGAAACGAATATACTCATATTAGGTATGCATATTATAATACGAGCGACCCGTATTTATATTAGGTTATAGGAATTTCATCTATTAGGTTACTCGATATTAGTCAAGTATTAGCCAGAGACTACGCGAACGAATACTAGTTATAGAGCATAATACTAAATCGTTCACTCCTTACCCTATTATCTGACTAATATCGAGTAATAGGTATGGTATTAGAATATGACGAAACTAATATATCCTATATTAGGATTATGCGAAATTGACCCTAATATAACATCTCTACCAACAATTGACATGACAGCCGGTCGCGGGAAAAAACGGCGCGAAAAATGTTTGATGTTTGACGTGTTTGACAGAAAACAAAATTTAAAGGAACATTCCATTTCGGTACATTTATTTATAAACTGCATGATATAAAAAATATAATAATAAAAATATAATTTTTTTAATTTGCTGCATAATAATAATAAGCAACAAATTTTAATGCTTATTTAAAAGTCGAGTCATCGAGTAAACGATTACTTCCACGAAAACGTGAGTGAAATAATTGTATCATTGCAAAAACTCAGAACAAAAGATGCCATGCATACCGTGGGGTTCCGGTAGTAGAATAGATCTTAATCCACACATATTGGCCTAACGCGAGTTGGTGGATCAGACAGACATACACATCGAATTTCTTCTAGGGTATGTGGGATTCAATAAGATGTTTTCCTTCACCGCGGGATCGTTAGGAGATGATAAGTCATATGACTACTAACTAAATAAATTCCACAAAGTGAAATCCGCATTAGTACAGGAGTATTAATGCGGATTCCGGTCGGAATCGAACTCGCAGCATGTGTTCTTCATGACGCGACGGCGATGCCTCGACGGTCACTCGATTCAGTCACCATTCATTCGCTTATTTTTGCATAGGTACTAGTGAAGTACCTACAGTGAATTATAAACATTTCAAAGGTGAGTCAATTCTTTGATGAGTCTTATTGGTTAAGATTGAAATAAAATTTAAACAAAACAATAAAATTTTATTTATAAAATTACTTGACCTCTAATAAAATTAAATTTTCCATTTTCCTTTACAATTAACAAGATAACTGAACAACTTGTTCTTGGTATGGATATTTTGGTAAGGTTAAATTATATTTTTCGATAATAGCAGTTGGCAAGAATCGTCCACCAAGGTAATGTTTGGCATCTTCTATGAATTGTGGCCTTGCACATATTTTTGGAGCTGAAAGTGAAATGAGAAGTGCAGGCCTAAGGGCTCTTGTATCAGGTGGCCCATTGTCTACATTCCAACCACTAGGGATGTCCACACTGAAAAATAACATAACTTTTAAAATCAAAATAAGTTATAGTAAAACATGATATGAGAAGGTTCATCAGGTTTGCTTTCCATACCATAAGAGTAGCAGAGAATAAACTATAATCATCATCTCAGCCTATTGCAGTTCTAGACATTCATCTCAACTCACAAACGTCACTCTGCCGGGCACGGGTCTCCTCCAAAGAATGTGCCCATCATCCCATCCCATCAAAGAATGTGGCAGGAAATTAGCCTACTATACCCAAATGAATGTGCCCATACTTATATTCAATCTTATGAGTAGTATTACCTGCAAACTGGCAACTTTGAATCAATGAGCAAATCCAACACACACTTTAGAGCTGGTCTGACTGGAGGTTTGAAGCTAAAGCCAAACAGCGCATCAACTAGTAGATGATAATCATTATACACATTCTGTTGAGAGGGCAACACTTCTAATACATCCACTCCAAACATTTTACACTGAGATAGAAGATTCTCATATAATGGCTTTGGTGTGCGTTTTGGATAGTATACAGTGACGTTGTATCCAAATAATGACATATGACGCGCTGCGACCAAGCCATCCCCTCCGTTATTGCCTGGACCACAAACTACGAGTGCAGATGGATGTCTGGAAAATATTTATAATTTATAAACAACATAATATTCACTTATTTCTTATACAGTCACTAATTAGAATTAATATAACAAGTAAGTAGCTGTTAAAGTAAGGTCGATGTATAGCTGTGCTTTCTGAATTGTAAATTGAATTTTAAATAGACTTACGTAGTTGCTGGAAAGGTCTTAGCAATAGCGGTCGCAACACTAAGGCCTGCAAGTTCCATTAGCTGATCTACACTGAATTTATATTCATTGAATAGTTCCTCATCTAATGCTGCCGCTTCTGCTTGCGTTAGGTACCGCATTATGCGGGTATTGCAAATTTTACCACCGGTCGCCATCGCACTATCTCCCCAAACACTATTTACATGTAGCTGAAATAAATATTGGCTTAAAAATCATGACTGAACCAAAAGTAAAAAACTTGATAGACCGGTGAAACTAAACAGTACTTCACTTATTAAAACAAAGAGTACCAATGCACGTCTTATGAGCCTGGGGAAGATCATTAAGCTTCTGATATGTATCTGTACTTGTCATTCAAAGATATCAAGCAGTGCTAGAACTTGTATATAATTATACAGTTAAATTTATACGATACGACTCAAGTTTCTTCCCAAAGTAATCCAGTCAAAATTAAGTTTCCAATCAGTGACACATGACATTAACGACATGAATGACATTATGGATTAAGGCAGACAAGTTAGGCTGGTATTACACTGATCAAATATCTTTGTCCAATGTACCTACATACATACATATTTTGATCAAAGAAATTGGACGACTTCAATGATGATTTAAGATTTGAGGAATGGTTTTTTCCTCAAAATATCAACCATTGGATAGCAAATGCAACAGTTACATACTATTAACTATCCTCCTATCCTATAAAATGAGTTAAAAACATAAAGCTGTTGATCAAATTTTATTGTTTCTATCCATTTTAACTTTATAAAACATATATTATTATGGTTTTAATTGAAAACATAACTATCAATAAAATCAGTTCACGAGAATATTAATCACATTACTATTTTTTATAATCTGTGGCAAATACGTCAAGTTGTCACCGTGACGGATTTTTGATAATTTTTGTTGTCAGTTTTGACTTGAGGTTTTTCGCTCATCCGTCACAAAAATGGCTGCGCTTAGGGTATTCAGTCGTAATTTGCCTTATTTACGACAACAATTTTCCGCTTTATTAGGAAACACGTCGCCATCGGTGAAATTCATTTGTGTAGTAGTTATAATAGGGTATATTCTATCGTTTTCCGATGATGTTGTTAAAGTTCTCAGTGTCACTCCAGGATATTTATTGCCACCTTCTTTTCAATTGTGGTCCACTTTCACGTTTTGGTTTCTTGAGATTCATTTGTGGGAGGTGATTATCGACATAGTGACAGTGGGACTATGTGGGAAACTAATAGAACCGTTATGGGGTCAAATGGAAATGATGAAGTTTTTCCTCCTGACTAATGTTGGTGTTGCATTTCTGACGACGTTCTACTATTTAGTGATATTTGCGTGTACGGGACAGACATCCTACTTGTTTGACATACACGTACACGGGCTGGCGGGGTACCTGGCAGCGGTGAGTGTAGCAGTCAAGCAGATAATGCCAGATCATCTGCTGATAAAAACACCTTTAGGTGCGATTTTCGATAAGTATTGACCTTCTTAGCTGTTGTTATTTTATGTCACATTTTTTTTTAAGTAATCACCTTCAAAACATTATAGACAATAAACCATCAATAATCATTGTTATCTTACATATTACATGTTTTTGTGTAAGAAAATTAATTTCACACAATACTAGCTACTGTGGTTAGTAATGAGAATACAACTTTTATTTTCAGGGAAGTTAACAAATAGATCACTGCCACTTTTAATCCTGATAGCAGCTATTATTTTGTGGGCTATTGGAGCACTGGAAGGCACATATCCTTGTATGTGGGGCAGCGGAACTATTCTATCATGGATATATCTGAGATTTTGGCAGAGACACAGCAGTGGGACAAAGGGAGATATGGCTGACAACTTTAGTTTTGATAAGTAAGTTTGTCATTGAAATATTCTTTATTGTTTATATACATATCTTATAGTATTTTCTTTACAACAAACAGACACAACAGTTAGCTATTACTACCTTTGCAAATGTTTGCTAACAAATGGTAATGTTTTATATATAATTGGAGATGAGTTTTAGCAAACACTAGGACTTCGATAGCTCTGACAGGTCTCCATTACTACAGCCCTAAGACATAATGAAGACAGTTGAGAGTGGAAAATAACTACATTATAAGTGATAGGAGTTCTAAATTGGACACTTTCTGTTATGAAGAATGTGACAGAACAAACTATACCCATTTGCCACACCTCTATTGATTGTTGAAACACTTTCTCTGTTCTATTTTTTGAAAGAAAAGTGGCTGACATTATGGTGGATAATATAAGTAAATCATTATTATTTTTAAGTTTAATAAGAATAATATACTTGTTTGCAAAATCTTTCGCGATATGGTAGTTAATAAATGATTATTATTTATGGATAATATTTCTCTGATACTGTAGCTATATCTCAGACATCACAGTTATTACTAGTTTTGCATGAAATCAATTAAAATTCATTGAAACTACTCATATTATCAACATGTCTGATTAATAGACTGAATAAACTTTAATGTCAAGTAGAAATTTTTATTTTCACACCATTGAAGCATTTTATGATAAGAGTCCATTGAAATAAATAAAACACTTACAGTCTGAGATTACCTTTTTAATGAAACATGCTAATTATATAAACCGTTGAACTTGTTGATGGAATTGTTCATTTAGATTAAAAAACTTACCTGATATTATTGAGCCTGGGAGAATGCGCTTTGCTTAACTCTGTAAGTAGCACAAAACTGCTTTAATGTCTAGCAGTCGTGTAACTATTTTGAGGTAGCGGAGCTGCTAAAATGCCTAGGACCTGAGTGCCTTGGGCGAAGACGCCGCGCACGCAAGAATAATCTACCATTTAATCTTTACAATGTAAAAATTAAAAGTTCATTCATATCTTTAGTTTGCAGGTCTCAGGACCACTGACGCCTATGTAGGAATCCCAGTTATTAAAGTATTAATTTTTTTTAACACCATGGCATGGTTATCTACTACCATTATAATATATTGGATGTATTTTTATTATTCAGCTGTTGAAGAATTGGTGGTTGAATTTAAACCCTTACTTACCTAATTATTATTTTCTCCAGTTTCTTCCCAACGGTTCTCCAGCCTGTAGTGCGCGGTATATTGGGCCCCCCGCACCGCTGTCTCGTGCGACTAGGTTTGTGCTCGCCGAGTCCGCGTCGTGTACATCTCGCACTTAGTCCCCGTGGCGTTACTATATCTATGCCAGGGGTGGAACCACAGGATATGGAGAGACGAAGGTAATAATAGCTACATTTATATTTGTATACAATATTATTATTCAATGCACATGCAGAGGCAAAATGAGGCAATCATGCATAACTGAATAGTTATATGGCATACATGCTAGGGTTTGCATGACAGTTGTGCATGTAAGGTCAAAACCTTGCGTGTATGCCTACCATAAGTATGCAGGTTGTTCAATCGTTTTGAGCGCATTTTTCCTGCCAGAATATTGGGCAGAAGAAATTATACTAAAGTATGTCATCCTTACACAAAGTACATACTTGTGTCCGTTAATTCTATGTTGGTAAAGCCCCCGCGACACAGTGCAGATGTTGTATTTTTAAGAAGCAAAGACAGAATTCTATATTTAAATTTATTAATTTGACAGACAAATCGCGCTCAAGGCATTGAGCGAGAGATTATCGAAGACTTCCGAGCAGACCCGACAAAAGAACCTATCGACCAAAGTGAACATGGACACTGTGAGGAAGATGCAGTCGCAAGTTATCCCACAGTTCCCAGCTGAAGGTCCTACTGACGGGCCTTCCCCACCTCCTGCTGAGGCCACTCTAGTCGACATAGGAACGGAGCCTGCGCCTCCAACTACCAAACAGTCATGATCTTCACAGTACTACACTTAATTAAAGGCTGTTCACAGAACTAATGTAGGAATAGGCATGGTTGATTTTTGAATGTCGATCTCAAATACTGCGTTTCTTTGAATACGTACTTGGCGTATATTGTTCTCTCCGCTAGTCGTATTCTGAGAGCAGAGTCAAGGCGCTGTCTGACGGAACAGGAAGGCATTTATGTATTATATTTACAGATTATTTGATCACACAAAAATGTTTGATTTGTTGCTTCGAAATCAATATTGTCAACAAGCCTAGGTTAGACGAAGCGGGATGCTATGATTCGGGTTGGGTAAATACGCCAAGATCTATAATAATTCATATGACAAATGCATCCAAATCTCTTAAAATAATTTCGATCTCTTAAAATAACCAATGAAAAATTCATTAAAATTCATTTGTTATTAGATGTCTAGTGGCTTTTGTCCATGTTACAAATATAGAAACCAACCCACGCAATAGCCCTGAATACAATGTCATAGGGTATTTATTCCGTCAGTATGCGCCAAAGCAGGAGATTTAACATTCCTGGGTTTCTTGATATGAATCCGTCGATGTAGTCCTTCCAGCGAGAACACAGAAATTACTTCGTTGTTTCCTTGCAGATAAGTCTTTGTTACTTAAATCATATTCGTCTGTGGACTGAAAGAACTAAAAGTTTTAGTTAATAACGTAAACAATTCTTGTCCTTGAAAAGTTCCAATCAGGGAGGTATTGAGACCTTCCGCTTTTATCCTAAATGTGTTTGCAATCTAGTGTTTGTGTCCCATAACGCCAGGCCTAGGGTGATCGCTTCTTGTTGTCTTACCTTATCGGTTCATGTATTCCTTTCCTTCTAAATCTCGCTGGATAGGCAGTGGGCATTTAAAAGTGTCACGCATGTGGTGTCGATTTTATAAAAGGACAATTTGAAAGAATGATGAACATGCATATTATGTTGTAATATGCATTTTAAAGTGTAAGAACTCCGAACTAAATATGCATATGCGCGCTCGGAAATTACTTACATTTCTATACTATTCACGTGTCATGGTCCCGCAACCACACGTGTGTGCAAGGAGCAAACCACTCCAAGAGTTCTTAGACTTTAACGCACTAATGAAATTTTCCCACAGATTTGTCAATTGATGTTTTAAATGTGTTGTTATTGAGAATTTATTATAATGGTGATACATTTTGATTTGTTAGTGTTGTATTTTGTATGCAATAATATTTCTGCAGTGGCACTGTGAATTTTTACGAAATAGTATTCATTTTATTTTCTTTTTATAAAAATCCAATGGTAATTTGTATGTGTGGGGTATAAAAAAGTAAAATATTTTTTGCAGTTTTTATTGCATTTGTTGATTGTGTACGGTGTGAATGGTTGATGTGACATATTGTAAATATAATTGATATTGATTAGTGTTAATTAATAAAATAAATATCTAATCACTTAATTTACTTTTTATTGCTTTTCTCAGGCTTCTTTTATTATTACATAATAATCATATTTCAGATCAATAGAACTAGAAGTATAGTATACATATACAGTAACAATAGAATAAATGTGAAGAAGAATTACATAATATCTTATCTGTTTATTTCTGCTCTATCTCAGTAAATATCTATACAGTATGTAAGGCAAGACATTACATATATTATATACATTAAAACATTTGTACCTACAGAAAAAAATCTACTACAATTGAATATGAAAAATCTATATAATCATTGAAATAAAAATATAATCTTAACAGAAATACAGAACGGACAAATTCTTGTGACCTCTACAATATGAGATTATCACATTATGTGATATAAGACCGCTACACACTAACGTTTGTCAAGTGTGGCAACACTTCACCAGTCTTTTGTACACACACGTAACACTAGCCGGGTCCACACTGGATGAGCCATTGGATCAGCGCTGCGTAATCCATGATCACACTCTTAAAGCTGTGTTTATATCTACAGACGCGTGCCATATCAGACAAAAAAAATATTCTTCCATAAATTGTATTTTTCCATTTATACCCGCATCTGTGCGTTACGATCGATATCGTCGGTAAGTCCATCTATTGCTCCTGAAGTATTATTTCCAAGAGTAATACATATCTATATTTTTGTACTAAGTTATCCAATTTGAATGATATCCAAACTCCTTTAGTCCCTTTATTCTTTTAGGGTCGGCAACGTGCTTGTGATGTCTCTGGTGTTACAGGCGCCCATAGGCTATGGTAACTGCTTATTATCAGGCTAAACTTTTTTTTATACAACGACGGTGGCAACACCTATAAAAAACAAGTTTTCCACAGTCGCGTCGACAATGCCAAGTGGTCAATATCAAGGAGATATACGAGTACCGTCCCAAATAACATAGTCATTAATGCGATTATACAAATTGTATCTAGTTAATTAAGCTTCAAGATCTAAGTTTTTGAAAGTAATGCTTTCAAAAAGATCTTGTCATTTTCATTAAACAGTTTAGAGAGGAGAATTTGCAGTTGAATGTAAAAATATATTTTTTGATCTGATAGGGTGCGCGATAAACGTAGCGCAGTTAGATCATCGGGTGTAGACCCAATTATTTGTGTTGCGTTTCATTTCAAGGCACTCACGCTGCAATTAATTCTAACGCGATACAAAAGCTTCGAGACGCGGCTTCAACGTTGATCAGACTTGAGGAACACGCAAGTTCGACAAATTCTAGTGTGATAGGGGTCCACCTTATACTAAATAGTTCAATAAAGAATTGCTGCTCTAATAACAAGCAGTATTTGTTCTATAGAGAACAGATAAATATTCTATTCACATAACCATGTCCATTTGAAGCACAAATCAGTCTTTACCGACGTGACTTGACGCGAATAGTTCAGTCCATCTATTTTTGTTACTCATATGTAAAGTTATCGAAATTATTGTAAAATGTTGATATAACCAAATCAGTTTACTAATTTTGTTAAATAAATAGTTGACATATATCAGAGTAGGATGCCTTCTCCAGCTAGGTGGACCGATCGCTGTCTGACTGGATGCGGAAAGCGGAGGACCGAGTGTTACGAGAGCGTGTTAGGAGAGGCCTATGTTCAGCAGTGGACTGCATTAAGCTAAGATGATGATGATATATCAGCCCTCAAAAAGTATACCGTTTAAAGTTAGATTAAGAGCAAAATAAAAAACTATATTTTCAATTTTAAGTCACCTCCGACAAAAGCAGCTGATGACCTTAAACGGCTGCACCAATTTAAAACACCCAGAACCGTGAAGATCATGTCAGCTTTCAAACAAAAAAAAAAACGCATCAAAATCGGCCCATTCGTTTATGAGCTAAAATGCCACATACAGACACTAACATGTCAAACTTAAAACACCCCTCTTTCTGCGTCGGAGGTTAAAAAGTAAGCAAATAAGTATTTGCTATTATATTTGAGTAACAAAATAGATAGTCTTAAAACTAAGGCTAACCACAGACAAACCACCATTAAAAACCTCTAACGCAATAATTTAAATCGGTAAGGTTATCAACAATGGCCTGTTAGCGGCTAGCCTTATTCGCGCCATCAGCTACGTCGTCTATACAGGGGCTACCTGTAGTAATGATGTTGGTTCTGTGGCGGCCACTGTTGGACAGGCACTGTTGGCTGCTGGTACCCCTCGCCCCAGCGGGAACTGTCTCCCATAGAGCTCACACCACCCATGGGGACGGTCGATGTCATTGGGTTCACGCCCGCTACGTTTGTTGTCATGCTGCCTCCTAAAAGTATGAAGTTTATCAAGTGGTTGTTCTGTTTGAGTGGTCTCTTGGATTAGAACATTCTCGAAATGCTACAGATTGATAGTGAATTCTAATTTTTAATAAGGCACTGTGTTATTATTGTTGGATTAAATATGTCGCACCATCGTTGCAACAAAGGCACAACAGCTGATTTTTAAATTTTACAGGAGAAGACTTTTAATTTTTTTTTCGCACTTATTGCCCTATATATTACTGGCTTAGCCATAAAAGCACTTGCGCCATCTAGTAGAATTTTGAAATAAATTCGCGGATGTTTTTGTTGCCCCAAATAGAGGCATGGTTCAAAGACAATTTGGCATACTCAACTTGAGTTGCAGTTTTGGCTCAAATGCCTTTGTTGCACCGAAGGTGCGATATGTCAAAACTTAAGTTTTAAACAGGCTATCAGACACTTATCAGCCAGTGTTGCCACTGAACAATTTAGTGTTGATGGAGGTCTTGACTACGAAAAAAGCTTTAACAATTATGTATAAACGCACTGCAGCTTTACCCTGCGAACTATTCCAATTTTTAAAGGATAAAAGTAAAATGAACCTAGTACTGTATCCCTAGAGTTAATTTTCTTTCCATCTAGCAACACAATACACAAGTGAAGGTGAGTATTACCAGGTTGTGTGACGTAGGAGGGCGGCGCAGAGTACGGCGGCGCGGCCGCGTAGTACGTGGGAGGCGGCACGCTCATCGTGTGCAGCACCGGCACCGACGACACCGGCGGCAGCGACGGTGGCGGCACCGGCTGCGGCGGCTGGGATTTGTAGCTTTTATTACAACTTTACGCGCGAAAAACAGTGTGGCTGACACTGGCTTGGCCACTATCGTGGATTTTGGTAATACAAAAAACTTGTCGCCAAATATCAGAATTTGTCGGGTTTAGTTTAAAAGATATAAAGATTTTAATTAGTAAGGTAATTCTGAGAGAAAACAGATCTTCGCTAGGTGTCTTAGTCTTCGAGACACAAATGTGGCCAAGCTGGAGACTCGTATCTAGATCGGCCAACTACAAACGCTTATAAATTTTGAACCATTGACCGACTAATTGTAATATTTGACGACAAATTTCGACCAATTAATTAGCGACAATTTTTTTGTATCAAGAAAATCAAAATCCACGATGGTGGCCAAGCCAGTGTCAGCCACACCGAATAAAACATTACCCTTCTTATTGGCAGTCAGATAATATGTAACTACCTATTAGCCCGAAAAGTTGTTGAAAAACAAAATCGAAAAGAAATCAGGGCATCTGCATATGTGGTAGTTTGCTGTTGAAAATATAGTCCTTTGCATGTACGGTAGTTTGCGTTTCGGGCACTATGCGTCGAAAGGACTTTATAACTTACTGCATTACTATACATATAAAACGAAGAAGCTGATTGACTGACTGATATTTTTTATTTTATTTATTTATTTATTTCAACTTACATCTATCATTACAGGTTATAACCTAATTCGATAGTGTGCTATAAATAATAATAGTATTTTATCTATTTAACTTTTTGTAACTAATTACAATTAATGCATTCCTTGTGAATTCACTCAGAGAACAAGATAAAAGATCTGTTTGACTGTCAATGAGGTTGAGCGTGCGGAGTGCGCGAGTCAGCGGCGCCTCGTTCAGTAAGTTGGTACGAGCACGTGGCTCCACAAACAGATTGGGCTTCCGTCTTCGCCACACATATTTATCTGGAACATCTAGGTTCAGCTGCTCCAGAATATCCGCATTATGCACCTTGCCTCTTAAAATTTTAAATAAATATGAAACAAGGGCAAGCTCTCTTCTAACCCTAAGTTCATTGTATCCAACCATACCTAAAATAAATAAAGTTGGATACATCAACGGATAAAACGGATACACCCCATAGTACCTCATATATATATATCTTACAAATTTATTTTGTACCCTCTCCAGCATGAGACTATACTTAGTTTCATGCGGAGCCCAGATGACTGCATTGCATTCTAGTTGGCTTCTAACCAATGCGTTATACAAAGCTATGATAGCTTTATATATAAACCCACATCCTAAACCACTGGGTCTAAAACGAGATCTTGAAATTTCATACACACATTCCTTATGTCGTACTAAGAAAGGATCGAAATTTGCATGGAATAAGAAATAAACGGGTTTTATATTTTTGCCTTAAAGTGGCTCTGACTATGATTATTAAAAAATCTTCAAATTTGGCATGTTCAAATTTGAAATGCTCCTAGAAATGCAGATATTTTTTTTTAAATTTCCCTGGGTACGAAACATGGCAACTTTTCACTGATTTACTACGCGGTTGAAACTTGAAACCGCAGGCGGGAACTATTTTAGAAAACGTTAAGATAAATGTTATGGAATATTAAGAAGACTGCAGACATTGAACTTTAGTCGGTCGAAAACCACCTATTGGCGGTCGAGGTTCATTGGCACGCATACAATAAGTTCAAATTCCCCATGCAGTAGAATTCCCCTTGCAGTAGAATATTTACGTTATGCTATGTGTTAGAAAAGTTAAAAGACAAAACTTTTGTCAAAACTGGTAGACCATTTTCTTAGCCGCCTGTACCATAGTGTTGAGTGACTTACAGGATAATAGTTGTAGTAATTATGCGAGTCTGTCTGGTCCTGTATGGGCACAGTGATGAGGTTGGTCCGTGCGGGGCGCCGCTCGCCGCCCGCGCCGTGCCCGTGCGCTCGCGGGTCATTCGCTGATGGAGGGATTTGCTGAGGGATATAAACCAATATTAGTAGGTACAATGTACAACATAGCTACACGCCGAAATGGATGTACAATGTTTTTTTTATTGGTTTGTAAACAAATCACTGTCAAAATTCTGAATCCTAAAGTGGTTTATATATTTTTCTTTATGAATATCTTAATTGACATTTTTGTAATAAGTTGTTTGTTGGTGAATGTTTTGAATCCCTGACTTCTGAGCTAGTAAAAATTAATTAATTTGGTTATTCGTTGGGTTTTTTTTACGTGCGAAATAAAATCACAAACGACTAAATAGAAAATAGCTTTTAAGGGTACAAAAATACGTAAGATTTTGCATCTGCAATTTAAAAGCCCGAACGATTTGTTTTCGCAGAGTTACGAGTATATAGCAACGATTTTTGATTTTGATAAATGAATATATTTCACACGTATTTTTTGCTACGTTTCTCAGTTTTTTCTCATACAGTCAAGATTAGTTATAACCTAAAGAGAAATATAGTTCCTATGTAGGTACTCACCGTTAAAGGTTTTACAATAGCAACAGTGTTGGATGGTGCTTCAGGCTCTTGTTTAGTTTCCGTCGCTCCTGAAGATACGTGCCTATGATTAATGTGGGCTTGGAGATCTCTCTATAAAGAAAAAAAAAAATTTGTATATTGTGTTTAGCAGGACATAAAAGAAATGAAGATACTACACCAAACAAACCAAATCACAAGTGAATCCTAAGTGACTAAACAAAATTGTGTGTATTAGGCTTTGATCACGGTGGCAAGAGAGGCGCGGCAGCGGCAGCGGTGCGGTGCACTCCAATCGCCCGCGACGCTAACCGCTTGCCAATGTGACCGAGGCCTAACATTCATATTTTATACCAGCTAAGTATGCTTGGTCTAATATTATAGGGAGCAAGGCTATTGCAGTCAACCAGGCACATTTTCAGATTCAGCAATATTTAGAGACAGTCCAATACAAGCAAGCATTTCGTATAGACACCACTAACTAAAAAAAATATTGTCTTAATTTTAATGTTTTAGTTTCTGACTGCCTTAATGTAAGAGAGTGGTTGAAATCTGAACATCCTAAGTTTCAACCCTATTCCCAAGTTATATGCTGGTTTATTATTAAAGAATCCAAAGGCAAAACTTTGCATTCATCCTTTAAGGACTAGTGAAATCTCTTTGGTAGATTTGGCTATAATTTTAGAGAAATAAGTGGTATTATTACTTATTTACCTGTGAAAGATATGTCCTTCTACATCCAGTGTTGCCATATCTTGTGCCTGAATGTGTACACATGAATACTGTTCCTAATCCAGTCTGTTCTACTCTTAAAACCTACAAGAAATGTAATAAAAAAATTCAGTTTATTATAATGTATAGAAATATATATCAATATGAATGATAAAATGTGTTGCCAAGCATAAAACTCAAACAGTTGAACTAATTCATAATTTATTTTTAAAGATTCTTGATCTATCTTTGAGGTTATCAGAGAAACATTCAGAAATGGATATAATTTTTTTGTGTATGAACGTAAAAATGTACTGAAAAATGGTAATACACTAACATGTACAGAAGAAAAATGTCTGTGTTCATGAGAAATAGTTTTACATGGCAGAGCCACATTCAACAGGTAGTATTTATTGCAATAGTTGTTCCTTTCATTACAAAATCATCATTTGAAGAATTCCACCTGTTGAACACTCTATTATATTATTATTTAAGACTTTGAGAATGACTTTATTTTTATATTGAGAAGAGATTGCATCCTTTACCTTTTCTCTACACCGGGGGCAATGTGTGTGGTCAGCTCTTGCACATGATAAACAAAACACATGCTTGCAGGGAATCTGTAATAATGAATAGTTGAAATAAATTATAATTAATTTAATTTAATATCACAGTGGTACAGTCAGCAAACTTCCTGAGCGAAAGCAAAAGCGGTATCTCAATAAGGCGAGTGCAGAAAAATGATAATAATAGTTTATTCTTTCAGAATTAACTCAGTATTCACCTCACAAGTAACACTTGCCGATTATCAGTTTAGAAGAATTGCAGTGAATATTAGTAGTTTTTTTCGCCTACATAGTATTGTTGTACCTCCAATAATTCTCATAGTAATTTTAAGTAAAAATGAGATAGGTGAAACATTTTTTAAGTTTTTTTTTTATGTTTTATAAAACTTACCACAAGTATAAATAGAAAACTCACCATACGTCCATAAATAAGTATGGGTTTGGAGCATATATCACAGCAGTAGATCATAGGATTGAGCACTTTCTCTCCAATTAGCGTGGCTCGATGACTCCAGTCTAGTCTTAGCATCGGCTCAGGTGGACCTCTTGTTAATGTGGTGAACACTGGGGCCTCTAGTTGGGATATGTCTGATGGGACTTCCACTGTCAATACAATAAAGAAATTAAGATTGAGAAGTTAATCATAACTCATCAGATATTTCTTTATTAAGTACGACTGGCTGAATAGAAAGTATGAGAATTTGGATGCATCTTTCTTTTTTGACAACAATAATTGTAAAGTTTTTTATACTATTTATTTACAAGTCCAGTTGCAAAGGTGTTAAGTACAACTAATCACTTAGTTAATTACAATCTTATTATTGTTACTTTATTATCTTAAACTTTTTTTTTTAATGAAAAATATCCTGGTTAATTTTTGCAAGTAGAACTAACACAAATTATAAGATTTTATTTTCATTTGTAATCTTCATCTGTTTATTAAAAACTTACTCATGCAATCACTAAGTTTATAGAAGAGCTCATAACTTGAAGAAATAAGGAGCTGCCTAGTAGTTATTTAGTATCTTTGATAACATGTAATCACAAAATTGATAGTGCGTCCACTGATAGTGTAAGAGTACTTGTTGTATTTACTTATGGTGTATTTTAAGGTTAAGTTGGTGTTGATGAAACGAAAGTGTATTAGTAACAGCCAAGTTGGTTCATAAAAGTTGACTGTGGTGAATGAAATGGGCAGATAAAACTATTGTAATTGCCTACAAATTAGTTTATAAAATAACAATAATTACATTTAGGCGGTTCAGCCTCTTCTACCGGCTCTTCCTTCACTTCTTCAGCAACTACCTCTTCCGGTTCTTGGGAGGTTTCTTCCACAGAACATTCCTCTTCGTCACTTGACATAACTTTCGGTACTTTCTTTCCACGACCGCGGCCTCTACCTCGTCCTCTTCCTCGGCCACGGCCACGACCCCTGCCTCTTGCATTTCTCTTCTCACTATTCATATTTTTTGATAATTCTACTTCAACTTTTAAAAACTTAAAGCTAAACAATAACCTCAACAAAAATAGTTCACAACTCCAATTAATCAGTTAAACAATATATATTATATTTATTACATTGAACTGTATCTCTTTATAAAATTGAAGGGTTCATAATAAGGCTTTTAGTTAGTTTAAGTTAAAAGAAAATTCCATAAAAATCACTGATCACAATCATCAAATTCTCACGACAAGCGGTTCATCGATTACGTCAATTGAGTTGAATGTGTTGTGATAACGAATCGAAAACGATGTTTATTGTGATAGTAACTCGACTAAATGTAATTGATAATATTAAAAAATGTGCAATAGGTACATGTAATACATTATTGTAACATATTTCAATAAAAACCTATAGCATATTTATAATAGGGAATAAGTATATATTTAATCAATTCTTGTGTATTAATGCGATGCGATGTATCAACATGCGTTATATAATTTTGACATTCTTGGGACATCCTTACTGTATTCTACGTTCCATTGTACGAAACGTTACATTACTATAGCGACAAATAAAAATTATACATCTAACTCTGAATATATATTTTTTTTATTAATATAGTATTTGCTGCATCTAAACATAGCAAAACTAATGCCGAAACAATTAAATGCATTAATTATAATAAATACAAATTTGACGTGGCGTGGGTAAAGGAACGAATTGAAAAATAAGATTGTCAAACAAAAATAAAAAAAACTTAATTTGCCGGTTTTGTCCTTGTGGTAAATTATTACATATTATTAATTTCGGAAGATGTGCGTGATGGGTGAAAGAAAATTACTAATCAATGCTGTAAGTACATTTAAAATCTATACATGATCCCAAATGCCGTATCCGGATTCACATTTCAGCGGTAAATTTGACTTGGTTTGCTATGTAGAAGCGGTTTACTTTATCATTAGTTTTAAAGTTTGTTAACATTTTCGTTTAATTTTTATAACCATTTGATATGGCCTTCAGTTACCATTCGATGAAGTCGGCTTGTGTCTCAGTACTTATTGCCCCCAAGCACGGCAAAATATTTTTTAGCTTGGATGTACTGTTTACCTTTTTAAAATTATGCGGAATAAGTATCTTGAGCTTGACTATACTTTTTTTTTATACCACGACGGTGGCAAACAGACGTACGGTCCGCCTGATGGTAAGCCACGGGTTACCGTAGCCTATGGGCACCTGCAACACGTATACTTACACTAATACATTGAACTACTTATATAAACATAAATTTTTAGACCACCTGTTTCGTCACAAATATATTTTTTATACCACGTCGCGTGGCAGAGAGACGCGCCTGATGATAAGCCGTAGTACACAGACTATTAAGGGCCGTAGTCTCGTGGTAGTCACTATGGACGCTTGCAGCACCAGGGTCGTATCACGAGCGCGTTACCGACCCTTAAAGAAACCTTAATATTCCGTATGTCGGGAATAATTATCTGTTGATTTGACAATATTGCATAAAAACCTACCACACTAGGTAACACTATCGATAGAAATTAATTTCAAATTATTTTTTTTAATTTTTTTTTATCCTTCATTATACTTACCTATAAAAAAAATTAATCACCTATTTGTACATTATGGAAGCAATTAATGATTGAGTACTTCCTGTAACTGTAATAGGACGGGATAAATCTGGAATGACTTCCGCGTTAAACATCCTTTGTTATGGCATACCAGTCTACCAAACATTATGGCTCGTCAATCAAACAACTTGAAATAGGACGAATACGCTTATCGCGTGTATCTTCCACAAGCTATGGCTTTCATATATTATAATTCACAAGGAGAAAATAGGCGGGGTTGGGTTGTCCGACTGTATAATGTAAATCCGTAAAAATAATCTAGTTTTTTGAAAATCCCCTAACCTTATAATTATATGCCCATAATATCTCCCTAATTAGCAGGACTAAAAATTGGTAATTTTCTTCAAATAGCATTAAACCATTAATTAATACCGACACAAATGTTGCATAAAACATACATATACAATGTCCAGTTGTTTTCGAGTTTGCGTTGCCCGGGGCTTCGCTCCCGTCGTTCTTGGTTTGGCCATTGCTCAGCTCCTATTGGCCTTAGCGTGATGTTATATAGCCAATCGGACAATTAGTTCCTGAGATTACCGCGTTCTACCAAACAGACAAAACTCTTCAGCTTTATAGCATTGGTATAGATTTGATTTGCCTATATTCAGCATGCCTTGAGATGAAACGCATGTTCAATACCGAATTCTGCCATTAGGTATTTATTCTCTTTGCAGTTTACTAACTATTAAATTGAAGCCATTGGCTGCATCAGCGTTACATACTAATTGTTTGATTAGCACTTATGACGTGAACAGTTTATGTACCCCAAAGGTTTCGCAAATGCTTTTCGTAACATGTTGATGTATGCATAGCGTGTGTTCGCACTACGATGTCATAATACTACTATTATATTGCAGTGTCTTTTTGCATATTGATCTTTGTCGTATTAGGTGAGACCTGGTTTGTTTTCAAAGCACTAGAGAGTTGTTGTAAGTTTTGCTTGAGTATCCAGTGTCGACGGATTTATTCTGTACCATTCTGCGCTATTTCAAACTGTAACCAATTGAAATTGTAACTATGATGAATTGATGATTAAAAAGAGTTGCCTGAGTTTCTTGCCAAGTTCTTCTCAGAGTTCAACCTTTTTTGGCTTTGTATGACGTTCATAAGTATCATGTATTTGATCTATCTATATGAATTAAAGATTATGACAATGACTATTTTTAAAATGTTATTTTCATATAAAGTACCGAAATGTTATACTGGGTGGCGCAAAAGTACTGGCACTAAAGAAAATACTTTTTTTTTTTTTTATATGACTTTTCTGTCATTCTGTTGTTGAAAATTGTGTAGTGAACAAATGTAAAATACACTGAAAATAAACATGGACCGTTTTACTCCCCAAGAACGTGGAATAATTGTGTCAATGTTCTTACGGAATAATTCATCAGTGATAAGAACACAACGTGAATTTCGTCGACGATTTCCCCACCGTCCGGCACCGATTGGTCGCACAATTCGACGCTTTGCCACACGCCTTGAAGCAACTGGCTCAACATTGGATAGACCTAAGTCTGGGAGACCAAGAACAGGCCGTTCAGCTGAAAATATCGATGCTGTGCGCGAAGATGTGGAAGAGTGTCCAGAAACATCAACGAGGCGACGTGCCACGCAATTGGGCATTTCCAGACGGACCCTGCAGCGTATTTTGGTGAAAGACTTAAAGATGTTCCCGTATAAAACTCAAATGACTCATCAGCTGCTGCCTGCTGACCACCGAGCTCGTCTAGATTACTGCCAGCGCGTCATAAACCTCAACCTTGAAGAGGATGATTTTCCTTCAAAATTGGTTATGAGTGACGAAGCGCATTTCCATCTCTCAGGGCATGTCAATAAGCAGAATACTCGGTTCTGGGGCACTGATAATCCGCGCATTATTCAAGAAACACCTCTACACCCACTAAAAGTTACTGTATGGTGTGGCATCTGTGTTGACAGAGTGATCGGACCCTATTTTTTCGAAGACGCTGGAGGCAATGCGATAACTGTCACTGGAGAACGCTACAGAACCATGTTACGTGAGTTTTTGATACCCAGTTTGGACGAATTGGGGCTGGAGCACATCTGGTTTCAACAAGACGGCGCTACGGCACACACAGCGCGCGACACTATGGACTTAGTGAGGGACGCTTTTCCAGGCCGAGTTATCTCTCGTTTTGGCGATTTGCCTTGGCCTGCAAGATCACCCGATCTGACCAGTCCAGACTTTTTTCTTTGGGGTTTTTTGAAATCTCGGGTGTATGTGAACAAGCCACAGACTCTCGCAGCTCTAAAAGAAAACATTCGTCAAGAAATAACGAACATATCGCAGGAAGTGTTACGGCAAGTTATGCAAAATGTCATAAATAGGGCTCAAATGTGTATCAACTCTGGAGGTCACCATTTAAAAGACATCATCTTTAAATCCTAATGGTACGAAATTTAATGGCACAAATATACATTTAAAAAAATCTAAATCTAGTTTTCTAATTTAGAAAAAATGTTATAGCTGAACCAAATAGGGTCTTTACTTTTGCGCCACCCGTTATTTGTATAATATAATGTTGGTTGCAGGCGGCAGAAAATCGCTCTCTGTCGCGGCGATTAGTTAAGGCCTATGTCCAGCAATGGACGTCATTAGGCTGATATGATAATGATGGAAATAAAGATCTGCTAACTACCTTACTACCTTGAAATGTTATGATTTTGTTTTAAATAAATATTTGGATTTTTTTTTCTCAATACCGGCCTGGTTTATAGTCTCGGCCCCTAATACATGCGACCGAATAACCGAATAATGGATACAGGCGTTTAAAGCATAATGAAGGCGTTTGTTTTTAAAACAACCACCTTATCTACGATAGTCTTTGAACGTAAATTGTTGTGTAAATATTAAACACTAGAAGCGCGCGGAGCTTCATTCCCATCGTTCTTTATTTGGCCACTGCTCATCTCCAATTGACTGTAGCCTGATGTTATATAGCCTATAGTCGTCCTTGATGAATAGGCTATCCTAATCTAACACTAAAAGATTTTTTCAAATCGGACTAGTAGTTCCAGAGATCTTAGCGTTCTATCAAACAAACAAACTCTTTAGCATTATAATATTAGTATAGATAATCACCCCAATGTGGTTTACGTGCTTGTCTAATATAAATAAGAATCTCGTGTCACGGTGTTTGTGGTCGCACTCCTCCGAAACGGTTCGACCGATTTTATTGATTATTTTCTTTCATAAAAAAGTCATTGATATAATTTATATGGTAGACCGCAGAACGTCTGCCAGGTCAACTAGTTTTTTTATTAGATAATGTGGAATAATCTTCTAGACGGCATACTTATCCGATAGTGACAGTTCTCCTATCGGTTACCTTGTTATACCTATCTAGATTTAGTCACATTATGTTGTTATCAAGATTGATAGCCATGTAAGAGGATACGCTTAAAGTTTATCTTAAATTAGGTCTTTATTGACCTAAGTTTATTTTCGTTACGTTAATAATAATTATTGTCTCAGCTATTAGACGTTGACAACTGAACGTTGGACTTCCATTTTACTTACACAACGGCCTGTCTTGAGCCACTTGCATTCAGCGACTCTCAGTGTCTAATCAACCATGTCGTTTATCAACTAGTAGTCAGGGGCCGTCCTACACTGTGTCTTCCGTCGTTGCCACTCTAGGAACTTTCTTCTTTATCGGTTAACGGTTCTTGGAGCGATATGACTAACCATTTCAACTTACCAAATTGTGTGAGCCATGTCGGTAATTGCCCTTCTTTAATTAATTTAAGTTAAATTTTTTTCTTATATTGAGCAGTAGGTACATGCGATGAAATTCGTTTAATCTAGGTATTAACAGATTATTAGAAATGAAAAATCCCAAATGCGACTTCAGGAATAGCATGTTGTGTTTTTCAAGCGTCTTCTTCTGTTGTATTATTGATGCCCACGTGGCTTAAAACAAGCTACGAAATATATTTATTTTGAGTATTAATATAACCTAGTAGATCAGAATTCAACGCAACAGTGTCGGAACAGCTAAAACCTTATATGGACAGCGAGGCTACAGTTTAAAAATCGCAAGAGTGCATAAATTAGGAAGGAACTGGTTACTTGTCCATCGCGTCCAAGTAGTCGTTGTAACCTGTTTTGGATTCTTACTTATAATGAACATAATATATTACCTACATCGCAATAGCATATTTTTATACAATATAAGTACTAAATTAGCATACAAAAATATTTAAGAGATGCGCAATTGACGAAAAACGTGACAAAGGAAAATTTTAAGTTAATTTTGTATGATAACATTTATCAATAATGAGACTCAATGGTTAATGACTATTGACTGATGCAATATTGAAGTAGGTAGTTTTAGTTCATATGAAGTTAAAACAAAACCTAACTAATAATAATAATATAAATATGAATATAATAATAATTAATAATAATAATATTATTATGAATATTACATTGATAAATATTCAGGAATAGAAAAGAGCAGTTTTGTTTGATACTAAGGAATATACAAAGAGTTATCAAAACCTACAAAAAGGCCCATTTACACGGTGCCAATTTTGCCAGGCAATTACTATGCCGTCTCTGTTTTCTCTACGAGTAAGAAAACGCGAGCACGAAAAATTTTTATGACAAATTAACTAAATTTGTTATAGGTACACAAAGCATTTTATCCACACTTAAATTTTATTGGGCGTTAGTCCAAGTCTCTTCAACGATGTTATTGAGAAATAATGATTAATATTTCTAAAATAATTACTAAGTAGTAAAGAATTCTGTCTGAAAATGACGTTAAACGTTCTAAGTATTAGTCACCGTAGAATACTGCAATCTGTCGTAAAATTGCTAATAAAAAGATTGGTGATTCCGTGTCAGTGAGTAATAGGGTGACTACTTGGATTATTACACGTAGTTGATCTAGATTTATATATGATAGATAAAATGAAATGATGTTTTATATATAGAGGATTCATACGGTAACATTATACTACATTCAATAACATACAATAGTTTTTCAATTGTCAATTTCAGCTTATACGTCTAAACCGCTCACTGGATGATGTGATGAGTCATAATTTAACCGCTATACTTGGCCTTTGACGACAAAAAAGTCAGAAATGCAGCCAAACAATTTTATTGTAGTATGTTATATAACAATATAATTGCAACTAAGCCTTCGTAATCTTCGTATGGATTAATTAAAGACCTTTAACATGTCTGTTTATAAAACGCCATTGAATAATAGCAACGATATCAGTTTCAGTTTGGCTATTTATTGAACATAATTTTATCTTTATTGCTGGTCTTTAGTTTATGTGGCTTCTGGTTCTGGGTTTTGATATTACTAGGTCTTTAGGTATTTCAGATTAGTGATTTAAATTTGGGTAAGTTGACCAGGGCAATCCCCTCGATATCTTCATTTGCTTTTCTGTTTAGGCTCGCAAAATTTGGTTCAAAATTAATTCTCTAATGGAAAGCAAGGTAGAGCGTTGGAACTGCTTCAACACAAGGAGGAGTTCGAAATATTGACGATGAATATTGCTAATGCCAATAGCTTAAAAGTGAGCACGACTCTACTAATATAGTTAAATCTGCAGCACCACAGCGAAATCCGAAAATCGCTTATGCTTACTCTACGTCTGTGTGACGGATGTTAAATTTCGATTTCGCATATAAAGTGTTTTTACGCCTTGTGATCAACAACAACTTTTAACTGAAACAAAATTCGGAGATAATACATTGATGATAAAATTCTTCGTCGCCAAACAAATTAATTGACAGAAATATACAAACACGCTCACTCAAAGAATAAGTTATGCAAAGAAACAATCGCACTACAGATACCCGCTCACGTCGAATGTATCAAGTCAAATATTGATATAAACGTCGTTGCTATTGGAGGAATAAATCACGTGATTACCTGTCTGCCTAGCCACTTCATGTTAAGACATAAATACATTATGTTCCAACAAGTTCTCTGTTAATATTAAATTTGCCTCGAATAAGATATTTATCTAGGTTTCTTTTAAATTCATGAGGTCATGTCGTCAGCCCTAATCATTATGAGGTAGGTATACTTAATTACAATAGAACGGCTTTCGTCTTTATTTTGTTTCATATTTGTGATATTTTGGCTTAAATACTTTCTATGATGACTTATTATATCATCACATCGTATCTAAGGTTGTTTACAAGTATAGAGATACAAGCAGAATTTCTACTATAAATAATAAATGCATAGGTTTAGTCACATATTTTAATTAGGTACTTTCAAAGCCGTATTAATTTTTACATATTTTAATAAGCAATTAGTGGAGGCTGAAATTTAAACTTGGATTTTGAATTCAACTGATTTATGTAGTTGCTATCGAAAGAATTGCCAATAACCATACATGGCAAATGGCAACAGTACTTATCTATACCAGACCTACTCGTAGATAATTTTTTATCTAGACCTTATGGGGTTAGATGACTATTTTTTGTCTACACTGACTGCGAAGATCATAAATATTTAGAGGTAAGTAGTATCAGTAGTTGCTTTCAAATTATTCTACTATCATTACCAATTTCCTATAGACGTTCCAAGTTATCTTGTTCAATTGCTTAGATATATTTATCATTAACCTGTTCACTGATGAGTGACGGAAAAATACTACGCAGAAACGTTGTTTACTTGTTACGTAAAAACAGGAACTGTGTTAAATGTATTAATGAATAGATTTAGGCGTTACTTTACGGTAATTATTATTCGAAAAACAACAAAACTACACTGTTTTGATTTGATACGATAAAAATGTTGCTTTCCTTCTTATACGATACGAGAAGAAGAGGCGTGTGACGGAGATAGCAGCCTGTTATCCGTTTCGAAAAGGTGGTCAATATCACAGTAGTATCTTAGGAGTAGGTAAAAGTTAATAAGAATGTTATGAAGTTATGAATTCAAATTTAATTGGTTTATAACGCACACCTACTTTGTGTCAAGCATGTTTCTTTAATATTGTTTAATGTACCTTTTGTGCTTTAGGCAATAAAAAGCGAAGCACTTCAAATACATATCTGTTTCGTTATCACTAGGTACCTACTATGATATTTTCAAACATCAAACCTCTTACACATTTAATTAATCAAGTAAAAAAATCTTACGTAGGTTTACGGATTTATTTGCTGTCGTCATGCAAAGGACATTAATGTGTTGCTGATGATGATGATGCAAAGGAAGCTTTGAGTATTTTACTGTTGCATAAAGCCAACATAATTGCCATGTCAAAAACTTTAATGTAATGGGATAGTGTGTAAAACTTTAGTTAATGCTCAAAATGCTATGCAATCAACATTCACATGTCACTTCAAAGTTCTTGGAAAAGATATTTTTTTCAAACTATGTATACTGTAGTTACACTAGTTACTATATTTTATAAATGAATCAAAGTTGGTATACCTACTCGTATCTATTAAAATAGAAGTGGGCATCGGTTATTATTTGAGTAACCTTGACTTGAAACTTGTTGTGAGCTGTGCTTCGTTACCCGTTACGTATTATGAGTCTGTTTACGTACGGCGTAGTTATTAGATTTATTCCACGCTTTATTTTACAGCTTAACAGTTTCATATAATAGATATTGTAGTTGTTATGTGAATAATGGCAATTCTTTACATAACAACTAGGTACAATAGGTACTTACCACTTATCTTCAATTACAATAGAAAACAAATAAATATTTCGGAAAATTTACAGATGTGATTATTTTAGAAGACGATGTGAGGATAGAACTACATTAAGGTTATATGATTTTAATTTATAATAAATTTTTCAACCCAGAGTGCAATACAAAATTAGAAGATACAGACAAGATAAACTGCTGTCTAAAACAGAATAAAGAAAGATTAAAAGGAGACTATTATACTAAATAAAGTAACCTTAAATTTAGAAACAAATAAAACTACAATAGGTACATAAGTTATACATATACCTAAACTTGTTTTAGAAGTAGCTTTCTGTGATTTGCAAAATTATAACAAGCCAACTACGGCCTAGAAGTCAAACACTAGACACTAGACAGATAATTCAAAGTAATCAGACAATATTTGTGACGCTTTTATTACTCCAGTCTCGCAATAAAGGTATGATATACGATATTGTTGCCAATCCTATATTACTTATCATAATAATACCAACACAAAGAAAGCTTTCGGCCTTTTAACAATGCATTTTAATGAGAATGTAGGCGTCTGAAACGTGAGGCACATCTTAATACAAATCTAGTTTGACTATCTAACGTGTACTTTATACTATGGATCTTAAGGATTAATATCATTTGGGAATGAATGTACAGTTTATTCAAATTCAGTCAAATCATTTGTGATTATGCTCACAAATGTTGAATATAATGTTGGATTCCATTCCTGTGTAGTGTTTACGATAGTTTTGTTAAAGCAAATACAGATTTCTATTATGTAAGTTTGTTTTGCTGTATTCATACCTATAGACGTTAATAAAGTTTAATTCTTAGGACCCGTTGTTTTTTTTACTTGTGTTAAAGTATAGAACGTACCTACTCATGTTGCGTTGTTGTAAAATGTTTGGTTATTGCTAACATTCTTTTCATTTTATCGTCTCTATAATAGTAGAAAGTAAGGAGATACTCCTCGTTCCAAGCAATTGCTAAATATTCTTTAATAATAGTCAATCTAGGTAAAAATTGTTTAACGTATCCAACAAATTCAAGTTTTTCAATTAAGCATTCTAATTTTCACATGGCGTATTGGTTTGGAGGCTATTTCAGACTTATCCTAAATAATGGACTTCAATGACACAAATTTCAACCTGATTCCATACTAAGTAAGTACCTACCTACTCATTTTTTATTCCCGTTGGATTTTATAATATTATAGAGTGAGATCCCAGAGCTCCCAAACGTTACTCAGAACATGAGAGAAACAAAATATAGAGGAGAAGGTAGTGTCGGTGTGTACTATGAACGTACGCATAAACTCGCTAACTTGTGCCGATGGACAATTTTTAGGTATCCGGTACTAAAGGTACTTAAAATTCATGCCATCATACGTAAACGTGTTGCGTCAACATCACAGCGTGTGTGCGGCAACTCCAATACCTTACTTATTTTTTGAGTACTTATTTTTTATATATTATGTTATACCTACAGAATAATGTAAATAATCAATAACCAAACTTCAAGACACATCCAAGGGGCGGTTTTTTCAACCACACGCTTCAAAGTTCGAAAAAAAACACTCAAACCCCCTTTCGGGCTTAAGATTTCGAGGATGATCTAACGAATCTATTATCTAAATCTATACCCCACACTATGGGGCACATGAGAGAAAAAAATATCCCCATTAGACTTTTTTTTTTTTTTTTTTTTTTTTATTGCCTAAAGTGGCAGACGAGCAGACGGCCCACCTGATGGTAAGTGGTTACCGCCGCTCATGGACGTTGGCAATGCTAGGGGCACAGCCAGGCCGCTGCCTACCTTGATAGGATAGCTCTCTTTAAACCTCGTTTGAAGAAGGACATGTCATAGCGCTCAGGAAACACCGCTGTAGGAAGTTCACCCCAGAGCCGGCACGTACGTGGGATGAATGACCGCTGAAACCTTACCGTTCTAGACGATAACGGCTCCAGGTAGTGCGGGTGAAGCCTACAGCGGCGTCGAGTGGTGCGATGATAAAAAGGCGACGATGGCACCAAATCAAGAAGTTCGTCGGAGCACTCCCCATGGAACAATCGATAGAGCACGCAGAGTGACCCAAAGTCTCTCCGTTGCCCTAACGATTCCAAGTTGTCCGTCAGATTGGGATCATCGACGATTCGAACAGCCCGCCTTTGGAGGGAGTCAAGTGGGTCGAGCTGGTACTTGGGAGCTCCCGCCCAGAGGTGAGAGCAGTACTCCAAATGCGGCCGAACCTGTGCTTTGTACAGCACAAGCCGCTGTTTAGGTTTGAAGTACTGCTTCGCCCTGTTCAGGACACCCAGTTTTTTGCTCGCCAATTTGGCTTTGTCCTCCAAATGACTCCCAAACTGGACTTTGCTCGAGATATTAACGCCGAGGATCCCAATACTTTCGGACAACGGGAGAGATACTCCTTCAAACTGAGGCGCCATAACAAATGCGTCCTTCTTCGCAGTGAACGCGCATACTTGTGTCTTCGAGGGGTTGAATTGAACTAAGTTCTTCACACCCCATTCGGAGGCTCGCCCTAGAGATGCCTCGACTTCAGACACAAGTATTGACCGTTTCTCCTGTACAGTGACCCGAGGGATGTTCTGGTGGCCGGTATACCGCGCATCACCCGTGCTGTCATCTGCATAGCAATGCATGCTATCTATAGACAACATGTCATTGATATGCAGAATGAACAGCGTTGGGGAGAGCACCGAGCCTTGTGGAACACCAGCATTGATGGGCCTTCCCTGGGAGCATGCACCGTCGACGACGACTTTGATGCTCCTCCCATCTAAAAAACTGGCGATCCACTCGCAGAGTCCCTCGGGGATTCCATATGATGGTAGCTTCGATAGAAGGGCTCTATGCCAGACCCTATCAAACGCCTTCGCGATATCGAGGCTCACAGCTAGAGCCTCTCCCCCGCTATCTAAGGCTTCTGCCCATCGGTGTGTCAAGTACACAAGAAGATCACCAGCTGAGCGACCGTGACGGAAACCGTACTGTCGGTCGCTAATCAGCTGGTGCTCCTCGAGGTACTGTAGGAGCCGTGTGTTGACGACTCGCTCCATCACCTTAGATAGCAGGGACGTTATCGCGATAGGCCTGTAATTTGACGGGTCCGACCGGTCACCCTTTTTAGGGATCGGGTGGACATGAGCAACCTTCCACGAAGATGGAACCCTGTTGGTCGAATAGGAGAGACGGTAAAGGCGCGTTAATACGGGGGTCAACTCAGGGGCGCACGTCTTAAGCACCACCGCGGGGATGCCGTCCGGCCCACTCGACTTGTGGATAGGGCTTCCAAAATTACGGAAATGTCAATTACGTAACTAATTACGCACCTTTTTTCTCCAATTCCGTAATTCCGTAATTACGTAATTTTTCCTATTTTTGATACAAAACTTATTTTTTAAAGGAAATAAGTACCTATTTTATGTTTTAATCAGTGTTCTTAATTAATATACAATTTGGGAACCTAGATATTCTATAATCTAATCGGAATAAATACACCTTAAGAAAATGTTTTATTTAGAAATTATTTTGTATGAACTATGCATGCTCCACGGTCCACGGGGTTTTTAATGCCCTTTTAATATTAAATATACTAATTAAGGCTTTGTTTTAAGTACTTACATCTTTCAAGAGATTATTCACACATTCAAAGTCACCCACGATGAAAATACAATTGCTACAAATTGTTAATATTTGCGCGCATTTACCACCAACTTTTAATTAAGTAATCAAATCAAGTGTCAACTGTGTCGAGAGTCTAGCGATGGGAACTGAACAACCGAAAATTGAGCAATGAAACTACTTTATTTTTAGTTAAGAAAGTGAAGAGCATAGTAATTCTCCTAAGTTCCCCGTGGACTCGTAGGGACTTTTCGTCAGGGACTCCCCGGCCATGCCCACTCGCCAACTTGATATATTTTGAGCTCTATTCTGTACGTCATCATTTCAACCCATAAACGTCCCACTGCTGGGAACGGGTCTCCTCCGAAGAACATGGAGGGAATTTAGTCGCCATTTACGACACCCACGGGTTGAGAGGGGGTAGTGACTTTATGTATTCTTAGTCCGTCCCTACACGGACAATTCTGTACGTCTTACAACTATTTTTTGCAAGATTTAACAAACGATAAAATAAACTTCGCGGAATACCCTGTATGTACAGTTTCGATGTAGTTATATCGTATAGTTTTGCCACATTATAAATGTGTACGTATAATGCTTTTTTATTGGTTGACTATTTTGATTTATTGATGATACCAAATTACCAATAATTACGTAAGTACGGAATTGACATCTTCAGTTACGGAATTGAAAATACTTTAAAATGAGTTCGTAATTACGTAATTGCGCAATTACGTAATTACGTAATGGAAGCCCTACTTGTGGACGTCTAAGAGTCGGAGTTCCCGCCTGACCGCACGCTGTGTGATGCGAATCTCAGGCAGAGAACTCTCACACCGCGGGATGGTAGGTGGTGTGGCTCCTCCGTCGTCCAAAGTCGAGTTTGAGGCAAAGAGATCGGCCAGGAGATCAGCCTTCTCTCTTGCACTATGGGCCAAACTGTCATCAGATTTCCGCAGTGGTGGGAGATTGGACTGGTAGAAGTTGCCTTGGGCAGCCTTGGCGAGCGACCAAAAGGCTCGACTCCCGGTGGGATGGCTCTGAAGTCGCTCGCCAATTCTGGCAACATGCTCTGCCTTGGCTTCGGCAATAGCCTTTTTGCTGAACCTGGAGGCCGCATTGTACTCCTTCCTTACGTCTTTGACGTTTGGATCCCGACGCTCTCTGGCGCTGTTCCAGGCCAGGTATGCGGACTGCTTGAGGCTCGCAGCCTCCCTACCTATTGTTATACCAGGGCCGACTGCGGCCGCCAACGGGCAACTTGGCGTTGGGGATGAATAGTTCCATCCCCTGAAGCACCGTTTCCGTGATGCAGTCCGCACAAACGTCGGGATCGCTAGAGGAGAAGCAAAGCGGCCCCCATGGATAGGATGCGAAGAATTCGCGAAGCCCATCCCAATCTGCCGACTCATAACGCCAGACTCTGCGAAACCCTTTCGCTGGTGAGCGATCGGGTTTCACAACAGGGGCTCTAGTACGGACAAGGCAGTGGTCAGAAGACCCCAATGGGGCATCGACCACCACCCTGTAACCGTCCGGATGAGTGGTCAGCAGAAGGTCCAGCAAAGAAGGGTTATGGCTCTCGATATCTGGTATGCGGGTGGGCTGCATAACCAATTGTGAGAGACCATAGGCCGTCGCCATATTGTATACAGTTCGTCCTGGGAGGTCAGTGGTCCGGGACTTCAACCACTCATTGTGATGAGCGTTAAAGTCACCAAGGACCACCACCTCCGCGGACGGGTACTGTTCCAATATTTTGTCAATCCCCTCCTGGACGCTCTCAAAAAGCTGAGTAGACCCCAAATCACTGCTCGGGGACCTGTATAGGCACGCATAGATTCGGGTGAGACCCCCATGGTCTACGCGCAGCCATAGAAGTGACAGGTCCCCTTGTTCGAGGCCCCGAAGGCGGCGACAACATATATCGCCCCTGACGAAAACGCACACCCCGGCTTTACGTAGGAACAGGTGCTCCAGTTCGTATCCGGGGTATTTAAGGTACGAAATATCGTCAGGGGCACATATTTGTGTCTCCGTTAAAAAGAGCAGGGCAGGCCGCGCTGTCTCAAGGTGGTGATGGACAGCGTCGAGGTTACTGTGAAGCCCCCTAACATTGCAAAAGTCCACTTGGAGTGTGGAAAGGGGGTCCGCCGTATGGTACATGCTCTTTTTATTTTTCCGAACCATAGTTTTAAAGAGGTATTAAGGGGGTGGGGATGATTTAAGTGTAGTGTAAGGTCCCTGTGACCCCTAAGGAATAGAGGCGGGGCATAGTCAGGGCCGACGCCCGAGTTGTGTGAGGGGCTGACGCGAAGCACGGAAGGGCCCCCGGTGCCCCCCCGCATGCAGTCACCGACCGGGTTCCACACCGGTATCCCAATCCGGCCCGGCGACTACATGACGAGATTTTCGCCGGTTGGTAGGACAGCCTCCCGGGTGGGATAAATGTTAGATCCGGGTTCGGGTCCCCTACTGACCGGCAGGTGGCCGGCGGAACCATTCCCACCGGGTCTCCCTGGACTTCGCGTCAACCCATCACGCTCAACACACCAGCCCAGACCTCACCACCGCATGCCTCCAGCATCACAGGAACCCCACTCAACACCTGGGAAAGGAGGTTGGAGAGAAGGGACGGCTTTCCCTGCCCTTTAGCCGAAACGCCTGATGGCTTCACGGCCAAAATGGACAGAGCGGTGGTACCTACCCGTTCGGGTCCGTAAACCCTACCACCAGTGGGAAAGGAGGGGTAGAGATAGGACATCAGTACCCGCTGGGGACAAGAAGGGGGTGCGGTGCTGATGGCTGGAGAAGCCGGGGTCGCGTACCCGAATCAACTATTCTGCGACCGGACAGGGCACAGAAAGGTAATCCTCTGGCTGAAATGACTTGTAGGAGAGATAGGCTTAAATATTATTTTTTCAAGATTTTTTCATAATGCTTTGTTGGTATGAATAATAAATATATCCACGCCCAATTACAGCTCTATGGTACTAAAATTATTTGAGCTAAGCTGTGGACAAACTTACGGACTTACTTTTTACTTTAGCTGTAAATTTAACTTAGAGTGGTCTGGTCCCGTTAGTTCTTGACCGTGGTAACAGATGTCGCAACGATGCAGTCAGCTTTGGACATTTTAGTCGTATTTAAATTATTTTCGTCAGGCTTGAAATAGATCACCCCATTTCTTTTAGTAGGCGGTCGACAAAAGAAATATACAGAAGAGATTTAGGAACGCCCACCCAAATGCTAGTTATGTTCAAGGTAATATTATATTGGCGATGTTCTCAAAGGATATTCAGTGACCCATAAGCACCTAAATTGTAGGAACAAAGCTTTCAGTCGTACTATCCCGGATACTTTTTTCTGTTCGTTGATTATAGAGCCTTACTTTTATCGTGTCGTGGACACTATTCTAGAACATTTCGTTCGGACCTATGCTACTTTATCCAGTGTAACAGCATTCAATCTGTTCTAGTTTAATACTAGTAATTTAATACTATATTTAAGAACCAGTAAGATCCATAATCTCAATTAAATTTTTTACTGCCATTCTTCGCTCGTTGTTAGTAAACACTAACAGGTGCGAACTTTTGCCCATAAATGATTCTATAATTGCTTCTAAGACGCTCACCGGATAAAGAGTTCTATTCTTAGATGGGAAGTCAAGCTGATTTGTGTAATAAGTATCTTATGTTCGTGATTCACATATTGTATGCGGTGTGACCTTATGATATTGTGCATTTTGTTTTTATTTTATCTAACAACAGGGTTATCTCTGGTGCAATGTAGCGACACGGCTGCACTGGTGAGAATTATGCATAATATTGTAATGCTATGTAGGTATATCAATTGAAATGAAATCTAATAAAATGTATCTATTTCTCAACTGCGTATCAAATGCAAGAGGATTTTCATTTTAAGACTGTAACGTGGTGTGACGACTTAAATACCTTTGATTTATTTGTCGATCGCGTCAATGGTTACCACAGAATCTAGTTTCTATCCGCTACTAGCTTCACATGGTTCCTTTGATATGGGACTTTTGAAGGCTGTAATATGCTCACTCAATGACGCTGCTAATTACCTAGTCAGGAAAGATGAGCCAATAAAAATTAAGTTTTTTGTTTGAGATTTCGCATTATCTTTTAATGTTATGTGCTGATATAAAAACATATTGAAATTAATATCGGTAACGAGGTCGGATGCATAAATAAAAGTGCGATACGTGTCATCATACCAGAAATATTCGAGATATGAAGATAACTTTGAGATCTCCTTGTATAATTATTAATTATATATTTACGTTATTATAAGGTTATATTGTCACATTTTTCGCTTTCTTCCCACATTTCTTTCGTCCCACATATCTTTGTACCACTTTTTTTTATTTATAGTAAAATTATAAATATTTATTAAATCAGTGAAACTTATCTCGTCTTGCCTGTGGACCTGCATGCTGTGTCGTCTCATGACTTTTATGGGTATTTCCATTGGTTGTCATAAAATCGCGTGGTTAATGTTTATAATGTTGTTTGTTTATTTATGTTGAATGTTTATATAGTGCTGTAATGTACAATAGTCGATATTATTTACTTTCAACTTAGTTATCGCTATTTCTCCGCATACATGTCTCGACTCTTAACCTTTGTATTATTATCACACTCTTTATTACCTGCGTCATTGCAAATGAAGATTGCACTCGTTACATTTTTCGCTTTTATCTTTCTGTCACGTGTTTAGTCTGTGGGAAATACGGTTGATTATTATTTTAAATTTATTAGTCTTTTAACTGTTTCACGTTGGCAAAGGCCAAAGGTCTTTTTTCCGTGATAGTACCTTCCCAGTTGATTTCGCCTCGTAGTTATTTCGCTTGCAAAAGATGTAAACCTGTAGTTGCACTCAATAGACAAATGACAAACTACAATCAATGTCCCTTTTCTTAACACAAACAAATAAATAAAAATGAGGTGTCTGTTTGTAATATCAAAAGAGCGCGGCTTTTTAGAGTAGGCATATTGAACGAGTATGCACGTTATTTATAACAAAAAAACACTTCAAAATATCTGTCTGTTTGTCCGTCTGTCTGTCTGTTTCACAGTACAGCTAGTTAGGATATAAAAGTGATACTTCTATCACTGCAAACGTTGAAAAGCTATAGTAGCCGATATTATTATCAAGCTACCGTGTGCTTATATTTGATTGTATTTGATTGAATTAATTAATATAAGTACCCTACTTATATACGGCTATTGGGTTATTTGCGCAACCCACTCAAGGGTCAAAGTGTGTGCTAAAAAGTAATCTAAAGACTTAGCAACTATGTCTATATACGTGAATCCTACAGTAATAGCTAGCAACAAATTAATTCGGACAAAATATATTCTGCTTTAGCATTTTCGACTCTACCTCGTACTCCATAGAGTAACTTGTTAATTATCTGAAGTCGTAATAATACCCATTAGAACTGGCGTCACCAGTAAGGTCACAACAATAATATAGGTGGCAAGGTACTCCTTGACAAAGGTTTCGTATCAATTGGATAAGTGTTTTTGCGTCACCACAATAACAAACATAACTTTTTGTTTGTGACATTATCGCGTTGCTACGATAAATTCTACTACAAACAAATAAAACTTCTTCCCTTATTCTTTTGGTTAACTGTTAATGTTTTTTCTGTAATATTCTACGCGTTACTATTGTACCTACTTACGCTTGGCTCCTTACTATTACATCCAAACCTACGTATTTTCAACTCTGCAATAAGACAATTTGTTAAAATATAGATGATATATTCTTCGCTTGGCATTTCATATCTCTGAAAACTGGGCCAATCCGGGAACAATTTGCACGCTAAAGCTCGTATAACATAATACATTGCGAAGCGTAATGTAATACATATTATTACGCAAAACGTAGTTTAGTGCCCTGAGGAGGGCAGGCTGTTGCTGGCAACGCAACGCGGTCACGGCCGGTTGTCGCTCCGGCTGACGTTGGCGACTTGTCGGCACTCGGCACTGAGCGGAGCACACAGCCCTCAAACACACCGCTCCATAGAAACGTCCGCACGTCCATCGCTGATACAGCGACGTTTAGAACGCTGATGTAAATAGATTCTATGAAAATATAAACTTCGTCACGTTCGTCACATTGAACATCAAGATGTCTATTCGGTGGTTATCGGATTATTACTCTTTGAAGATGTCGTGGCTGTGTCTTGCTTACAGCTTTACACATTTATGTCGTTCTGATTTATGTTGGTGTATTGACGTGTTAATTCTTACCTACATATTATTTAGTTATCTTCCTCAACTGTACGTTTCTACGTCATTTATTTAATTATAGATGCCCTCGTCCACTTAGGTTCAATCTAGGTCATGATCGATAACGCTAGTTATTTCGTGTAATTTACACTTGAATTTTCTCCCCTAAGTATCACCATAGTCATCATCATTTCAACTTACCGACGTCTACTTCTGGACAGAAAAGTGATACGAATCGTGCTTTAATTGTTCGCCTACTATCATCTATATAATCAAGGTCCTAAATTTATTGAGGAATAAACGTAACGTATTCAGTTGGCAACGACATGCGGTCATGGTCGGTTGACGTTTAGTCGTTGTCTTCGACCAGTCCATAGGGGTCGGTAATTTGTATGCTTTTGAGAATTTTAATGTCTTTATCGTATACCGGATGTAGGGCATTTTGAATAACGCTAAATAGTTTCATATTTATTGTTCGTTGCCCGAGTTAGGGTTGGCCTAAAATATATATAAAATATAAGTACATTTTTAAGTAATAATTAATCGTTTAAATAATAACAACTGTTTAAGGTTTATTTTGACATTTGTTAGTCCTCAGTTACAAAGACATACCTAAATTTGACCAAAAGAGTTTGTTCTGTAAATTCATTTGTAGAAGAAGATTACAACAAAAATAATTGAATGCTTTCAGACCTATCGTCTTCGTGTATGGCAATGAATGGCTATATATATATTGTTGATTAATCCAGTGACAGATAGGTGTCCGCTTATTTCAATCATTATGAAAGGAGGCCTGTATCAAACTGTCGAAGTTTATAAATTAGCAGGGTTGATTTGACACCGATACAGTAACTTAAAATGTTATGATTTACGTACAGTGACTAATTTTTAGTTTATGTAAATAGAGTAATACCGCTTTTCGTGTTTGCTGAATATTATTAAGTTTACCTACCTGCTGTTAAGACTGTGGTATATTTCAATTAAATTGAGGCGAAGTGACTCATTCTTAATTTATTGCTTTTACTTAGAATTAATAATTGTTATGGATTACGCAATTCTCTTTTGTGCTATTGAAATACGAGGAAAGGGAAAACAAAAACCATTTTGTTTATTTAGTATAACTTATTTCTTTCTTTTGCACCATTTCCACAACCACAAGTTATTTTATAATTTTCATTAGTTTTCAAATATTCTCTATACTTTTCCCTCAAAGTAAAAATGCGATCATTGCACCCATTCCATACATTTGGATCGTGTTCTAATCCCTTTCGAATTAACGTCATGATTGACAGCACTATTGAAAGCATTGCGAAGAATGTTACGGTTTGCAGCTCTTCTGTCAAAAGTGAAGTTATTTTGTATGTAAAAAAATTAAGCCTGACCGTATGTTTTTACAACCTTGTATCAACTTGTTTTTAGTAACAACAGCCAACTTTTATTTAGCCGCGTTTCTGTTGTTTTTTCATTTGATGGAAAAAAGAAAGTGCTGTACCTTCATAATAATTCAATGATAATGAACAATATACTTTGATTTAGTAGGCGTTTACTTCTCGTAGTATACGTTGATCTTAACAAACTTCCTACGGACTATAATACCTAATCATATAAACACGGTACCTATACCTAAGCACCAATGGTATACATCTCCGATTTGTACTATTGATATCGTCGTAGGTACTCCTCACAAAAGATAATCTTGTTAATTCGTATATATTTATATACTGAACTACTTTTGTAGTTATAACGGTAGTGAATTTAAATCGGCCCAGTAATTTAATAGAGAAGCCGTAAGAATTGGAAAATCGAATACAATTATTAGATTAAAACAATCTAATAATATAATTGTATTGGTGTCAGTACATACGTAGTCACGCCTCTTTCTCACCAGAGGGGTAGGCAGAGACCATATCTTTCACATGCTATGATTCTGACAAACATCTTTCGCTTCTTCAACATTCATCAATTTTTTCCTACATTTTCGCCGATTTAGGGTACTGCTACTCTGTCATTTCATTAGAATGTCTCCGATTTGGTCATGGAACATTCTTCTAGATGTTCGTCTTCCAACGATCGCGTTCACACTCGCCTTATATATATGTTTTGTCACCCTTCCTTCGTTCATTCTCTCTTCATTCATATCCAAACCAGTTTAACATTCCTTACTCTATTCGCGTCATAACTTCTTATTGTCAATGATATTACAATATCTGTGATCTACTTTACCGTATAGCACCGTTAATTTTTTAATTTCTTCTCTTATTTCCGTATATATTGTTTGTGGGGTTTTAAACAATTAATTTCGGACTGATTCAGCTGGATATATTCTTCCCGGCTTCCTGGCTATTTTCGATTGATTTAAAACAATATTTATTTCACAATTTGTTTCTACTGACATAATTTTATTTTATACACATTATCAAGGTCAACGACAGACACTTTATTCACACATTTTACATCCCGATTCCCGTTAAAAACATATCTGCCATAATTTGTCGCATTTGCTAGTGACGGCGGTGATCAGACATGACCTCCGTACCTAAAATTAATGTGACAAACGAAAAAGTTATAATAGCCGTGAAAAAGTTTTTGGCAAACATTCTTTTCTTCCTTGAAACATCGTGCGTAGTAATTTCTACGAATATTTATTATTAGATTGTTACTATAGTATTGCTTAACACATCGAGAGTGATGACAATGTGAATGCCCGGACTTCACTAATGAGGACTAGGGCTCTGATTCTGAATTGTCTGAGTTACATTTATTTACAGGTAAAGAGAGGCAGATGGTGGAAAATAGCCCTCTAGAACTTGTTCCGACGGCCAGTTGTTCATAATACCCATGTTTTCTTCTATATTGTCTACAATTTCGTAGTTTCTAAAACCTTTGTGTCGCATGCGCCCTGATTCTGAACCGTTGGAAAGCTCCTGCGTCTAAAACCTATTTCGATTTTAAGAACGAGGTGTGTTTACGGCTTAAGTTAAATAATGGTAGAAAATAGGTCATAGAATTTAAAACTAATTATTATGATGTTTTTTTTCTGCCATTATGTTCTTATTTGTACCCTTTCCTGTAAATAAATTAAAGTTTCCAAACGGAACCTCCGACGGTTAAGAAGAAGTGGGAGGAGTGGAGGCACAGGTTAAATTGTCCGCTTGGATTAATAATTAGGCAAAGATGTGTTTTTATTTCGATGTGCAATGCCATGATTGACTTAAAATATTTTATGCGTATCGTATACTGCATAAGCAATCTTTGTTTTGTAATTCATTTGTTAAGGAAAATCACAAATGTCGTCTCAAGGATTTCATAACCTTTTGGAATATTTTGTTAACTTTGCGATTCCACAAACAGAATTATGTAGGTATATTAAGAAATGTGTTTTTGCCTTACCTAAAATATTTTTAAGTTTAATTTTTTACGAGGCTCGTACAGCATTGTAACGAAATAGATCGTTAATGGAATGTAGTAAGAATATATAAAATAATTGTAGTTGATACATGTTTATGCAAATATTTCAGGAAAAACTATTTTTAACAAAAAAATATTAAAACGACTTCAAATCAGTACTAAAAAGCGAAAAATAAACTGAATTAGATATTTAATTCCAAGCTAAAAAATACCTACCTACTTGTTTAAAGTATAATACCCTATTACTAATCTGTTTGAAGTCGGTGCCAAGCCTAAGGAGTTTGTTAAGCTACGTACTACTTAGTACGTACAGATGTACGTATGAGATGATGTTAACAGATGTTACCGCTCGCTACTTCACACCACCTCGCACTTGCGTGTGATCGTACCTAGTGGACGGCTCAAACTGAGTGATACAACCTCATTAGGCTGGCACCGACTTCAAACAGATTAGTAATAGGGTATTAT